>NC_051171.1:76412067-77612067 GCF_013339725.1 Rhipicephalus microplus
AGCGGTGCCTTTGGATGGTTCTGGTGTGGCTCTTAATTGTTGAGGACGTGTTTTGTGGCAGAATGTACAGCCGCACAAGGGGCGCTATTTTTGAAATGGCTGCCCTCCTCGTGCCAGGCTGGCAGCTTCCGCGATTTGCTACGCACTACACTGGCTCGCTTTTTCGGGAACCACGTTCTGAACTCACTCGCATCTTGCAGGGGAGGAAGCAACTAAAGGGAGAAGGCTGCAGCTTAACCAGAAAGACATCCGGTTGGCTACCCTACACTGGGGGATTAGGGAAGGGGACAAGAAAGACGAGAAAGAGGGAAGAGAGGGAAAAAAGGTGGGGGAGAGACTGACAGTAATTTCACTGCAGCGTGTAGAACTCTACCGCATGTCAGAGGCGTTCACACAAGCCGGTCTTTCTCAGGAAACACAGCAAGGCTTCTCGCATTTCCTATTAAAGCCTTTAGGATCTCCTACCGTCATTAAAGAGCTATAGATGAATGATAAATGTACAAGTTTTTCACTAATTTTACTTTCCTGTCGCAGGGAGAGAAAGAGAGAAATGACATTTATTTTGGTTGCGAACATTCGAGGGTGAGGGGAGAGATGTCAATCTCGCCTCGATGGCAAGTAAAAGTCCTTGGGCTCTGGCGACGTACTCAGCATGAGGAGCAGCTATGAGTTTGTCCTCAGTGTTTTCAATATCCTTGGAAGTGTACCGGCAATAAAGTTCGTCTCAGCTAGAAAGAATACTACATACTCACCTCTCTATCTCACCATCGCCATCCATTATTCTTTCTTTTCCCCTTTCCCCTTCCCCAGTGTAGAGTAGCAGGCTAGAGCAAGCTATGGCTCAGGCCGTCCTCTCTGCCTTTCTGTAAATAAACCTATCTATCTCATCAAACAGCGATTGATAGAAGGGATCTTTCTGAGACAAGCACCGAATACCTGGGGGAAAGTACTGCTGTGCTAAATAATAAGAGTTTTCCTTTCTTAAATGTGTGAACTTGTTAGCCACGCTCAGAACTTACCAAGAAACGAGCTGCACTGTGAAAGACACGCGACGATTTGCATTCACGCTCTTAGTACATATGAGTGTTCCTCACCCCTGCAGTGTAGATTTATGCAGCTCGCTTGATGCCATCACCATGCGATCCTATGGAGTGACATCACGATGACGTCAAGCCATGACAGCTTTGCTCGCTTAGAAAAGGTCCTATGAGCTTATAGACAGTGCTTTACGAGTCCTCACACAGTTTCACGAAGTCTTGTGGACGGGAGCGTGAACATGGACGCTGAAGACCTTCGTCTTATTGATCGCGTCACAGGTGATTCAATTTCACATAGCAAACGGTGAACTGGATGTCGCCAATTGTCAACAAAGTGGGACAGATGGGTCTTTGCCAGAGAGGTGCCATACGTGTGCTATGAACCGAGGACAGACACTATAGGGCGCTGTCGCCTCCTCGTTAGGACTGTCACCACAACAGCGTGACGGCTCGCCCGTGTTCCGCGACCCGGCAAAAGATAGCTACCATTCCCTCCTGATGTGGAGGTAACAAGGGGCCCTTGTCTAAGGGTCGCTGAAGGAGGCTTCACGACATGGCGTGTGAACGTCTGGCCATGCGGTACTAAGCTCGGCTCACTCTTACCGACGCAAAATTCTGGACATCTTCTCACGATGCGTTGCTAAAGCATAACGAATTCACCGAGAGTGACACGACCAGCTAACACGACCAGCTGTGACCACTGAATATGTGACGTTAGATTCCATAAGATAGTGCTTACCTTCATACTCAGCCCGTAATAACTTGTAATAAGTTCACGTGCTACGTGACGCCATACAAGCTCATAAAGAGCGTGCCACACTCGCCGCCATGGCTACTGATGGAGCTGACTGACACTTCCGCGCTTAAGTTCACATATAAACCCAATAAAGTGGCGGCGAGGATAGCCGCCGTGGTAGCTAAGTGGTAGAGCATCGAACGCGTTATTCGAAGGTCGCAGGTTTGGTTCCTGGCCTCGGCAAGTTATCTCTTCACCCACTTTCCTTTCTTCGTATTAACATTACAATTTGGTCTGATAACTTTACCTATACTTTTCTTGGCATTATTGTCTGTTAAATCTCAATAATATTGTGTCGAACCACGGAAAAAAGGAGTCCTTAAGTATACACTTCTTTCCCTTATATATATATATATATATATATATATATATATATATATATATATATATATATATATATATATATATATGGAAACTAAGGCAAGCCAAAATCCAGACAAGCCATTTCTTCAGTCCTTTATCGTATTCTTGTCCTTGCCTTTTCTATGTAATGGGGCTAAACCACAAAAAGAAAAACCCCGATAGCTCGAGTTTAGGAATGCATTGCATTGTGGAGCAACACCTGGTCAAAATTAAAGTGGAGCCTTTCATTTAGGCGTACCATGGGACGATAGTGTGTTTTGGCTTGTGACACTTCGAAAATATTTATCATATTTCCTTCCGTGTTCGGCATATGATTGAGAATTATATCACATGCCCGTTATTCACAAGGCGCCCTTCACGAATGTGCAGTCGAGGGCCGAGCAAGGAGCGTCGGCCTAGCGTCGGAAGTCTCCATCGGCTGACCTTCACCGGCAGTTAGTGGGGGAACGTGAGAGTGAGTTGGGCGACCTTGCCTTATGGGCGTGCTCAGACCTCGCCATCGTGTGCACGGGTCAGTGTGCCGAGTACCTGACCGGAAAGGCCGCACGACTCCCGCCAGACAAACGCATGCCGGACGTTGCCCCCTCCTCGTGGGTTTTCCAACCTCCAACGCAGCGTTGCTCACGTATCCGAGTTTTCCGAAGGAAAGAAGAAAAAAAAACACAGCGAATGCAGTGAGTTTGAAAAAAAAAAAAAGCCTACGTCATGCCCCACAACGAATATCGCGAATGCTAAAATGCGGTGACTGCAGACGCCAGAGAAAGGGAAGGAGTGCCCTTGGCCATCCCTTAAAAGGCGGATGAAAGCCTAGAAGATGCGACTTGTGTTAGTTTTTTCCTCCCGGCGCTGGTTCTTGAACCAAGAAAAAAAGAGCACGCTTTCCTTCCCCGAAGCCACCTCCTCATCTCTCCTGCATCTCCGAGATCTGCTCTCACCCTCAGAGCACCGCCTTCGCTCTCTCTCTCTTCCTTCTCCCTCCGGCTTTCTTTCTCGCCACAGTCTCTCTGCGCGCGGTTCCATCTTCCGAGAGCCGCTCACTTCAAGGACCGGCCTGGAGCCTGCACCCCAGGCGGGGCGGCACCTTTGCGCACGGCACTTACCTTGGCCGCGGGCTATTTCGGCTCTCGGAGGCATCCGGGCGACCTGGTTTGCTGAAACCCAGAAACTAGTGCGTTGGAATCGCGAGTGAAACCGCGCAGACTGACTGAAAACGTGAAAAAAAAAGAGCGCACATGTTTTCCGAAAAAATACCAAGAAATTGCAGAATGAGAGCGCGCAAACACCTGGTACAAACACAGGAGCGAGCGCGAGCCCTCCCCGTGTGCTTGCAAGTCTTTCGACATATATTTGTGTTGAGAACTTGTTTTTTTTTTTCCGTTATTCGAACGGCTCGCAAATCTTGACGGCCTTTGACTGTCGACTTTTTGGAACAGGCGCAACGAAAACGCTGTGGAAAGCGGTGAATATTGTTATGAAACAAGCCGTTATGCTCGGTCAACCGGCTCTAGAAACAAGGTCAAACTTACATTTTCTTTGTAAGTCTTCTTAGCGGGTAACGTTGAAAATATTTGGCTGCTAAAAATATCACAGGAGAGAGAAAATGCTGGGAGTATAACTAGTTCAGCATAACCAATATGCTACATTATACTGAGAAAAGGGGAGGCGATGCACCAAAGGTAAAACAGAAAAAAGAAATGAAGAAGAAAAAAAGAAAGAAAGGAAAAGGAAGAAAGAAAACAGCAGAGGAGAGCTGAGGAGTCTATACGCAACGTCACAGAAATACTTGCCTTACCCAGTGGCTCAACGTGTCGTTTGTGGCGTCCTAAATTCTGCGCTTCAAGTACCGTCATAGGCACTTATCGTATTAGCCCATGACGCGCGGAGAGAGTCAATGATGAAGCAAGCATCTACGTGACAAAACATCAGCAGATATCCACCTGCAATAAGTGTATCTACTAATTAAACTTCCATTGTCGTCAATGTCAGTGCAGAGCCTGCTTGTGTTTTCTTTCCTGAAGAGTCCTTTTTGTTTGTCGTTAACCGTCACTCGTTGACTCCAACTACTGCATAAACTGTATTACAAGTACTAGAAAATAAAAGTCTTTTTCATACTTTTTGGTTAGTCCTGGGTACTGACTGTCCGACGATACCTAACATTTCCAAAGGAGTTAACGTGTCTCTTGAAGAAGACGTGTTAGCGTAACAGAACACGTCAATATACGCTACAAGTCAGGATTAACCGAAAAAACTAACGTAACATTTTTCTTTAGTGCATCAACCTACACACACCCAAAAAAGCAAACCATTACGATGCCGATTTGTGGCCTAGAAAGGGTCATGCAAAAAATTTTCCTCTTCCCCCCCGCTTATCTTCCTCTCCTCGTCTGTTCCCTTCGCCCGAAAAAAGTAAGCAGGTAATGTGCCCTACCAAGTGCTCTCTACCTCTTTCCTTTGTGGCATCTGTGTATAAGTGTATGCAAATAAATAAATAAATAAATAAATAAATAAATAAATAAATAAACTGTAACGAGTTGAATAGTCTGTATATTTTAGGGGAATATTGTGATGAATCTGATCACCCATTATTGGATGAGTTTGAATAAACCAGATTGAAAACTGGCAGAGTGAGTTGCTCCTTAGATTAACAATAACCTGCAAGTTCGATCTCGCTCAATTCGAGGTATTATTCAGGAGGCTTTAAAATTTCTCCATGTCCTCAAATATTGTAGTGGTAGCGGAATCGGGGTTGCGGGGGCATCCTTGTCAACCAGTCGCACCATAAACGGTGCATCATTTTATAACACGACAGCAGTCGGTGGTGTCCAGGATAATGACACCCACGTCTGGGCTGAGCGTACGTTTGATAGCTCGGCGCCATTTCAACTGAAGGGGACGGACGAGTTCATTCAGGTATATTCTGGGAGTGGATGGGAGAGGGGGTCATCATGTGGCATCGTTGGAAGATGAGAGTTCATGGTGATCAGCTAGCAGCCGTATTTGCAGTGCTGTGACCTCGCGCATTGTGGTTTTGACATTCACGCTGTGTCAAGGCCACGATGCATCATTGTGGCATAGGAAAGCGTAGTTACCTAAGTGAGCTAAAGTTGTGTTGGGTTGGGTTGGGTTGGCGGGGCCTGCCAACCGATCTGGAAGAGGGGCTCCAGTCACAGTAGCCGAGCAGCCTTGTTTCTGTAACGTCGATCTGAGTCAATCGGTACATATTCTTGAGAACTTGAACCAGCCAAAAGACGAAGAACAGGGGAGAAAAAGGACACACAGAAAGTCTATATTAACAATTCTGCTTTAGTGAAAACGAACATCTTCAGGGAAAACCACGTGGCTATGCGCAACTCAACACCAGAACATACACTAGACAACATTGATAACTAATTAAGTAAAATGGCTAACACCAGCGGGACAAGAGGGATAGTTCCTTCTGCATAAGTGAGGGGATTGCATGCTGATGTGGTAGGCTACGAAAATTTCACGCCTGCCTACTTTGGCGCTGCCTCTTTTTGCCTCTGTCAGTAGTTACGTGTTTATCTCCTATATGTTTCTCCTATATGTTTCTCCTATATATATCTCCTATATGTTTCGTCTCTTGGCTGGTTGAAATCCAACCTTGTTCTTATTAGTTTGCGATTATGTGTCTTGTTGCTATAGATGAATTGAGGGAAGTGATACCAAAGATACCCTAATTCATTGCTTGATCTACGAGGGAACAGCTTGTACGGAAGCTTTTATTAGCGTCCCGTATCTCGAGGCCATATGCAACTATACTTGAGCTTTCAGCGCGGAGAGTTCGCGTCAGGGTGCTTCCTCTTTCGTATAAAGCACTTTAACCTCCACGGAGACCTAATGGAGTGATCACCGCCGAAAGAAACATGCTTCCTGTCATCAGTAAGGTTGACAGACCATAAGGCAACAAATGGCTTCAGGGGGAAGCTTCGCCGCTCATCTCAGCGTCTCTGCACAATAGCGATGCTCTAACAATGGTGCAGCGCCCATTAAATACGATCGCTTAAGAGCGCGCGCCTATTCGTAATGATGCGGAGTAGATGAACCACCAACACAAGCACGAAAATGTCGATGCTATTGGTGCGACAGAAAGGCAGCTTTCACAGAATTGCCTTTTGTATTGTGGATGTTCTTTACGAGCAATCGTTTCATAACGAATGCAACTTGCTGGTTTTACAAATGCGTGGAAGGGAAGCAAGTACTTTTGGTAAGAATGTACTGCAAAAAAAAAAGAGAATAGTGTTTGCTTGCTATCCTGCACTGTGGTGAGGAAGTATTAGTTGAAAACAGAACGGAGAGAGATAAAAAAAAAATGAACAGGAAAGGTGTTTCAATAGAAGACATTTTTTGCCATCGCTGTCCTATGCATATAGTGTGTGTGCGCACGTCACCAACTGATTTCTTAATTTCTTGTGCTTCAAGTATGGCGCACGAGTGTGTGCTAGAAGAAGGGGGTGCGCAATTTTCTTTCGTATTTTGTGACACGTGCTTTTTATTATTTTTCATACAGGATAGCTTTTTTGTGCGCGGTCTTGACAAATAAGTACAAACTTTAATGAGACATTAGGCAAGCAGCACGACTGTCCCATGAAACGCTGCAGGCTTGCGCATTCCTTAGTCCTGCTTCCCTGCGACGAGCTGTTGTACCGGTTACGTCAACATTAGGACTATTAGCGCTCTCATTACTTTTTGTTAAATAGGTGCTTACTTTTCACTCTTACATGTCCTAGCGTTGCGGTGAAGGACTGAACGTGTTGCTTTGTTTTGATACTATAACGTTATCGCGGTGTAGTTGTTATGATGCTCGGCTGTTGGCCCGATGGTCGCGGGTTCGACATCGGTCGCGGTCGTCGTATGTGAATGAAGGTGATGTGCTAGAGGAGTAGATGGGCTAATGAAGGTGATGTGCTAGAGGAGTAGATGTCCTAATGAAGGATATGTGCTAGAGGAGTAGATGTGGTAATGAAGATGATGTGTTAGAGGAGTAGATGTGCAAATGAAGGTGATGTGCTAGAGGAGTAGATGGGCTAATGAAAGTGATGTGCTAGAGGAGTAGACGTGCTAATGAAGGTGATGCGCACTGACTCTGCGATGTCAGTTCACGTTAACGAACACCAGCCCTCCAATACGGCGTCCTCATAACCGTATACGGGTATCGTGCTTGGAGGTTCTAACGTGAGTCTGAAGCTGAGCACTCGGGAACTCAAGCATTTTACGTCTATGGAATCTCTGGCGACGTGGCCAGGATTTGATAACGCGGCCTTCAGGTTAGCAGTCGAGCACCATTGATACCAGACCACCAAGGCGGGAAATACTGGTAACATAGGAAGTCATCATTTAACCCCATGTGGACGCGTTCTGATGCCTTGTCTTCAATAAACTGATCGGTTTTACATGTGGCGACAATCTTCATTTATTGACTTTTATGGTGCGTGAGGTGTGCTAGGCGAACGAATACTAATCTACTTCGTGTTTGCGATATAACCCATACCGAGGTTATCCGGTAAGAAAGGTTTAAATAACGTATTTCTAGAGCTCCGCCGCAAACTGGTGACACGTTCGATCTCAGATAGGCAGGTAGATATACATTGAAGTTAGGGAAAAACATGTTGGGCGATTCCGCATTAGACAAGTTACCGCAGTTTGAAATTGCAAGTGGGTATTTCTGTTGGATCGGTGCAGAATTTCTTTGAAATATGTGAAGAACCACTGACAGTGATCAAAATAGGGCAGAAATGTAGGATACTATTTTCTGTGAATTGGTGCCAATTAGCGTTTTCCCTGGTCATCTATGTTTCTACGCTACAGCTGTCCAACGTGCCCCCTTGAACCCTATATTCCTGATGCCGGCACCCATATTTATGCTAGCGCGGGCTATCATATTGGAAACAATTTTGCGCCGCAAAACATGAACCACGGCTTAGGTGGAAGGTGTCTCAATGGCGTAATTTATAGCGCGCTTGACACGCAACAGGGCTAACATCCTATAAGAAAAGGCTGTAGTGACCTAGCTTGGAAGAAATGATATGTCTGTAAAACCTCACATGTACCTGTCCAAGCAGGTCAGCTCAGCAAGTCACGTAAACGTAAGTTGCGGGACTCCTTTCACGAGCACTCATCTCACCAATTATAAGTAGATGGGATACCATGCCTACTGCTCAATATCTAAATCGTGGGTGCTCATCCCAACTTCCTCCTCACGTACTTCATTCCACGAAGTAAAGGCGTCCTTGATGACTGGTTTGCTCGAAATGCTCCTTAAGTCGAAACAATAGAAAGGTCGGTCGCGATTTTGGTACATTGAAATCATCGAAGATGTTCAATTTTTTGTTCCCTTTTCAACGCACGAATAGACGACAGTTCTTGTTGGGGAGGTGCAGTGCACTCCGGCCATATCGGCCAGGGGGGGGGGGGGGTAGCCCGTTAACCTTATTTTCAGGTGATGGCATCACGCCATCGGCAGTTCGCGTCGTTCATCGCTCACCGCTGGTCACCCTGAAAAGGCACGACCTCTCGCCGGGCGACGCTCGAACACATTCGCGCACTCGGCAAACACAAACAAGCACGCCGTGACGGACTCCCCCGGGGTGGAGCTCCTTTCTAGCACACGCGGCTCGAGCCGCATCACTCGTCATCTCAGAGCGACCGCCGAATCTTTTCCAGAGGCCTGAGCCAGACGAGGGAGGCTATAGCGGGGCTCTCGTTTCGTATCACTTTTCTTTTGTTTTTGTCACTTTCTGTTTTCTCTTCACGTCCATCCGGACGCCCTCTTTCCACTCCGCCCCCACTGGCTCGTCAACCTTCGCAAAACGCGCGGGTAGGGTTGTAACTCGGCCGGTTTCTAACCCTCCTCCTCGTCATCATCATCGTAAACCAAACCCCGACCTCCTTTCCGGCGCCTCGGGGTTCTGCCCGCAACGGAGACGAGATCGCCGGCACACGCGCGCTCTTTTCTCCTCTCTCTTTGCACGCGCTCTTGCACTTGCCCCGAGGTCCGTGTGCAAAACGCGAAGATTCCGTGCCCAGCCCCGGCTGGCTCGGAGTTCACAAGGCGGCCGTCCCTTAAACCACCACACAGCACAGCCGACCGCGCCGCCAGCAAAGCCATCATTCGCAATCGCTTTCGACCGAATTCCCCGCCCAGTCGCCACCTCGCTGCGAAGCTTCGCTTAGTCTCAGTCACAGCTGACCGCCGCTGCTCGATACCGATTGTTTTGTGCGTGGACGGCTAACGCGTGCTCCGGTCAAGATGTCTGAGGAAGTAGAGACCGTGAAGCGGACCGTCAAGAAGACCAAGAAGAAGACCAGGATCATGGTGGACGTAGACACCGATGAGAACCAGTACAACCAGGCACCAAACGATGAGGTAAAGGCTTTGAGGATTACCTTCGATGAAGCGCCCATTAGTGCTGCCGTTCGGTGAATCCCTGCCTATTCGTAGTTGCTGAAACTTTCCGTTCCTCCACAAGTCACGATGCCGTTCTCTGCGAAGTGAGCGAATAAGAAGTTAATGAATAATAGTGGCTAATTAATCACTGGAACTGTGGGGCGCGATCACCGGTACTTACACAATCGGTGATAGTATACCATTGCTGAGGTGTCGTTGGAGTGGTTTTTGTCTCCGGGCCAGTTTGCCTGCCTTTGCTATGTCGAGTGCTTTGGTAAAAATGAGGAAAGTTCCTTTTCCGCTCCAATAAGTCGAAGTAACAATATCCCTCGCAGTTTCACTGTAGCGGCAACAAGTCTTCATCTGCGAAGCTGCTCTTTTTGCGCCGTTGACCGTTTGGATGGCTGCCATTGCATTCTATCTTTAGCACGCATCATTGTTTTCACTGCAGTTTGCCGATGACTGTATCGTAGCACAAAGATTTTCGTTGTGTCAACGGTATCGTGTTTGCTCGGTGGAAGCTGATGAAACTCGCTGATTGCGCTGCTCGACCTAGGCAACCTTCGAAGGCGATATTTGAAGTCATTAGGCAGTGTGCCCAAGAAAATTGTGATTACAGCACGTTGATTGATTCGATTTGATTGATATGTGGGGTTTAACGTCCCAAAACCACCATATGATTATGAGAGACGCCGTAGTGGAGGGCTCCGGAAATTTCGACCACCTGGGGTTCTTTAATGATTGCAGCACGTAACATAAATTTCCTACCTATGCAATAGTACTGCAATTATTCGTGTCCTTCTCCTTTCGTTGAGGATGCTATGCTTTTCATGCTACGTGAATGATGAATCGGTAGGCTGTAGTTCGTAGAACATTTACTCTCTATATTCATAATAGTGGTTGCAGCGGTACAGCCAATTCAGCTCTGAGAGCGAGCAGAAAGAGATCATCTTCTTCGTTCACCCAGTGCCAACGCGCATGGTTAGAAAGGCCGGTAATATGCATGTAGCAATATTTGCGTACGCAGTATTGGGCACGGCTTCTTATAATGGGCATTCATGTAGTGCAATGTAATTTAAAAATACACTTCTGAGTGGTTCATACAGTACCTTCTTGAGGACTGACTGTGATGTCTTGAATCATAACTCAGGGATTGTGCGCTTATTTCTCACTGTTGACGGCCTTCGAGGGCGTTCGCGATTCAGGCGAATAATGCTGTATTCTCCTACCCACTTAGTGACATCCAGACATAGCATGTGTAAATTTACACCTAACACGTAGACGTGAAAAGCGGCACAACGTACAGCCTCTGTCTATTCTATAGGCCTACAACACCTGAAATTTCTCTCGGTCTTTCTTCCTTGGATCTTGAACGAAATTTTCCCACAGCCAGCGTGTTTCAATTGCCGAACTTACCCGTGTGTAGCGCCTTGGCGGAATACGTCCTCTTTTGAGTAATCTTTTTCGCTTCTTAACTAACTGCTAAAATTTTGCGTGTCAAGATTGCGTTGTGATAAGCAGGCAGGCCGTAGGGGAGGACTTCGGAGTTATATTGAAGATCTGGTGTTTTTTAGCGGGCATTCAAAGCTAAGTAGACGGGTGTTGTTGCATTTCGGCTCCACGAGTATTCTCGAAATGTGGCCACTGAGACCAGAATTTGAACGCACACTTTCAGGTTTAGCAGCACGATACCACACATTCGAAGTTGTCAGAGCGGAATGCTTTTAAATGAACACGTTTATTTTATTTATTTATTTTATTTACAATACTGCTAGCCCTTGCGGGCTGTAGCAGGGGTGGGAGGTGAACAGGTTGACAATACACAAACAATGTTAGGCAAAAAACAAGTCCAGCCGTCGTTGAAAATCTTGTGAGGATCTACATCCTGTAAGTACCTCGGGAGGAAGCGCATTCCAGTCAACAATAGATCACACCAGAAAGGAAAACTTAAATACATCCACCCGCGGTACATAAGCTTGGACAGAAAATGAGTGATTGGTACGAGCCGATACTCGTCCTGGGGGGCGCAGGTATACACTGGGATCCAGCTTGTAGTTTTTATGATACAGGTCATAAATAAATTTTAAGCGAGCTATTTTTCGTTAAATTAGTTTTCGCGAAAACGTCCCGCTTAAAAGTAGCAGTACTCGTTAAATACTTTGACGAGCACCAGGAAATGGTCGGTGACAATAACAGGTGAGCCATAATAACTCAGCAGCCCAGTAAGCTGCCGTTTTTTTTGTTGTTGTTGTTCTCTTGTCATCGGTTGGTGTTGACGCAAAAATCTCAACAATCTTTTCCGCGCAAACAAGAGCTAGAGTTACATAACGAAGAAGAGCGGATGTACCCAAATGGGGCCCCGGGACGTCTATTCTGGGCTGCGCCTGTAGGGAGCCGCCGGCGCGGTTTGTCTGGGATTTGAAGCGCCGCCAGAATCGAGCTGCACCGCAGGGGCGTCATGCCGGTCCTCGTGCGTTTTCGTCTCCTGCCCTCACAGCCGGGTGCGGGAAGGGTACGCGGCGGGCCAGCCGTCATTATCGCAGACGAAAAGCGCTCAAGCTTATATAAGCGACAGGAAATTTTCAGTTGCAACCTTACTTAAATAGGTTGAACGAAAGATAAAAATAAAAGCAGACATTCAGCCCACAGACAAGCGTATGTCTGCATGACCACCTAGTTTTTCTGCATTATTTTTTCCCACTGTTAAAAACAGCTGAAGAAAAGCTGGCCAAAAAGAAAACGAAAAGAAACTTAAGACCTAGCGTTCCCAACATGAAAGCGCTTCGGAGATGAGTTCATTGTGCATATGGCGTTTTTCTTTTGCCTTTTATGTTATGAAACTGAGAGACCTGCGTTCAATGGGCGAAAAAAAAATAAGTACAGCACTTGCTGATCTCAATCGGCTACACACTGAATCAGCGATATCACATCAGCGGCATTCTTGTCGCGGCGAGACGTGCTCGGGCCGTACATAGCCAGCCCTGTTTGTAAGGCTATAGCGAATTTTGCAAAAAGTGCACAAGTGATTTCAGTATCACCAATATTTTCTGTATAAATTTAATTTGTTCTATTGTTTGCATGTACAGTGTACCAACACAACTGCCACTGAAAAAAAAAAACAGAGAAACAACATGAATTACGCAATTGAGTCCTTGAATTGATATTCGCAGAGTAGAATTGTTAGCTTGGCTTTCATTTGAGTTGTGGACCCAGATATACAGGGCACGATTCGAGTGCGGATCTATTGTCGTGCTCAAAATCTCTGCATGACCTTTATAAGGGAGATTAGGTTTTGGTCTAGGCAATTTTTTTCCGTTAGAAGTCAATTTATATCATGGCATTCTGAAGAGCCATGTGTAGCACTATCTGGCGTTACTTATTTTAACTGTTTTAAACTGGAGCATCTTGTTAACGAGAAGATTCTTTTTTTTTCGTGGCGTCATTTAGCTCATGGTCAGAAAAAAGTGCCTGCTGACAATCTTTAAATGTTATTTGGATTTTCACGTCCTAAAACCACCATATGATTATGAGAGGCGCCGCTGTGGAGGACTCCGGAATTTGTGACCTTCTGAGATTTTTTAACGTTCACTGACGTCGCACAGTACACAGGCCACTACTATTTCACGGCATCGAACTTGGGACCTTCAGGTCAGCAGCCGAACACCGTAGCACATGTTTCATTGAGGCGATCATGCCTGCAGACAATTAGCAGGGCGGTTATTAGGATGTGCGGATGCTACGCGAAAGTTCTCGTGCACTTAAAGGGCCACTTAAGTGTAACAACAGATAAGTTTACATTGATAAATCAAATGCTCCTAAAATTCTAGCGTCGTTATTTTACCCCCCCCCCCCCCCCTTTAGGCTTATGTCCTACGGTCCTACCGGAACTTCTGATGGAGACATCACAGGTTCTGAATTTCGGACAGACTCGAGTTTTTGGCTCCATTGGCTCAACGAATACTCGGGAAACTTAGTATATTAAGTCTATGTTAAGTTTATGGCTCTATCACAAGACAATTTACTTCGTTTTTGCAGATTAAGTACAACCGATGCCCTTTTTAGCAGATACCGTCAATGTTTGTGACGTCGGCACGACTGCTGCTGCAAGTTCAAGATGGCGTAGCCATCTCAATTTTCTATGTGCGCATTTTCACCGCTTACCAAGCGTCTTCTAGCTGCAAGCGTGCTGTTACTAAAATAGTCAAAGGCCAATTTACTCATTCGAGAAAAAGATTTTTCTCTTCAGTGCCCCTTTAAATTTGGGCGCATGTTGAAATATCCTTATTTCTTTAGAACTGCTTTTTCTACGACATATCGCAATAACACCCCGCCTTTTTTTCCTTAGAAACGTTCAAGAAAAGTTGATATCGTCGCAGTATCGCAAACAGATCGTGCAATACTGCCGGAAATGAATAAAAAGAAAGAATGGTAACTTGAGCACAAGGCAGCCGCTTTCGCAACGGAAGTTTTGTAATAAGATATAAGATAACGACACTGCCAATTATATATATATATATATATATATATATATATATATATATATATATATATATATACTTGGTTTACAAGATTACAAAATTAGAGGATGAAACTTTGGTTTATTGGTTTACGCTTACAAGGCTAACACAAGCCTCTCGGTGGAAGTCTTGAAATTTCTCCGCTTAGTGATCTTGCCATAGAGACGATTATCAATCACGAAGCTTAATAGGATTAGGCAGTGGCCGGTGGGTCTCGTAGCTAGCGAAAACGTACAGAGATCACTACGAAGAATTCAGAATGGACCAAGCCAGAGTCCTTGACCTTCGGGATAAGGCAAAGTGCTCCGTAACAACGTGGGTTTTACTTTGTGTTTATTATTTTGAAGCTTAAGTTTGGGTTGAGCTTTCGTTTTTTTTAATTACGAATTTCTACGCCGTGAGTTGGAAATTAGGATGTGTTCTTGTTTTTTGTCTCTCATAAACAGACCGACCGGCGTGCACTACTGTCACCGGTTAGGCATGGGCCAATTGTGTGTCGTCGATCAATATTGAGAAAACCCGAAAGTTGAAGCCAGACTGACGGCAATAATAAATTAACGAAAGTTGGAGAACAAATCGAAGTGCGAAATTATTTTTTAGACCCATCCTAATAACGCCAAGGATACGGAAGTGAACCTGAGGTGACGAAAATAAAAGCAAGTTGCCCTCAGCGAAGGACGAACCCACAGCATTTGGCGGCTTTTCCATCGGAAGCTTCTCGGGCGTTCCTGCACGTGTAATTCTGGGAGTGTTGCCGGCGCAACATTTAGCTGTGACAGTGACAGTGGCGCATAACTTTATTCCAGCTCTCGTCATGTAGCACGTGGTAGTTCATATTGATCTGCGGGCAACTGGCCAATGAAACTTCGCACGCTACCTGAAACCAACCCACATTCTGGGACGAGATCATCGCTGTGAACTGAACAAAAAAACAATAACAAAGGGAAGGGGGGGGGGGGGACTGCGATTTACTCAACAGTAAGTAAAACTTCAAAGACGTACTTGGATGCTCTATCTTGCCGCTAACGCTTTGGAGATTTTTCTGTTGCTATTTTGAGAGCTTGCCTTTTTTTTTATTTCAAGGTATGTAGCGCAGCCGTGGACAGTTTTTTCAACGCGATGAACTTGACATATCGCGTTCTATTCCGTGCAAGCCTTCGGATTACGCGACTTCTCAATTAAAAACAAACGTCATAGTTCTAGGCACAGTGGTGAATGTATTTAAACTTCATGTGCGCGGTGATTTGTAGCGGCCTTTTGTGCATGCAGGAAGTAATGTCAATTTATAGCGAGAAAGTCCGAGTATAACTATATTCGCAGCCCATTCACAGCGTGTGATGCAACAGCTAAAGTGACCTTTATTAGGACCCGAGGACCACGTACACTCAAGCCGATTCCCATAACACACGATTCCAATCTGGCAATAAAGAAGGAGGATGCGGCGTGATTGTGGACGTGCGCGGAGAAATAAAAAGTGCCTAAAGCCGTCACTGTTATGAGGGCTGTTGTACGTTGACGCTCCGTAAGGTGTAATGCAACTTCAACGTGATAATAGAGTTAACAAGATTAACCCGTGATTGATTGCGCGTACACAGTAACCTTTGAACGAACTACGACATCACGAGCTCGAGGTGCTTGTCAGGTGATAAAACCGGTGCCACTTGACATCTTATAGTCGCTCTTACGATGCTCTTGAAATTATTGTGAAAAAAAAAATAGCACTTGCGTATAACACCAGAACAGCTTCAAGATATCTGGTCTAGAAACATTTAAACGTAGCCGAGTGTCAGTCACAAATGACAGTAAGATAACTTCATGGCAATTAATTTATTTGATCTCGCCTTTCTCAGATTTAGCTGAACGATGTTTAAAGTCTTTCTTTTGTGTCGTCTCAGAAATGCCCACTGGTTGCGTTTACGCGCAAGGCAATTACCCCACACGTCATCTGAATCAATGAATGCGCGATCAGCTATGAAAAGAACCACCGCTTAATGGGAGTAATAACAGACTATGACTTGTCCTCGAGCCCCCACATCGCTCGCACGAGAGAGGAACTCACCATAATGAACCATGTCCTAAGGTTTCATGCGGAAAATTATGGGATGCATCTCTACGAGCTATGCTTCAATTTTATGCTGCACATTTCCTCGGCTTCGTGCGCTACAGCCTACCTGTGCACGGGCCTCCATCGAATATGATGTGGGCCCATGTGCTCAGATTTCGGTGCACGTTAAAGAACCTCAGCTGGTTTCCGGAGCCCTCCACTACGGCCTCTCTCATTGTCATATGGAGGTTCTGGGACATTAAACTCCGTATATCAATAAATCAAGCAATGAATCAATCAATCAGTCTTGACATATTGTATCAATGAATACTGGGCCACTGCGGCATCGGCGGAATCGACCAGGCAGATGAAGCAGCCCTATCGGCTCTTGATGCTGCCTTTGTGCAGCTATACCATTATCAAGAACGGATGCCGCTACGAGGCTCCGATCACTTGCACGAGAACTGGCGCTCGCTCAGTTGAATTCGATGGCATTTACCAACGCCTGTCTTCATAAGTTGGACCCACACCTACAGTTCCTTCTTCCACCGGGAATAACCAGAGCTGAAGAGATGCTGTTGTGCCGTCTGTGGCTCGAGGTGGATTTTAATGATGTTTATTCGTTTCAAATAGGAATGGCCAGCAGCCCGACATGCGACGACTGTGGCTGTGTGGAGACAGTTACCCATCTTCTCTGTGGGTGTCTTCACTTCAGTGCGCCAAGAAAAGAACTTTCGAAAGTTCTAGATAGGCTTGACTATCGCCAACTATCGTATGCAAGGCATTGAGAGCGTTGTTGCACTTCGGGAAATTGGTGTCAGAGATATATTGTAAGCAGTGTCGTCGATCGCGTTGTTCTACTTTTATTTTCTTTTAACATCTCTTTTCTGTCAACTTTTATTTCCCATACTCCCTTCCCCATCATAGGGTAGTCAGTCGGTCTGAGAACTGGCTAACCTCCCTGTCCTTCCTTTTCTCCTCCACAAGCCTTTTTGGCATGCCCTAAACACATTGCTACTTACGTATGGTAAATAAAAAAATACATCTTATTTCCGTGGCAGCAAAATTTCATGGCTTATTCTGCTTACAAGGTCACCAAGCGACATTCATATTATTAAAGTAGAGAACCTGATTGCGCTTTCCTAAAGGTATTTACGCCACTTGAAGCAATTGATTTGACCACAAAGCCAATCGTGCTGGTAAAACATAAAAATCTGCATTATTGCAGAGGAAGAAGGAAACGTTTTTTATATTATCTTTATAGTGTGGTAAACACAAGAAGAAGAAACACGTCACATTAATGAGAAATATTAATGGAGATCTGCTAGTTCAAGGAAATAATTTCAACTGAACTTTCTTGCCGCATGCTCTGAGGAACAGGGACTCCTCCCCTTTGTTTTTCTGTTTTCTTCCTTGCCATGCTGTGGGAAACTCTGAAGCACTGCTTCCCGATATCTTCGCAATGCGCTTTCTCATAATTCAGGCACTACTATACCAGTGTCCGGGGGACTACGCCGCTTGTTGCACGCTATTGAGAAAGCAAGGGCTGTGTTTGGCGCTTCAGCCGCCTTGGATCGCATTCGCTGTCGCCGGCATTGAGCTCTGACTATACGCAGCCTAGTACACCTGGGAGCAAAAATGTACGAACCATGGGAGAACTTGACTGAAATAGCTGTCTATGCTATTTACTGGCGAGCAGCTTGCTCCCGAGAGAATCGATTTGATGGGATTTCTGTCGAAACATTGCCCTGGCGGAATTCTTCAGAGAAATTGTGCCGACAGGAGACAGCTCGTCGCTAGACAGCGCGGACGGCAATAGTCCGTATACATTTGGGTGTCACAATATTGCCGTGTTTTCACGTTATACTAGCACTGCCGATGTTTGTGTTTGTTGAAGAGATGCTACAAAGAAAGGGCCTATAGAGATTGGTTATGTAGACAATATTCAGTTTGTTGCCCTTCTAGAGTAACGGGGTTGGATATAACTAAAATGCACTGAGCAAGAGAGAACATGAAGTATGACTGATCACAGTTAATACGCGCATTGCACGGTAGTTGTGTACAGAACGAACACTCATGTGATTTGCCGTCTAGAACCAAAAAAAAGACTCGCGTGACTTTCTGAGCGGATGAACCGTGCGGCCAGGCGTCAAAGATTTTAGAAGCGCTGGTGTTGGGGTGGCCGGGTTGGCGATTACTGTGCAGAATACATAATGTAGAAAGGAATCCAGGCAACACAGTTGACTGGACAAGCGCTAACATTGAACAAAACTTCATTGCACCTCGTGCGCTTGTATAAGAAGAATATGCGAACGAGCAAGGCAGAACGAAACAAACAGGATATGAGGTCAGACTGTTGTTTTATACGGTCATGGAAAACGTTCAACCAGAGAGATGGTAAAAGAGAGGAAACGAAGACAATAAAGAGGCAGGGCGCTTAACCAGGACTGGGCCTGATAGAGTACTCTGTACTGAGGTAAAGGTTAAGGGGAATAAAAGTTAAAAAGGAAGAGTGAAAAATCACTTCTGTCTTCGAGCTAACAGTGGTTCGTGCTTGACATCCTTGACGATAAGTCAGACCTGTGGCTGAAACTAGAGCAGCGCATTCGTTGCTCTATGCAACTTGTATGCCTACATGACTATGCCTTTTATGCAACTTGAATGACTATATAACTATGACTTCCATGCAACATGTGTGACTGTATGACAATGACCTGTATGCAACTTGTATGGGCGGTGCCATGCAGCCAAAATCCTCTCGACGGTGAAGTCATGGTCGTGCCACTAGTGTTCTTAGCAATGGACTTTTGAAGGCTCACGAGAACTGGATTGAGAGTGTCTAGCAGCTGCAACACGCCTGTAGCGGTCGATTTCCGCTTCTTGCTAGGCGGCACGTGGATAGCACTCACTGGAGCACTGACCGTGCTGACGACTCTTCAATCTCCTGCAAGGTTCAACAGCACGACGGACAAAGACGAAATACACATGAACAACACGACTAACACATTATAACACTCGTCCTGCTGTTCATGTGTCTTTAGTCTTCGTCCGTCATGCTGCTGAACCTTGCAGATGTGGCACCAACTTAGCCAGAACAAAGCACTCCTGCAGCACATTGTCTATCTTCATTCTTGAATATATGAATAATTATAAATATGGGATCGTGAAAACGTTTGGAATACCCTACGCAGGCGATGAGTGGGTGAGTATGCCGTTAGCAGGACTATCGAAGAAAGACATTTAATTTTCGGTGCAGTTCTCTCATGATATGTTGTTTTATACATAATAGTTTGCTTCGTGAAGTTATCAATAACTGCTGCTGTAAAAAGTAACAGAATATATGAGTGACGACTGAATGCTCAACGTGTGTGTGTGTTGTTCTTGAATCGCAGCTCGTGTTCTCCGGCGAGTACACCAAGGCCATGAACAAGGACTGGCACTCGAGCCACTTCTGCTGCTGGCAGTGCGACGACTCGCTGACCGGGCAGCGGTACGTGCTGCGCGACGAGCACCCGTACTGCGTCCGCTGCTACGAGCAGGTGTTCGCAAACTCCTGCGAGGAGTGCTCCAAGGCCATCGGTATCGACTCTAAGGTACGTTGCCCGCGCAACTTCCTGGTTGCTCACGGACTGTAATGCTTAGTCAGATCAGAAGATGATGCAAAGTTTGAGTTGCCACGCAACACAATCGATATATAAAATTAAATGCAAGCACGTAGTTACGTCTCATGTAGATACTGCAAAAGCGACTCGTACCAAGCGTTGTCCTTTATTCACGAAAGAGTTAGGTGAAACTATAACAAATCAACATGTACAGTGAATAACTCTTGGCTATCTAGAAAAAGAAAAGTACAATTTGTTGTGTATAACATAGAAAATGAGCCCCTGGGGCGATTCTCCTGCTTTTGTAGAAATAGAAAAAAAGGCGCAGTTTAACCTTTGTTGAATGTAATTAGCGATTCCCGAAGAAAAAAAAAACAAATATTGCCGATGCATTCATCATATGATGATAGCCCTTTCTTTTGTGTTTCATTCGGCTTTGTTTCTAGAGCGAAGGTCGTTCAGTGCAATTATCTAAGCTCGATTGCGGTGCTTGCACGTTGGCTTCGAAAATGTTTACTAGATATTCGTTTCTGGCCAGGTTTCATCTCTCAGTATCGCGGTAACCAGACGTCAGACCGCATTAACTGCGCTAAACATGGGGAATGGCAATGCGTATAAAGCGAAGATTGAGTGTCAATATGGCCATATGTTATATGATAATAATCTTCACGCGTAATACTAAGCTTCTTGTGGCATTCCAAGCAGTGCTGGAGTTGAACTCACTGAATTATATTGTCGGTAGAAAAAGAAATGTCGAGGTATCGTGTTATGCCACCAACCGTCACACCCATTGCATTCGCATTGGCGCAAGTTGATCATCTGGTTTATCTGCACCGCAAAACTTCTGGACGCCCGAAGCGCTGACTACAGTGTGTCCTCGGTTAACACAAGCGTGGCGTCGGCTGTATACACTGTGGAGCCCACCCTTCACCATTGTCTGTGGCTCGCGGTGCCTGGTTGCCGCTGTAAATGGGTGGGAGCCGAAAACAAATGACCTGGTCCCAAGGTAGATGCACCCTAACCTGTTCTGTCATGCGGCTTTTTGTAATCGGTAGCTGCGGAAACTCGTTCACGCATCAATACACCTGCTGTGGCGACGAGTTAGCTTTTGCTCACCGCGTTCAAGTTACATGTTTACAGCCTTGTTGGGTGTTTCGGGCTTGATTCGCCCGACGAAGTTTTTCACGGCTATTGCGCAAATGTTGCCGCAGTTCACCCGTCAGCGCAGTCACGCTTGCATTCGCAGCTATTCGGGGATAAACTGCATGCACGTAGACCTCACTTCGTTGCGCGTCTAAACATACAACGAAGCAAAGCTCGTGTAGCAGCGACCGTATTATAATAAAATACCTGGGGTTTTACGAGCCGGAACTATACTTGGCGACAACTTTTCTTGGTACTGAAGGGAAAGCTACGGGAAAGAAGCTTCAGCACATGTATCCCTACGGGAAGTGCGTAGTTCCAATTCGCGCGCGTCCAAAAAAAAAAAAAACACGTAAAAATGCAGTACTTTCTCGAGCGTCCAAAAAAGCCATAAATTAAATAATTACAGCTGTTTTGCTGGCGTGTGCTGCGGCCACGTAGAAAATGAAGGAGAAATTATAGTGCACGTTCAAAATGTGGATGTGGATGCTCTTGTGACACTGCATTCACTAGCGGTAAGATGTACGCGATTTTGCTCTGTAGCCTTCGCTCCAATGATAAGAAGGATTGTCGCCCAGATTTGGTATCAATATAATGCATGCCGTATATACAGTGGAAGTCTCCGGAAAGTTCGGCCATATAGTGTTTTCTATCCGCATTGACCTCGAACAGTACGCAGACCTTTATTACTTCACCTCTCGAGAAATACGACTGCCGCGGCCATGTTGGAAACCGCAACTTTGGGGTCACAAGTCGACCACCGTAGCTGAGTGTACTACCGAGACGTACGCGTTGACGATAGGAGCTCTGATTCATCGAAACAGGGTAACTTCAAAATATCGGCCACTGAACGCCCCAGAACACCTGAAGTATCAAAGGGAAGATAGATTAAGATTAGGAGGAATGTTGCAGTGGGTCAACACATATGCCCATGCGTCACACACACACACACACACACCCACCCACCCACCCACCCACCCACCCCCACACACACACACACACACACACACACACACACACACACACACACACACACACACACACACACACACACACACACACACACACACACACACACACACACACACACACACACACACACACACACACACACACACACTCACTCTCTCTTTCTCTCTCTCTCTCGCACGCACGCACGCACAAAATGAAACCCATTGAAATGCGGCCGATGGGACCGCAAACTGAACCTTTGCCATTGCGCCTGGCGGCACAATGCCGTGGCCTCTATTCTGTCAGGACTTGTTCAGATTATATTTGAAGATGTGACGACTGTATTTGAAAAGTGCGACATTTGTGTAATCCTAGTCGTCAAAATCTCACATCCTCTAAAATAAAAAAAAATATTAAAAAGGGAGATTTTTGTTTTTTCTTTCTTTATCATTCCTATGCACAAGAAATGAGGCTCCTTTCATGTACCTCAGTCACACTACGCATTATAGAAACTCAGGGTGGTCCTACATTCTTATTATGGTGTTCACCAACTGCGGGGTGTTACTAACCAACGCGAATTTTATTTTTCGTGGGCCATCCCGAGTCCCACGCCGTCCTTGTCAGAATAGCAACATATCCCGGATTTGTTTCGGACCACCCAAGTGGAAAATTTTATGTGAGCCAACGCACGCCCAACAACGTACCTTAAGCTAAAGGGCTAAAAGTTTGCACAAATCACACGTACAAGGCAAATTTGTGGTGGCTTGCGGTGGCTTCGAGAGGCCACTGCATGACACCACACAAGTTTTAGCTGAACTTCCGAGTGAAGTGTGAAAACTTTTACGAGTACATTATGCAGCAACACAAAGTGACGCAGACAGCACGTAGCCAGCTGAAGTTGTCCAAGAAGCCGCAACTATAAGCAAATAACGAATTTGTCTGAAAGATACCACAGTAAAGAAAAGTGATTTTACTCGTAGACGAAGAAAGTGTTCTGTTCTCGTCTCTTCTATCCCGCGCTGTTAAGCACTGTTTGCGCTTTTAAGGCGACAAAAGCACCGTTGAAATTCCTACGCGACACCGACTTGAACAAGCGACTGTAACAGCAATGTCACACACCGCGAAAGACAAGACTGGACCATGACTGAGTGTGCGCGCGTGTGCTGCCTTATGTGCCGTGTTTATCTCTCTTCCATCTCTCCTCTCTATCTTCCATCTCCCCATCTCCCTCCCATGTGCACGGTAGCAAACCGGCTGCCTATAGGCTGGTTAACTTCCGTGTCGTTCTTTTCTTGCTATTTTCCTTCCTTCTTCGTCTACCATGCAGCACCAACAAGCCCAATCAAGCACTTTGTTAAAGTGATTTTGCTGGCTCGCTTTAAGAATGCCCCCCCCCCCCCCCCCGCACTCCATTCCCGTCTCCACTTCCTCCATTCAAGAGTTGGTAATGCTGGTCGCATAAGCCGTAGTTTCATTATCTCAAAAGCAAGCATTCGATGAGCATGTTTTATTTTTTTTACTTTTTTATTAGGCTGGCAATTCCTCTTCATGAAGGTATTACATCCAGATTGGCCAGATCACGGAAATTATCCCGTAGTGGATGATACGGAAGAAAAGTCGCAAGGTCATAGTGTTTGTTGGCAGATTGTTTTCAGCAGTTTGCTTTTCGTAAACTAAAAACGAGGATGAACGTGTAGTCATTAGGGCTGGTGAGAGATAAACAGCTTTGCACTGGCTTATGAGCTACGACAACCGATGAGCGTAGCTAATTACGGAGAACGCAATGATCTTGTTAAAAAGACAGTGCCACGCTTGTATTTCAGCGTTAAAAACTTAAGTCGGAGATTGGTAAGAAAAAAAGCAGCCGCTTAAACCCGATAGCACAAATGTGATTATGTATGAGCGTTTGTTTTTAGAACAATATCACAGAAAAAGGACTTCGGAATACAGAGATGTATAGTGAGCTAGAGGGTACGAATTTTTCAGAGATTATTAGCATTTGAGCAGTTCGTGGTTGAATGAAAATTACGTCTGGCACAATAATAAAGTTGGTTTGACTGAATAGGAAAGGCAAGTAATATGAAGTTACCAGCCATAATTAGAGAATACGTTAATATTTTTCTTTTTTAAAACTTTGAATCTAAAATGCTGAAGATTCCTTGAATCTATGAAATATCCATCATTTCATTACATACTGGGCCCTCTGTTAAAAACTAAGTAAATGTGCGTTTAAAAAAACTAAAGTTATGTATAAATGCTTTCTGTTTCACATGATGTGGCATGTTGATGTTGCGGAGTGGTTAAAACATCGAGCTTCAGCGCCAAAGCCCAGGAGTTCAAGACCCTACTGCTCAGACGTACCAGACGTATTTGTTTGTTTGTTTAACTTTTTTCGACTTGTCTTGCCCGCTGGGCCGACGCCATGCATACATGTGTGCAGGAAGCGTAACGTGCCAGAGATAAAGCGCTCATTCGAAACCAGTCACGATGGATAGATAAACGCTATTTGCAGTTAGTAACTTTTAGAAAGTCACATGTTTTCTTTAAATTACGTTTACATGAATGAACTTGAAGCGCAACAAAGCGCAAACTTCTTTCTCTTTTCAGCCGACTGTATACTGTATTTACTCGTAAGTAACACAAGGGTTTTTTTTTTAGATAGTTCGCGTGAAGTCAACCCTCATGTTACAATTGAATAACAAAATGAATGTCTTCTTGAAAAATGCAATGACACATTTCTTTTGTTTTTTTTTGTATTGGAAGGCTGACTCTCGCGTTACATTCGCGGTCGTGTTGTAACTTAGTGAATACGGTATAAACCACGCTTTCCAGTCAATTGTTTGAAAAACTCCTATGTGCAATCCATTTACGACATATAGCTTTTTTTTTTTTCTTGAAGCATGAGTTATGTTTATGAGGTGAATGCGTCGGTGTCGCAGGCGTAAAAAAATGAAGTAGCTGCATCATGCACTCGGGAACAAGATGGAGGCCAAACGTATCAACAACAACGACGACAACAATGATCAACAAGGAACAATGCCAAAAAAAAAAAAACTATGCGATCCTGCGGGCGAAACTCACCGATATTGGCACCACTCTTCGTGCTTCGAGCGAAGCAGCGCTTTCTTCTTAGTTCAGTGGATACTGTTGGTTCTCATCGTAAATTCAAATGCTGGCCCCTGAGACTGATGATCTCTCTCTCTCCTTTTGCATATGCATTGTACATTTTACCTCGAAAGTTACGGCACTCGGTAAGCAAAAGCCTCCAATCGATCACTTTAAAATGAAATGTAGATACGGTGGTACTTTTTTAAATATTACGCACTAAAGGAGCCATTTTTTAGTTCGCGAATTGACATAACAGACGGTATATTCGTAAGACTTGAGGTTGAAAATTTGTGGGAAGAAAAAAAGATGTGTTAAAATGCTTTATAACGAAAATCACCATTTATTCGTTTTTTTCTCCCTCCTTTTTTTTTCTTTCTTCTCGATTCGATGCAATATGTATACCGCCAAGAGCAATGATATCGACCCAGGCTCAGCCGTGTATCGTGTCTCGCACAGCCCAAAGCTCTTCTCTGTAAGCGCAAAGAAAGTAAGGATTTCGAACGTCCAATATGTAAAGAGCGCATACAGCATATTGCGAATAAGTGACGAGATTTGTCTCAATAGCGCGGATACGAATCACCTTGGGCGTCCAAAAGACGTCTCATATTCGGAAAGATGGTTCTGGAGGTTCTTGTCCCGTTGCAATTGTAATGCATAAAGTAAGCGCTCAGTAAGTCTTACTATGTTTTAAGAATCTCCCTTTTACGTCGTTTACATGTTAGTAAGAAAAAGCATCCGATGGCAGCGGCAGAGGATTACGTTCGTATTCACTGATTTAAGTACTCCCGATAAGAAGCCGTCGTCTCGAAGTGCCTTAGAGGCATTGAAAACAAGTCGTTCTGTGCTCGCTACCTTCAGTGAGCCAAGTGGAATGCTTTTGGTGAGAAGCATTATGTGTTGGTTGGATACAGCTGCCGTTGTGTCGCATGTTCCATTCTTACGTTGACACGTTTTCTCAAATTGCTGCCATCTCTCACCTTCTGTTAGACTATCGGCTTGATAAGCCTTTAACAAGTGCACCGTACCCAACAGCTACCCACTCTTGCTTTCCGTGAACTGTTCGACATGTGGTCACACTGTACAAAGAATTGTTCGCTCATGTCCTTGTAAGCCCAGCATCGATTCTCTATGCGATGGCCACCATGATGAGATTTTAGTACCTCCATGCAGAAAAGTTTATCCTTGCAGCACTGTGTCTAAATGTTGGGTCACTGTGCAGTCGAAAATAGAGTAGTAGTTTCTGTGTTTCTGCAGACCTTTATTTTTATTGCATATCAGTTCTTCCTTTGTTGAAAGTGATAAACTGTAGATGCGTTTGGTTGGTCACTTGTTTTGCATTCTCTTATCTCTCTCTCACTATCTCTGTCATCTTGCCATCAGGGTCGTTATGCACAGGGGGGTAAAAAGTTCCTAGGCTTGCAACTATCCCAAGTATTCCTACGGGAGCATGGCCTGGGAACTTTTGATCCCTCTGCACACGAAGTCTGTATATTTTTTTTCTTTTACCTAAACAGCTACAAATTGTATTCCAAAAGTAGATCTACGAAGACACGAACATTTAAGTGCATTAGCAATTAGCGTGAGGAAGAGGCAGAAATTTCGGTGGGCAGACGGGATTAAGAAGTTTGCGGCTATAACGTGGGCGCTGCAGGAACAGGGCTGGGTTGACTGAGAAAACAAGTGCTAGACCTTTGTCCTCCAGGGGGCGCTGTCATGACGGCGATATTGAACACGGAAAGAAGGCATGCTTACTAACGCAGGTCTAAGATGTCCGTGTTGCTGCTGGACTTCCTGCCCGTCCTCCAAACCAACGATTCACTTGCATTTCCCATGCACACTCTCTCTACTTTCTACGGCCAGGTAGTTTTACTAGCGATTTCTACGAAGTCACTAGCTGGCTTGACGCATGTTGCTGAATACGACACGAAGTTTTCCTTTCTTTTTTATTTCTCCTCAACGCGCAGGACCTTTCCTACAAGGAGAAGCACTGGCACGAGGCTTGCTTCCTGTGCAGCAAGTGCCGGGTGTCGCTGGTGGACAAGCCATTCGGCTCCAAGGCTGAGAAGGTCTACTGCGCCGCCTGCTACGATGCCGCATTCGCCACCCGCTGCGATGGCTGCGGCGAAATCTTCCGCGCTGGTACGTACACATACGCGTATAGGTGGTGCATAATCCATCGCCTTTGTGACGTGTTTCCGGCTCCTCCATTTTCATACTTCAAGCACAGTGTTCCAAGCTACCCCTGTTAAACAGCAAAGTGGTCGCTGAGCTCTGAGAAAAAAAGATAAATATGTATTACTCTTTTTGACGAGTGTTGATTTGTAACGCATATGACACACTTGAAATAGACGTAATAGCTCCCTTTTGGGAGCCAAGGCTCCCCGAGAAGAGCGTAATAATTGGCTAAGGGATTTAACGAGTCTCTTTAAACAGAGTTCTTCACGGGACATGTCAGTAACCCCCATAAGAAAGAAGTCAAAGGAGTCTTTATTTTCTTACATTGGGGAGATTTACTTCGCCACCAGACATCTATGAACTACTCCTCCCAAGTGAGGGCGTCAAACGGCAATGGTAGGCAGGCAAGAACAATTCTTGCCTGCAAATTCATGTTAGTCTATGCGTTGTCGTAGTCACCGAATGACGTAGATATTCTCACAATATAGTTGCTACGACAATTATAGATCGAAATGTACAGTTACGGCAGCGATGACGACTAGTACAGATGTATGCCCAAAGTTTATCATCTGGTTTTAAAATTACATTTGTGAAGTAGCTTACAGCATCATCAATGTTCTAATTTTGCGCACTTATTTTTTCACGGCAACCATTAATCACGGCACGCATGAACAGTGGTCAGAAACAGTAACATGTACACTATACAATGCAGCTTAAAATATTAAATTTCTGAATTCAAAATGCTTTTGACGACAGCAAAACGTTATCGCAGAGATTTGGTATATAAGATAGTGAATCATCGAAGTGGCTGCGTTACCATTATAAATCTTTTAAAGGAAATATTTGTCGATGATTGGCCTGCTCGGGGAATGTGGTTCGCACAGTGATGACGTCAATCAGTATCACGTCGCCTCACTTATAATTTACGATCTAGGTCCACCATCTTGATTCACAAAAAAAAGAAGGCTTGTGAAGTGCGTGTGCTTGTGGAAGCGCAAATCACTTGAAGCTCAAAGCACATTCCAACAGGGAAGCGGCGGGAAGTGTTCATGCTAAGGAGCAGTGCAGCGCTCGGCGACGAAGTCGCATGGAGCTAGAAGAACACAAGACCTAATTAATTAGGCTGCACTCTCTACTGGGCGGTTGAGGGCACAGCGATGCGCTCTCAGTGTTCTCGTTCATTGTGGTTGTGGTATAACGCTGCGCCTTACCATAATTACGAGTACGAGCCAATTTGCCCACCTGTCTGTTACCGAGCAGACAGCGTGTACTTTCACGCGCCGACACGCTTCTTAGATCCTTGAAACTGTATACGAACAATAGAGAGGGGAAATAACTAAGGGTAGGGAAGTAAAAAGACGGCTCAACAAATTTGCTTGTTTTAGGAGACGAGGAAAGATAGAAATAAAATTAAGAAAGTCAGTGAAAGGAGGTAACAATGTGCGCGTCCTCAAAACCAAAAAGAACAACAACAAAGACCTTGACACAACCTCATTCATTTGGTTTGATATTTTGTTTTGTTATAGCACCAAGCAATTACTTTATTCTTGAACAACGTTGCTTGCGCTTGTTAACCCATATTCAGTTTCTGCATACTGTTTGACAAAGACATATGCCGCTGATTAACTTTATGGTCGTATGCGACAAACACCTAGCGTTTCAGGGTTCAGCGTGGTTTGTAGACGTCAGTGCAGTTTGATGACCGAGCAGTAACCGGTCGCCAAAAGCCTTTAATCCCGACGACAATGACCTGAAACCTTCTTTTTCTTCTCGGCTTCGGGATTCACAGAAACGCCCCGCTTTTGCCGTTCTCGCGTTGCCACTTTCTTTGTTTATACAATGCGCCCGCCGGCACGGTTATCTGTAGGGTGCGAACCTGCTCGATGTCTGCGGCAGGGTGGTCGCCGTTGGAAATAGGACACGGCGCGAAGATTGGCACACGCGCGATGAGTCACTGAGCGAGGCGTTGACCCCTTCTTCTTTTCTGTCTTGTTGGTAATAAATGCGCATGGGCGTGGTCAAACGATAAGTCTTTCGCAACTCAGCACAGAAAAAAAATGAAAGGGTCGAAAGGAACCTGCGAGCGTTGCGCCACTAAAACGAAACGAGGAATGGTGATAACGCAAATCAAACAAAAATGAAATAACTTTCGATTCCTTGTAGCACGTTGGGGTAACTAGGCGGACGACCTCCAAACGATTGGGTAGACGAGCGTGGGGTCGTCGCCATGGTAACGAGACAGGGGAGGCGAGTTCCCACTTGGGGATAGAGGGAGTCGTAGAGAGGGAGAGAAAAGTAAAGATGGGACGGGGCCCTGTTTGATTCTTTTTCCGTCGCAAGGAGGACGAGGACACGCATGCCGAAAGGGTGTGGTTCTGCGCTGAGTGGCGAAGAAAAAGCAACGGGCGTCAGACTTGGCGGCGCGGCATCATATATAGAGAAGTGTGGCCTCGTCGAGTGCTTGTCTCGTGCGGTGCCGGCGCACTTTATAGGACCCCAGTGCCTTAAGCCATTTGCTTGGAGCCTGCTGGACATATTTTGGTGCACACCGAAGCAGCGCACGCACGGAAAGGAGCCTGTGGAGTGAATTTGAACGTCTGGGCCTTTCGTCTCCGTCACTTCCACTCCTCATTTCAAGAGTTTGCCACGTAGATAGGGGCAGGTTGTGGAAGAAAAACAGTCGGCGTCCTTGCGAAGCACGTTGCGGATAAGTTGAGTGGCGTGAGCACTCGCAGCAGCTGTCTGCTTCCAACGTGGTG
The DNA here is from genome assembly GCF_013339725.1 of Rhipicephalus microplus. Classification (NCBI taxonomy): domain Eukaryota; kingdom Metazoa; phylum Arthropoda; class Arachnida; order Ixodida; family Ixodidae; genus Rhipicephalus; species Rhipicephalus microplus. The sequence goes on from NC_051171.1 coordinate 76,441,968, forward strand.
CCAGTTCCAATTATTGGAGTTTCTCGTGGTGTTGTGGAGTACATCGCGGTGTGTTTGGCTGGTATCAAGACCTCTAGCACGCGGTAGGTAGTCAACTATTCACCGGCAGTGAACCTGCGTATCGACGAGCCGTGGCCACAAGCACACGAAGTGAGTCGCTCAGTGAGTTTGGCTACCGGACAACGCCCTCATCATCAGTCGGGCCATCTTCATGGGCCGCGAAGCCGACGAACCACCAGAGTCGTATCAGCCGAATGGTTAGTCGCAGAGCAGCTGTTTTTGTTAATGATGAGTTCACTAACCAGCCAGGGTGGCTCATTATTTTTGACATTGTGACGCGAAACGTGATGCGTGGCTAACTTGACCTGTGAGTTCGAAAGAGATACTAGTTTAGAGCGATACTTGTTTATTTATTGACGTCATTTCGAAAAGAAAGGCTGCATATTCTATTAGCGTCATGCGACATCTGCGAAAATTCTGGCAAATCCCTTTGAATATGCATGCACATGTCAAATAAGGAATGTACTTCATTTTATATGGAAGTCCGTTTCTCTTGTCGTGCTTCGTGGGCAGTGACATTGCGTCAAGCGTCTTGAATGCTTTTGAGCTATTTCTTTCATGATTTTTAAAACGAATATGGTACACGAGAGTGTACTTTCGTGCTTATAGGCACCGACATTTAGCACAATTTGTTCCCGATGAAACTTGTAATTAGTTGTTTGAAGCGAAAATGTATGGATCATCTCCCTGAAGAGAACCTTAACGGGTGTGAAGCAGCAGTGGTGCGCATGCCGCTGACCAGGCTGAAACGGACGTCGACGCGGGTCCTGGAAGAACGGTTTAAAACGAAACTTGGTGTAGCCTGTACTCGAGTAAACGTTTCTTTGAAACGCAAGGACATGGGAGACGGGCTGGGTTTCGTCTAAATTTCATGGATAAACGAGCCGAAAGAGCGTTTTCACTCTGTGGGCGCGCGAAGTTGCGAGTGGTGGAGAGGGCGAAGCGAGAGAGAGATGACACGCTGGGAGCGGTGACAAGCTAAGGAGAGTGTGACGTAAATGCGCGCGCACTGCGGGGGAAGGCGTGACCTTCTTGGCACCGCCCCAACACCTGCGGCCTGGGGAGTGAAGTGCGGACGGAGGGACATTGTTACGCAGGCTAGTCAAAGAGCTGCTTCACACGTAATATATTGAATTGTGGCAATTATGTCTCTGTCGACAAACGCGAACAGAGCGGAAGAAGGATACTTCGAATAAGATGTGTTGGCCAGAATTATAGAGATGTTTTTATACGTGCTGCTGGGGTCATTGTACTTATAATTACGCTTTTTTTCACCTTGTCGACATGGCCAGTCTGTTTATCGGCAACAAGGAGCTTAAAATAATCTCTTATAGAAGCTTCGCAGCAACTTAAAGGAGTATCAGGTGTGTTGACTTGGAAATGAACTTCATAAAATGCTCTTGGTAAAGCGATTTCATGGTGTTTGAAGTACATGTTACGTTCCTTTTTTCTTCCTGTGTGTGTTTACTTTAGAGACAAAATTTCGATAGGCAGGTGTATCGTTCCGTCTCGCAATGCTAGCGCTTTTTCATATTAAATTTCGACGAATCTTTAAATGCATTACTAATATCAACAGAGAAGAGTGGGTAATCTGGCTTGTCCAGAGATTCTCGGTGTGAGTCAAGTATATCCCTGGAGATGTTTTCAATCACGGAGACATAAAACGCCCGTTCAATGCCATTTCGTACATAAGAACAGATTGATGCTACACATATCCAGTGGCTCACCTATTCTCGCTTTCAAGTCAGCACCAGTGTTTTCAGAAACTACTCGGCAACGTTTATGGACTTTCGTGACTTGATATTATTTTTAAAGAAAAGAAACATTGATATTCCTAGAACCAAATTGGGAGGAAATCCGGAGAGGACTAAATATATGTAGATGTATATTGTAGTTATTGATAAACGTCAAGCAGACATATATATATATATATATATATATATATGTGTGTGTGTGTGTGTGTGTGTGTGTGTGTGTGGAATGAAAACACATAGGTTAAAGGGCACACCTACGTACGTCTGTACCTCTGTTCGTTCTCTTGTGATACACTATGCTATCAAGCAAAAACAATATTAGGTGATGCGCATCTTATCGCTTTTTTATATCTAGCGTAGGGTCTAGTTCCGCAGCACAGGCTTCTTAAAGATTAAGGTGAGATAGCTCAAATGACTGGAACGAAAAAGACGAACGTGCGCGGATGTGTTGCGATACTCCTTTTCCCCGCGAGGTAAGTGCCCGAATCTCCAATGCTGTAACAAAACCAAAACTACTGGGTCGGAAGATCTGCACTTGTCGCGAAAAAGATCTCAAAGTGTGTGCAGCTTGTTTCAGACGTCAGCGCTATCTCAATAATGTGACCTCTTTATGACAAACGTTCATCTTTTTTGTGTCGTCACCACATTGTGTTTTCTCTGCAGGCACCAAGAAGATGGAGTACAAGGGTCACCAGTGGCACGAGAAGTGCTTCTGCTGCTGCGTGTGCAGCAACCCGATTGGCACCCGCAGCTTCATCCCGCGGGACAATGACATCTACTGCACCGGGTGCTACGAGGACAAGTTTGCCACCAGGTGCATTAAGTGCAACCAGGTACGTAGAGGTCAGGCTACACACCTGTACGTTTCTTTTTTTTTTTCGATATCGCACTGTTCCTAATATTGCTATTTCCGCGTTTCAATGGCACCGCAATCAAGCTGACAAAGGGAAGGACTACAGAAAACAAATTGGCGCGAACTAATCATATCGTCAGCGCTGCTAGCCTAACCAGTATTAGATACAGCTGTGTTTTTTCCCGTAACATACTTAGTGAAGGAGCATGGCCTTTTCCGTAAGAGCATGTTACACTATAAATTCATAGGACCATGAAAGAAAAGAAAAGATTAAAGTAGATAGACAAGATGCCATGATTGAACGCCGATAAATGAAGCTCTTCGAAGGTAGCTGGAACTACCACGAAAAACATCCTGCGGCGACGTTGCTCGCGTCGACGCCCCCGCACGACAATCGGGGGCACGCTGTACAGAAGGCGCATTTTCGGCACGGTGATTGTGTCGAAAAATTCGAGGTGAGCGTGCGAACTCCGGCTCGCAGCTCTTGCCGACCGCCAGAAAAAGGCGCACGGAAGAGGAGAATAGACCAACAGTGCGCTTCTCCGTTGCTATGACTAGGCACGAGCGGGGAGGCTCAGCCTAGAAGCCACAAGCGCGCAACAATAAGGCTTTCTGCAGCTGTACAATGAGGGGTATACTGCTTCATAGCTGATTTCCAGCAAGGATCATTTGAACAGGATGTGAAGCCATTGCTTAGCTCTGATATGGGCCGATGGCGACGAATTGTGAAATTTTGGAACAATATTCAGCAAGCAGCTGCAGCATAGTAGTGACGTTGTAAACAGGACAAGATTGAATCACTATCAAAGTGCGTATGTGTGCCTTTTGTCCGCTCACTTTAAAAAAACCCCGATCCATTTCCCCCACATGGGACAGCTTACCGGTCATTTTAAACTAGTTAGCTTCCTCGCCTTTCACATCTATCCTGTTTTCTTACCGTCGTAGCTTGAGAAACTCTTTGGTTAGCTGTATTCGTTAACTGTGGTGAAGCGCACCGTTATAGCAACGCAAAACTGCCTCAAAACTTTACTCCTCTTAGGGCGCGTTCACACTTGGCGTCGCCGCGTGGGCGGCGCGCAAAAGTTAGTCTGGGACCGATTCTACCGCCACCTAAAGCGGATCTGGTTTCCGCTTCACGGCTTTCTTGTTATTCTTCTTTTTCTTCTCCTCGCGTGGCGGATATTTAATGCAGGGGATTGGTAGAGTGTTAGGTGAACTGCTTTTTGGCTCAGCTAAATCAAACCACGTGATTTAACCAGCCAGTCGCACATTCAACATGGCGGCAAAGGCGTCGGTGGTGGCTCGCTTCGGCTCAAATCGCAAACTATACCCGTGAAGCCCAATAAAGCTTGACAGCCTCAAAGAGGACGCGTTTATCCAGACTTGTTACGATTATGATCGCCGCGAACACTGGAAGTAGACAGTGCAGCAGCAGCGAGTCGGCATACTCCAACGAGTCTCGCGCTTGTGTACAGCCAGATGAATCCGCTGCCGCAGCAGTCGGTGCGCTCGCTCGTGTCGTTTCTGCTGGCTTAACCCTCGAAGCAACGTTCGAAAAGGTGCGAGCTGTTAATTTGAGTACTCTGCGTGAATAGCTAGAATTTGGCACTAACTTTATCTCTCAGAAAGCAGTCAAATTAAAACAATTGTCAAAGTAGCGAAAGCAGCGGCGGTGGGTTGGGGCAGAAGAAATAAGAACATTTTCAATGCGTGCGGTCGTGGTTCACTGGCCGCTCTGGTGTTTTATTGTGATAGCAATTATATGTAGAGTCTCGGGTGTTTTTTTCTGCAGTCACCGCCATCATTCACCGTATATTTGTATCTATCTATAAGGGAACTCAAGAAAGAGAAACAAAGCCGCCCACTCTCGGCACTCAGTTCGTCACGACGCGCCGACGAGCGCTCATCTCCCAAGCGTGCTGTGCCCCGCGAAGGGGAGGGGGGGGGGGGGTTAGATGCTTGTGCGCGCGTGCCTATCCTTCGGTGGAGAGAATCGCGTGCCTTCGGCCTTCACCGGAACGATTGCGTTAGTTGCCGGGCCCACAAAGATCACTTCGCTCGCTGCAAAGGCCCATTTTCAAAAACAGTGCGCTTTTCGAACACAGCAAAGTAACCATTGGGGCACTTGTCAGTTCGCACCAAAGTATTGGTAGACTCTGGTTCGCACTCATATGCTTATGCTCATATGGTTCGCACTCATATGGTTCGCACTCACACTGTTAGCATACGTTTCGTGTCTCATTTCTGTTTAAACAGTGCGTTAAGTGTCGAGTGGTGAATACTGTTAGTTCGCTCTCGTTCTGTGTATGTTGTTTTCGTGCGTCATTTGTGCGTGAGCAGGGCGCTGCACGTTTCGATCTGCTTGCTCTTCTCAGCGTTACATTCCAAGATGTTGCTATCGCATTCAGTGCTTCGCCCTTGTGGCGAAACTGTAACTATTTCGTTTTCGCCTCAATTCTCAAGTGTTAATGCACCCTTATTGTTAAACAGTGTTGCCGGCGCTGCTTGTAGGAGTGCCACTTCTATCTTCACTGTGCTTTACAAATTCTTGTCAGGCCAGGTGTTCTGCATTGTTCACAACTAGACAGTCAAGCTATAATTATCACTTACACTGTAGAGCATATTTATTTCAGATTTAAAACATCGTTGGTGCATTTGTATTGTTTCTTTCTCATTTTCTGAAAGCTTTGCAGTGACATTCTTTTTAATTTGCCACAGCACTTGATTCAAATATTAGATTCATAGTAACCATTGTAGGGATAAATTATATATAATCCGTCACGTGTTCAAAACGACCTTCTTAACCCCTTTCACCTGATTTACCCTAGGCAACAATGCAGTATGCAGAAATCATGTGCTAATATGCATGGTAGCTGGTCAGATGCAAATGATACATTTTAAATATTTTCATCTTAACCCTCTGCTTTTGTCATAGTCTTTTTCTTCTCTGTCTTTATTATGACTTATTTATTATAAGGTATGATCATAGGACAGACACATAATGGTGAAGTGAAGGCACTAGCTGACTACTGTCGTGAGGATAAACACAATGCCTGCTTATCTCGAGAACTGAACGAATTTTTAGGTTTTTTATTTCTAAGTTACTTTAGTAGAGTACATGGCGTTCATAGCATTGCTTTGACTCATAACCATAAGCTAATAGTGGGTCCCAACTAAAATATGCTATTGAAAGCAAAATTAGGGTTAAAAGTGATACAAAAGAAGTTGGCCTCAATGAAAGGTAGATAAAGAGAGAAGAAGAGGGGCAAATAAAGTAATACATAAAGAGAAACACAATTGATAACACAGTTACCACGATTGTGGTACTGTTGTTGACATTAATAGCTTAAGCTACTTGGCAAACCACCCACTATGGACTTGTATGGGATCTAATATTTTGTGCATTGTTGTCAAGTGCCATCAGCTGCTCTTAACTGTGAGCATTGTATTTTGTGTGATGCAGATCATCACTAGTGGTGGTGTGACATACCGCAACGAGCCATGGCACCGGGAGTGCTTCACTTGCACCAACTGCAGTGCTTCGTTAGCCGGCCAGCGATTCACATCGCGCGATGAGAAGCCGTACTGTGCCGAGTGCTTCGGTGAGCTGTTTGCCAAGAGATGCACCGCCTGCTCCAAGCCTATCACTGGTAAGAACCACGTGGCCTGACTGCTCGACATTCCACCCCCCTTTTTTTCGTTACGTTGCACTGACTTCGAGTATCAAATTATTGATTCTCTGGAAATCGAAACATATTGCCCATAACCTGCTGTACTCATCAATTCTATGGTGGTTTTATTTACTGCACGCTAAGTCATGCTTATTTTAGTGTGCGTGTGTTTGCAAATCTGAAATTGAGGTGAATGCCCGCCTCCTTCACCCTCCCCACCATCCACACACACGCACACACAAAGAAAGTTGTTGAATTGATCTGGCAAAATAGTTTAGGTATTATTGTGGTTGGCAGCTGACACCAAGGTCTGCGAATTTAATCCCTGGCTGAGCTGCTGTTACCATAGTTCAATGGAAGAGAAATGCTAGAGGCTCCTGGATGTGGATTTAGGTGTGTGTTAATGAACAACACAAGTTCAAAACTTCCGGATCACTCTAGCACTTGTCTCTCATAGTCATGTGGATTAAAATACTATATCGAGTGTCTGTTCTCATGATAGGAAAACAAAAGTACACGGTACTCTTTAGGCTGAGTTCTACTGTGCCACATATATAGCTCTATTTAGGGAGATACAATAGCTTGCTTTTTAAATGTTGTGCCTCCCTCGACTGTTTGAATAAGGGATTATCATCTACAACATGAAGTTATCTTTAAAATGAGGTATATATGTGGAAAGTCCAAGCTCATCTAGAAGAGTAGCTTTTAATTTCTTTTTTTTTACAGTTTAGGCTTTGATAATCATAGTACCATATAGGTCTCACAGGGCAGGTATAAATGTGATCAAAGTTTGTCAATTTGCTTTAAAAACGCTCTTAAGTGTCTGTGTAGCAAAAATGGCAGAATGCATTGTGCAATTATGCTCCCCACAGGAAACCAAACTTCAGATAGGATTTGAGTAAACAAAATTTTTAGTAGTTCAATATAATAGTATAGAAGCCCAATGTAGGAGCGATAAAGCAAATTAGATTCACAAATGACAAATGATACAGTAACATTGCAATAACTAAATATAAACGAAAATCAATGGATTGTTTTCAGAAGACCTCAGAGAAATATTCTTTAGCAGAACCGACTTTTGGGCTATCCAAGAGCACAAAAGAATTGTTAAAAGCTGATGAGCACAAAAAGAGAGGCAGACACAGGGCAGGCACATGTCCTGTGTGTCCATTCCTTTTTGGTCTCATCAGCTTTTACCGCTCCTTCTTTCATTGTTTGGTTTAGTATGCTTTGGCACCATATAATTAATTTCCAGCACTTTGAATGCTATGAAGCAAGCTGCAGTCCTTGATATTCAAGAACATTAGGAGAACTTTAAATATTGCTCATTAACAATGTAGCAGTATAAATATTGCTCAATAACTGTGTAGCAGAATACACACACACACACACACACACACACACACACACACACACACACACACACACACACACACACACACACACACACACACGCACACACAAACACACACATATATAGGTACACACATACATACATCCTGTATTTAAAAAAAAAATAGCCGAAGGAGGTGTCATAACTTATTGATAATGCCTGATGCATTTAATTGGGCTGTTTGGATAAAATAAGGTTATTAATAGATAAATAGTATATATAAGTTCTGAATTTGGTTGCTTTATTTTAACCTAAATAGCGAGATGTGAAGAACTGCCTTGCATTGTGCTCCTGGGTAATGATGGCTTCACAATGGCAAACTTGTGACCATAACATATATCAAAATACTCCAGTCATCTTTCATTTATGATGGTTCACAACAAGTGATTGCCTTCATTGCAGGAATCGGCGGAACCCGCTTCATCTCTTTCGAGGACCGCAACTGGCACAACGACTGCTTCATCTGTGCCATGTGCACTAACTCCTTGGTCGGCAAGGGCTTCATCACTGATGGACCCGACATCTTGTGTCCCGAGTGCGCTAGGCAAAAGCTGATGTAACTGGGCAGTGAAACGCGAAATCCAAACGAAACAAAGTAACACAAACAACATGAAGCCTTTGATGCGCTTGCTACAATTCCAACGCAGCAAATTTGGTAGATTTTTTTTCATACGAAAAAAAAAGAAGAATGCAAGTAGCCGCCCCTGTTAAACAGAAACTTGAAAGGTCAAAACAGCAAATAAAGTGTATTATATTGCAGCCAGCTGAGTGCACTATATATTACTCTTGAAACGAGGAGTGATTTAGCACCTTTCTATAAGCACAGGTTTGAAAAGATATTGCCTATAACGTTATTTTACGTTGCCTGCAGCTTTCTAAAAAAGAAAATACTGCTAACGTATTTGCAGTGTAACGGAATGACAGCATAAATCATTCCACAATGAGTCATGCATAACACTGCACAGTTCTACTATAAGGACAAATGACATTTTGTATTTACACCTTGTTGGAGGAGACATTCAAGTGCACTTGTGTGAAACTTGTATTTGTTTTTTTTGTGGTGCCTTGAATAATGTTTCACCACAAAGAACTGAATTCTTTCTGTGGTGCTAAGCTTTGCGGAAGCGCTCAGCGATGCCGTCAACTTTTCATCTGATATAGACAGGTGCGGAAGCAAGCTGACCAGTTAACGCAGCACTTTAGTATGTACTTTCATAAGAATTGAAATCATAAATACCAAGGTTGACAGCATCTGCTGACGCTGTTGGTCAATATAAGGGGAACTGTGGCTTCATTTTTATTCCTACGATGTCTGCTTCTGAGTTGTTCCCTAGTAGGTCAATAAAGCTTGCTTTTTTACCCCTTGTTTACTTTTCAGGTGAGAAAGTTAAATGTTTTTGTAACTACAGGCAACAATAAAGATTTTCCCGCATGCACATCCACTCACTTCAAGTGCTTTAATCGTATATGCACTGCTGAAGATTCTATGCTGCCAAACAGCAGCTTTTTAGTTTTTGTACATTCTTACCATCGTAAATTTTCTTTTCTACTTAGTGAGAGGACATATCTGCATTTCAATTTGCTTGGAGGCTTGGAAGAAACTGGTTGTGGTGGTTAGTGAGATAAGAGGTCACAAGGTCTCTTTACGAGGGAGATAATGTAACACACCCTAAAAGGTTGAAACGCAACATCCACCCACTCGCAAGCATATCAACAAGTTCCAGGTATGCCTAAAGTTCAAGCCTTTACCGAGTCACCAGCATGGCCTTCATGATGAGGAAAATTACACAGCGCTGGCCGCCGTGTAAGTGATTGACAATCCGAATTTGTGTTTGCCTCTGAAGGAAGATGAATAGTTCTTAGAGGCTTTGGATTCAAGTCCAGTATACGCAGCACAACAGGTGTTTGGGTGTACATACAGCAACACCAACACAACTATCGTATATGCACTGAACTACTGCTTAGAGCGACAAGATGCCTTTCGTAACGTGTCGTGTGCCACATTATTTACTTGCCATATTGCTTGGTTTTGTTCATTCAGCCCACTATTGTACATATTGAGCAGAGTTTAATATAATATGTATCAGTGGACTAACTGTAAGAATTACACTCTGAATGCGGAGTGCTTTAACAAAAATGTGTGCTAGGTACTGCATTGTACGATGAAGAAGTTGTGTGTATGCTGATGTAGTGATGTCTTTTTCTGCATTGTTTTCATGCTTGACTCACTCTGATGATCAGTTGGAAGCGTTTGTGGTTGCTTATTCATTAGTACTGACAGTTTTATTTCTCTAGCCACTAATGCTTTTATTCACCGCATTACAATCTATGCTCGCTTTTCACAACAACTAAATGCAATGTGCCACATATGCAGCATTGTACATCAGATATGTGATACTACACTTCACACCTTAAATGCTTACCGCCGTAACAGCATTTTTTTTATCCTGGCTACTAAATTCTCGGTTCCTACATCAATGCTTTTCCGCATTGGCTATGGTGTATAAGTTATGAGCTTGAATTATACGAGCTGGTAGCTACTCTCTTTGGGAGAGGTGCTGAAGGGCTATATGTAATTAACAAGAATTGGAATGTGTCTACATCATAAATACTGATAAAATTAAAGTTTGTTCTGAGAGAAATGTGTATACATCTTGCTTTACTAGCAATTCAGTAATTTGCAATTAGAACCTTAGCTTATACGAATCACCACATGTTTGTTATTAGACTCAGTATGGGGAGAAATTCAGCTTAGAGTTTTATGTTTTCCTTGCATGTTAACCGAAGTGGGGATGTGCCAAGAATGCTTCGCCATGTTAACCACATCAAGGGGTACGCTTTACGCAAGTAGAAAACGCTTTTGGTAATTGAGCTATGGGGTCAACAGTGTGCCGACTTGTGGCCTTGCTATGCTTGTGAACTGTGCCTGATGCTTTTAAGTATGAGCGCTGAGTGAGATATATATTTTGTAGTCTTTGTTTTGCGTGTAGATGTCTCTATTCCGGTTGTGTTACTAACAATGTATGCCGCACATTTGGAGAGACGTGATGCTCTCTCGTAAATCGAATAAATTTCCACTGATGGTTCGCATGTGACCTATCATTTTACTGGACACTGGCATGTGCTACACGACCAATATTATTGCTAAAGCTGTTGGTGGCCTTTTAAGTGTGCCTCTTCTCAGCTATCTTTGGGATTCATGAAACTTATGAGTTTTCAGTTTACATAAACCCCTCTCACAAATAAAGCTTTGCCAGTGATTGGCTACAGTAAAATCGGAGTTTTGCTAAATGAGTGAGAACCGAGAAATCAGCCATGGTGGTGACTGGAGACGCTGATTTAGGCAAATGTCTGTTCTGTTCAATGCACCCCTTTCGACCCACTTTGATATATGAGCATGAATTAAAGGTTAGAAAGTACCTTATTGTTTTATTGTGCCTACAAATGCCTCTTCTTTACGCTAATGCCTAAATGCCCACAAGTGTTTAGTTTTTAACTGTTCTGTTAACGTGAAAAAATGACCATTTTTCATAGGTATCAATAAGAAATTTTGTGCTAGTTGAAAAATACTCCAGCACGTTGCATTCTACAGTTACATTCTGCAGTTACTTTCGATATTGGCTCTTTGCTCTACCTTATTGTTATTGCATTGGCTTTCCAATATTACGATTGCGATCCCACCTGTCGACTGCCCGCCGCCGCCGTCAGCCTATCGAGCCTGCACATCTCGCTGTTTGGTTTTCCTTGAAAAAGTGCACCTCCGCAAAAAGAATTGGCCTGCAACAAAGCAAACTTTCAAAAAACATTACTCTCAGGCGGGAGTCACGGTGAGCTGCCCGAAAATCTGCCAGACTAAATCGGCACTTTGAATACGAAGCAATTATTAGTTGCACGATGTCACGCTTCGACGTCGGCGACGCGGTCCACAGCCCTGCTGCGCATGCTCGCGTCTTGTGCCGGCCCAGGAAGACAGCCGCAAACTGTCGCTATAGCAGCAAATAGGAGATAAGACACCACCGGGCACTCATAAAGCCGAGAATGTGTAGTGGAGGTGCAGACGTCTCCCCCGTACTCGTCTCTCTCGAATACGGGTGGTGTGTATATATAAACGGCGGTGGGCACGTTCGGAATCGAGTCACGGATGTCTTTACGTGGCTTTCGCTTGATTTGACGCTTTGTTTGACTACAGTAGATGCAATGGAAGCAACAATACCTTCAAAGATAGTGGGGCGGAACTCCACATCAGCTTTCCACCACTAGTTTAAGGCAATGCTTCCCCTTCATTCAATTAGTAAGAATAACAAAGACGAATCAACAATTAGGCATTCTCAAACCATACCGAATTACGCAACATTCACGCGATACCCCCACCACTCTGCGGCACATTAAGTTGATTTCCCCGCATTGCGAGTTGCGGGTGGCTTTTTTTCTAATGTATTTCATATTTTGTGACATTTTAACAAAATGAATGAGTTATATGTTTTTGTTAGTTTGAGTATTTAGTCATGATTTACTTTTAATGAAATATCATTCAACAGCGAAGGTGTTTGAAATTGATAAAACTGTGGGATCGTCCGCACGAAACTGAATATATATGCTCCACAGGAGCCGCATGTGTGCAAACAGCTCCTAACATAGTGTAGCCATGCATAGTTTAGTACATCAAAGGGGCGGGATTATGAAGTGAGAGGTGGGGGAGAACACGAGGAGGACAAATAGTAGTAACACACCGGATGGCCTTGTATATTATGTATTACAAAGGGGATAAATGGGAGGAGTGATTTTTAGGAAGAGGAAATCGAGTAGGTGGCAGGATACAGCGTGACATAAAAATGTACGGTACAGCATAAGAAGGAGTGCGAAATAAAAGTGTTGGCCAAGTAGCTTCTAGCACAGCCTAGCCATGCAGAGTATATTGCACAGATCGAGGGGGTCCGAAAGGGAAGAGAGTGTGAGCAAAAGAATAAAGCATAACATATCCTTGTATCACGCAGCAGTTAGACGTGTGGGAAAGGGAAATATATGTGTGGCTGAGAGGGACGGAAAAACATAGGGAAAGAAAAAGCATGGCATAGCCTTGTAGATAACAGCATACAGTAAGAAAATAAAGTGAAGGTAAGAAAGAAGAGGTAGCAGTCTCTGCGTGTGTTTGCGTGTGTTTATTCCAAATGCGGAGCGTTTCGTATGTGTGAAAGTAGAGACACGATAGCGAGGTATGATGCGACGCAGCAGTCTGGAAGGTGAGGTGGTGCTGATGACGATAATGAGTGCCCATTCCTTCATCAGGAGTGGCGTAACCAGCCACGTCGTTTTTCTTAGATTGAACAACAACAACAACAACAACAACAACAACAACAACAACAACAACAACAACAACAACAACAACAACAACAACAACAACAACAACAACAACAACAACAACAACAACAACAACATAATAATAATAATAATAATAATAATAATAATAATAATAATAATAATAATAATAATAATAATAATAATAATAATAATATGTGCAGTTTAACGCCCCAAAAACCTTCATATGAAAATGAGAGACGCCATAATTAAGGGCTGCGGGTATTTCGACAATCTGGGTTTCTTTATTTTACACCGAAATCTCACAAGCCTACAACATTTTCGCCTGTATAGAAAATGCAGCTACCACAGCCGGGATTCAATCCCATGGCCTGCTGCTCAGCAGCCGAGTGCCTTAGTCCCTCGATCACCGCGGCGGGGCGCTCGTTGATTCAAGCTGATCCAAGAAGGGATGCAGCAGGAAATCTTGTGCAGCCTGTTTTCCACTGTGAACTGAAACGAGGCACCAGCTTATGGGGTTTACAAAGCAAAATAAGCAAGGGATGAATATTTGCGCATATGTTGCAAATTACATGCTTTATGTAATTAAGATAAGGAGAAGTGATGTTACGGCTATTAATCGCACAAGCTTTTGCCACTTTTGTTGGTGTAACTGCGATTACAATCGAGAGCATTCATGCGAAGTTATAATGATAGGCTATGAGAAATGTGCAGCCCCTACAAGGGGTGGAGCAGAGCACTGCGCATATGCACCATAAGCACTGCGAGAGGCGACTTGCGGCCACCCCAGTTTCAACTGACGTAATACGAAATGTCGTCACACCGTTAGTCACGCCCATGATGTGTGCCAGTGCGTGTGTGCGAAGGTGACATGTTTGATCAAACGGGCAGGCTTCCAGATAGTTACCAGTGCATCATTTTTTTTCGGCACCCAAAAGAAGAAAAAGGCCATATATTACAGAATAATCGTCTTTTCGATGTGACGCGCCCCAGACGCACGACACAGGGTTCTGAAAGGGCTATTCGTGCGGCCTGCCACTGTAAAGCTTGAAGCATTGACCTTTACGAACGGTATTTGTAAACATTATTTGTTGTCTTATTGCCTGATTATTGCTGAGCAAACGATAGAATTGGTGTAAAAGATGTATGTCTTAGACAACCTCTTGGTACGCACGCAAGCACTGTCACTGAACTGCATGCATTTAGTAATGCGTGGTGTTTGCACCTACTTATCTGTGCAGTAGTTCAGCTCCATTTGTAGGTGTTGTTCGGGCTGCATGAACGGTCGAGTATATTTATTACGTGCCAGATTCACACGTCATATCTCAGCTGTCACATAGCACAACATACAGCTTTCTTAAGGGATGGCAGTTCACAGGAAATAAACTTTTGAAAGTCTCGTTGTCTGCAACGAATTTTGCCTGGCATATGGGACTTCTTCCTTAATGGTACTGTTTACGAACTGTGATATGTCAGAAAAGCAACAGAAAGTTACAAGGAAGAATTTCCGGACCAGCCGATTGCTTTTCGCCATTCAAGTTGCGGACTGCAGGCTGGAGAAAACTTTTCTGGCTGCCTCTCGGTTCCTTCAGCCTGCTAAAAGTATCAGTTAACTTGTGCCTTCAGTATATTGACAGTAGACTAGCTACGGCAGGTACGTCATGAATGTGACCGCACGAGCATTAGCTTCATGCGGCCTACAGTATTCCAACGTTATGTCGGATTCTGAGCACAGTCACGTTGGAAAACGGCGAAACTAGTTTCCAAGGGCATATAGCTACTACAGTTATTGTCATAGTTTACGACATAGCCATTCATACGAGTCATTACGAAGCACCTTGACACGGCTCATGGGTCGGCTGCTGTACAGAGCACACCATTTACTTTGCTTCATTATCGCTCCACGGTGCCACTAGCTCAGTGCACGTTTTCTATGATAGTGAGGGAAGTGTATTTGAGTATGGAGTGATGTCGTGCTAATACAGTAGCACGACATCACTCATATGTGCTGTCGTTGGGTTGTCATAGTCAAAGCAGAAAGCTGAAATAATCAAACAATAAACAAAAAGTAGCTACGCACACCTCGATTTGTTTTTCGTCGAGGCTGAGCTAATCAGGGTTTCCTTTATATTAAAAATTTAAATAGCCATTCATTTGCGGGAATAAATTATTTGGTTTGCACATTAAATCCGATTTAGTCATTCTGCCCCGCGACTTTTCCATGACATGTTACTACGCAGTGGCTGTGTCAAACCCATTGAGGTACGGCACTTTTAGAGCTTTTTCAAAACCAGGTAATACGAATTCTAACTGCAAGTAGGCAGTACAATACGAGGGAAGGAGCATTAATCCATTAACGGCCCAAGGCTCATGCCAATATCTGAGACATTTTGAAAGTGCATTGACTTGCCGCCCACCAGTCTTGTTCGAATGGTTCTCGCACTTCGGCCTTCAAAGGGCCCTTAAACAGCATCGATTTAAAAGATGAGACAGCGCCGTGCCTTTTCTATTTTTTCAATGCCGGCTAGATGCAACAGATCCAGCCGATAACTACTCTCTTTTAGCCCTTTCCTGTTCTTGCCTACCGGCTAGCCTTCGGGTGTGCTTTGCGGCCATGGGGAAGAGAATGCCTCATGCAGTGCCTCGCGGCAAAATTGTATGAAGAGAGAGAGAGAGAGAGAGAAAGCTTTATTTGTGCATAACGCGGAGCATTCCAAATAGTCGGGCTCTTATTGCAGGGCTCCGCCGGCCCTAGTCATCATGTCTGCCCCTTGGGCCAACCGACACTGATCAGCAATGGACGATCTAAACAGCAGTGCCTCCCATTGTTCCTTTGTGTTGTTTATGTTGTGGTGGTTTTCACTGTGATGTGTGCACTCCCATGTGATGTGAAACCAATTTGGTGTAGCCCAACACCAATTCGTGGGGGCGTTTTCAATTCTTCGTGTTCACAATGTTGGTGATCACACTGTCTCTGTAAGAGATACGGTGTTTTGAGATAGCGTGTCGCCGTTCGTAGCGCTATGTGGGCAGCCAATGGGGACGCGTCACTGTGACGCTGCTGCATCACTAGTGCTGTGCGGTGGCGGCGGCATTGCTTCGATCCACAAAGGAGCATAAAGGAACAGACCTGACAGATCTATGATATAGGAGATGGATGCGCATCTGTCGCATCTCGGTCGGTAATCGCTCTGACGTACGTGTGATGCTAGCAGCGCTATCCCTAATGTGGCGTCACATCACGACCACCCTCTGAACTAAGGCGGACCAACGGCTCTCGTTGAAAATCCCGCGTTTGCACTGGCACTGTATGAAATATAGATGGCGTAGGACAGTGCTTGCTTTCACGCCTATGCTACATTTCCTACAGGCACTACTGCCTCTTCGCCACTTATTTCTTCATAGAAAAATGTAGAAAGTGTAAGCATCAAGCCATGAATCTTTCACGGTTTCATGTTTTCCGGCTACGTGTATTTATTTCTACTTGCTTCATCGCAAACGCACAAAGCGAAGTGAAATCAGTTGGTCGCGAACGATAACCATGCGAGACAAGGCAGAACAGCCAGTAAATCGGTAAATCGGAGTAGGAAAATCGGTAAATCGGAGTAGGAAAGTGTTCACAAGATGTCGCTTGTATACGGACCGATCGAGAACTTATTCTTACTTGAGGTCACGTAAACAAAAGGGCGCCATTACGATTGCCACCCAAGAGATGGGAAACGCCAGAAGATAGTAACGCGCTTGTGTTTTCCATACGAAGTGGTTGCTTAGGCGCCCTTAAACAGATTTATGGCTCTCGTGGCAGACGTGAACAACCTGTACGGGGATTGTTTCGTGTTCACTCGCGGACAAAGTCTTGGAAGATTTTGGTAGGCCATTTGAAAGGCGCCCCTGGGACACATTAGCATCGCAGTGAGCACGTCGAGGGTTTGGTAGACCTAAAGCGGAAAGTTTCGCTTGTTAGAACTTCGAAGAAGACATTTTTTAGCCCGGAAATAAAGAACTTGATGGTGTAGTAAGGAGAACGGAGCAGGACAGCAAGAACGCCAATCTTCAACTGAATTGGCACTTTGAAAACTGCGGATGAAGAAGTTCAGTGTTAATGCGTACAATCCTTGTAGCTATAGGACAGAAAATTTTAGAGAAATTCATTTAAATCTTTGCAAATCAGCTGAATATAGTAAATGTGCGAGTACTGCGTCAATCCTTTATCACAGAAAACAATTCCTTGAGGAAGACCTGTATGCTATGCATATCTATTGATGTCGTAAAACGTTTTTTTAACGCACTCGTTTGCACGCATGGACTTGGAGCTTCCTGCCTTGCACTTTTTAAACAGTCCAGTTGAAGGCCAGCGTTTTTGCTGTCCTCTTCTTTTTTCCTTTCTCAGCTACAACATTCAGTTGCTTTTTGAATGCTGGACGACCATTCAGCGCATGCGCGTTTTGTATTCAATCAGCCTGCAGGATTACGCAGGCGAGCAAGCGAATACACGACGCGTGTGCACGTGGTACAGGTCCAGCGTAGCCTTGACGTGTGCACTGCGGCGTCTACAGTCTTAGAGGTAGCTTTCGAATGGTGTCTCGCTGACTTTTAGAACTGTGCACGTGAGCCCAGCTGCTCGAGAATCCCCATTAGTGCTTCACGCGGATAGTGGTTCCTTGCTCGAGACCAATGTTCGGAAAGACGAGCAACGGATGGTTTCGAATTTCCTCGAAACTTCACATCAACCCCGTGTAAGTGGCTTTTCCACTCGTCTTTTTTAGATGCGGAGCATCTTATACTCGCGCCTTGTAGTGCGCCGTCCGCACCGCTTCTCGAACATTCGACAGCTGACGCGCGCGCATGCGCCGTCGCGCCGTCGCCCACTCTTCCACCATCTGTGCATCCCTTCCTCCTCTACACACCGCGCGCGCTTCACTCCTCCACCATCTGTGCACCCTTCCTCCTCTACACACCGCGTTCGACATCTACAATTCTCCTGATTCTCCAGTGGACGCGCATGTGGCGTCGCGCTTCGAGAACATTCAACAGCTGACAGTGCATGCGCCGTCGTGCTGTATATATACTCAAGGTCGGCGCTCGCTCGCTCAGTTGCCGCTCGTCGGTTGGTTTGTACGGCGCGTCGACGTCCAAGGTCGCGGTGAAATGAATTCCAACGAATCCACAAACACAATGATCGACGTCCCTTCGACCAGCGCCGCCCTTTCGCATACGTGTGTACGTGTTCACTCATTTAACACCCCCTCCTACAACCACGTTAACCAATTTAGCCATCGACCCAAGTAAGTCGCAATTTAACACCCCATTTCACAACCACGTTAACCAATTTAGCCATCGACCCAAGTAAGTCGCACTTTAACACCCCGTTAACCAATTATATGCTCCGCATCCTCCTCAGTGTTCCCCCGAGGGAAGCTGCGGGCAATTTTTTTTAAGTTGGCTTCTTGCAGATATGATTGCCGGGAAAGATTTTTGTTGCTCTTGTACACCAGTGGCGCTGGATTGTCTTGATGCGTCATCTATTTGATCGATTGGCTGATTGATTAATGTGTGAGGTTTAACGTCCCAAAAAAACCATGTGATTACGAAAGATATCGTAGCGGAGGACTCCAAAAAGTTCTACCCCCCAAGGTTCATTAACGTGCACCAAAATCTGAGAACACGGGTGTACAGCAGCCTCGTGTATTTAACAAGGTATTCAATAGGCTGGGAGTGTTTGCAGTCGATCGTCAGGCTGTATAGGCAAAGTAGCCCAGGGTAAAGCTTACTACGAACACACGGTATCTTCGTTTATTACACGCCAATCAGTAAACCTTCGTAAAAGTTCCTCGTTAAAAAAAATAAGTTCTGTCAATTCACGTCTCATGCGTAGCCGGAGTGTCACATGAGGTACGCCGCTGTGATGGACGGCGGGTTAAACGTGGGTTGCGTAACGAGCACCTGATTAAAAGCACAAGGATGTTTTCACTTCTTTTTTCAATTTTCTCATCCAAATACAGCCGCCGTGCCGAAGAATTCATCCCGTGGTTTTGAAATAAGCAGTGCAACACTTGAGCTGCTGATCTATGGTGGCGGGTCATTTCGAAGTAGATGGCTTGCATAAAGTCATCGAATCCTCCATGTTTTGGTGATATCATGGTCACAAATAAGGCACGCGAATGTTAATACACCACACGAGGATTATGCCGTCACGAAGGTGCAGATATGAATGACACTTTGGCCTCAACTTCACGACATTGAAGCAGTTTAAGCAACAGCAGTCACTATGCTGCATTAACGTCATCACAGCGACTACGTTTGCAGTACCAGTGCGTTAAGAAGCTGCGTTCGTGACGTTCCGGGTAGTCCTTCAATAGGCACGTTGGACATCAAATTGAAAGGCATCAAATGTACCTTTGCAAGCTTTTATATATATTATCGCGTGGGCGTCGACCTGCGGATACGGTAACGTCACTTATCGGCTGAAGAACCAGCAAGATGATTGATTTCACGATCAGCTTCACACCGCTTTTATAAACACATGTGCGCGCATATGAAAATGAGAGTATACCTGTACATCTTTAGGCAAAGACAGTAGTAAGCTCGAGAATTGGGAGCCCAAGACAATCGGTCTCCAAACTGCGTTGCGTAGGTTGCTTTTGCGTTTGCAGGACCAGCGTAGTTTGAGAACGTGTCAAACACACGCTGCGTTGGGTCAAACCCACGGGGCGCCACCCGTGGCCAAATTAAAAATTGTGTGAAACGCGGGCTGTACGGCACAGTGGCTCGCACTGCGTGTGCTTCGTCTCGCCGGCAACCCAAGGCGCCTTGGTGGTCCACGATAGTTCAACACGAACGTGATAGCCCAAATTGGCTTGAGGCTCTGCGCATGTGCCGTGGCACGTCGCAAGCTTCTTGGGTTCCCAAGCTTATTGGGGCCCAACTTCTCAATTTCTAGTATGAGACGCTCATGAGTAACCTTTGTGCCCTTGCGCATCGGTTAGAAGATTTTGTTGCTTCTCGCTGGGCGCTACCATTACGGGTTCAACGCTCATGTAACACGTAGCACATCTCTACTTGGCCCCGCCACGGTGGTCTAGTGGCTAAGGTACTCGGCTGCTGACTCGCAGGTCGCGGGATCAAATTCCGGCTGTGGCGGCTGCATTTCCGATGGAGGCGGAAATGTTGTAGGCCCGTGTACTCAGATTTGGGGGCACGTTAAAGAAGCCCAGGTGGTCGAAATTTCCGGAGCCCTCCACTACTACGGCGTCTCTCATAATCATATTGTGGCGAGAGGTGGTTTTGGGACGTTAAACCCCACAAATCAAATCAAATCACATCTCTACTTCGCCGGTTGCGCATACCCAGGCGCAAACGCACGCCGTGCGATACCAGTAGCGGAAGTTCTGGCATTCTGGTAAAGCCGACCGGAAGCAATTGTTCGCTCAGTGAGATATAGTTATTGAACACGTATCCTTAGCTTAGCGAGCGATATGTGCGTTGTGCTGAGCGCCGAAAACCGCTCTTTCCGTTATTAAACTTTCTTTTGATATCAGCAGTGTTACTGTCACGCGCTCATTGTCCATCACGTTTCGCCGTTGGTAATGGTGATATTTTGGGGGTTTCACGTGCCAAAACCAGCATGTGATTGAGTCTGGCCGTAGTGGTGGGCGGCCAAAATTTCAACTGTATGGTGTTCTTTAACGTACTTCGACATCAGACAGAACACAGGTCTGTGGCAATTTGCCTCCATTGAAGTGCGACCACCATGGTCGGCATTGAACTCGTGACGATCGAGTTAGCAGACTAGCTCTGTAACCAATACACCACCACGGTGGGTTTCCGTTTGCATAAATAATTTTGTGTGCAACAATGTTGATGTGGTGTTGTTTTAGTATATTAAAGTGTATTTACTGAGAAGTATGGTAAAAAGTGTCAACATGGCTGACCCCCACGCTTGCGTGACCATGAGATGTTCCCACTCTTGGGCTTCTTTTAGCCTAAGTAAAATTTTAATTGCTAGAGTTTTACGTCCCAAAACCGCAATAATATTGCGAGGGGTGCCATGGCGAAAAGATCCGGAAGTTTGTACCACATGGAGCCTAATTAAGATGCAAATGGAGCTACGTACACTTGACCGTCACATTTTCACTTCCATGAAAAATGCTGCCGCTACGGCCGCTTTCTGTGGAATAGAATGGCAACCAGTGAATTTGGGTTTATTGGTTTTCAAAATCTGCTCGACAGTAGCAAACGGGAGCTAGAGTCGAGTTACGGACAATATATACTGGCGTCATTTTTATCCCAAAGGCATATTTATTGTCCACTGCAGTCGTATATGAAAACGAGTGGCTTGAAAAAAAAAAGAATACTTCAGACAAGGGCGTAGCTCCGTTATTCCGGAATAAGTCGAAACGCTCATCGGAAGTGTCGCTGTAGTCTATAAAGAGAAACGGAAAGAAGCCCACGCTCTGGCTGCTGCCGGCAGCGTCATCAAAATGAACGCGCAGTTTCCCCTGAATATGCATTTGCGATCACCGGATTTACAACAGGCTAAGCTTTTATCGGTAGCGCCAGAACGCCACTTGCAAGTGGAGCGGTAGATGAAAATGTGCGAGGAAGCTATTTCGCAGCTCTCGCTTCCGATAGCCGCAGGCAAACAATAAAGGGCGGTATTCTCTGCGAATTCATGAAGGATACGCAGACTATTTATAGAACTGTAGGTGGGCGTCGATTGGACGAGCGGCTGGAAAAGGACGCAACTTAAGAAGGAAGCGTACTCAGTGACCGACGCCATAACACCGCTCTTGTCTCGAATGCATCAGCGAACAACAGCGGTGGTACGCGAGAAATGCGTGAACGTACGCAGAATAGGCAAATCGTACCCGGCGTTTGTTCCTACTCTAAATGATAGCAAGAAAACAGGGTGATAAACACTTGTGCTCATTTTATTTCTGGTGGTAATTTCTTTGATTTGCACTAGTAGGTCTGAGTCAGCTACGCATGACCAACTACCACAATAAACGATTCTTACTGGAAGGAAAAGCTGTACACAACTGCCCTCAGTCTGAGGACTGCGACAAGGCGAAATATTGCCACCACCTCCGCTTTACCGTACAAATACCTCTGCCCATCATTCAATGCATTTGCTCTGATAAATTGCATTTCTCAGGCTTGGCCATAAAGAAAGTTGCGTTCAATTTCAGATTCCTTTCTCAAAATGCATTCTGAAGTTCTCAATACAATTCGTTTATCCGTACATCTGTCCGTCCAAATTGTACGCACCGATGCTACCATTCTGCGCTCCTCTCTCGACATACCATTCGCGGAATTCGAGGCTGCCCTGGAGTTTAACGACATCTGGTTTCAGGAATTGATGTTGGAGGTCCTCAAGTATGTTCTTTCATATTTCTCGTGGAGCCTCCGCCCATACAACGGACTGCAGGACGCCGTCCTACAATTTTGCGGCGCTGAATATTGCCTCCGACAAGGGCCCAACCACATAGAAGGCGGTTCTCCACCTACCCCGACCAAGCCTTCCTCGTGGTTCCCCTTGACCGCATTTCATTAAGCGCTCTTCTACAATAATGAGGCAAGCGAGCCGTCTACGACAACTGACTTCACTGACGTATCCCAGCGTACGCCGCCAGATGATCGGCCTTCTGTAGAGTGGTTGACGCCTGTGGACACGTCGGCGCCTATACTGACGCTGTTTGCAACAACCAAATCACCGCCACCTGTCCCTTGTTCGCTGACACCATGGCCGATAATGACCAAGCCGGCTTTCATATCCCACGCCAGCGGTTAAGCTGCCTGCAGTATGGTGATGTCTGTGGACGACGATGCAGTTAAGCTCGCGCTGGAGCTACCCAATTATGACCCACCGGCAATGCAAGCATATGGCCAGTATGCCGTACCGTTCCCAAGATCTTCTATGTCAGCTCCCCATAATGGTGACGTAGCTCGTCCCATAGTCAGGCACAGCTCAATTCTCCTGCGGATGCCGATTTGCCACGGAACATCTCTGGGGACAGCGCCAATGAGCTTGAAACTGACCAGCACTCCCCACACGACGTTCAACGACGCAGTGGTTCTGAGTAGTGCTGCTCGAGTCCTAAGCCCCCTTTTTTTTTCGGCTCACGACAGAGATGGGCCAGCGTCGGTGCTATACAGGTACACCGCGAGCTCGTGTCTACAGCCCATCTCTGTTCCACGCGTCTGCCTGCCACCGCATTTACAGCCCTTCGAAAATCGGAGTGCGTGCTGCAAAGACTTCCTTCCGGCACGACGTTCCAATGACCATCGACCTGCATGCTCATGCCCGCACCTAGCGCAGACAGCGTAAATTTCTCAACGACGCTCGTGCCTACGCCGATCACGCACCACTTGCGACGCCTGCCTTCACGAGAAATCGCCGCGCACCGCACAATCCTTACTGAGGCGTTATATGTGCGGCGAGCGATGAAGCCGAGAAGCCCGTGGCCACAAAAGCCTTGACGGGTGGCGTCACTGCTGCCTACAAGATCTATTCAGCACGAACCTGGCCAATGCCTCCTAGATAATTTCAGGCCTGCTCACGGTTTCTGCCGCGGGCCCCGAAGTAACTTTGTTTAGACCATCGTGTTTTGCTGCACAGACAAGTCTACGCTTGCTCTCGTCATTCGAAAGACATGAATTGCGAAACCTGATTAATGTTTTTATGGCGTGCTAGTGTCCTTGCTGGTAACTCGAGAAGATGGTGTTTTTCTGTGTCTGTGAGCTACAGCGTGAAGAAGTGATTCGCCTTTGTGCACTGGATATTCGCAATGTGTGCTGCTGCAAATCCGAACGGTTGGGTGATGCTGAGAGGCGAATCGTCTCAGAAAATGTACCGTAGTTGCGAGTGATCTCGTTTTCAAAGGAAAACCGAAGAAGGAAAAGGGAACGTGTTATCGGTCAAGTTGACGCCAACATTCGTCTTCTTTGTGACACGAAGGTAGGTGTGTGCGTACTACATATTTCTAACTTGATCCAATGGCACCATCTTCACCATTTTTCATTGTTGCTCTAAAACAAATATGTCGGGTGTGCTGACTTGTTAGCGTATAAGCCCTGACACCAAAATATTAAACGCGCGTGGCAGCACATTTTCGGAACAGCGGTTTTTCTTTAATGTATAGCTAAACATCTCGCTATTGGCGATTAGCATTGCGGACTGCTTGTATCAACCCCGTTTACTTGGTTGAGAGAAAAAAAAAGGAGGAATGCTGTTGCATTGCATAGTGCATCGGTTTTGTGCGCAGTATTTTTTTGTCGGTGTTCCAGCCATTTTATTGCGGTATTATAATTTTGCGCCAGTCTCACCTGCACTTTAGCCAAATATGTTTTCTATTTGAAATTTAGATGCCTGTAGACTCTTACGGTAAAGTGCTTCCTTGAATGGTTTGCATGTGTGTTAACTGTGTGTGAGCTCTACTTCAAGCTAGAATGTTTAGAAACCACTATCAAACACCTGCATGTGGTGTACAGCGCGTTTTCAAGAGAGGAACGGTGTTACACAGGCTAGTAATAGGGCTGCTTCGCACCTAATCCCTGTAGTAAACCGGAGCGAAAGGTGTGTCTAATCTCATTAAGAAGCACGATCATGTAACATGTAGCTGTAAAACGCTTCAGTGCCACGTCAGGTTGAACGCACTTTAAACACCGGGGCCAAACGTTTCAACTTTTGTTGGTTATTCATTTGCACCGATTAAAACTTTCTTTTGGTATGTAATGGGTTATTTATTTTATACGTAAATAAAAAAGCGAGGACGTTACTTTTTTTATAGAAATGTAACAGGTTGCTTTTGTAAACTCGGTAACTGTAATGGTAATAGCATTACTTTTCTGGAATACACCTTTAACACCAATATTTTTCACTGGTAGCATGTCCATGACTAGAAGCGGCTGCGCATATGCTAAGGCGGAGCCTGGCTAGGGAGAGCCAATGCCTATCTGCGCCGAGCACAGGTGGTAATGTTGATTACGACGTCTGTCCTCCGTGGTAGAAAGTCAGGTGTCGAAGGGCAACGCTTCACTCCATCGCCGAGGCTGTCCCTCAGCTGCCCTGTCGCTTGGTTGTTGCAACATAAGGTCAGTTAAGGGAGCCGCGCATAGCTGGGCAAACTCACTCGTGAGTCGGCTCAATCTACCACGTGGGAGTCGAAATCCTGGTAGGTTTTAGCCCGAGTCTGAGTTAGGCTGAGCCCTAGGCGCTAATATTTTGCTGAGTGAGTCTGCGTGAGCTCCACGTTGTTTTGCCGGCCTGTATGCTTATGACTATTGAACTTCAGCTTTACTGCTCCCCTCACGTAAGCTAGCGTTTGTACACATATTTGAATGCACGAAAATTGATACGGCAGCTCGATAATTGTTCAACACAAATGTAAGTAACGGAAAACTACATTGATTTAATAGAGAGGGAGCGCTGCGACAAACTTCACCCAATTTTCTGCAGGGGAACCCCGCGCACACATACAAACGCACGCACGAGCGCAGACAGGGCATTGCATGAACGCCTTCGGTTAGTGAGGTTATAATCGTTATGCCTAGGTTATAATTTGTCACCTAATCGTTTGGACTGATCACAATGTTGTGATTTTATGGTTGCAAGCTCGCTGCAGTATACAACGTGCTAGCAAACTGTGGTATGTTAGTGCTCACTCTGCTGTGACAGCGGCATCAGAGGGAATTGCTCTTCCTTGTTTAAGAAAAGATATGCTAGTTCTGATGTCCGCACTCGCTTGAAATATGCAGCGACCTTCATGACGTGACGCAAGCAACCAGTGAAAACCACTTAAGCAAAAAAAAAAAAAGAAACTGCATATGCATGCAGTGAATGATGATGAGTGGGCCCGGGCGAAGTGCTGGAGAGTTTCATCGCTAAACCGCGAGTATCGCCCAGTACATCATCAAAGATGAGACCAACAAGGTATATATTTATACAAGAAATTTTATTATTCGTAAATAATAGCTATACGTTGCTTCCGTTCCCCCTTCATTACAACGGCTTTATGGTCGGTGAAGTGGTGTATTGGTGATGGGGCGTAGTGGGATGTTTGCAAGGACGAAGTAGGGGGCAGTTTGCTAAAGTGGAACTATAGCCTATCGCGTACATACTTAAAAGGGATGAAGAGACCCACGCCTTTAGCAGCTTCGCCCCTAAGACTTATTATAAAGCTTTTATATGCCGCGATGCTTACCAAGGCACGAGAAAACACGCATTCGGTGCGTAATACTCGAAGTAGCATTTCCAAGTTACTTCAAGAATGAGATCTCACACAAGAATATGATGTGACAGTCCGACCCTCCAGTGCGTTGGATATGGGACACTCGTAAATACTTACAACACGTCTTTTGTGATTGTTCCCGTTTCTAATTGGAACCGCCTGGTACCCCATGCATGGGTGGATGGACCTTATAGACAATTAAATGTAACCTGTCTTTAATTCCTTGAACAAAAACAAGGATTTGTGTGAATATATTGTATTCAATTTAATCTGCCTTTTACTTTTCCTGCCTTATATATATATTTCTTGAAAGGGTTCCATACTGTAAGCGTGAAAGGCAGAAATATGTTGCTGACTGAGCAAGGAATTGCACGTCGTGTACCTGCTCTGTTGTCGCTAAGCTTTAATAACTGGTTCTTCTCTATAATATCTTTCGTAACCACAGAAGGTTCGGAAAATCCGATTTCGCTGTTGCCTTCAGGGAAAATACGAACAACGCACTTTCGGCACTTTTGCCAGAAGCCGGAAGTGACAATCCACTTGATTGAAAGCCGAGGAAATTGCGCAACTGTTCAGGCTCTAAGGAGATAAGAAGGAATGTTCCCCGAAAACCTGGCGACGGCTTTTAAACCTGTCAACTACATACGGATGCTGCAGGCCGTTTCCTTGGCGATGTTGTCGGTAGATAACAAAAGCAGCAAACATTGGTCCCCTTTTTTGTCAGGGTTTCATGAACGCTCCCCTTTTGCTTGTTGACCACTCTGGCGTGATTCTGAGCGCAGACATACAGGTACACACGATGACCCGTCCGCTTGCACAGACGCACGTAGGCCCACATCATTTCTAACGTTGTGATAGCTGTAGACCGACATCTTTTGTGGCGCCATTCGTAACTTCGCCTGGTGTTGACACGTTGATTCTCAAATATATCCTCCCGCGATTTCTCTCGCGGCAAATCGGCCGCCAGGAAATGGTCGTGCTTGTTTGCTTCGAGCAGACGCCCGGGAACTGAAGCTGCCGAAGGGCAAGCGTGATTAAAACTATTACGCTATGTATACAGGGATTATTCAGGTCAGAAAACTTTAAATGCCTTCTGATAAGATCTACCTAAAAGCTGGTAAACTCTTAGTCAGGTTTGTTTACTCTCTCGAGGCCGTGTCACGTGACGTGTGAAAGAACTGTGTCGCCGGAACGAGTAACTCCCATGCGTCATATACGTGTTTTCTGAACTCTCTTCAAATTCCGCGACAAAACATTTCTAGTAAGCGTCACTCTCGGTCAAACATTGTACAAAAACTATATTAGGCCAACACCACATTGCGTCAACCTAAGCGTTAATGTGCTAGTGCAGACTCGTTGAGACGCTGAAATATAGAGGACCAGTGCTTTACGTAAGATGTTATTAGCAAATGTTCCTTACTCTTCATGAAATAAGCATTTGCAAAGAACGACAGTACACAACTTTTTCGTTCGCTATGACAGGCATTACTAAGTGTAAAGAATATTTTAAGTTTATTTAATGGTAGTAACAGGGCTCGTTGGAAGGACTGCAGAGGCGATTGAATAAATTTGTTGCAGCTCGAGGCGAAATGCGGAAACAGCATGGGATAGACTGAGTGGACAGAGTGCTATTAAGCTGACAAAAAACTTGAAGAAGCAAGTTTTCTGTGATCTTCAGTTCTATCGTGATCCTTCTTTCACCATTTCATCTTTAAATATAGGCGCGACAGCTTAATAATCTCCCATAGTAGATGACATGTAGTACTGTGAAACGCTTAGTGTTTTGTTTAGAAAAAGTTTATTGCCACAAACGTCAATAACACTTAACAGAACATTTCTTTCTTATATATACTCTAACGATGATGACAATGCAGACGTCATTTACATGAACATGGATATGAGACGACGTTAAAGAACATGTACATTTGGCGGTTCACACAAACACAACCACAAAAAATACTTCAAGGTAAACAAGAGACACAAATAAAACATGAATATGTACATTTTGCATATTTACATGTTAGCATGCCATTTCTGCCAGCGCTTCGATACATCAGCCTACCAATACCAGGCCGGCCGAAAGACAAGTTTCACTCGTCCGTCACAGACCGACACAAAAGGGCAAGACCAGTGCCGAAGAAATTCCTCTTCACCGAGGAAGAAGAGCTGCTCCGACAAAACAGACACCATCTCCGAGTACAATCGCTCTAGGATCGGGTAGAGTGCACGGTGGCGGCGGCCTGCTGCAACCGCCTCGCAGCGGTTGCGCCAGAGGCAGGAAGAGCCGGCAACAATGAGAAGACAAGCGAAGCGGCCTCACAAACAACGCCCAGAAGAAACGAAGTGATTTACTCTGAGGCAGCGAAATCCGGCATGTACGGCTCTCCAAAAAACGCGAGCAATGACACAATGCCTCAGAAAATGCTGATTTGTTTCCCGAATGGAGCAGTTCGGACATGTTGCTGACTGGACCATTCTCCACCTTTCGAGGCGGTCGAGAGTGGGAAGCACCCCCCCCCCCCCCAGGCGCCACATGAAGTCCCGGAGGTGTCCAGGCAGAAAAGAAGCCATTAACGTGCTCTAAGACACTCGTCTAGAGCTAGCACGGCGGGCTGGCGGGACCAACAGAAGCAACAAAGCAGCAGTTGTCTCAACTATGTGGCTGTTCAAAACATCTATGCCAGGATAGCTCGACTTGACATGGCGAAAAAATGCAACAGCTGTTGCATAAAACGCAGGAAGTGTAAATGACTGCGGCCCCCTGTTAAGTTACACATTAGGCATCAAGTGCCGAAGGTGAATACCCAGAAAGTAATATGCAAGCGTTCATGCGGGAGATTCCTCCCCTTGCACTAGGCGCAAAAGGAAGCGCAGTGCCAGCAGCCGACAGCGTAAGGACACTGAAGGAAAAGCAAAGCTTCTCTGAGAACACTGCTGTCCCAGTGCTGCACGAGAGACCAACTCAGTGCCGCCTGACCAAAAAAAGGAACAGAAAGCAGACTGAAGTGATCGCACAATACGTAAAGATGGTTGCACGACGTGAGAAAGGTACTAAATGCGACTGCAAAATACAGTCTGCGCAAGGTACCTCCGCTCAAGAAGCGGGAAGTCAAAATCCCATGCATCCTGAATTTTCAGTCTTACTTCTTCAAGAGCGTTTAACAAAACAGATTCGCAAATGCCGTAGTTGTTGTATAAAATACCTGAAATACGAAGGGACGCGGCCGGCTGAATGGGAAAACTGGCGCTAAGCCTGGAGTTTGGAGAGCCAATGAAGAAATACCGGGATTTGGAGATGTTCAACGCTGAACCTGAAATGTCGTCATACTGGGAAAATACACGCAGGCTGCGTGAAAGGCTATCTTCATCTGAAAGGTACAAGGTTATATCATCAGCGAAAGCTGTGACTTTCACGACACCGATACCAGGAAGCGCAAGACCCCGGACACGTGAATACGCGTCAAGAGCACGCAAGTATGGCTCAAGGCTGAAGGCAAATAGCACAGGAGACAATGGACATCCCTGACGGACCCCACGTGTTATGAAAAAGGCGGCACTTTCCCAGCCATACAGAACTAGTGTGCTTTTCAGACCAGTGTATGTATTTTTATTCATTTCCACAAACGAATGAGAAAATCCGAAGGCTGTTAGCACATTTAGGATATCCGCGTGCTCTAGTCGGTCGAACGCTTTTTCCTGGTTCAAAGACACAAGGATACCACGCGCAGATCGCGACAGAGTATAGGCATTGATATCCCGCGTGGTAAATGACAAGCTGTGTATTTCTCGTCCAAGCACTGATGAAGTCCGGTGATGACCTACCAGGGTGTTCAACAGACCCCTCAAACGTTGAACGGCTACCGCCGCGAATATCTTACAGTCAACGTTGAGGAGCGTGATAGGTCTCCAATCTTCAGGATTAACAGAGAAAGCATCACCCTTTAAAATAAGCACAATGCGTCCATCTCGAAAACTTGATGGAAAGACACCGTCCTCGTAGCATCGCCGGATAATGGCAGTAAGGCTAGCACCAATCTCATTCCAAAATGTCAAGTAAAACTCAAAAGGAAAACCGTCTGGCCCAGGGGCCGTTCCGCGTTTCATACATTTCAGGGCCGCTTTTACCTCTTCAGCTGATGGAGGGATGTGCAGGCAATCCGCAGCTTCCTGAGGAATACGGGGCAAACTTCTAAGCATTGGCGGTGTTTCATCACAATTAGTCCGCATCGCCGAACACGACATTGCTTCAAAATGCGCCAAGAAAACAGATCGATCACGCGTAGGAAGCCGCTGCGCAGGTGGTATTTGTGCTGTCATAGAGACAGATGGCTGTGATTGCCCAAAAAACGAATGTCTCGCGTAGCGCAGCACCTCGGGATATGCACATGGGTTGTGTCTACAGTGCCATCCTGCTTCGGCCATGGACGAAGCAGCAGTCAAGCGCTGAAAGCGTTCACGCAGTTCACGCTGCCACGCTCGCATCAGAGGAGAAGGCGTTTCGGCGCGCGAAGCAATGCGTAACTTCATCGCAGTATCAGCAAGCTCTTCAGAAACGCGTCGACGAAGCGACCGCCCCTCTACTGCGCAGCGCAGGCGCCACTGTGTTTTAAGCGCATCCCAATCTTCGGGACCAGACGCCATGAGCGGCACACGTATTGCGCGTGACAAATCTGATCTTGAGCGCGCGTCTTGCAGGATGCGAACATCAAGACGCCATGGCTTTTCCGAAAAAATAAAATGGAACTTCGAGCTTCAAGACAATAGGCCGATGATCAGATACATACACAGGAGAAGGTGGGAAGGACGGAACGCATAAATCGGAGACAAACGCCTCTAACGCTCGTGGGATATAAGCCCGGTCGAGCCTGCTGGAGGATCGTCCGCGTCGCCATGTCCAAACAAAGGTATTTCCGTGCACTACATTGTGCGCGTCCAGTAATGAGAAGCTCGCGTGAATTCCAAGCAGACCGGCCCCAGCAAGGACCTTGTACATCGGTTTGCGTGTTTAGAACGCAGTTGAAGTCGCCAACCAGAATGACATCACGACCGTCAAGAAAAAAAAAACACATCCAGGTCTCTAAAAAAGTCATTAGACTGTCCAGCTTGCGCTGGCCCACACACACACAGTATCCTTAATCTGAAAGAAAAGTAGCTACAGTCTAAAGCCAAAACCCTGCCCACGCCATCGTAAAAAAACATGATGATCCCGTAATAGAGCTCTATTAAAAATAATAATACCTACTCCCGTAGAACGAGATGTACCGAAAGAGAAATAACAATCTAGGTTGAACTTTCGTTTAAAAGCAAGCACGTCGGATAGCGAGAAGAAATTTGTTTCCTGGAGGCACAAAACATCACAATTTGCAGCGCGGGCGAAACTAATCACTTCAACCTTCTTTGCCGGACTGTGAAAACCCTGAACGTTCAATGAAATAATATGCAGTGTAGTAGCCATAATAAAAAGTAAAGACTAACCTGGACGCATAATTCTAGACGGTGTCCTGGAAAGTGTCCAGGGGACACTTGCTCGACCAAATTACAACGCACTGTTCGACCCTCCAGAAGAGGGTCGAGGTTTTTTGGACCGTTGGGATTTACGACGGCCATCATTGCGTTCATCGGAGCAAGAGCTGGAAGTGTGCCCTCGCTTTGTTTCACGTGGAGCTCCCGTTTCGACGTCAAAATCGGCAAGGCTAGACAGTCCGATGCTACTATCCAGTCCCAGGCTGAAGCCGTCTTCCGAAGACGTGTCCTGAGGAGGTAGGGACTGAGCCTCCGGCAAGCTTAGATCCACATCCTTGATGCTGGCAGCACTGTTCACGTCTCGGCAGGTCGGTGTAAGCACTCTTTGTGTGCGCGATTTTTTACGTGTACGACGCGATGTCGAAATGGTCGGAGCTGCCGCAACAGAAGAGTGTGTGGTATTTTCGCCACTGTTTTGCGAAATCACAGGGGTCGTAGGGTCAACTCCAACAGCAGCAGCCTGATAACTGGGGTCATTTGCGCACTGAACATCAAGTGGCGTCAGAGAAGAGACGCCGACGCCGTTTTCAGGGCAGTGCGTTGAGTCTTTCGAAGCGCACGGTTCCTGCACTAGCGGGGAGGCCGACGCGCCAAGCGTCGCATCGTCAATCGCGCTTTCGTTGTGCGCTTCGTTTGAAGGAAATTGTAGGGGTGAGGTCAGCACAGCGTCGGTGACCTTCTCTGCGTCCCCCGAGTCAGTAGTTGGTTCCGTTGCCGATGTCTGTGGTGGAAAGGCACCAGCGGCCGCGTCTGAGTACGAGCGGCGGACAGGGCAAACCACAGTTGGGTGGCCGTCCCCGCAGCGTCGACACGGGCGGTCACATCCTTCACTAACGTGACCGTGCACACCGCAACGACTACAATACGGTGTTGTGCACTTGGCTCGTAGATGGTCCCCTGAGCCGCATCTTCGACATACACGCAGGAGAACACGGTAGTCGAACGTGGCACGGTGACCAGAGATGCGCAGGTTGTTCGGCACAGGATTAGCGGCGTTCATCACCATTCGAACATACCGCGTTCCAGTGAGCACGCCGCGTCGCCCACTCATCAAACCATTGGTGACAGTGAGCACCTTGCCATATAAGGATAACGCTTGGACGAGAGCTTCGTTTGAGACGAACGATGGCAGGAACAGGCAGGCGACGTTGGTCACTTGTGGGCCAACGGGAACGACTTGAACACGCTTGCCGCCAATCACCAGGCAGCCAGCATTGACGATTAGAGACATGGAGGCCATGCTCTTCACGGTGACTTGGAAGTTTCGAGCTCCCTGATGCTGCACGCAGTATACCTCTGAGAGGCCGACTATTGAGGCCGTCGCATCAACGACGGTCTCGGCACTAGTCCCCGTAGGGGCCACAACGTCGAAGACAAGCGCCTTTGAATGCGTCCAAGACGCGACGGGCACCATGACTCCTACTGACGGACGCCCCTGACGTAGAACTATCAGGGACGTCCTTAGCACTTGCAAACCTGGCGAAGCTCCTTATAGCGGCACCCGTTCGTCCCTCGTAGCCGTTGCAGTAGTGTGTAAAGGTATAACATTTTGACCTCCAAGGCGGTGCCGGTGAGAGATTTCTTCTGTGCGTTGTTGAACAATAAAAAAATAGTGCTCAAAGTACTTGCCAATGGCTGCTTATGGCGAATGAGAGACAGGAGCATTCGGCTTTTAGGTAATGCGCACGCTGCGATCCCCTTTAGCAGCCATTGACATGTACATTGAGCACTATCTGACAAGAAAGGGTTGCTACGTTATATTCGCTAGGTGTAACCTCCTTAGTTTTGGAAAGGTTTAATGAGCGTTGAGCCGCAGTGCCATGAATACAATGAACTAGTATATACCATGAACTCGAGGTGGTTAAAGGTGGGAAGCAGATACGAAGCGCAAGCCGCAAGAAAGTGAAAGCCGAATTTTCCTGTCTTTCATTTCCCATTAGCAGCCTTTGGCATGTACATTGTGCACTATCTGACAAGAAAAGGTTGCTACGTTATACTCGCTGGGCGTAACCTTCTTGGATTTAGAAAGGTTTAGCGAGCGTTGGGCCGCAGTGCCATGAATACAGTGAACTAGTATATACCATGAACTTGAGGTGGTTAAAGGTGGGAAGTAGGCACGAAGCGCAAGCCGTAAGAAAGTGTGCGTGTGCCACATCATCTTTTAGTCCTTGGAATGTCCGCTGGATGGCGATGCTTCTATATGGTGAATATATGATGAAAAGATGCGAGAGGGTGGTACTTGGAGTGTTGAATAGATGGACGAACGGACACACAGACAGATGCATGGATGGACGCATGAACGGACGCAGGGGCGGATGCATGGACGAACGCAGGGACGGACGCACGAACAGACGCTCGCACAGACGGGTGGATGCACGCATGGACGGTCACACATACGGACGCATGGACGGACGGAAGCAAGAACGAATGAACGGATGAATGCTTCGCCCCACTTTCCATCATTCACTCCGTGGATATGCTGCCAATTTTTTTTAAACAAACCACTGCAAATTAGCAGCTCTGGGTCATGTTACGTTCATGTGGCGCCTTTGGATAGGCATTGCTTCCACAATGGCATAATCGTTTCGCATCAGAATGGTGGACACCTTGACGGCAAGGCAACTCATGCTAGATAGTTGTATGCGCATGGTTAGCAGTGATGAGGCGGATAGCTTCTTCTTTCTTAGTGACGAGGGTCAGAATTTATTCTTTTTTATCATTGTTTATTATCGATCCTTCTATCTTTCGTTTATGACGGCACAAATATATATTGCGAAGTGTTGACAAATGAACTCTGTTGTGAGTCGGCGCTGTTGTTTTCCCCCCTTTTTTGCACCTGTTCTTAAGTACTGTTTTAGTTCGATGAAACAACAAATTACGAGCACGAATCTAGCGAAAGTGATCGGAACATGAAACTTTCAAATTTTACTATGGATTTTTGAAGGTAGGAAACGGAGAAAAAGTCAAGCCATCTGGGCAGCTTAAGGTGTGGTGCTGCACTACTTCCAGGGGTGGGGTTCGGCAAAGGAGGTTTAGTTTCGATAGAGGAGAAAATCGAAAAACGGGGGTCTCTTTAAGCTTTATCTTTAAGAGTGGAACGCGATAGCAATATACTGTCTATAGTGAGCACTTCAACCACTTTGCGTATACTTATAGGGGCGAAGCTACTTAAGCCATGGGTAATGCGTTCCCGTTGTATGTAGTAGTAGTAGTAGTAGTAGTAGTAGTAGTAGTAGTAGTAGTAGTAGTAGTAGCAGTAGTAGTAGTAGTAGTAGTAGTAGTAGTAATTGTAGTAGGTAGTCACCTCTCGTTTAGTATTTGGAATGTCCGCTGGGTGGTGGCACTTGTATATGACGAATATATGATAAAAAGATACGAGGTGGCGGTACTTGGAGTGTTCACTAGATTGACGGACAGACAGATAGACAGACAGACAGACAGACGGACTGACTGACTGACGGACAGACAGACAGACGGACAGACGGACAGACAGACGGACAGACAGACACGAAAGCAAGGACCGACGCATGGACCGAAAAACGGGTAGATGCATGGTCATTTGGGTGGACGGATGGATGGAGAGACAGACGCACGGATGGACAGACATACGGTTGCACGGACGAACGCACGCATGTGTAGACTGACAGACGCACGGACGGGCGGACAGAAACACGGACGCCCTGATGTACGGATGGACGCACGGACGGAAGCAAACAAGAACGAACTGACAAACAATTCGCCCCACTCCATGGATACTGCACTCCGTGGCTTCACTCCATGGATATACTGCGATTTTTTATTGCATGACGTTTATCGAGAAGCGTAAAGTCAGCATTACTACAATGCAATTGATTAAGACCAGAGTGACTTGTGTCAGTGAAGTTTTCGCGTGTAATGGGTAGCGGGTTCAAACCACGAGAAATAGGGCCCATAAAATGTGTTTCAACTTGATATGCATTCACTACGTCATCCTAAGGGAATACGCAAACTAACGTGTGTGCCTTGTGTAATAGGTGGGTGGCTTTAAGCAACGAAGTCGTTTTGACAATCGCATGTTCTGACGCCGGATTACAGTGTATGCTTGAACTACAATAATAATGTGATATTGTATGTTTTATTGCAAAGCCTGTATGCAAGACGCGTGTGTTTGTAAAGCGTGAATGGTAATTTCACTGCATTTCCAAGCAGAGGAAATTATTTTAGCGGTATTTCCAATCAGGGGCGCGGCTCTATGGTAGAAGACCTGCTTTCCACGCAAACAGCCTGGGTTTGACCCTCACTTTGAGCTGGAATATTTTCAATACTCATTTCATTTTCATTTCTTCATCATTTTTCATTCACGCACAAGATGATGATTTTTCGCCAACCAACGACGCCAACGCTGACATTGGAATTTCTGCGAAACGATTGATTGATTTGATTGATTGATTGATTTGTGGGTTTAACGTCCCAAAACCACCATATGATTATGAGAGACGCCGTAGTGGAGGGCTCCGGAAATTTGGACTACCTGGGGTTCTTTAACGTGCACCCAAATCTGAGTACACGGGCCTACAACATTTCCGCCTCCATCGAAAATGCAGCCGCCACAGCCGGGATTTGATCCCACTTCTGCGAAACGAGCTCGTCTACGCTATCACACTATAACACCCATGTGCTTCTACATTGGTGCGCCCGAAGAGCCACTGTTGGCCCAAATAAATTAGAATTATTCTTCAGTGACGTGTCTCACAGCGACCGTGTCCTTTCTCCTTAGAGCCCACAATTGAAATTGCAAATAAGGTTGACAACACGTGAAAACACGTCGAGGCTTAGCATGTTTCTCAATGGTGTGCTCGCGCGGAGATCCTCCTGCGTCTAGGTTTAGGTCTAAAAAAAAAGCTCACGACAATGCTTTATTGCAACACACGCTTGCATAAAGGAACGTGTGCTTCTAATGGCTCTTTCTTGTCCTCCATCAAAACTCTTGAAAGTTTCCGACATCTTGTTGCAGTGGATGGCTTGGACTTCAATGCAGATGTAGGTTAGAGCTTCTAGGCTGAGAAATAACTGAAAATGGAGAGAGCCTAATTGCTCGAGTTCAGGCGCAAGGGCGGAATCAGGGCACTGGCAGTAATCGCAGACAAAAGGAAAGATGTCCGTGAAATGTAAGGGCTGACGTGGCTGTAATTAATGAGCCCTAATTGAACTCCGCTTCTCTGCGTTCATCAGAGAGGAGGACTCTGCGTAGACTGGAAACCAACTTTAGAACACTACTGTCTTTTGCAGTCGCAGCCAATTAGAAGGTCGATGCGGGTAGCCTCGGACGAGACAGTGTTGTGTCTGACAAAGCCTGATGTGAAAAAAAAGAGAAAAAGGGCCGTTCTCACATGATAAATTGGGTGCAGTCAACCGTGCTATCAAAGACTACCCAAAGAGAAGTCTTTGTTCTCACCATTAACTTTGACTCCTGCCGAAATGCAGTTTCTAAATACTCATGAAATGGTTTCACATTTTGTTATGCACTACATCTCATTGGACATTGGCGCATGAGTCACTATCATCTTGTTGAAGCGCGAATGAAGTGAAACAGAAAAGCTACAAAAAAAGGAGGCACTGTCATGTAACAACATGACTACACGCCACGCTCATGATGCACTCGCGGGCGTTTCGCTAGCTTCTCATGTACCAAACTCGGTATTACGCGACGCGAATGAACGGCATAGGTAAATGACACATCCAAACATGATAGTCACGACATGCGCGTCATGTAACAACATGACTACATTTCACACTCATGATGCACTGGCGGCCGTTTCGCTAGCTTCACCTATACCCAATTTGGCATTACGGGACGTGAATGGATGACGAAGTTATGAAACTGGGGCAAACATGATAAACATGAGATGCGTGTCATGTAACAACGCGACTACATGCTACGCTTATGATGCGCTCGCGGCCGTTTTGCTAGCTTCACATATGCCAAGTTTGGTATTGCGTGACGCCAATGAATCACGAAGGTACGTGACTGGTGCAAATCCGATAATCATGAGATCGTGTCATGTGAGAACATGACTACATGCCACTGTCAAGGCGCCAATACATTTTGACGTGACGCGGAGCACGTGCTCGTCGGCGTTCATTTCGTCGCGTCACGCTGGCGTTGCCACGCCAGGCGCTGGTCCTGCCATATACTCGCAGGCGCGCGCCGCGCTGCGTTGCTTTAACGCATGCGCGCTTCAGTGCATCCAGCGTCCCTCCGTCCCGAAAAGAGGGAGACGCAGTGCTGTCTGAGAAACGCATCGGCGTGAAATGCTGCTTGTCGCATTTCGCGCCTGTTGCCACCGGGCCACACCGACGGACGCTGGTCGCTCCTGGCGTTTTGCTAAAGTGGTGTCGCTGTGCCCAGCGTGCGCGTGTGTCAACGCTACATCAGAGTATTTTGGGCTCTTCATGATGCGCTCACGGCTGTTTTGCTAGCTCTACATTACCAACCGACATTAGCAACCGCCTGCCCCGCCATGGTGGTCTAGTGGCTAAGGTACTCGGCTGCTGACCCGCAGGTCGCGGGTTCGAATCCCGGCTGCGGCGGCTGCATTTCCGATGGAGGAGGAAATGTTGTAGGCCCGTGTGCTCAGATTTGGGTGCACGTTAAAGAACCCCAGGTGGTCAAAATTTCCGGAGCCCTCCACTACGGCGTCTCTCATAATCATATGGTGGTTTTGGGACGTTAAACCCCACATATCAATCATTAGCAACCGCCTATTTTTTGCGGTGAAACTATACGGCTTAAAGGGATAAAAAAATGGCAGCATATCCACGGAGTGAATGATGGATAGTGGGGCGAAGCATCCGTCCGTCCATTCGTTCTTGCTTCCGTCCATCCATGCGTGCGTCTGTGTGGCCGCCCGTGCGTCTATCCGCCCATCATTTCGTGCGTCTTTTCGTGCGTCCCGCGAGGCAGTGAAGGCGCACGCCACCCCCGTTCTAATCTCCTACGGGTAATTTGCCCGGCTTAGAAAAGGGGAGCAACCCTCCCTCAGCCGCCCTATCTCGCGGCGGCGAGGAGGGGAAGGTCGTACGCCTTGGCTGGCCTCAGGCTTTACGTGGAATGATTCTGTTGTAGTTACTGTGTGCACGAAAGTCACTGCAATCATTGCAGTCTCCGTTTGCGAAAAGCGCGCGCTTATCAGACACAGCAAACTAAGATATGAGACGCTTTTTCGCGTGCATCCGTACCTGTGAGTACGTCTTGTGCGTCATTTGTGCATGAAGAACGTGGGGCATGTTTCGATCTGGTTTCCATTCTGCACGTGGCCTTTGAATTCATTGCAATCGCGTTCATTTTTATCATCACTCGGGCATCGATCGGGACTTTTCAGTCTCACCGCCGGTGCGGATGCGGACGGTCACATTTTGCGTGTTTGGAAGGAACTGAGCGTTCCGGCTTTGTAAAATTTTGCGAAATAGAGCTCCCCAAAGTGAAAAGATAACGACACGTGTGTATGGGATTGACACTTCGCGATGTAGTTACTCTGGTCCACCGCTTTGCTGTACTGGTTACGATGCTCATCTGATGACCCGCAAGTTCCGGGTTTGATCCCCACCGTGGTGTTCGCAATCCGATAGAGTCAAAATACTAGTGGCCCGTAAACTGTGTAAGTCTTGTGCAAGTTCAAGTACAGCGGATGGTGGAAATATCCGGAGCCCTCCACTACTGCGTCTTTCATAATCACATCGTGGTTTTCGGATGTTAAAGTAAAATAATAATAATAATAATAATAATAATAATAATAATAATAATAATAATAATAATAATAATAATAATAATAATAATAATAATAATAATAATAATAATAATAATAATAATAAATATGTTCTTTATATTGTAATTTCAATAAATATTGCTGCTGTAGTTAAGTTTCTTTTCCAAACGAACAGCCTCAACCACGAACTATAAAAAGACAACTTTCTTTTCATTTTTCACTCATCCCTGATTATCTTTTTGTTCTCCTTATCTTTGCATACAAGCGTGACTACCATGGGTTGTGACATTGCCGCGGAAATTTTCAAAAAAAAAAAAGGCATTGTGGTGCACGCGCTCACTCTCTGGAGCATGGATATGTGCGAGCAGGGTAGGACATTTGTGAAATAGAGCTTTCATTCTGAAAAGCTTCTTGCACAAAAGTCAACTTACACGTTTTATCAAAGGTCGCTTGTGTTGTGTAAGAACAATCGCGAAACATCAGGCGTTAGTGGTGGGGTTCTTCTTAGCATTCGCTGGTAAATGACTAGTGAGGAAACTGGCATGTATACACAAAATGACACCAAAAACAACCAGCTTAAACTAAGCTTCTTGCCCTGTTGTGCTCCCATGGACGTGAAAAAATATAAAAAATGAGACCCGAGACAGACTGCAGTGCTGTATTTTTGTTTGTATCAGTCGTCGTGCACGTGTCTGCCACGCTAACTAAAAATAAAGCCTTGCCAACCAGTTTCATTTTAACATCCAGCGCTATTGATCTCATGAGGTTTAATGTCTATTTACTCAGACTTTTGTCACTAACCAGCGACAAAGCCGAACAGCAATGTCAAGAAACTGTGCTCAGCTTTCATTTAGCTGTACAATTCGATTTCTGTGCTGAAAAAATACAAGAATGTATTGCCAGACAACTTAGCAACGCACAATCATATCTAAGATTCTAGGCCACTTCTGTTAACGGCAAGATCAGAACATCTTTCTTTCTCTTAACAACACGTGTTGTACGTGTTGTACGTTGTTCTGACAGAGTGGCAAGACGGCTTTTAAAGAGTTATAGCCTACGCCAGCAGAACTGTCTCGCACGGAGGAGAACTACTCGGCTACCGAGAAGGAGTGTCTCTTCGTGGTGTGCGCGGTCATCAAATTTCGTCCATATTTGTACGGCCGCTCCTTCAAGGTTGTTAGCGATCATCACTCTTTGTGCTGGCTCCCCAACCTTAAAGATCCATCTGGCCGTTTGGCGCGCTGGAGCCTAAGGCTTCAAGAGTTCGACATGACCATCGTCTATAAATCTGGGAAGCGGCACACCAACGCCGACTGTCTCTCACGGTCGCCAGTGGAGACGGTCGCTCGTGATGACGAAAACTTCGACGCGGCATTCTTGGGAGTCGTCAACACGACCACTATTGCACGGGAGCAGCGCAGTGACCCCGAGCTGTTACCACTCATTGAATATTTAGAAGGACGACGTAAAGACATGCCGCGGTTAATTGTCAGAGGTCTGCCATCTTTTTGCTTGTAAAACGATGTTCTCTAAAAGAAAAACTTCTCACCAACAGGCAACCCGCACTTGCTCGTCGTGCCTACCTCTCTTCGAAAAGAAATTATGGAAGCGTGCCGTGATGAAGCAGCTTCTGGTCATTTAGGCTACACCCGAACATTGTGCCGACTACGATGTAAGTACCACTGGCCAAAGTTACCTGCTGCTGGTAACCATCACGTGCGATCTTGCACCGACTGCCAAAGACGCAAAGCAACTCCCAGCAAGCCAGCCGGTCTTTTACATCCAGTCGCAGCACCAGCGAAGCCGTTCACCCTGATTGGAATTGATTTCCTGGGTCCCTTTCCAACTTCCACAACAGGGAACATATGAATTATTGTGGCCACCGATTACCTGTCCCATTATGCGGAGACTAAAGCTATGCAGCTCGGCACAGCAGCAGAAGCCGCTCAGTTCTTCATCGAAAACATCGGCCTTAGGCATGGCGCTCCGACAGCAGTGATCACAGACAGAGGGCCTACCTTCACCGCAGAGCTTTTGGAGTCGGTTCTCAGACTCAGCGGTACAGCTCACCGAAGAACAACTGCATACCATCCGCAGAAAAACGAACTGATGGAGTGCCTAAATAGGACCCTCACAGACATGATCAGCATGTACGTTGACGTGGAACATAAAAACTAGGATCAGATATTGCCGTACGTGACCTTTGCCTATAATACCACTCGACAAGAAACCACTGGAGTGACACCGTTTAGTCTGATCTATGGTCGCGAAGTCACGACAACGTTGGACGCCATGTTGCCGCATGAGTGTGACGACATCCATGTAGACGCCGAAGAATTCGCTCAGCGTGCCGAGGAAGTCAGACAGCCCGCGCGTGTGCGCATCTGTCATCAATAGCATCAAGATGCACAACAGAACGACCCCCGACACAAGTTTATTAGCTACGCACCAGGCGACAAGGTCTGGGTGTGGATTTTGATACGTCGACGTGGACTGTCTGAAAAACTGCTAAAACGATACTTTGACCCATAGAGTGTCACATGACCCTTGAACGACGTGAACTACGAAGTTGTTCACGACACTGACTGTAGTTCTAAGCATTTACCCGAAGTCGTGCACGTCGTGCGTATGAAACCGTATTTATCGAGTTAATTAGCTCCCGGTTTCTGTGTTGACGCAACCACTTCATACACCTGGTAGAGCGCCTAAGTTGCGCATCTGGACGATGCCTCTTTCGGAGGGAGGCAAATATCACGTGCTTGTCAAAAAGAAAGACAATGGCAGTTGTGCATGTGCCATGAAGGACAATGAAATGGATGAAAAAGAAGAACTCTCTTGCGCGTTCTAATAAATGGACCAACCTGCTTCTGGTGTCTCATTCTCTGCGGCAAGACCTCTGTTTTGACGTCGTGACAATATGCCTACGATGCTACCCAGCAAGCCCGCGAGGCAGTGAAGGGCCAAGACTTGGACGACCCCATGTGGAATATTGCGCATAGGCCCAGCAAACTCAAGGGCTGGTTTCAATAAAAGTTTTAGATGCGGAGCATCTAATACTCGAGGCTTGTAGTGCGGCGCCGTCCGCAAGCTTCCTCCTCCTTCTTCCACCATCTGTGCATCCCTTCCTCCTCTACACACCGCGCGCGCTTCACTCCTCCACCATCTGTGCACCCTTCCTCCTCTACACACCGCGTGCGCTTCTCCTCTTCACGAGCATTCGCTAGCTGTATAATGTAGCGCGCATGCGCCGTCACGCTTCGAGAACATCGGCAGCTGACGCGCGCGCATGCGCCGTTGCGCTTCTCCCCCTTCTCGAACATTCGGCAGCTGACAGTGCATGCGCCGTCGCGCTGTATATATACTCAAGGTCGGCGCTCGCTCGCTCAGTTGCCGCTCGTCGGTTGGTTTGTACGGCGCGTCGACGTCCAAGGTCGCGGTGAAATGAATTCCAACGAATCCACAAACACAATGATCGACGTCCCTTCGACCAGCGCCGCCCTTTCGCATACGTGTGTACGTGTTCACTCATTTAACACCCCCTCCTACAACCACATTAACCAATTTAGCCATCGACCCAAGTAAGTCGCAATTTAACACCCCATTTCACAACCACGTTAACCAATTTGGCCATCGACCCAAGTAAGTCGCACTTTAACACCCCGTTAACCAATTATATGGTCCGCATCCTCCTCAGTGTTCCCCCGAGGGAAGCTGCGGGCAATTTTTTTTCCTTTTTCTCCTTCTCCGCAATCTCCTGTGGCCAGTCGAGAGATGCAGAAGGCCGCACGCATCACCTCAGAGGTTCATACAACGAACTGAAGCGCTAACAATAACTACACATGTAATAGACGGGTTGAAAAGACGCCGACCGTAATGCCATTATAGTCGCAGGTAATCTGGCTACGCGCTCGACGACTCAAGATAAAAATGCAGGATCAATTTCGCTGTGCATTTTTATTGTGACAGAAATGGAGAGTTTTTTTTTTCATTTGTCAGCGATGGCAAAAGAGAATGCCCGTGTGCCACACCTAATTAGTCTCCGGCTGATGTATTCTTTTTCTGAAAGATAAGAGCCTCAATGCGACTAAACTCAATATAGGCGAGCAGCCATTTTCATTCCTGCAAACAGAAACAGCAACTCAGTGTTTCGTTCGTTACCCACATGTTCTCTTCTAATTGCATCCGGAAAAGCGGAAAATAGAAAAAAAAGTTCTGGTAGCATAGGCAGTCGTCGATTAGAAGGAGAACGTAACTTAATTACCAAAGACCGAGCATCTAGTTTCCCCTCCTGGCTTTATTTCTTAAAATCACGTCTAGCTGTTCGAAAATTACCTCGCTGCCACACGATATCTTCGCAACCTCGACAGGTAATCTAACCGCCGCACAATTAAAAAAAATGAATGCAAAGAATAGGAGAAAGAGCGAGAACACTGTCGCATAATCATGATTTGCCGCCTATAGCTGGTACAAGTCCGTGCGAGAAAAACTAAGAACATTAAGAAATTAAAATTTATTTAAGAGCAGCTC
The DNA here is from genome assembly GCF_013339725.1 of Rhipicephalus microplus. Lineage (NCBI taxonomy): Eukaryota > Metazoa > Arthropoda > Arachnida > Ixodida > Ixodidae > Rhipicephalus > Rhipicephalus microplus. The sequence goes on from NC_051171.1 coordinate 76,486,039, forward strand.
TTTATTTTAAGAGCAGTTCTGATATTTTCTATTTTATTATTCACCTATATTTTAGTGATTGGTCTATCTTATAGATAAAATTATTTGTTTATTTTATATCATATATTCAAAAGACTCAATCCTTCATCAATACCCTCACAGTTGGGACTGCATTTATTCGGCGAACATCGACAAACACAACGGCAGATTTGTTGCAGGGTCCCAATTTTTTTTTCTACGTCAAGTGACCTTCATTGTAATGACCGGTCAGTTTCGGCAACGTCATTTTGTTGTTGGTTTTGTTCAATTCGTGTATTTATAGTGCACCAATGAAATTAGGAGACCAAATGCAAGTTTCGAAGTGTCTGCGATGTAAACATGTTGACGCACTTTTATTTACATGTAGACATTTTGGTTGAATGATTGTTTATGCCTTCTGAGAGTTTTTGCCGATTGCATACTATAGAGTACATTCAACAGGATCGGGCAATGTAATAGAAAACTTCGGTGAGATACGACACAAGATTCTCAGGTATACACAGATGCAATACCCCACCGTAATAATCGTGCCCAATACGATACCTTCCTAGTGCATCTTAAGGTTCCTCGGTATATTAGGCAACTTGTTATTATGAATTTAATTACGTTGCAGCTAACGCCAACGCAGAAAGCCTTTCCTTGAAATGGTCTTAACTGCGACAAAATAATGCTGTCATCAATTGGCAGATTCGGAGCACTTCCGGTAACCCTTTATTTTGCTCGATGTGGAGCAAGTCTATTTCATTGATGGATTGAGAATGCTTCCTGTATGTTCCATTGGCAAATCTGGAGCAGCTCCATCGCGAGATGCACTGGACGGAGCAACTTTTTCTCTTCCGCGAAAATTGGCGGATTCGACCACAAGTCGCAAGCGCGCCGTGCCTTGAAACGGTGCGAACTTTAGCTGCGCCAACGGATGCCGGTCGCGTCACAAGGGAGGTTCATAATAACGTTTGCAGCCGTTGCGGGCATTGCTTTCGTTGCGGGCACCATACGAGTTTTAGAACAGCCTTTGCTCGCCCTCGAGAAAAGTCTAGAGACTTTCGCCCCCCCGACCGCAAACACAAATGCAGAGAAGCTGCACGCAGCACTTAGAGGGCCCCGCGGACCACGATTGCCGCACGCTATTTCGGAATTTCTGCGGGCGGGCCGCAAACGCGAACGGCAGCTCGCGTCACAACAAATGCGCAGTGGCAGTGACCACACCACAAGGAGTTGCGGTGCGCTATTTTAAACCCCCCAAATTGTGCCTCCCGTCGGAACTCACGTTTGCTAGCGTAGCGTTGCTGTGCCCAACGTGCCCACTCAAGCAAGAAAAAAGACGCGCGCATCACTCTACATTCTAACCCCGTCCTTAGCTACAGAGGGAGCGCGCCTGATCCGTTGGTAGATTCACTTCTGTTGCCCTCCACCAGAGTGGAGGGCTCCGGCGTAGAGTAAGTAGGTCACTCCGAATGCGCGAATGAATGACAGCATTATTTTCATTCGAATAAAATGCCAATTTCTTTTCCGAAGCTCCTCACGAAGAGTAGGCCACGTCAGGAAACAGAAACTCTCCTTTTGCCCCATTTGTGAGCAGTGGAAATGCACCAATAAATGAAATGACCAAAAAGTCTTTATCAGAACTTCTGCATTTCTTCCTCGAAATATACCAGTTTCAATCCAAAAGACCTCTTAGTCGTTGCTTTATTCGCTTAAAGTGACATGTGTTTATCTACTGCGCTGTTACGGTTTTTGCTCATCTCGTTTGTAATTCATGGGAGTCCCACCTCTGCTGGACGACCACCTAGCTGGGCCGTTATCTTGTTACCGGAACTTCAATAATAAGCTTCCACATAATAGCGCAAATATCGTTAACGTATTACCGTTTACGCAATATTTAATCATCGGTTTGGTGCACGGCAGCCACAACTTTGCTAACGGCATTTTTGTGACAAATCATGTGTACCTAGTGAACACAAAACTGCAATGGTTTTTTTCTATATTTTACTTGTGACGTAAAGCGTTGGTCAGCAGCGTACTCTTTATCTTAAAACTTCTAACAATTTTCCCTCTACAAAAAAAAAAGAAAGCCTGCGTTATACGGGATATATAACTTCGCAAAGCGTGGCAGGCCAACACCGCTATTCATGCCATTTGCAGTTATAGGGCTGATTACCTCGTGATTAGTTTGAGCAGAAAGATTTAGACAGCCATGATAAATAATGATATCTAACAGACAAAGGTGTCAAAGAAAGTACAGGGGAAGTTAATAGACCAAATTGTAATGTCAATGTGAAGAAGAAAAAAAAGTGGGTGAAAAGATAACTTGCCGTGGGCAAAAAGCGAACCTTCGATCTTCGAATAACGCGTTCGATGCTCTACCACTGAGCTGCCACGGCGGCTATCCCCACAGCCACGTTTTTGGTTGGGTACATATGTGTATTTGTTGGGTATATATGTGTGTAGTTGAAATCAACAAACGGAAATGGACATGGGTCGGGCATGTAGCACGTAGACAGGATAACCGCTGGTCAATAAGGGTAACTAACTGGATTCCCAAAGAAGGCGAGAGGGTTAGGGGGAGACAGAAGGTTAGGTGGGCAGATGAGATTAAGAAGTTTGCGGGTATAAATTGGGAGCAGCAAGCACAGGACCGGGTTAACTGGCGGAACACGGGAGAGGCCTTTGTCCTGCAGTGGACGTAGTTAGGCTGATGATGATGATGATGCTATGTTTATTTAAACGCGGGAGTGTCAGTCGGTGTTTTGACACAATATTAATGAGATCTAACAGACAATAATGCCAAGGAATGTATAGGGGAAGTTATTAGAACAAATGTAATGTAAATAAGATGAAACAAAAGTGGGTGAAAAAATAGCCAGCCGTGAGCCGTGAGCTTGTGCTTTCCATTGCCACGTTATCCCTGCGAAGCGAACTTTTCAATCTCATCAGCCCACCTAACTTTCTGTCTCCCCTTCGTGCGTTTGCTCTCTCTGGGAATCCATCCTGCTCACGGCTGGTTATTTTTCCACCCAATTTTCTTTCTTCTTATTCAAATTACGTTTGTTCTAATAACTTCCCCTATACATTCCTTGGCATACTTGTCTGTTAGATCTCATTAATATTGTGTCAAAACACAGAAAAAACTAGCCCTTAGGTATAGACTTCTTTCCCTTATATATATATATATATATATATATATATATATATATATATATATATATATATATATATATATATATATATATATATATATATATATGAATGATGAGATCTAACAGACAATAATGCCAAGGAATGTATAGGGGAAGTTATTAGAATAAATGTAATGTAAATAAGAAGAAAAAAAATTGGGTGAGAAAATAACCAGCCGTGAGCAGGAATCAAACCTACGAGCTTCGAATAACGCGTTCGATGCTCTAACCACTGAGCTCTCACAGCTTTTTCTTTTCTTTATTGCCTTCTTGACTAAGGTCTAGCTAATATGACAATCACTATCACACGTGTTTCATGCATGATAACGCGTCAAACAAAGATATTACATCTTCAACACAGTCGGTAGTCTTATACACATCTCGCACTTTTATAACAGCTTCCACGAAACACTCATTAACGGATAGAACTCTCACATCACAGTGTTTGTACGATAGCATACTACGCCAAACCGAATGAAGACCAAGTGAAAATATAACATCCAAATTTTGCACAGACCTATCACAAGGCAAAAATGAATTCCATATGAAGTAAGAGGTAAATCTTTTTTTAAAGTCCTCTGTAAAGTGTCCCGAAAGAAAATAGCGTTCTTACAATCAATAAACACATGTTCAATGGTTTCAGGTTTGTTACACAGGAGACAGCTGCTTCCCCATGGTAGATACATCCCTCTCTCTCCAAGCCACGTTTTTACTGGCAAGGTTTCCGTATGAAGTATAAAAAAGAAGGTTTTCAGATTGGGTGGTATACACATGTTTTTCACTCGCTTTAGTACGTCATGACCATATAATTTTTCATACCTTGAACGGTACAGGGGCACAGGAAAAACATTCTGTATTAGGTCTTTCATAAGGCGCTTTCTTTTCACATTAGTTAGGTAATCTATCGAAAACCTCGCCTTTAAGAAACTATATGAGAACACAACTTCGCGCAAGAACGGTGACAAGGTGCGTCGTTCTCGCCTGTCTGAAGATACAAAGAAGTCAGGCATGTGGTGTAACAGCGTTGTTTGAAATAAAGAACGTAAAAAAGAGTCTCTCTGGTCTCTAATGAGCAGGAAACGTGATATTACTTGGTTAAGAAACAGATGGCACACAGACAGCCCTCCTTGCTTAACTCGCCGAAACAAGTTCGTTCTAGAAGTTCTCTCCCACGTAGAGCTCCAGATGAACGTGGCGAATATCCTGTGGACTTTGTGAATGCTTTTACGCTTACAACTAAGTACTTGCAAAAGGTACATAATTTTAGCAGCCAGAAACACGTTGCATACAGCTGACCGAGAGAAAATTGATAAGCCACGACCACCCCATCCTTCGGCGGTTGCGCGCAGTTCTTCAGCCTTTTCAAGCCAAAATGCTTCAGTGTCTTGATACCTGTCCAATGGTACCCCTAGGTAACGACTAGGTGTCGTAAGCCACTGAATATTTCCAAAGAAACTGGGCGTAAGGTCCCAATTACCATGCCATAAACCAATGCTTTTCTCTTTGTTCATTAAACTTCCACTCGTGTCACAAAACCTTTGAGTGATTTTTAATAACGAAGTGACAGTCTCTCTATCAACTGCAAAAAAGGCAATATCGTCGGCGTATGCCAAAACACGCACTTCACATGACTGCAACCTGAAACCATTTATCCCTGCATGGTGAACCACTTTCTGACACAATGGTTCCAAAAATAGAGCGAAGAGCAAAGGACTTAAAGGACACCCCTGGCGCATGGAGGAAAGTACCTGTATGCGCTGTGAGAGTTCTCCATTTACAATTAAATTTGTGGTTGAACTTTTGTATGCGAATCTAATACCTTTACATATGATCGCACCAAGACCAACGTACTCAGCTAGAATGAAGAGTATATTGTGTGAAACCATGTCCAAAGCCTTGGCTAGATCAATTTGCAACATAGCTACTTTTAGAAGCGCAGTGTCACAATACTCCAAAATGCTTCTGGCAACATGAATATTCGTGAATATGCTCCTACGCTTGATGCCGCAAGTCTGATGTGACCCGACCAACTTGTATATAACTCCTTGCAACCTCCTAGCCAGAACTTTCATAAACACCTTATAATCTACGTTTGTTAGCGTGATTGGCCTGTATCCTGTCACTTTGCGTAAAACATGTTGCTCTTTCCCTTTAGGAATCAGCACGGTGTGTGCCCGATTAAACGATGGAGGCAGAGTTCCGCGATCTGAAGACTCTGAAAAAACCTCATGCAATGCGGCGGTCATATCCTCCTTGAACGCCTTGTAAAAGGCGGCATTAATGCCATCTGGACCAGGTGATTTGCCCATGCCAAGATCATCGATAGCCTTCTCAATTTCCCCTATACTAATAGACATTTCCAATAAATTTGTGTCCTCAGCATTAAGTGTCGGCATTTCTATCAAGAACTCATCTACAAAGCCCGGCTCCTTTGGTTCGCGATAAGCAAACAAGTCCTGATAATAGTTTTCAAAAGCTTTCATAATATCTTTATGTTCTTTCAATATTTTGCCATTGTATTCTATCTCTAGTATGTCATGAGCTCGCGCATATGCCTTTTCATCTGACAAGGCTCGCTTTGTCGGGGCTTCACCCATGAGGTATCTCTCAGCTCTTGCTCGTATAATTGCGCCTTTATGTTTATCTTCTTCAAGACATTCACTTTTGTTTTTGACAACCTGCAGTTGATGTGTGAATAAGGCCGGGTTTTCTGATCCAATATTCACCAAATCATTTAGCTCTGCCTGTAGCTCACGTTCCTGTTTTCGAGCTTAATACTGCATGTAGCAACTACACTCTATTGCGTTCATTTTTATCTTTTACTTAAATAATTCCCATCTTTCCGTGGCACTCCTTTCTGCGTTTTTGAAAAAATTCTCGATTTCCTTCTTTGTATTATCAACAAACCCTTCTTGCGTAATTATCTTAGTATTCAGCTTCCATGTTTCCCATACAACCTTCTTTTTGCACTTTCTACCTATCTCAAACTAAACTAAGCAATGATCACTGACTGAAACAGCATAAACATCATAGCTCTGACATAAAGGTACTATCTCAGAACAAACATATGCTCGGTCTAGTCGTGCGTGACTCGAACCTTGAAAATGTGTGAAGTGTTGGCGACTGCCACCCATCGAAAACAGAGCTACGTCATGTAAAAAGTACTTATTAAGGCTGTCTCTAAGCAAACCAACGCTTTCATCACCTAATTTAGCAGTATACGTGCAATCGTCTTGGGTAAAAACACACTTGAAGTCACCCAACAGCATCACACATTTCTGACATTCAAAGTACGCTTGCAGCCCCGCCACGGTGGTCTAGTGGCTAAGGTACTCGGCTGCTGACCCGCAGGTCGCGGGATCGAATCCCAGCTGTGGCGGCTGCATTTCCGATGGAGGCGGAAATGTTGTAGGCCCATGTACTTAGATTTGGGTGCGCGTTAAAGAACCCCAGGTGGTCAAAATTTCCGGAGCCCTCCACTACGGCGTCTCTCATAATCAAATAGTGGTTTTGGGACGTTAAACCCCACAAATCAAATCAAAGTACGCTTGCATTTCCCGAAAAAACAAACATCTGTCTCTCGAATTTGTAGGTGCGTATACACAGATAACTCTGAATTTAGTGTTCCCGTAACAAAAGTCACACAAAACAAAACGCCCATGTAGGCAACTTTTGACCTCTTCCACTACAATACCAAGAGAGTTCTTGACAAAAATAATACATCCGGCTGATGCTCCCACTGCATAGCTCACACACGCATTGTACCGCAATGAAAATCCTGCTACCAAGTTATCAGTCGCGTCCTCAGTACTAACTTTAGTCTCCTGGAGCGCGAGCAAGTCAAGGTCTTTTTCTTGCATCAAGCGTTTCAACTGGTACTGTTTGCGACGCGTTCCTAGACCACGTACATTCAGCGTACCAATGCGTAAAGGCGCAGTCATGCTAGCCATGTTGATGACAAAGATGAAATCTACAATGCTGCGCTTACCGTGTCTCGTATACCGTGCAGTGGGAAAACTGGGGTCTTACGCGTTTCGATCCTGTCCCCGAACTGGTGACGATGACGCCGACCGGGTTTCGAGGGCATATTTTTTAAGTGTGAATACAATTTATAAGCGACCCCAAACCATCCACCGCCGTCGGCGGCGTCCGCAGTCTTCTCTATATCTTTAAAAGAAAGATGACTTGGCGGGCCGCAGCGCGACGCTCTACCGAATAAGCCACGGACGCGACGCTGATATCGGTGTCGCTCCTCCGCTCTCCTCGCTCGCTGCAGCTGCGCGCGCGCCCCTCTCTCTCGCGCGCCCGCCTTCTCTCTCAGTCTCCCGTCGAGAGCGGGTCGTGAGGGGGAGTAAAGTTAAAATCCGTTGGCATTCGCCAGTGAGTTAACGTAAACTCCCCCGTGTGATCACATTGCGATTCCCAGGAACCATTACACCATAAAGGCACCAGAGTGTGAAAAATAAATATAATAGTGCGAATTAATAAATACCCATAGCCACCCCGTGTATTCGCACTTAACCATGTTCACCCTCGGGGAAATGCTTGGGAGTTTTTTTTAGATGCGGAGCATCTAATACCCGAGGCTTGTAGTGCGGCGCCGTCCGCAAGCTTCCTCCTCCTTCTTCCACCATCTGTGCATCCCTTCCTCCTCTACACACCGCGCGCGCTTCACTCCTCCACCATCTGTGCACCCTTCCTCCTCTACACACCGCGTGCGCTTCTCCTCTTCACGAACATTCGCTAGCTGTATAATGTAGCGCGCATGCGCCGTCACGCTTCGAGAACATCGGCAGCTGACGCGCGCGCATGCGCCGTCGCGCTTCGAGAACATCGGCAGCTGACGCGCGCGCATGCGCCGTTGCGCTTCTCCCCCTTCTCGAACATTCGACAGCTGACAGTGCATGCGCCGTCGCGCTGTATATATACTCAAGGTCGGTGCTCGCTCGCTCAGTTGCCGCTCGTCGGTTGGTTTGTACGGCGCGTCGACGTCCGAGGTCGCAATGATCGACGTCCCTTCGACCAGCGCCGGCCAAAGTGTTGGCGGAACCGCAACCAAGTCGTCGTCCGAAGACAAGGCAGCGCGGAGAAGAGCTCGCGACGCCGAACGTAAACGTCGGCGTCGAGCGGAAGATGCTCAACTTAGAGAACGTGAAGCCGCTGAGAGACGTCAGCGTCGAGCAGCAGCACCGGATTCGGCCGCTTTGAAACGTAAGCGTCGACAAGAGGACCCAGATTTTCGAAAACGGGAAGCCGAGTGCAAGCGTCGGCGACGAGAGGCCGATCCCGATGCTGCCCGCGAGCGCAAGCGCGCCGAGGTAGCGGCGTGGCGCGCCAAGCAGTATGCCACGCCCAACGCTCGCTTCAAGCGCGACTTCCTCGACCGAAGCTTCGGCCACACCTGCAAGGTGTGTGATCGTCTTTGGTTCGATAACAACTTAACTCGGATCGGCAACATTCAGAACAACTCCAAAGCGTTGTCGGTTCTTTGCGATACGTTTGGAAAGGGCACCGACTACGCCGATTACGTCGTGTGTGCTACGTGCAAGCAGTCGTTGATTGCCGGTCGAGTTCCCTCGGCTAGCGTGAGTTACGGCTACCACTACCCGCCCCGACCCGAACATCTACCCGAGTTGAACGCGGTTGAAGAACGACTCATCGCTCCTCGACTCCCGTTCATGAGTATACGACGCTTGACTCACGGCAAACACCCCGTTAACCAATTATATGCTCCGCATCCTCCTCAGTGTTCCCCCGAGGGAAGCTGCGGGCAATTTTTTTTTACTCTTAGCGCCCGTGACGCGATGCCACAGACGCTTCGGGCGTTTCAGGTTGCATCCCGTGCTCTCCACTCGGTAATGCTTGCCGCGTCCCGTGGTCGCTTCCGGAGACTTTGTGCTGGCCTCTGGCGAAGCGATCTCGCCACTGGTACCCATGTCTTCCTCCATCGATTCTTGAATGTCCTGCTGGCCTCCTGTTGCGGCCAACTCCTCGGATTCTTTCGTTGAGTCTTTGCCGTCTTGCGTTGTCGCGTCGGCTGTCTCTTCTCCAGTTGCCTGAGCCGTGGCGTCGGGTCCCACGGCATTGCTGCCAGGGGCCAACTTCTCAGCCTCTTCGGCGTCCATTAGATTATCTTGGACGTCGTATGTTGGCAGCACGGTCTTCGTAACTCTGGCATAACTCCTGACGCAATCTTGACTTTCATGTTCAAACGCTCGGCATACACCACAGCGGGGAGTCTGGCAGCCCCGTCGTATATGTCCTTGCATGTGACACCTTAGGCAAAGCGGTGCCCGACCCGGGGCCACAAAAAGAACGGTGCCCCCTCCAATCTTAAAAAGGTGCGGCAAGTCTTCTAGCACCACGCCTTCCTTCAGTTTCAGTCGCACCACCCTCGTCGTCGATATCGCGTGTTCAAAGCCCGCGACGGTCCAGTTGTCGTTGGAAGCCTTCAGAACTTCACCAAACTCACCTAACGCTTGTCGAATGCTCTCATTCGAGACCGCAAAGTCAACCCAGTAGATTATCACGGTTACATCATGTTGGATAGGGTCGATGATAGCGCAGAAGCCACCCTTGACTCAGAGTCCACCTGTTTTGAGTAATGCATCTTTGTCATCCTTGCTTCGCATCTTCACCAGCCAGATGTGATTCATCTGGAAGGCTCCAATGCCAGTGATCGCCTTGATGAGTCCCACTTCTTCCAACGGGGCCCGAACGTCTTCCAACCGGTATGGTCTCTTTCCAAATCCCCGTGCAGAAACACACACTCTTCCATACTGTCACCCGACGGCAATTTAGGCAACAAAAACCGGTAATCCGATGGTGCAGAGGGAACCTAACACCGCGGCCAGCAGCGGCCGCCGAAGCACCTCGCACGAAGCGAGCCATCACACGTCCGTCTCCAACCGAAGCCGAAAGTGGAGTGCTGAGCTATCACAGCGGCCTTCCCTCGATCCACTTTTTTGGGTTTATATGAGAATTTAGAAGTTGGAGTGTCCGTCAGTGCCATCTATAAGCCGAGCAGCGAGTGCGGAACAACCTTTTATGCGCATGTGTGGCGTCACGTAGCACGTGAACTTATTACGAGCGGGCAGCTGACCCATAGTCCCTAGTATACAACATAATGACACCAAGTCTGCCAGTACGAGACCCTCGTTAATGAATAAGGGAAAGAAGATAACTTCCCCTGTACATTCCTTGGAAGACTTGTCTGTTAGATCTCGTTAATATTGTGTTGTCAAAACACAGAAAAAACGTTTCTTAGGTATACACTTATTTCCCTTATATATATATATATATATATATATATATATATATATATATATATATATATATATATATATATATATATATATATATATATATATATATATATACAAGGCAAAGATGTGTATACCTAAGGGCTCGTTTTGCCGTATATATATATATATATATATATATATATATATATATATATATATATATATATATATATATATATATATATATATACATCATCATGAGTCCATCTACGCCCACTGCAGGGCAAATACCTCTACCATGGTCCACCAATGTTCTTGTGCTTTCCGTTGCCCCGTTATGCCTGCGTTTAATCTCATCAGCTCACCTAACTTTCTGTCTCGCCTTAGTGCGTTTGGTGTCTCTGGGAATCCATCCAGTTACCCTCCAGGACCAGCGGTTTTGCTGCCTACTTGCTACGTGCCCGGCCCATGTCCATTTCTTCATCTTGTTTTCAACTGTGCTATCCTGAACCCTGGTTTGTTCCCTCTCCCACTCTGCCTTTTTCTTGCCTCTTAAAGTTACATCTATCATTTTCCTTTGCATCGCTTACAGCGTCGTCCTCAATTTAAGCTGCACACTCTTCGTAAGCCTCCAGGTTTCTTCTCCCTAGGTAAGTACTAGCAAGATGCAGCTTTTGTGTACCTTTCTTTTGATGGTTAGTGGCAGATTTTCATTAATGGTTTCCGAATGCTTGCTTAACGCAATCCACCCCATCCTTATTCCTTTAGTTATTTCACTCGTGTCGCGTAGACTTATCTTTGTGTGGGGCCGAGAGTCGTCCGGGTCTAGCAATTCAAGCCAACGCTTTGCGGTGAGTGATGCAAACAAGTCTTTACTTTCGTACGAAGTTTCTTGCCTTCACCACTTTCTAGAAGTATAAATATTTTGCTCCTTATCTTTTCATTTCCTATCTAACGTTATTAAGCTAACCTTAGATGCAATTACTAGTACGTATATATCACTCCCAGCTGAGGGCCACTGTCTAATTCCTTATCTATTTACCAGAGTTTGAATTACTACTCGAAATTTCCAACAAAATAGGATACAGCCTTAAAGACAACGCCTGTCTGTTTTTTTTTATCTGTTAAGAATTTTTCTCGAGTAACTTTCATGCACTCCAACAACCCGCGACGTATACGCTCAACGTAACAATCACAGAAGTAGCTGAATAGTTAGCAAAACAATTGCGCGCGACACAGTTAAAAGGAAACGTCAAAGTAGGAGTGGTGCCCCTTCCAATAGCAAAACGCTGACATTGCGTACAGTTTGAAACCAACATGGTCAAATTTGAGTAAGAGAGAAAGAAGCTGGGAAAGAATAAACGCTTGAAAAGGAGGGCCATCCAGAGCACTAAGCCAGCCTAAGATCGCAAGGTCATAAGCTTGAAACAGCGTGACATTTTTCTTTTTTCTTTTTCTCGCTTCTTTTTCTGTTTTTTTTTCAAATAGCCAAAAGAAAAGAAGGCTATGCGAACTACAAGTCAGATGATGTTGAGAGCTTATGGACGATTAGATGGTGCTCTACAGTGCTAAGAAAGCTCAACAGAATTGCTGCTTAGAGATAGCGCAGCAGCGTAGCTTGTCATGACAAAATTTGGTTTGAACGCACAGGTCGGACCATTCCCAATCGTATACTTAATGAAAGCGCGTGATGAGAGAATTGTTTAAAGAAAAATATGAGGTCTGGGGTGCAGCCTCACTGGCGACTATCTGCCAGTAATTCACTCCTTCACCAGAGTAGGATTGGCCACTCTGGTGCAGTACCTGGCCACAACCTCTCATGCATAGAGCATATATTCCTTAGCCATCAGTGTCCAGCGGCTGTAAAGCAACTGTCCAAGGTGCGCTCAGACCGGCGACGCAGCAGAAGGTGCTAAGAATTTCTCGTTCCGGACAGGCCGCCATTGGAATCCGAACTTGGCTACCTTCAACGCTAGAACGATATCTAGTGAGGCTAGTCTAGCTGTCCTATTTGGGAAATTATGGTCTTCAATGGGATATAATATGGCTCAGCAAAGTTAGGAGGACACGTGGGGCTTACGAATTGCTGAAGAACGGACACGTCTTTTGCTACCGTAGATTGACAAAAAAGAACTAGGGGTGTGGTTTCTTATACACAAGAGTATCGTTGGCAACATAGAGAAACACTATAGCATCAGTGAGAAGGTGGCAAGTATCATAGATAAGTTTAATAAAAGGTACAATACGAAGGGGATGCACGCCTATGCTCCTAAACTTGAGCCATGATGATCATTTGATTTAACGCTTCTAAGAAGACGTAAAGTCAGCCATATATAAAATAAAGTCACAGTGTACTATTCTGATGGACGACTTTAATGCCAAAGTTGGCAAGAAACAGGCCGTTGACCATGCAGTGGGAGAATATGGCATCGGCTCTAGAAATGCCAGAGGAGAGCTATTAGTAGAGCTCGCAGAACGTAATACCTCACAGATCTTGAGCAGAAAACAAGCTAACCGCAAATGCACGTGGCGAAGTTCCGATTGCGAAACTAGAAATGAAATAGACTTCATTCTTGTGCACAACCAGGCATTGTACAGGATGTATAAGTAGTTGGCAAGATCCGAAGGAGTGACCACTGAACGGTAAGAGCTCGTATTCACCTTAAGTTAAGAAAGCAAAGACAAAAACTGATACGCAAGAAATGTAGGGAGCGTAAACACAGGAATTCAGAGTTTCGCATCAGAATAGATTCGAGCCACTAAACGAGGTAACCGACGTTAGTGTTGACAGTTGACACAATGAACGATGGTAATACTAGTATCATCAAGGAGTGTGCAATGGAAGTCGGGGGTGCAGTAACTAGGCAGGGCACTGGCAAACTATCTTAGGAGATGAAATGTCTTATAAAGAGAAGACAAACAATGAAAGCCTCAAATGGAGCAGCCAAAATAGAGCTAGTGGAGTCTTCGAAAATATTTACTAGGCGTAAGGTAGCCGACGTAAGAAGGTATAACCTAGAGAGAATTGAGCAGGGTTTAAGAAAAGGCAAACACCTACAGTCTGCGAAGGTCAACTTGTGCTTAGGAAAAAAAATCAAATTCTTCTGAAAATTGCTGCCCGACTACCCTTCCTAAACTCTCGAAGGTGGCCGGTAACTATTTCTGTGATAATGAAAACTCAACTACTACCTTATATTGATTAGGCTCCCTCCTTTTTTTCTCCCCTAGTCGTTCTTCTTTGCCTTTGATTTCATGTAATTGTGAAAAGTTTCTATAATTTTCATTATTTGCCTTACTGTCCATAGTACTATTTTCAATTGTCCTGTGCACCTACTTAATTCTATTGCTTGACCCGTCTTCTTCTTCAATGGCGGTAAAAATGATTCAGGCCTATTTGCTTAGGTTTAGGTGTGTGGTAAAGAGTCCGAGATGGTCGAAGTTTCCAGAGCCTTTCACTACAGCATTCCGCGTAATCATATCGTGGTATTGGGTCATAAAGCCAAACCATAATTATACTTCACAAGATGCAGCGTAGAGAAAAAAAAATCCAATGTAAAATGAAAATGTACTTCTGATAATCTAAGCATTCTGCGTTATTATATAGCTGCTCTTTCTTATGTATGCAGGCGTAATTCTCACCAGTACAAGAATCTCATTCCAGTGGTCAGCATCATAAATCCCGGTATCCCTCTGCCACTTTTATGATATTAGTCCGTCCCTGCATCTTGCAGAGCAGTTTTTCCCACGTGCTCATAAAAAAGGGTTCCGTAACATTTCGTTATATTGCTGTGCCTTTTTACTTCGACGCTCTTAACTCCGAGTTATGAGCAGCTCACCCGAAGCAGGTTGCACAATCAGCTGCGAATAGGTAATGAAGAATGCGTCTCAGGGAACAAAATCGGCTGAAAGCTGTGATTAACGCAAGCGAACCACGCGAAGACTTTGGTCATTGACGACTACCGACACTGGCCGTCGTAAAAGATTGTTAATAACTTTGCACCTGTCTTAATGCTTTGCGATGCAGTAGTAAGCAGTGCCAGCACGTAGACATCATACGATATCACTTGGCTTCTGCTGCTTTGCAGAATGTGGTGCGAAGAAGGCTCGTTGAAATATTGTGACCCCCAGTTTATCGCTCCAGCACTGTAGTTTGTTTCGAGACGGAACGTATAACCGTTATCAAAGTTGGTCCTATAGTTCAGGTCAACGCAGAAGCCATATAACGCATATTGCATTTCGCACTGCCCTCCTGATATGAACAGATCGCGACGCGAAGGATGGTAGAGTCGCTAATAGCACTGCCGTTGGGAGATGTGGTCGTAGTTTGCAATGGACCTAGCGAGGCATCGTACAAACACCAAGGCTGACAAACACAAAGCCTGGTTAGGCTCACTGGTTATGAAGTTTTTGGCACTCTGGGCACAATATTTTACATGGTCTATAATCTTCGTTCTCCACAAAGCAATCGAGGTGCAGAATACCCCGATAAACTGCTAAATGCACGATGTCTGGTACTGATGTCAATTATCGTGAATTTCTTGTAGAAGATAATGAAGATGCGAGCTATAATAAATCAAGAAAGGTCACCATAATCGCCCTTTTACTCGCACGTGAGAGCGGGCGAAGAATTCGATAAGCGAACCAGTCACCTTTCTACTAAACCTGGTGCATTTCTCTGATCTTTATCAAAACTTTGAGGGTATACCGCTGTTGTCACGAACATATGAAATTATCATGCCAAACTTTCAGTTCGCTCTATCTGCCCACTGCTTAAATCACCATTACGAATACTAAAGAAATCGCATAGATGAATGTTACGTGACTTATTTCTTGTGAGGGGATCTTGGGTGATCTCATAATGACGTGAGTCGTTAAGTGATGTTACGTATTAGGTCAAGTGATGTTACGTAACTAGAAAGTACACGTTGTTACCGAATTATTCGTCATTTAACGTACTCGTCATCCCAGTTACTGCCTTTCACGACTAGGCTAATTAGCGCACGTATTGTGTAAGCAACGCAGAAGATGAAGAAAATGATCAACAGAGCGAGCACTGGTTGAGGCGATAATGATTGTATCTGTTCACACCAAGTGCAACGAAAGACTGACACAGCCCTATCCACTAAAAAAAAAAAACACCATGTGAATGTCTATGAATGCAATACGTTCACATACCTCGATGTGAATGCTCTTTAAGACCAAGTTAAAACGCGTAAAAAAGTCGGAATAAATTATTTTGCATACTGTAGCAAACAAATGCGTTTAGGTTACAATGGTTATTTACAATGGTATAGTCAGTAAATTCATATTTCGTCATGAAGCTGATTCAATCACCAAATGCCCTTGCATCTAAATGTATTGCGGGTGGTAATCACTCCTATAGCGAATAAACAACTACAAGAAAGTCTTGCTGAAACGCTCCCCTCCCAACCTCTCGCTAAAACTAGCGCTGCCTTCACTAAAGCAATACTTTATTGCACAGTAAGAAACGACCTATCTTTATATACATAAAAAAGATTCAACGACTAAATTATCTCGCATCTAAAAGGTATTGCCACGCAGTAAGAGTTGCTACAGCGCTTACACAACTTCAAGAAATTCCCGCTAAAACGCTCCCCTCCCCACCTCTCACTTAAGCTAGTACTACCTTTATCAAGTCAATCGGATGCCGCAAAGTACTCCACATCGAATATAAAAAAAGTTGAAATAGTAAGAGTGTTTGGTTAACCATAAGCATAGTGCTCGTGGTTTCCTACGGACAGGGTCATGCAGCACGTGACAAACCCAAAATATGATTTCAGATCGCGATGAATCAGTTACGTTTCTGTGAACTGCATACATCTGGATATGGACTGAGCGGCAGGTTTTTTTCTGCAAGTGGTTCTAGAAAGAGATCTACATGCAAATCGGTGCACGGAAGGTGCTGCTGAAGACACACACACACACACACACACACACACACACACACACACACACACACACACACACACACACACACACACACACACACACACACACACACACACACACACACACACACACACACACACACACACACACACACACACACACACACACACACACACACACGCACGCACACACACACGCAAGCGCGCACACACACACAGATACACACACACACGCACGCACGCACGCACACATACATACGTACATACATGCATACATACATACATACATAAATACATGCATACATACATACATACATACATACATACATACATACATACATACATACATACATACATACATACATACATACATACATACATACATACTGCCGCAATCACTTGCCAACCTTATCGCTTTGCTTGTGACGCACGTGGCTAGTGTGTATCTGCGCTCCATCATGAAGGCGTGATCCGTGAACTTATCTTCATGCCGCGTTTTATCGGAAAACGCCCCTTGCCAATAAGCTGAGGGCAGCCGTGGGCACCGGTGTAGTAGTTCGCCATCTGTACGGCGGTTCACTTGTTTCTTTCGGGCGCAGGTCAGCCCAGTGAAATAAAAGATTGTTGCGGCTTGCTCCTGATCCTGTCGTGCACGTTCCTTCATCGTCGCGGCTGCGTGACAACTGGTGGAGGTGCTGGGTATGCACCAGGTCCCTGAGCCGACAGCTGCACGGAAGGACAAGGTCCCCAAAAGCAGCGACGCGACTCGCAGTAGCCGCCGCCTACAACGGTTGCCGCCGGAACCCGGAACACTACCGGAGTGCACTCGACAGAAAAAAAAAAGACTCGACGTCAACCATGAGCCTACCAGCTGCGCCCACCCCTGTCATCTTGCAACAGCCTCGAGTGCCTCCAACCTTCCACGGCTCGCCTGCAGAAGATGCAGAAGATTGGCTTGACCAATTCACTCGGGTGGCTTCACTAAACAAATGGGATGACGAGATGAAGGTGAGTCACGTTTTCTTTGAACTCGGCGGCCCCGCTAAAACGTGGTTCGAAAACCACGAGGCCTCTTTGACTACGTGGGAGGTGTTCAAGACTGATTTCTTGAGGACGTTTACCAACATGCTGCGCAAAGAAAGGGCTAAAATTCTGCTACAATCGAGGATCCAAAAGCCTAACGAAACTGTGCCTATATACGTCGAGGAAATGAAGCTCCTCATCCGCCGTGTGGATCCGAACATGGCAGAGGAAAAGCAGGTTGGGCTTCTAATGCGAGGAGTAAACGAGTCCGTTTTCGCTGGCCTAGTTCGCAACCCGCCGAAAACCGTTGCCGAGTTCACGCAAGAGGCATCCACCATTGAGAAGACCTTAGATTCCCGAAACCGCCAGTACAACCGTACAGCGCACATAGCTCCCATGGACCCTCATGCAACGTTTTCAAGAACGAGCAACCTAATAATACGCGAAGTCGTCCGCGAGGAGCTGCGGCTACTTATACCATCACCCTTGCAGCCTCCAGAAGCGTCACTCACGGATGTCATACGCGATGAAGTTCGCATTGCTTTGGGTGTTTCTCGGACGGCGACTCCATGTCACAAAAACCAGGGAATAAGTTACGCTTCCGCAGTACGCAGCCCAAGGGGTACCGCCAACATGCGCCGTGAGCATTACGAACCACCCCAGCGATCGCCGTCACCCGTCCACTCACCTGCTTTTTTGGAAGCGCCGCGAAAAGCAGACCTCTGGAGAACCCCCGACCAACAACGCCCACTATGCTTTCACTGCGGTGAGCCAGGCCACATCCTCAGATACTGCCCTTACGAACGCATGGGACTTCGTGGTTTTGCCCTCAACGCACCACGACCGCGACCCGGACAGCGACCACGTGAAGTTGAAGACTACTTGCGCCGTGCCGAGTATCCGCCCAACCGTCCATGACGATCACCATCACCGCCATACAGCCGCTACACATCGCCAGGCCGTGGCAACGCGGCGGCAGCGCGAGAAAGGTCCCCGGGCCCTCGTAGGGGAAACTGAGTAAAGCAGCCTTTGGAGGCGAGGTTGCTTGCCGGCGAATGGACGAAGAACTTCCACTGATCATACCGCACGACGACAGCGCCCCGACGGAGACACCACGGCTGCTACGCCGACACTTCGCACTAAGCTCGACGGCACGCCCCAACCGCACTTGCAGCACTTGCAGAAGCCGTGATTCGACACCAAGACTGACGTCCAACTCGAGATCTAGAGTCTCTGACCTAGACGTACTTATAGACGGCCGTAGTGTAACAGCACTTATCGACACAGGAGCCGACTTTTCTGTAATAAGTGGAGCCTTCGCAGAGCAACTAAAGAAGGTAATGAATGACTAGATGGGATGGTCCCGTGATCCGCACACCTGGAGGCCATCTCGTGTTGGCAACGGGACGATGCACAGCACGAGTGACTGTCAGTGGACGTACTTACCCAGCGTGCTTGATAGTCCTGCAGCAGTGTTCCCGCGATGTCATCTTGGGCATGGATTTTCTGACTGAACATCGAGCAATCATCGACCTTCAATCAAGACAGATCACACTTTCCACGGGCCAAACCATTCAGTCGAAGACCACCCTAGGGCACCACACCATCCTGCGTGTTCTAGATGAAGTAAGCATCCCACCAAAGTCAAGCGTCATAATACCAGTGGTTACAGGCCACACCGAGGATGTTGAAGGCGTGGTCGAGGGAAACAGGCAGTTCCTCTTAGACCGACAGCTTGGCGTCGCCAGAAGCATCGCTTACTTCAAGAATGGACAAGCTGACGTGCTCGTAACCAACTTCGGCAGGGAACACCGACACCTCAACAAAGGCTGCACGATTGGCTTCTTAGATGAAGTAGGGGACATTCCAGGCACGTTCGCCATCTCCGATCAATCCCACCAAGACTCGTCAATGCAAAACCAGCCGCCTGCGTTCGACATCAACCCTGAGCTACCCAGCGACAGGCAAAGTCAGATCCGCATTCTCCTAGAAAGCTACGGTCACTGTTTCGCAACCTCGTCCAAGGAGCGGAAAACACCAATTGCCAAGCATCGGATCATAACCAGCGAGCACGCCCGACCTCTCCGCCAAAGCCGGTACCGTGTGTCGCCGCGAGAGCGTGAAGCAATTTGGAAAGAAGTGGACGAAATGCTTGGCGATGACGTCATTTAACCTTCGAAAAGCCCTTGGGCAGCACCAGTCGTTCTCGTAAAGAAAAAAAGACGGAAGCCTTCGGTTCTGCATCGACTATCACAGGCTAAACAACATAACGAAGAAAGATGTCTACCCGCTCCCAAGGATAGACGACACTCTAGACCGACTCTGTCATGCCAAGTACTTCTCGTCCATGGACCTCAAAAGTGGATCTTGGCAGATTGAAATCGACGAAAGGGACAGAGAAAAGACGGCTTTCATCACACCGGACGGGTTATTCGAGTTTAAGGTCATGCTATTTGGGCTTTGTTCCACACCGGCAACGTTTCAACAAGTAATGAACACGGTGTTGGCAGGCCTGAAATGGCAAACCTGCCTCGTGTATCTTGACGACGTCGTAGTCTTTGCGGCAACCTTTGACGAACATATTCGAAGACTGAGGGCCATACTCAATGCAATTAAATCTTCAGGACTTACCCTAAAGCCTGAGAAGTGCCACCTTGCATATCATAAGCTGTTATTTTTTGGCCATATCATCAGCCCGGATGGTGTACGACCCGGCCCCCAGAAGACGTCCGCTATCGAGCATTTTCCGCGGCCGACAGACAAGAAAGCCGTACGAAGGTTCCTTGGCTTGTGTGCTTACTACGGAAGGTTTGTGAGGAATTTTTCATGCATAGCTGAACCTTTGACGAAGCTAAAAAAGGCTGATGTACCATTTCAATGGGAAGCGCCGCAAGAAAAAGCCTTTAAGGACCTCCAGCGTCGTTTACAGTCCCTTTCCATCCTTTCACACTTCGACGAAGATGCCCAAACTGAAATTTATACCGACGCAAGCAGCGTGGGCGTAGGCGCGGTCCTTGTCCAGAAAAGCAACGGGTTCGAGAAAGTGATCGCATAGGCTAGCCGTTCGCTGTCGAAGGCGGAGAGTAACTATTCAACTACTGAGAAGGAGTGTCTCGCAATCATTTGGGCGACATCGAAATTCCGTCCTTACATTTACGGACGACCAATCAAGGTTGTGAGTGACCCTCACGCCCTCTGCTGGCTTGCAAATTTGAAAGATCCCTCCGGCCGCCTCGCTAGATGGAGTCTTCGTCTCCAGGAATTTGATGTCACCGTAACATACAAGTCTGGGAGGAAGCATTCGGACGCAGACTGCTTGTCAAGGGCCCCTGTCGATGAAGCCCCAAAGAACGACGACGACGATGACAGCTTCCTTGGATCTATCATTAGCAGCACTTTTGCGCAACAGCAACGCGCGGACCCTGACCTCAAGCGTCTCCATGAATACCTGGAAGGCAAAACTTCATCACCCCCTGCATCATTTAAGCGGGGACTCTCGTCCTTCTGTTTTCAAAACGGCATCATCGTAAAGAAGACCTTTGCGCCCAATAAGACTACGTATCTTATTGTCTTTCCCAGCAACCTTCGAGAAGAAATTCTACAGGCTTCCCACGACGAACCGACTGCTGGACCCCTTGGATATGCGCGCACTCTTCGCCGAATCCAAGAGAAATTCTACTGGCTACGACTGCCCACCGACGTCGTGCGGTACGTAAAGACTTACCGTGAATGCCAACGAAGAAAGAGGCCACCGACCTGGCCAGCCGGGCTGCTGAACCCCATACCACCCCCAACAAAGCCTTTCCAACAGATTGGAATGGACCTTCTCGGTCTCTTTCCGACATCAACTTCTGGCAATAGAATGATAATCGTAGCAACTGACTACCTCACCCGTTATGCCGAAGCAAAAGCCTTGCCGAACAGAACAGCAGAGGAGGTGGCAAAGTTTTTTGTCAACTGTATCCTGTTGCGACACGGTGCCCCCGAGGTCCTCATCACGGACAGGGGAACAGCGTTCAAGGCAGAGCTAATGCAAGCTATCCTGCACCACAGTCAAACCAGCCACCGGAAGACTACTGCGTATCATCCGCAGACAAACGGCCTCGTGGAACGGCTGAACAAAACTATCGCTGACATGCTTGCCATGTATGTCGATGCAGAACACAAAACCTGGGACAGCATCCTTCCATTCGTCGTATTTTCCTATAACACTGCAATACAAGAGACCACACGCATGACGCCTTTTAGCCTCGTCTACGGCAGAGAGGCAGCTACAACGTTGGACGCCATGCTCTCAGATGTAACGGAAGAAAACCACAACGTCGCCACCTACCTTCAACGTGCAGAACAAGCCCGACAACTTGCACGCCTGCGGATTAAGGAACAGCAGTCCATCGACGCTCGACGCTACAACTTACGCCGCCGCCATACAGAATACAAACCCGGTGACCGTGTGTGGATTTGGACCCCCATTCGCCGCCGAGGACTCAGCGAAAAGTTGTTGTGCCGTTATTTTGGACCTTACAAGGTCATACGCCGTGTTAGTGAACTGGACTATGAAGTTGTCCCCGATGGCGCGACGATACCGCAATGGCGCCGCGCTAACCCAGAACTTGTGCATGTCGTGTGCCTTAAACCTTATTACACGCGGTAATAGACCTTACAGTTTGCAATGTCAACTGCGAATTTTGATATCCCTTTTTGTTCTCGTGTGTTCCTATGACACTGTTCTCGGTTTTCAATGTTTGCTCTTTTAAGCATCGGGCCGATGCTTATTTAAAAGGGGAGTAATGCTGCAATCACTTGCCATCCTTATTGTTTTGCTTGTGACGCACGTGGCTAGTGTGTATCTGCGCTCCATCATGAAGGCGTGATCCGTGAACTTATCTTCATGCCGCGTTTTATCGGAAAACGCCCCTTGCCAATAAGCCGAGGGCAGCCGTGGGCACTGGTGTAGTAGTTCGCCATCTGTACGGCGGTTCACTTGTTTCTTTCGGGCGCAGGTCAGCCCAGTGAAATAAAAGATTGTTGCGGCTTGCTCCTGATCCTGTCGTGCAGGTTCCTTCATCGTCGCGGCTGCGTGACAATACATACATACATACATACATACATACATACATACATTGCCACGCTCTGTTAGTGCTAGAAGACAAGAGCGAAGAAGTGAATGGCTGCTGTGGCTTAGTAAACAGTCGTCCATTTCGAGTTCCTGTCTATCGTTTCCTCTCGCGACAGACTGGTGGAGGTGCGGGGTACTGTACTGCAACGTCTTATGCCTGCTGGTCCTGAACCAGAAGCAGCCACCGCCAGTGCACCAGGGTGTACTGATATCCATCGAAGCAGCCGCCAACTTCAAGGACTACCACCACAGTACGGCTCCTTGGCAAGTTCCGGGAGGACAATGTTCGCGACGTCTGCGACCCAAACCGAGCATGACCCATTCGCTAGCGTACCCTGTGTCATAAACACGCCTCGTACACCCAACCCATTTCATGGCGATGCAGGTGAGGATGTCGAAGACTGGCTTGACCATTTCGACCAGATCACTGCCATCAACGACTGGGACAATCGCCGTAAGCTGAAGAACGTGTACATCTCCTTCTTAGACGCGGCAAGAGTGTGGTACGAGAACCATGAAATTTTATTCGAAAGTCGGCAGGAATCCCATCGGCTGCTTCGCGAGGCGTTCAGTGACCCCGAACGAAAGAGAGAGCGGAGCAGGAACTTCGCGCTTTCAAATGCCGAACGAGAGCGTTGCCATGTTTGTCGAAGAGATGTTTGTCGAAGAGACGTGCTGACCCCCACATGCCAGAAGACAAGAAGGTGCGCCTGCTAATGCGAGGCGTAAAAGAGCAACTTTTCGCGGGCCTTGTGCGCAACCCTCCTACGACTGTGTCGGAGTTCATACGTGAGGCCACAACTATGGAGCGCATGCTTCGGCAGCGATTGTCGCAGTATGGCGACAGACGGCCATGCCCGCTTCGTGCTCGCTTGTAGCAGGAGGTGATAACAGCGTGGTTCTCACCGAACTCATATGGCAGATTGCACGCGAAGAACTTCGGAAATGTCATGCAGCGTCCCCTCCCAGTAGCGCTTCTCTTACGGATGTCGTTCGTAACGAAATCGGGCAGTTCGTTCATTCGTCACCACCATCGCAAGTCGAACCTCCAACGCTCTCCTACGTGGACGCCCTACGTGTTTCTATGCCATGAACGGCACATTTCGCTCATCCAACTGCTGGGACCCCTAGACGCCTTCCAAGTCCAGCCTATTGCCAGCCATCTCAGGCCGATTTTCGTCCTGGCCTGCGGAAGTCCACCGTCTGGCGTGCACCGGACAATCTTCCTTTGTGCTACCATTGTGGCGAAGTTGGACACATGTACCGTGACTGTTATTACCGACGACTAGGCCTACGTGGGTTTTACCCAAATGCCCGTCGTCCACGCTATGGTGAGCGCCCACAAGAAATTGAGGATTACTTGAAAGGTAGCCATCACGCTCCTGCCCCGCCGCGACGACAGCCACCGTCACCATCACCCCGTGCGTCCGCATCAACGCACCACGCCCGACCCACCTTTGGGTCCTCTGGTGTCAGTGGCGCGAGCCCACGCCGGAGAAACTGAAAACGGCGACCTCCGGAGGTGAGGCCGCTGTCACGCCAACCGACAAATACCCTCCACCGCTGTCGTACGACGTACCGTTAAATCCTGTTTCTGAAACCACCAACAGAACGTCAGCTGCCCTTGCCATTTCCGTCGACTGATATCCGGTGACTGCACTTGTCGACACGGGAGCCGATTACTCGGTGATGAGTGCTTCATTGGCCACCCGTCTACACAAGGTGCTGACCACGTGGGACGGCCCTCAACTAATCACCGCTGGAGGACACCTCGTATCCCCTATAGGAAGGTGCACCGCCAGGCTTTAGATTTGTGCGTCAGCTTTTGTAGCGTCATTCCTTGTACTGCCCATTTGTTCTCGGCTGGTCATTTTGGGCATGAATTTACTGCAAGAGTATGGAGCGATAATTCATCTGCGTGTTTTGTTCGTCAGCTTTGCTAACTGTGTTTCTACAGATTCCGACACCGAGAACGAACATCGTGGCGTCGCCTTACGCGTAGTTGATGATTGCGTCACGTTGCCACCTCGCAGTAATATCTTCGTGCTTGTTGAGTGTCCACGGGAGCAGTCAATTACGGGCATCGCCAAAAGTAACCTGACGTTATTGCTTGATCGGGAAGTCGCATTGCTCGAAGTCTCGTTGAACTTCGAAATGGCCAGACTGCGCTTTTCGTTACGAACTTCAGTGGTGAATACAGCCATTTTTCGAAACGCGCAACCATAGCTCACTTGGATGCATTGGATGATTTGGACGCCTTCTCTTTGATTACGACGATCTCGACTGAGAACAGCTGCAATACTGACGTGACTAGTCGCCTCAACGTCAATCACTAGTTAGAAGAACCCAAGAGAGCAAGGCTCGTCAGTTTCCTCTCATCCTTTAGTGACTCTTTTGCCACTACGTCGAAAGTCCGGCAGACCCCTCTAATGAAGCACAGGATTATCACTGAGCCCAACGTCCAACCCGTGCACCAACATGCTTACCGCGTGTCGAAAGCGGAGCAGGATGCCATCCGTAATCAAGTGAAACAAGTGCTCGACGACGATGTAATTCAAACATCGACTAGTCGTTGGGCGTCACCAGTTGTTCTGGTTAAAAAAAAGATGGTTCACTACGATTCTGCATCGACTACCGCAAACTGAACAAGATAACGAAAAAAGACGCATATCCTCTTCCTCGAATTGATGACACCTTGGATCACCTGTGACACGCCCGTTACTTCTCTCCCATGGATCTCCGTAGCGGATATTGGCAGATTGAAGTAGGCGAACGGGACCGAGAAAAAACAGCTTTTATTACCCCTGACGGTCTCTATGAATTTAAAGTTCTCCCTTTTGACCTGGGCTCCGCTCCAGCCACATTCCAACGAATAATGGGCACAGTTTTATGTGACCTGAAGTGGTACTCTTGTTTAGTTTATTTAGACGACGTAGTCGTTTTTTCTACGACTTTAGAACAACACATTGAGCGGCTCGAGGCGGTTCTTCTAGCTATTCGCACTGCCGGCTTCCTCTGAAAACAGAAAAGTGTTATTTTGGATACGATGAACCCAAATTTCTTGGCCACATTGTCACAGCAGCAGTGGTGTTCGCCCCGACCTTGAGAAGGCTATGGCAGTTGCTTTGTTCCCGATACCGAGAACAAAGCATGATGTACGCCGCTTTCTGGGCCTTCGTGCTTATTACCGCCGCTTCGTACCAATTTTTTCGAAAATCACCGACCCTCTAGAACAACTCGTCAAGGACGACGTCGCCTTCGTCTGGGATCCCAAACAATCCGACGCTTTCCGTGACCTTCAACAACGCCTACATACGCCGCCCATCCTTGGTCACTTCGACCAAGGTCACTTCGACCGAAGCAGACACAGAAGTTCGCACTGACGCGAGTAACGTTGGCCTCGGAGCTATTCTCGAATAATATATAGATAGCGTGGATATCGTCATCGCCTACACTAGCCGCACGTTGTCATCTGCGGAGAAGAACCACTCGACGACTGAAAAAGAATGTCTAGCGGTTGTATGGGCCATTACGAAATTCAGGCCCTACTTGTACAGACACCCCTTTCAAATCGTCAGTTACCACCACTCTCTTTGCTGGCTAGCGAATCTGGAAGATCCTTCGGGCCGTCTCGCAAGATGGAGCCTTCGGTTACAGGAATTCGATATAACGATGGTTCACAAGTCTGGCCAAAAAGACACTGACGCTGGCTGTCTTTCCCGCGCACCCGCCGAGATCGCTGCAGAAGACAAGGATGAAGACTTCAGCTGCCTTGCTATTCTCGCATCATTAAACATGGTCGAGCAGCAACGCGAAGACTCAGAACTACAACCACTGACCGAATACCTTGAGGGACGTCGCCCACAACCACCACGTCAGTTTGCGCGTGATTTGTCGTCTTTCTGTCTACGCCAAGACATCCTCTACAAGCGCAACTTTCATCCTACGAAAACTGTTTACGTGCTCGTCGTTCCTGCTGCTCTCCGCGATGATATTTTGCGTACTTGTCACAACGAGCCATCGTCAGGGCATCTTGGCTTCGCCCGTACTCTGGCGCGGATCAAGGACAAATACTACTGGCGGACGCTTACGAAAACTGTCCGGCAGTACGTCAAGACATGTACAGCCTGCCAGCGCCGCAAAAATCTAACGACGAAACCTGCCGGTTTGCTTCAGCCTTTACGGCCCCCTCACGCACCTTTTGAAAAGGTCGGAATGGATTTACTCGGCCTATTTCCGAAGTCTACGGCTGGTAACCACTGGATTGTGGTTGCCACCGACTACTTGACCAGATTGTGAAACAAAAGCGGCCCAGCTAGCAACTGCTTCCGATGTGGCTGACTTTTTTATATCAAGAACATTGTTCTCCATCACGGTGCTCCCACTGTCGTCATCACAGATCTTGGTTCTGCCTTTACGGCACAGTTGCTCCGAGAGATCCTGTTGCTGAGCGACACGACGCACCGAAGAGCAACTGCGTACCACCCGCAGACTAACCGGTTAACCGAACGCCCTAACAAAATGATTGCAGATATGCTTTCGATGTATGTCGACAAGGATCAGAAGAATCGGGACGAAATCCTCTCGTCTATAAAGAGAAACGAGAAAAAAAAAAGAAGGCAGGGAGGTTTACCAGATGCTAGTATCCGATATGCTACCCTACACTAGGGGGGGATAGGGGGTTGAAAGAGAAAGAGAGAGTTAAAAAATAAATAAGAGAAACACCGACGCCCACGCACACACAAAATCCATCCACTCAGAGGCGTTGCGACAGGCCAGTACTTCGCAAGAAGCCCAGTAGCGCTTGCACGGCTTTCTTCTGCGACGATGAGTCATGCTGATGGCGCAGTATACTTTCTTCTGACAGCGGCTGGTCATCTAACCTGTTGAGTTTATAAGATAGATGTTGTCTTTCCAGGTTGTATTCCGGACCGTCACACAGGATTTGTCGAATAGTTTCTTCATCTCCGCAGTTTGCACAGTCGGCGGTGTCGGCCATCTCTATGCGGAACACGTACGCACGGGTAAACGCGACTCCCAACCATAGTCTGCACACAGCAGTAGCGTCACCTCGTCGAATTTTTGTTGGAAGCTGTAAGCTCAACGTTGGATCAAGGGATCGTAATCTTGCAGGCGTAAAGAGAGGCTCATTTTAAGGAGCCATGGAGCGTTGGCGAGCAAGCATGCGGAGCCTCCTAGCAGCGTCCGTCCTTGAGAGAGGTATTGTCTTCTGTATAGGCTGAACGGGCAGCTTGATCAGCTGGTTCGTTACCGATAATTCCACAGTGGCTTAGCAACCACTGAAATATAACGTGGTGCCCTTTCTCTGTTATATGGTGTAGCATTTCTACTGTTTCAAATACCAACTGCTCGTGTGTACTACGGCGTAGATTTGACAGAAGTGACTGCAGTGCCGCCTTGCAGTCGCAGAAAATTGTCCACCGTTGCGTGCTTTGGTCTTTAATGAAACGCAGCGCAGCGCGAAGCGCTGCAAGCTCTGCTGCCGTTGTTGTGGTTGCATGAGCTGTCCTGAATTTGATGGTTATGACGTGCGTTGGAATAACGACCGTCGCAGTTGAGCTGTTTGACAGGATGGAGCCGTCGGTGTAGACGTGGGTGCAGTCATGGTACTTCTCGTACCAGCTTTTTACCAGCATTTTATAGCGGCACGCGTTTGCCCTCGTAGTCTTAGTGCGTAACAATTGTTACATTTCGACCTCCAAGGTGGTGCCGGTGGGGGTTTTTTTCTGCGCGTTGTTGAACAATAAAAAATAGTGCTCAATGTACATGCCGATGGCTCCTAATGGGGAATGAGAGACAGGAGCATTCGGCTCTTAGTTACCGCGTAAGCTGCAATCCCCATTAGCAGCCATTGGCATGTATATTGAGCACTATCTGACAAGAAAGGGTTGCTATGTTATACTCGCTGGGTGTAACCTCCCTAGTTATAGAAAGGTTTAGTGAGCACTGAGCCGCAATGCCATGAATACAATGAACCAGTATATACCATGAACTCGAAGTGGTTAAAGGTGGGAAGTAGATACGAAGCGCAAGTTGTAAGAAGGTAAAAGCCTAATTCTCCTGTCTCTCATTTTTCATTAGCAGCCATTGGCATGTACATTGAGCACTATCTGACAGGAAAAGGTTGCTACGTTATACTCGCTGGGCGTAACCTTCTAGGTTTTAGAAAGGTTTAGCGAGCGTTGGGCCACAGTGCCATGAATACAGTGAACTAGTATATACTATGAACTCGAAGTGGTTAAAGGTGGGAAGTAGACACGAAGAGCGAGCCTTAAGAAAGTGTGCGTGTTCTTCCTCTCGTTCAGTCCATGGAATGTCCACTGGATGGTGGTGCTTCTATATGAGGAATATATGATGAAAAGATGCGAGATGGTGGTACTTGGAGTGTTGAATAGGTGGACGAACGGACACACAGACAGATGCATGGACGGATGCAAGGATGGCTGCGCGGACGGATTGACGCGTGGACGGACGCAGGAGCAGATGTATAGACGAAAGCAGGCACGGACGCACAGATAAACGTGCGGACGGACAAACAGACACACGCACGTACGGGCAGATGGACGCACGGGCGATCACACAGAGGAAAGCATGGATGGAAAGAAGCAAGAACGAATGGACGGACGGATGCTTCAACCCACTATCCATCATTCATTCCGTGGCAATGCTGCCATTTTTTTCTTCCAGCGGAAGAATGCATTTTTGCTATGTCTAGGATGTGTCCTTTTTGTTTACGCCAGGATGTTACCTGCAAGTGCACCTGAGCTCAGAAATTTGCAATAAGTGGTAGTACAAGATTACTTTTTACCAGTGCTGTCACCAAGTGGTTGCCTGAATGTGCCTACCCCTCCCTATTTTTGGTGGTAACACATGCACCTCCCCCCTACATAGGTGCAAACGCAGCTATCTATATTGTTCCACCACGTTGAATTCATATACGTAGTTTGACATAAGGGTCATCAGGGTCATCACTCACTGCCTGCATTAATATCTCGTGTGTATACGTCTGCATCAACAATTGTATATTTATAATTAACAAGACATCAATGCGTTGTGGCGAATATTACGGCAGTTAATTTGTTCCAAATTGCATTCACTGTGCATCTGCAACAAGCATTTTAAAGTTCGGGCGCATAGGTTCCTCCTTATTTTTTCATAGTTTCAAGTCATAGTTTTGTACGCCTTACGTATTTATGGAGTATGTATTCACATCAACTTTTTATTTGAATGCATTGACGAAGATCTTTAATTAGCAACAGGAAATATATTTTTTAACCATTTTACTTGTTTGGACGTGCTGCCCACTGCTCCGCTGTCTCTAGAGGATTGTGGTTTGAGTCGATTTTTCTCTTGTGTTTAAAGTGTGCTGGTGCTCTGTTCTGCCGGTGTTGCTTATTACGAGGATGCGCTATGCTCTAGCGAAGGCATGTGGCTGCGTATTGTGAAGCATTCGCTGGGTATGTACCACATTGCTGCTGTCAGTGCTTTGTCAACATCTAGCACGTGATAATGATGCCGTTTACTACGTTTTTTGTATAACACGTGGACGATATGCGAGCTTTCAATAATAAAACGAACGTCTTTGTGGGTATCATTTCGTCAGGCTAAAAGCCAAGTTTTTCAAAGTTGAGCGCGAGCGATCTTTTCATTTTGTTTGGAGCTTGGTTTCCAGTGTGAAGCAGAGAACGCATGCATGCGTGGTGGGAATTTGGCGGCAGACTTGAGCAGAGTTTTGGCAGTGCCCGCTTCGGTCGGCAGGGGTGTTCGAAGAGGGTCCTGCTCACGATGGAACACGATTTGCGTAAATGTTTGTTGCGTGAAGACGGCGTTTGTTAGCTGTAAGTGTTGATCATGCCTCGGCGCGTATGTGTAGACGTGTTATTTATGTTGATTTTTTTGTGCTGGCTTGTTCATGTTGTGCGCTATAGAAATGAACCACACTGTGTTTTCGGAAGCGCGTTTCAGGGTGCTAAATTGGTATATGTAACATTTGTGTTTCGGTCAATGGAGAGCCACGAAGATGACGACGGCGACAAGAGAGCCTAAGAATTCTCGCTTGTATAGCGTGCCGTGGCGAAGAGAGATTCGAATCCACGTACTCTCAATTCGAAGGAGAGTGTCGTAATTACTCGCCTACTGGGACCCGCTAGGAGAGCACAGCATAAACTTTTATAGTACACTGTAGCTAGTGTGGGGAAAAGGGGAATGATGGTGAAGATTGTAGGTTTGATGGTGAAGAAATTGGTAGAGAAAAGCGTAACAGAGAAAGGAATACGTAAAAAAAGAGATAAATAAAGGGAAGACACAAAGAAACAGTAAGAAAGAAAAGGAACAAAAGAGAGTAAAAGAAACAGACTGAGCGCCGATAATAGGATAAAATTCCTGCCGCGGTGACCACGTTTTCGTTGTAGATGTAATTCGAAAATAGTCGAGGCCCATGTTTCTAGATTTAGGCACACATTAAAGAACATCACCCCATCAAAATATCTGTAACCCCCCACTGCGACATGTCTCATAGTCATATTGTGGTTTGGACACGTGAAATTCTATCAATATTAAAATGCAATTAAAAAGAGGGAGAGAGAAAGATGTGGAATGTGAGGAATTGAGAAAGAAATTGGCGAACGTTAGATGCAGTAGAAATTTATCCCATGCAAAGCACGAATTAGGAAGGTTGATATGTTCCTTTAAAATCAACAAAATTTATGAGGCGGACATAAATTATACCGTACATGACTTCCATGCCATATTTATCACGTTTCAACGTGTCATTTACGTTGACCTATTCACGTCACGTGATACTAAGTTTGGTATATGGGGAGCTAGCAAAATGGCGGTGAGCGTGCTTTGAGCGTAGCATGTAGCGTAGCAGCTAGCGCATCATGAGTGTGCTATGCTGTCATGTTCTTACAAGACACGCATCTCATGATGATCATGTTTGTACCAGTCACATACCTTCATGATCCGTTCACGTGATCTTTTTTTTTATTTCGAAAGACTGCCCAATGGCATAACAAACATAGATAAAAACGACAAAGTTTCATCACACGAAAATAAAAAAGTTAAACGCATGCATGAAGTTCAACAAGAATCGGTGAAAAGGTCCTCTAATCCACTCTTGTAAGTCCGGAGGGCGACTGAGACCACGACCCGTTGTTCTAAGATGACGAAGGCGCGCTAGCTCTTGGCCCGGGCACGAGCAGAGCTAATGTGTCACGTGAAATAATGTTTTCGGGAAATGTAGGAGCCGTAAGAGAATGATAAAGCCCTTTGCTGTGACTGTAATAAGAAGAAAACCCGTAGGGTGGTCGTCATTTTTAGGCCTATTTAGGGGTTCCATCAGCGACATATTCATGAACAAGTCTTGAGAAATAAATGCAAATGAAGCGTGGAGTTTCGGAGATTCTGAAGCCTCCTGTAATACAAATGTACGGAAGGAAAGATCGAAAAATGACAAGCTTTTCTTTTTCCTTTTTTAACGCTGTCGAGATTGTAATATGCTTGAGTTTCAATGCGGTCGAATGCGACTGCCCACTCCGTATATAAGAATGAAGATCAATACGCTTCCGCCCGCTCACGCGTACAGTGATGTCGCGTACCGAATCAGCGCTCACGGTGCTGCGCCATAGTGAATATCTGCCTACAGCAAAAACTACTCAATCCAAGTAGGGGATAATGGTCTGATTTGTATATAATATTTGTTCCTTCCGCAGTTCAGAAGCTTAACGCATAAGTTGAGATATTAATGGCGATTCTAGGAATTTTAAGAACTTTTCTTCGAAAGCGTTATTCGATGCGAGGAGGGACGTCATATGTCATTTTTATCTGTGTAAGTAGCTCAACTAGTGGCCGGGTCGTTCCCCAGGGTACAAGAACTCGACTCTTTGAATTCTTGAGCTTCATTGAGCTCTCCAGAAAACCCCGGACGTTATGGAGAAGCCCCACTAATTCGTAGTTAATTTTTGTTCAGTTTCAGTGAAGACGCGCCCTAACATCTGGTCAGTACTGAAAAAAAATAAAATTATATATGGAATAATGAGAGCGAAGTGCAATAAAATTATTAAAATAAGCTAAAGAACCTCCGCAGTAGGCTTGCACGAAAGCGTTGCTCAACGTGTCCAATTCATAGCAGCTTCAAAGTAAAGGCCAGTGATTGCTATCTAACTCTCAAAAGTGTCACACAGGAAGTCATCGAACGCATATACGTAAAGGTTTTCGAAACGGACTGGAGAATGATGATTTGGGGTTTCATTCTTCTTACATATGCTATGGGCTAATGGTGAAGTGGTGAATTTCAGGACTTATAAAGGTAGACCACGCATTTGAGAGCGATTGACGAACATTATTAGGCCCTCTAATAATGTTCGCGGTATTAAGATGCAAACAAACGAAAAAAAACGAAGGACACCGCGTATGTATCTCTAGTTGAGTGCGTTAATTGAGCTACACGAAAAAGCGAAATGTTGCCCGAATTCGACTGAAGGATATTTTTTTCAAAGGCTGCATGTCTATGATTGAATCTTAGTGCAAAGAAATGCGGAGGGTGGGAGGACGTTGACTGCAGTCACTGCACGCACTATGGTCATGTACTGTGGTAGGCTGAAAGGTTTTTTTACCACGTGACGGTGGTTAGGTTCGCACATATAACGAATATTCATACATTTCTGACATATGTCCATAAGTCATGAATACGATTCTAGTGGACTGTTGACACTTCCTTAACTTGGGCCAAATAAGATGAGCTATTGATTCTGTTTTGCAGGTCCTCAACAGCAGGAATATTCCGAAAAGAAGTACATGGTATAGTATCTAAACAAAAATGATTGGACGTGACTTTCCACATGATATAGTGTGAATCTTTTGAAACTGATCTATTTTATTGGGCAGTAGTGTTGTTACAAGTCATCTTATCTTAATGCGGTTTCCACCAAAGTACTCTGAAATCACGCAAATTTATTATCTGGTGCAGTTTTTTGTGTGAAATGCGCAAGAAAAATAAATACCAATAACAGTAACCGCCACAACAACCGAAAACGGATACAAGAAGAGATACATACTGGTAGGTTTCGTATGGACATTCGATAGCCTGCAGCTGTGTGGCAAGTGATTTATATCCTTTACAAACCTTTGCATGTTATGTTCAGTTGCATCTTAGGCAACACGTTACTTAGAGTTTTTAACAATGTTTTACAGGTACAAGCCACCTCTCCTTGTAAAGCATTCCATGGTTTTTATTTGCAATTTTTTTTTCACCATCACACTTCAAACAAATGGAGATGTACGCAACAAAAAATCTTCATTTTCTCGTATTGTATACCTGCCAACTATGTTAAAATCTGATGCTTTATATCAAAAGTACAGGCGAGTGGATGTAATCAGCTCTAAATAATTGTACTATAAATATTAGACACACATTACAACTTCACATACAACACCAACAAGATGAACAAAAATACAGAAAACAAAATTTAAAATCTAATTCATATATTTGAGAGCATTACCCAAATTTGCATGCCATTACTGAAAAAGTGAATGAAATTACATTTGGTAGTTCATTACCATTAAAAAACCAGGACCATCCGCTTGTTCAATTAGAGCTTGGGAAACTTGTGGGTGCTTTATCTATTACGAATGACTAGAACTAGACGCATGAATTCTAAGGCTCGGTTTAATATGCTTAGGCTCTCACTCCAGCCGGCACTATGCAATAAAAATAAAAAAAATAAATAAATTTAATAAGCTGTGCGTACAATGAAAATGAATTTTATGCGAAGCTGGCATCACAAAGTTGGAAGTGTTGCACTTTTTGAAAATATCAACTTTTCAAGGCTCATAAATGCACTGCTCCGTGAATATAAGCATAGAATTCAAACACAATCAGATATGTATAAAACACGCAAATTAGATAAGTGATTGTTCGTAGTTGCGTAACGACGCCCCAAAAGATTGAGCACTATCAGCATGAGCTGCAGCCGGCCGATATATTGTTCCTGTATTAGTAAGTTACGTTGTTTGCGCAAGTGCGATGCTGAATGCTGTGTTATTTATTATTATTATTATTAATGGTATTATTATTATTATTATTATTATTATTATTATTATTATTATTATTATTATTATTATTATTATTATTATTATTATTATTATTATTATTATTATTATTATTATTATTATTATTATCATCATTTGCTTTGAGGCAAGTGGTACGAGGTTGAACAACGTTAAATGCAGTACACAGTTTTGTGCACATCATGGACTTACCGGGAAAATCTACTCACTTGCGTCTACTGCTTACTACACGTGTAACTTATGGTCTGACGTGACGTCAGCACTCACGTTAAAGCTTTGACGCGAGTTTAACGCCAAGTGGTCTTCATGGAGTGACAAAGTGAGTATCACACAAAAATTTCATCGGTGTATTCCCCCCGAAGACGACAATAGCGCTTCGATATAGCTTGCTGCATCAATACAAATGTTTCTGTTGTTAGAATGGCACAAAAGTGGAGTCGAAGTGGGAACTACAAGTGGCGTTAACTCGGCATGACGTTTATGTCATAAGTTTAGCCTTCAAATGTAATGTTTATCGCAATATTGTAAAATCAGATAGCCACAACTAAAGCCTCAGATGAAATTGCAATCATCTTGCGGCCGCATGTCGTCATTTTACCAAGCGGTTATGAGACCTGGCAATGACTCTGTGGCAGAATATAGCTGATTGCCACGCAAAATGCTTGGGCTTGATTCCTGTGGAGGGCATGATTTTTTATCGTTGCATTTGTTGGGTATACACTTCCAATACGAGTTTCCGTTAACGCTCGCACATTAAAGTTACTAATGTTTGTCCTCGCCGTTCTAGAGTTGATACAAACTGCCAATGTCTTGTGGCGCATATCCGCCTACGACGACCCATGGTATATTACTATGAGGCACACGTTTCTGGAGGAAAATCCTTGACAAAGTACGCCATAAGGTCATAAGTACGCCATAAGTACGCCATCACGTTCGTGATGTCTTGAACCCCCAACAGTAGAGTTTCCCATACTCTCTTACCCTTCTTTGTGAATTTTCGTCTACACCAAGTTAAAAAGGCGATCACGAGAGGACACAGATTTAGGCAGCTAGATAGATAGATAGATAGATAGATAGATAGATAGATAGATAGATAGATAGATAGATAGATAGATAGATAGATAGATAGAAACGCGCAATATGCCTGCAGTCAGCAACAAAGTGCTTCACATTTAATGTTATTGGGCATATGCGCATTTAAATATACCATATGCGTTGATCACGATAAAGTGGCGGCAAGCTTACATTTCCTTAATTCTTCAAATGTTCACTCTCATCAAGATTCTAGGATAAAAAGTGGACGAGTAAACCGAGAAAAAAGCTGCTGAGCGTTATAGGTTCTCCGCGTCATGCGTTTGTATTGCCCCCTACACTGCAGCTCGATATACAGAAATTCAGTCATGGAAACACCGGTGGGCGGACAAATTCACAAGAAGCCCGTGGCCGCTGTAAGAGCTATAGCTGAAAGGTCATCGTCCACTTCAAAGACATGACCGGGAAAACGAGAATCTTAGAGGTCATCGACCAGGCAATTCAGCGGGCACTGGCTTTGTGAGAGCACACGGAGGTAGATTTGATTTCTTTAAGACGTCACTTAGCGGGATAACAGCGTAGTGCGGCTCGCCTTGCCGCTGCTCGCGGCCTCACATGGGTATTTTCTCACTAGGTCCAGCAGTTAGAATTCCCCCGCAATTCTGCAGTTCTTTAAAATGGCATGAGGAAAACGGCAGAATTAAACCAGTAATTCCTAGAAGAGCTCGCTATTCACTCAACAAGACTGGCGCTAAGGCGCTGAATTATACTGCCAGAATCAAGGCACAAAACACGGCTGCGCGCTGAGTCAGAGAGGAGCTTTAGATAAAAGACTCGGTTATGTTGATGAGAGCGAACTGCACCACTAAATCATAACAAAGTTTGTAATTAACAGAGCACGTATGTTGAAACGTATTTAAATTATATAAATAGCATCAATTAAGACACAAAAGGCAGCTGAGCTGCGTTTCGTGTCCTAATTTGTTTATGCAAGGGTGAACTGTTTGTACAGAAAGGCTTTCAGCCTGAGGCTTTTCAGCTCTGTTAAACAGCTTTCAAATGCGAAGCTATTCTTAGCGAACTGCTCGTACTTTGCCATTCCTATCTATCTATCTATCTATCTATCTATCTATCTATCTATCTATCTATCTATCTATCTATCTATCTATCTATCTATCTATCTATCTATCTATCTATCTATCTATCTATCTATCTATCTATCTATCTATCTATCTATCTATCTATCTATCTATCTATCTATCTATCTATCTATCTATCTATCTATCTATCTATCTATCTATCTATCTATCTATCTATCTATCTATCTATCTATCTGTCTGTCTGTCTGTCTGTCTGTCTGTCTGTCTGTCTGTCTGTCTGTCTGTCTGTCTGTCTGTCTGTCTGTCTGTCTGTCTGTCTGTCTGTCTGTCTGTCTGTCTGTCTGTCTGTCTGTCTGTCTGTCTGTCTGTCTGTCTGTCTGTCTGTCTGTCTGTCTGTCTGTCTGTCTGTCTGTCTGTCTGTCTGTCTGTCTGTCTGTCTGTCTGTCTGTCTGTCTGTCTGTCTGTCTGTCTGTCTGTCTGTCTGTCTGTCTGTCTGTCTGTCTGTCTGTCTGTCTGTCTGTCTGTCTGTCTGTCTGTCTGTCTGTCTGTCTGTCTGTCTGTCTGTCTGTCTGTCTGTCTACGTCTGCGTGCTCGTGTAGTCAGCTTGCTAACTTGTTGTGGACCGAAAATGGTATGGGAAGGTTTAAGAAGTTGAACTGACCAGTAATGACCAGAATAACGTCCCGTACGTAGTCAAGCCCTTTCCTCTAGAGACATTTGGCACATATCCGTATACCACGGGCCACGGTATACGGGTATGCACCACAGGTGATTGAAAATTTATGTTCCTATGAACGGTAATAACACACATTAGTAACATAAATGTGAGAGCGTTAAAAGGGAACTGACACAAAGCATCAATGCCACTACAGCCTGCAGGATCGATACATGTTAACATGCGCATATCATCCGCAAAATATCAAGATCAAATATCGCTTGGAAGGTATCTTACAAGAATTAAAAAAAAATTGCGCATTGACGCAGTACTGCACAAGCAAAAGTGACCGCGTGATGACCCCCGTTCTCATTTCCATTTTTGTTGGGTAAGATATGGACGGGTTTGACTTCAGTTTATAAAAGCGAATGCCAGGTAAAGAAAAAAAAAACATTAGAGCTTTAACATAATTTTAATGCGTTTTGTTTTTGAAAGAGTGCGCTACTCATAATTAAGAGTTAATAAAGGCTATTATTTTGTCTGAGTTTTTCATTACAGTGTTTTATTTGTGCAATAAAGAGCCAAGTATTGCGCTAAAGCTGAATATACATAACAGAAATGAAAGCGTCATTTTGTGAAAATGGAAATGCCAATACTGTATTCACCAACTTCGTAACACAGCATTGAACAGTATTGCTGCTACGTCCGATATTTTATTGCTGTAGCACTGGCTTTCACTGTACTGCGTAAGAAAAAAAATCCAGTGGATAAAAGCAAATAACGCGCGTTTGAAGCGCCCTGATTTCAACCTGTACGTTTTTCGAAAGGAGTAAAGCGGCATTGACTCGATCGAGTTAACATCAGTCTAGTGATAATGACATCATAAACAGAAAACGTACATATACAATTACGCGTCCAAACTTTAGTAGCTTGGTTGATTTTCTCAAGTGCTCAGCAAAATGGCACACAAAATGTTAGTTCTTATTTTAGGAAACTAGCAGACAAGTGTTCTCACATGATGATGTATATATAGAGAGAACAACGAACTCAAAGGAACGTATTGCGAAACAATCTTAAAACTAATAAAACCGCAGGTGAGCATGACGCTTCCAAGGCGTAAAGCGTCGCATATTTAGTTTACAAATAGCTTTTTGAATATACTATCCAACTTGTACCAAACAATTGAAATGTCTGTCAATAGACGGGTGTGTGGCAATGTCAATTACCTCATCGGTAATTGTTTTACAATCTCAGAAGCTGAAAAACATGTTCTAAAGTTTTATGTGCCTTATACTATTCATCCACTACTATTCATAAGCTACAAAGTACTAGGAAACCTGCGTTTGTTTGCACAGAAACAAGGCCAGGTATTTTTGATAACTGATGCATTCACAAAGACGTACTAGTTTCGCATCGGATTGGCAACACTTCTACATGTAACTCCTGCATAACCGAAGAAATAATTGAACACGTCTTATGCAGCTGAGCTTGCTACGACACCCAGCGATGCCCACTTTGTATGCCTGTGAATAGATATGTCCCGAAATAATTTTCTGCAACCAAAATTCTAGAACTATCTATGTGTGCCTTGCAGGCACAGACGACAAATAAATCACTACGCAAAGTGCCATAGGCAATACATCAGTGCTACTGTTTCTAGACTCTGTGTTCCCCCCAAGTGGCGCGTAACTTTTTTCATGTGTATCTCTTTCTACTGTCCCTTATTTAGCCCCTTTATCCCTTGAGGGGATGAGAATAAGCTATTTCTTCAACCCTTTTCTTCTCTTCAACCTCTCCTCCTTGTCGTTCTGCCGCGAAGGAAGGAAAGATGAGCCAGCCGTGCATCTAGTTAACGTCTCTTTCTTCCTTGTCATTACACTCTCGCTGTCTTCAATCCAGCATTGAGAGCGTCACGCTGTATCAAGAGAATCGCTCACATGGTGCCCGAAAATCGGGTCTTCAAATGTTACTAATGTTGATGCTACGACTATATTCTTCGAAGAAAAACGTCCATTCATGTTTACGTTCCTCTTTACTGACTAATTTAGGCGCAGTGCTTCAAGTGTTGTCACGATGCGTAGCGCGCGTTAAAGAGCTGTAGTTTGAGAATAGCGTATGTTTGTTTTGTCTGCTGTAATAACTGTCTAAGAACACCCGTATCTGCTTCCTCGTTCGCGTGTTCTTTTGAGAGTCTGTATAGTAGTGTCGTCGCTGCTAATAGCGGAAGTCCCGGTTAAGGTGCTGTAGCTAATAATGAAGGTGCAGTCCTAATACTTGGAAGAAAGCATATGAACACGCACAATGCTTAAGTTGCAACCGGGTTTATTGAAAAAAAATTACACCTCCTCTCGCTATAGGGAACATTGCATAGATGCGAAGCAGTGGGCGCTGACGCTTAAGGCCTGACCCCACGTATCAGTTGTAGCGTTATACTCTTCGACCTTTCGACACTTTGCTTTCTTCTGACCAACCCTCCTCCGTTTCGTATGATCAAGGTGTCCCATCCCGCGCTTACAATGCACGAACTCGGTTATAGTCGTCGCAGAGAGCAGTAAGTTTCTTATAGGGAGGCCGTTTTCTCTGCGGGCTCTCTTGTTCTACTGTGGCTTCCATCTCGATGTGTTGGCCTTTGCGAGCGAATCTTATCGCTCTACGTTGGGGCGTACCTTGCCCTTTGTCGGGGGACATCGACGAAAGACTAGGTACTAGGCACGACTAGGATTTCCGCGACACCAAACTCGTTGGCTGCTACACTCCAAACAGTAGCAGTCCACGTTTCTCGTCTTAAGTCATACGGCTCTGACTCGCCCATATAACAGGCGCCGAGACGGTGCCTTACCACCGGCCGCAGTAGTGACACGTGTATTGAACTGTCACACCGGCACAAGCGCTGAAAACCAAAGGAGGAGGACGAATACGTTGTTCCTGCGCTCTGAAGAATAAATTCTCTCCGTGAGATTATATATATATATATATATATATATATATATATATATATATATATATATATATATATATATATATATATATATATATATATTTGTGTGTGTGCGAAGAAAAATAAACTTTCACCAAAATGGCCAACGCTGAAAATATCTCACATCTTTTCCCATGTTCTTTCTCAAGAGCATGCATTCATGCATATTCGTTTGAAATTGTATGGATTTCAGCGAGTATTTTTCAGGTAAAGAACAGAATAAAAAAAAATCAGCGTCTCCGACAAAACTCCGTACAACAGTATATACGGACCCCTGTGCCGAAGTCCTGTGCAAATTGCTTTGTCGCGCGCCGAACTCATATGCTGAGCAGAGGCCGGAAAGTGGTCATACCGAAATGGTGGTGATACCTTGCAGATAAAAGCTGTGACCTCTATAGAACACACGGGATATCTTATGAACGAAGTGTAGCAGCAGCGATTCGGTTAGGGGGTAAAAACGAAAGCTACTGGCGGATACCTGTTGACGTTCTGCGGCTGTTTGAAGCCCTTTTCTCTGTGTGATGTGCGATTAGTCAAAACAATCTTCCGAATCTTCTCTGCCGCCATCATAAAAAATTCTCAATCACACCCACTGAAATAAGCTTGGACATGAGGTTTCCGAAAGAAAAGTGCGCGCGATGCGGACGCCATATTCGAAGATACAAGGGATGGGTCTTTCTACTTACTGTGCCAGTTCAGAGCTATCTCTCTATCTTTCTCTATGCAGTGTAATAAGTAAAAATGCAAAACTAGGTATATTGTTCCCGATTTATACGATGGACGATGTTTACTTATGTGAACGCTCGTGGCGCGGCAATATCTAAAGTTTAAAAGTCTAATAGGGGCCGTCGATGCCTATAGGTGTAGAGAGGAAAGTGTTAAAATCAGCCAGAAACTGGTCTCCCCTGTTTCTACAAAAGAAGTCACATACCCAGGTGACCCTTCCATATACCGAAACGCCTGACCAGTGGCTAATATGAACATCGTGGGCTGAAAAGTTATTACGCTCGCCGGGAGAGGCTGCCACGTGCTCGCGCTCACGATCACATTGAAAACAAGCCACACGTGCAGAAAAAAGAAATGCTTAAAGCTATCCCATGCTAGGTGTTACTTCTTTGCCCGTGCCACCATTTCCTGCTTTGTGTCCAGTGCGTTCATCGAGACGAAAAAAGGCAATTGCACCATTCGAGAAAATTGTGGACTATAACTTGGCTGGAGAGTTTATCTAATTACTATGAATGGTAATAAATGTACGTACTCTCTAGCGGCAAAACGGGAGCGACTCGCCGCGCGCTGCAAGCGGCAGGAATTACGGAAAGCGGCGCGGCAAAGCGGGCAAGCTGGCTTTCCGACGCAGCAAGAGGGCGAGTGCTTGGACCTGTTCAGACCACGCGCCTCTTTCGGCCTGCCGCGCGGCAGAGGAGGCTGAAATCTCGCACTTTTGCGCACGTATCACTATAATGTGGCAATTCTTCTCCCATAGACACACAAGCGCTACTCCCCACCCCCACCCACCACCACCACCGTCACGCCTCCTCAGAGGAGTGCTCTGATTGGCGCCGCAAAGCGGCGAACTTAGGCGGGCGGCAAAACTTGGTAATCGGATTTGTGGTCTCATTTTCTGCTCGATTTCGCCGCCTGAAGAAGAGTTTTTCTCCGCTTTGCTGCTTTGGCCACCCCACCTTCAGTGTGAACGAGCCTTAACTCCGCTCGTACTTCACGCTTCCTGAATAGTTTTGAGGCGCTAGATTGACAGCGTTAGAAACTCGTTTATTGAAACCCTTCTGTGATCACTTGAAAAAAAAGTGTTTCAGGGCGCCTTTGAGGAATATGCTTACCGCGATCGCGCATGTTCAGTGTCATACCAATACAGTTGTCATTTCTAAAATCACGGCCTTCTTCGAAGGTGAGATTAGCAAGGTCGTCTCGGTGGCGGCTCCTAGCTAGATCTTCGGCAGCACGAACATTTGAAATTTGGCTTGAGCGTCGTTGTGTCTCTTTTCGGGCGGCATGTTTAGTAGCGGCACAGGACGATGCACTACCACAAATCGCGTCGCTCGTTCCTCAGAAATAACTGGCTGTGTGTGCCTGTGCATGTGTGTTCTTAGTGTGATTTATAGAACACTCTGAGTAGCGTGGCTAGAGTGAACGGCATGTGTTTGGCGGAACATTCCAGTAATGCGTCGGCGCGAGCCGGCGCAGCCACCGTGTACACATTTTAAACCATGCATCGCTTATACCTGTTATAGTATCGGGCGACGCACTCGCCACAGTAACTATAGATGAAGTCTTCGTGCAAATTAATGATGGTATAATGCTCTGGTGGTACTTCTTAGCTTGCGCAGACAGGTATGAGCTTTAGACTGTACACATGGACAACTTCTCGTGGCAGTGAAACCAACGCTACAGAGCCAGACCACCCGCGACGTACCACTAATCAATGTAGTCTTACGTTTGCGTGCGTATTTTTCTTACATAAAAGCTATTACTTTACGTTCAACACGCTGACCGTTGAGGAAAAACACTCCACACACCACACAAATATTTGTATTTATTTCACTTCATACGCTGTCACTCAGTGTTTTTGAACACTTGAGAAAGTGCCGCCTTTTACGTGTACCTCAAACCCTGCGTGCGGTGATGAGGGTGAAGCGGCGGTGATGAGGGTGAAGCTAGAGAGAAGTGTGTTGCGAGCGGTCGGAGGAGCAAAACCACCTGAGAGTGTTG
Source organism: Rhipicephalus microplus (assembly GCF_013339725.1). Lineage (NCBI taxonomy): Eukaryota > Metazoa > Arthropoda > Arachnida > Ixodida > Ixodidae > Rhipicephalus > Rhipicephalus microplus. Next base: position 76,529,109 of record NC_051171.1, read on the forward strand.
GGAGGAGCCGGCAGCTGCTGCGTCTGATGGAGAAAGTGACGTCATCACGCAGCTGCGACTTGACCTACTGGCATCGTTCCAACAACCGCGGAGCAGAGAATGCCGTGCGGTGCGTTGGCACGGAGACTGGGACGGACAGCGTTACACGGGCTGGTCAAAGAGCTGCTTCGCAATCAATAAGCTTGACAGCTTGTGTACCAGAAGTTATGAGTTCTCCTCGAGTGTGAGTATGTCTTCCAGAAAAACCTTCAAATTCAAGCACCACATGCCTTGTGTCCCTTGCAGACACAATGTTATTTATCCCACTACGCTGTCATGTGGTAAGGTTTATTGGATAAAACGGGGCTCTACCTCTACGTACGCCTGCGTCAGCACCATAGCTCATTAAAATTGTGACGTTGTCTCATTTGTCTACCCATTGTGCCACCTGCAGTTTATGCAAAAATTTTGCCTCGGGACCACCGTCCACTGACACTAAATCTCGCATAAGACAGGTAGCTGAAGCCTTTGCTATCTGCAAAAGCGGTAACGTGGGTGTTAGCACACCATCAATTTTATTGAGTCTATTTTATTGAGCGAGTTGACATATTCAAAGAAGACGTAATGTTGCTACTTGTATAGTGTTTGGTCATATGCATAGGTTGCGCATGCATATTTTGTTCCTTTTCCTTCTCTTTTTCGCTTGAATAAAGCAACCACTTGTCAGCCAGTGTTCGTGTCGTTCAGTCTTCTTCGTGAATCATCTCTGCGCTGTTCAAATATGAACACTTGCCAACTAACCCAAATCTCCTTTAACTGCAAGAAATGTTGTCCGCGAGTATATTGGTATTGAGTACAAAAAAACCACGTCCCTTTTTTGGAGCCTCTCAACAAGGAGCGTGGCTCACATATTCGGTTGTAGGGTGAAGAGAATTCAAAAAAAGAGAGCAAGACGACAAGATCTCCTAATGGAGATATGAGTCTTCACAACACATAGCCGACATACCTCTACTACTGTTAGGAAACCAGGTGGTAGTGCGGTTCAGCCCGGGATCAAGTCCAGTGTTACACGCAATCGAGACCTAGGCTCTGACCACTCGGAACACCACTGCGGCCATCAGTTCATGCAGCGCTGCGTTTGTTCAATCGGTGCTATCCTCGCCTCTTTCCTCGACTCTTCTTCTGCAGTACCTTGCTTCACTTTCCTCCTTTCGTTTTCGCCCTGCTGCGCGCCCTAAACTTTTTGCCTGTCATCCCCGAGGAACTCGCTTGTCGGGATTTCTGTCCACCTCCTCCAACAAAGAGATCCTGGCGTAAGCAGTCTATAAAACACCTCGTATAGCATAGCATTGTGTAACTTAGTATAGCAAGGCAGTGAAAAATATTGAAGAGAATGAGGATGAGGGCAAAGTAAAACATAGCAGCGAAATGAAGAGATAAATAGTACTTGAGAGAAACAGAGATAAAGGGAGGTAAGAAGAAAGCGGCGAGAGAAATCAAAAGGGCGAGAAAGAAAGGAACTTCACAAGGACTGAAAGAAACAGGAAATCGTAGCGATTAGAATGGAGACAGTGTTAGAAAAAAAGATAAAAATGACGACATATATACAAAAATGGCCGTACTGTTCCACAGTTTCTTCGGGCTTGCCAGCATTTGTTCAAGGGTCCCTTAATTTTATTTATTTATTTATTTATTTATTTACTTATTTGTACAACAATACAACATTTTTATAGTGCTTGTGGCAAAAGGTGACGTTACAAGAAACGTCACCTGACCGGGCCTCTGGCATCTGGCACCATACAGGCATTCACTGCACAGCACAATAACATGCGTGTGGTACATAATACACACAATATTAGAACATATAAATAAAGATTAGAATGGACATTTAGGCAGTTCTAGGAGTTCATAACAGAAAATATGACTATACCTTTTGACAAAATACATCATGGACACAAAGAACACAGAAACAATTGCAAGAATAAGTTACTGACCCAACGTCGGTATTGGTGTTACAAGACAATATTTACAATCAATAAAGAAGTATACGATAGAAGAATGAATGAAGTTCTGAATAGGGAGACATTCAAAGATTGCGACTATGACACTTTGGGAACACGACACTCAAGGAAAAATTTTCTGAATGCAAAGCTTTTCTTGGCGACTTTCTGATACTGCGGGCGTATGTCTGGCCGCTTACGACTTTGCGTTCACCTGGTCATTTCGTCAATAGGATGTGTACCAAAATTGGTATTGCAAAACTTGACTGCATGACAAATATAATTGTCTGGGCATAACATGAAAGTTATGACATGCGTGTCGTGAATAGAATGATTCTCAAGCCATGGTCTTGGTGCTCTTTCAGCCATTTCATTAACTTCATACATACACGCGTGTCAGCCATCGGTATGGCTTGACACGCGTGTATGGCAAACATAACCAACAGGTCTTAACATAGAAGTCATGACACACACTTAATATACAGCATAAATCACATGAAATGGTTTAGCGGCACATTCGGCCTTTGAATCGCGGCCTTTGTATACCTAAGAAGTGGTATAGTGATACGTTAATGTACGAGAACATAAAGGACAGGTGGTACCGTTTAACCCGTGATATGCACGGTACGTACGGCATGATTTACATGCCACGCTCATGGTGCGCTTGTGGCTGTTTCGCTAGCTTGATATACACCAAAACTGGTATTGAGTGGCATGACTGTATGAGGAAAATGCATGACCAGTGGTAACATGAAACTAATGACTTGCATGCCACGTATGACATAATCTACAGGACACTGTGTTGGTGTGCTTTGGGTCATTTCGTCAAGTGGCCATTTGGTTAACTGTAAAATTAGTATTACATGACAAAAGCGAATGATGTAAATAAATTACAGGTCATGCATTGCAGCTACCAGAATACACGCTGCATTAGCTTGATATATACGAGATTGTAAATGGGGATGCACGCATGAAAAACTCCATATGCCGGAAATGACATATCATGACATCAATGACGCGATTTGCCTTAAAGACAGACAAGATGATGCATGCAGCTTTTTTGTGGCTGCTTCGCATGACATTGATTCCCACAGTGCGTGGGGTCTAGCAGATATTTCTTAGGTAAAGAAAGAATTTAAGCAACTCGTGGTTCTCAATTTGTGCATGACCATCCCAGCACCAATATTGACGAAAGAAAAATGCTACCCTAGAGTTTATAAATAGATAAAAAATTAAAGGCAAAAACCTGCAAATTAAATAAAGCGAATAAAAAATGCGCGAACAGCAGCAACGCCACCAAGGCTTTACGGGGATAGTTGAATGGCCTCACGAAGCAGACAAAATATGCAGAAAAGAAGGCAGAATGAGTGCACAAGAAAAACACTGAAGCGTCTACGGAATGTGAAAGCATGCACACTTTATTTTAGCACGATTTTAACAGGGCTTATAAGAGCATGATCGCGCTTAGGATTAAGCCTAGACCCATCATTACCGACAAGTTTCACAGACACTGAATAGCGCAAATAAACAAAGACAGGCTAAACTTGGCAAGAACCTAAGCTCCGCAGTCGTAGGGAAGTAGCATTAGAAGGGCGCGGGTCCTTTAAAAATAAATCTCACTCTCATTCTGTATGCATCCCAGTAAGATCTCACTTTTTTTCTTGTGAGGCACGTTGCCCAAAACATGCTGCCTTCTCTCGCAAATGATTTTTATTTCAAGTTGAAAGGCACCGTCACGTAGGATTGAGTGTCGCGCCCACGGCACCATGTCATCAACCTTGTGCGTGATGTTGAGTTGTGATGTCCTAAAGAAAAAAAAAACTTGTCACAAAGAAATTGTTTTCTGATATTGATAAAGTGTACTGTTTATTGAAGAAAATATTTTGTGGCTCAACGACATCTAGTTTTCAATTTATTTCTAGGCATTGCCCGCGAATGTTCACGTACGAAGGAATTCCTATCGTGCGTGAAAAACTGTGTTGACCATCGCAACTACTTATCACCCCACTTGTTTTGTTTTTTTTTTAGTGTCAGTTTAACGCTCGCACGTTTACCTATTCTCTCATTATTTACCACCACGAAACCCCACGAAACAAAAAAAAAAGAGTATATTTGCGTTAGTCCTTTGCCTGTATCCGGAACTGCGCAAACTCCGAAACTGAACAAAGTCATGGAACTGTCACAAAGTATCCGGAACCGAACAAAGTCATGACTTGACTTGCTCCAAAACAATCGACGTGTAATTTTCTAGTTCGTATCGATTCAAACAGTATTTGTTATTCACAATCTTCGCATACATTTGTTGTCATGCGAACTGTGACTTTCATTTAAAATTACCAGTACGTGGTAATCAAAGCGGACGATTGGGCCATTTTGTGATTCATGATGAATATATAATGCGAAGTATACTGCTTGTAATCCGTGTTTTCTAAGATGCAGATTAAATCGACCACTGTGCAGTAGTGGAATTTATGTAGTTTCTGTAGCACATACCCGTTTATTATGATCATAGTTTTTTTTCGTTCATTGCACTAGGAACGATACAATGAGTTTGGCTGTTATAAAATGGCATCTGTTAAAGAGGCGACGTAAATCATCGCCTGTTTATTTTTGGAGGACGGCCGCGAAGCTCAGAGCATATTGTGTGTTCCCAAGCGTCAGCGTACTCACAAGGTCAGAATAAGGTGTGGCCAGACTCTCATCTACTGATATTCAGCACTATAAGCTTTAACGGGGATTCTACTTATACTCCGTCCTGTCACACGCATTCCAAAGCGAAGTCATTCATACACCAATTCAGCATTTTTTGATCAGAAGAGTGAATTAAAGATGTCGCTAGTTCTTTTCAACCCCTCATAATTCGCATTTCTAGGTACTAAATGAAAAACGCAAGGAAGAGCAGATCATGCGAGATGGTGGTCTTAACGAGGTTGTTCTCGACACTATGGTCGAACAATGTAATATTACACTAATGTGCTAAATAGTCGACTCACTCGACTTTCTCATATTTATATGCACGAATAAGCGCTCTGAACTTGATATAGTGACGCTACCTCGCAGTGGCTCTGGGTTCTGCACAAGCTCATGTTTCCCGACAAAACTGCCAGATGGCGTCAGTTTCTCAAGCAGTGCCTTTAGAAGGAAAACTGCTGTGTTTCTAGGAATTTTTTTATAGCTGTGCTGCTCCTTGAGCCTGACAAGCAAGGACATATATAGTGTCTGCGCGTAGCTTTGCTCGATGTGGCATCAAAGTAAATTACCCTTCTGAATATCAGACAAGGGCGGGTCGTTCTTCCCCAGCAATATCTTTTATTCATTTTAATTATTTATTGTGTTCCGTACTTTCCAAATGAACGTTGTGTTGACAAGGAATCTGCGAATCAAAATGCGAACAATAGAATCGTTCTTTGTTTAACGAACGTGTATTGTGGTGTTTTGTTACCTGATCCGCAAGAGCTGGTTTGTTAAACACACTCGTTCGCCTCACTTCCTGCTTGCCTCATGCCAATTTGGGCAATCATGCATATCGAACATGACAAGGCGAATGCACTAGAAAACATGAAAATACAAGGGCAAGCGTACACAGTCACGCGGGGCTACCCGAATGCTGCTCCCTCCTGCAAACAAAAATGAAAAATCAAACAAACAATAGCTGGGCACACGGAGTCAGTTTACTCGCGCATACAACGAACGCACGCGATAAAAACAGGCGCTCTCGGCACACGATGCTAACGCCTCGTCAAGCACCAGTACTGCAGGGGGCTGTCATTATGCTCAATGTGTGTGGCACGAGCGCCCATGAAGCGTACATTGTGTGCGAACACCCGTGTTCGGCATACTCGTGTGTTGAAACACCACGTCGATGGGGTCAAACGTTGCTGCGAATACATAGAAAGCACTTCCTGCGCATGATGTAGTTGCAATAGTTACAATTCTATGGTTAGCAAAGTTCCACGCAAACAGATATCAGAGAGGTGACCGGCGGTGCTTTGTAATGAGGTTTAGCATGACATTATTTAAGCAGCCATGCGTAGTCTCATCATATCACACTTTTACCACTGTTTTTGTCTTCTGCAGGAGTGTATGCACTGCGTGCTCTCTTGATGTCGCGGATTGGAACACGGCTATGTGTTTGCTCGGACGAGGCAGCGGGATCATGCATGCACCCCGACTGTGATTGCCTTCACCGCATTGCGGGCGACGGCATATTTCTATGTACGACTGACAAAGATAAACGGCAAAGACTCACGTCTCTCTCGCTTATTCTTTTCTGCGTCAGCTTTACGCTCGTATATAATGTGACGAGCACTCGCTCCCGCAGCACTCTCATTCGCAAGAGCGCTTTGGATGCTCGCAAAGATGACCGTAAACGGCAACGCCAGAAAGCGTTGCACTCTCCTTCGCATTGTGTAAATGCTCGCGAAGCTGAACGTAAACGGCAATGCCGGCAATCGAACCTCGTAGCTGAGAGGGTGCGAAAGCGCGGGTTCGCAGTGCTTCCGTCCCTTTCCTTATGTGCAACGGGGTGCGAAACGCCATGAACGTCAACGTTGGCTCCAGTTGCAGCGGCAGCACCACCACCGTAGAGCCGAGAAAGGCTCGGGAAGCCTAAAGCAAACGTCAGCGTAGGCAAGCAGTAATTCAAACGTCTCGACAACAACCATTTCATCCGGATACTTGATGTGCATCCTGACTATGCCTTCAGATCTCGGCATGGTTGCCCGTACAAAGCTTATGAGTATTTCTTTTTATTTGCCACTGTTCTCTCATAGGGCTCTTTGTAAAGTGCAGGGCATCATGATCATGACATCTCCGAGTAGTTTTTTCAGCGCGTCGCTTCTTTGCGCCCGTCCTTTTAAGTGTGTTTCCACAAGAAGTGCAATCTTTTCACCGCCTTGACAACCTCCCCAAAAGCGTCGTCGTGGCTGATAGCATTCATCCATACCAATAGTAGCTCTTCAACGCGCCTCCTTCACCTTACTTTAACCTAACAAAACAATCATGGTCAGCCGACAGGGAAGACACAACGCACGTTGGAATTTACTCTGAACGGGCAGTTACCTTCAATAACTCTAACGTGCCACGAGTAGGTGACCTTAGCCCAAGTTTAGCGTGCAATCAGTCACGCTATTCGGGCTGTCACACCCCTCTCTTCGGTTTTAACGATTTCTTTAACATCCGTGACCACACTGCGATAATAAATCATTAATCATGGACGTTTGTCATCGGGATGGAGATGTATTACTAATCGTCGATGTGAATGCACTTACCTAAAAGGTTCTTTTGTTGTGAAACACTAACAGCCATAACTTTATATCAATTTACAGTAAACATTACACTGCGTCTGTAAGGAGACGTCTTACTTTCGTGATATATCGATATATGACCGAGGGATAAACCATGTTATATGTATACTTGGTTCCAGGTATGAGAACCCGCTTTTTATTTAAACTCATTCAAGGTAATGCGCAGACGTGCGTCTCTCCACTAAGGCGACAGTGCAACTCGTATATATCGTGTTCGAGCTTCAAGAGGTTAGGGTATTTTTCAAATTGCACCCCAAGAGTTACAGCATTTCCACGAAGTGAATTATGACGATGCGGCGAAGCTAGGTCGTAAGGCTCATAATGCATATACGTTGAAACAGCCGACTTCTATATAGGACGCGCAGATGCACGGATGGACGAATGTACGGACGGATGATCGCACGCACGGGCAAATCAAGAGAAAGCTGCGTGAGCGAATGCATGGATGAACGCACACAAGCACGGACGGGCGGATGAATGCACGGAAGATCGAACGGACAAATGGATGCATGAACGGATGAACAAACCCACGCTTGGACGGACGGACGAATAGATACATGGATGAACAGAATGACCCTGCACGGACAAAGTATGCAATATTTAAAGTATATACACTTTATGTATAGGCTCTGTGGATGGTATTGCGCATAGGTGTTTCGTACATGCGCGTCCAATGGGGACCACGGCAAAGAGCCCCGACGACAATGATCGGACATTGTGCTACCTTAAGGTGCTCCACACTTAAGAGAAAGTATGGTAATATGAATTTGTTTTGTTTTGGCACCATGATTTGTTTTAAATGTTCACGCTGTCAAAATAACCAACCAGAGGCCAAGGCAACAATCACTGAATTCACCGGTGGTACCAGTTCGAGTTGTGTATATTCACAGTGCAGTAGATAGGGTACCATTAGGACAACTACTAAAATGTGAACCGAGAATTCTGTCAACTTACTGGTGTGTTGCTGGTGTCCTAAGTCCTGTTAACAGGTCTGACTTTTTTTCTCTTTTAGTTAATCGCTTTATTATCAGCGCGTGCTTTTTTGTGGTAAACTGGGCATGTTTGGTACTTTCATTGTGATTATTTACGCCTCCATTTGTTGGCCTCTACGCCTCTATTTCAGAAAAGCGTGTAATAATGTACGTTTTAATTCTCCGGTCAGGTCATAAATCTGCCTCAGGCTCAAATGCGTGCAACAAAAGAGTGGATGACAAGGCTGAATTTTCTAAGAACACACACACACACACTCACACACACACACACATACACACACACACTCACACACACACACACACACACACACACACACACACACACACACACACACACACACACACACACACACACACACACACACACACACACACACACACACACACACACACACACACACACACACACACACACACACACACACACACACACACACACACACACACACACACACACACACACACACACACACACACACACACACACACACACACACACACACACACACACACACACACACACACACACACACACACACACACACACACACACACACACACACACACACACACACACACACACACACACACACACACACACACACACACACACACACACACACACACACACACACACACACACACACACACACACACACACACACACACACACACACACACACACACAGCCTCTACACCCAACAACTTTATCGAAGAACCAAAGACCATATAGTGAAAAGACATGCGCTTAGATAGTGACAGCTATAGTAACATCGTCTGAGCAATAACTATAGGAATAGCACATACATCTCTTGTTATAAATTACCAACACGCAAGAGAATTGTACGGCGTTTGAAATTGATTGATACACGTGATCTCACTTCACGAAAGCGCATTTAGCGGAAAGCCTACATACATATGGTGAAAGATTTTAGCATAATCCGTTTCAACAATTTTCTAGCTGGTTTTAACTGTGCCTATATACGTAAGATACCTGAAGACTGTCGCGCACACGGCTGCAGTCATTACAGGCATACAAAAAATCTCCTACAATATCCACTGAAGAGAACTACGGCACTACCATTTTTCAGCTACCATAGTTATCATGGGTAGTCAAGGGAAAGATTAACTTGGTCTTCAGACTTCAGGCTTCAGTGGTTTTGAGCTTTAGGCTTTTTTTTGATAAAATAATGGCTGTTTTCGAAGCTCATACGCTGATGGGAAATGGTAAAGCTAGAAAGCTCAACTTCAAGCACTGAAACTGCTGAAGTTTTGTTGAACATCATGTTTCGACGAATCGGCGGGAGGTCACATGAATCAGAAAGAACAAGACTTTGGCTGATCCATACACAAGACAACATGGTCATGCTGACTGAACTGACAAGTGTTATTTGAGATTTTATGAGCAAATTACAGCGCTTAAATACGCGTTAACGCATGCCAGATTTTGTGGAAAAATGGACATCCTTCCATGGCTGTCTCCTGAAAAGTAACTCGTACTTGATCTCGCCATTTCTAACGCTTTTGCAGAGACGGGGAACGCAGTGACTACATTCGCTAAAAGACACTGCAGGTTCCAGTAGCTGTAAAAAAATATTGACAGATCTCACGTACCTTCGAATCAACGTCATGCGAAGCATGCGGAGGCGACGTGACTGTGTCGCAATTTTTTTATTGAGCGACACGTGATAAAATGAGGCAAAATATGTGTACTTATGTTGCACGCACAGACATAAGTTGAAGAGTCGCAGATGTTCATAAAACCAATTGCTTGCAATTGCGCAACGATGCCAACTGGAACTTGTGTATTAGCAACACCAGAAGCTGATTTGAACCACTGAAGTTCGCGAGTATGCTGGCCCTAGACACTGCTACATAAATCAACTTGAGCGCATGGCAACTAACCACAATCGACGTTAACCCGACGTGAAGACTGTATCAAAGGAGTATGTATGTAATGTTTATAAAATTAAATAGGCAGTACTGCAACCACTATTGACGTTTCACGAAGATTGGCGTTCATTTGAAAAGTTGTTCCAAGATTTGCACTCTAAGGCAAAATTACCCGAAAAAGGAGTAACGGAGCCCAATAGGCGCGTGCGATGAACGAATAGACCGTTGAGGAGCAACCACAGAGGGAAGCGGGCCACGTGCAAACCCCTTGGTCTCCAAACACGCTCCAAAGGGATGAACCGCCCGGGCAATGCAGGCAGCGCGCAAAGCATTGCCAAGAACACTAGCCGTCCTCCTCCTCTTCTGGCTCAGTATTTCCCCATATTTTCCTGGCGATGGTTCGCGTTGCGTCATGCTCGGAGTGCTTGACCACGGCCACCTGGATCCGACGATCTAGGAATTACGACGTGGTGCTTGCGTGTACGCTTGGATCAGCGTGGGCTGCTGCTTTTACGTTTCGCTGCACCCATGAAGTCTGGTGCAAGGCTCGACACGTCACCACGCCGCGCTGTAGATCTCTAGCTTCAAGATAGTCACGACCAACACACGACAGCAAGAGTTGGGAAGGCCAACATGGCGGATGAGAACACAGCAGGCCTATCGGATATGTACTCCACTCCAACTCAGGGCGGAAATCAGCGTTGGATTCTTTCGCAAGTAGGTATTCATTCTTTATTCTACTCTAACTTGCCCCGTGTGCGATACGGATCGCGCTTGCCAGCAACGGACTCGGTCGTGTTGTATGTCGCACGCACAAAATGCACCACGAAGGTCAGCTTGGGCGTCTGCAGTTCGCCTGTGCTTTGAAATTGGCCGCCATTGCCGTCGGCCTCCCGTAAGCTCGCTCATCGAGTGCTCGCCTGTCTTCGCCGCCGCGATGAGCTCCGGCCTGATGATATGGGCTCAGACCTCGTCACTGTGTTGGGAGTCGTCGAAAACACGTTGCGGGTTCTCGTAACGAGCTTGGTTGTTGTATGTCGCTCACTGTAAGTGCACCAGCACAGGTTGGCGGGGCTTTCGCTAGCGTCGGAACTCAGCGAAAATTTGTCGCCATCAGAGTTGGCTTTCCCGTCAGTCGGTCGCAAGCAGCTCGGCGCTCTCCGTTGGCCACGGCGGCGGACTCGCGTTTTCGCGCTGCACTCGCTCGAGTTTGTGGAAAAGGGTCGCATTACCGTCGATTACTCTGGCGATAGCTCTAAACCAGCTCGGCGCTATTCGTGGCGGCGGCCAAGCGTACGCTCGCTCTCCTGTTCGAAGTTCACTGGCGGCAGACACTCCGCGTGCAGCGCCGTGTTTGGTCTCGTGTTCGCGTGCTCGAGCTGAACGACGTCGCTCGCTTAGGACTCGCCGACTTGTTGGTGGCACGGTGGTTCCCGGAGTTGTGGCTTCGGCCGCCTGTCCTAAGCTGTTGCGCTACGAGGATCGAAATGAGTCTGGCGATGTGAGACATCACGGTGAAATTATTAGCATGTCATATCTCACGTATCATTTTATTTCACCTTGCACGTACTTCTCATATGCATTCGTATTCATCCTCTGTCACGTGTGACTCATTATTTTACATACGTATTGTGCAGCCGTGGGCACACACCGTGCTGAAGGCTGTGTGCGCTGGCGTCTGCGATGCCTGTCATCCATCTCTTTCGTCAGAGCAGCTTCAGAAGGACTGTGCGAGATGTGAAGGTAAGGTTATTTGTGTCTCATATTTTACACGCATGTTTTTTTTATATTAACTTGAACGTACTTGTCATATGCGTACTTGTCATTACTACATTGTTGTACGTGCAACCGCGGCAACACAACAGGCAGAAGGCTGCGTGCGCCGGCGTCTGCAATGCCTGTCATCTATCGCTTCCGTCGGAGGAGCTCCACAAGGAGTGGACAAGATGTGACAACGAGACTGGACTTGTACACTTCACCATGAATTAACTTAAAAGAATGGAGAAACTCCATGTTTATGTAGAAAAATAAAAAGATTCCGATGTCTCACTTTTGTCTTTCATTGTTGCCGTGACTGCTTTCGCAGTCACGGCAACAATGTCTACACATAGGCGGCTGTCTGTCAACACATATGTGTCCGGCTGTCTACACGTAGGTGTCTATACACAGGTGGTGTCTGCCTACACATAGATGGCTAACTACTTTTTCGTGTGTTCTTTTCTGCGCTATTTGTTGCTCACTGCGCAGAAAAACAGGCGAAAAAAGTATTAGGCATGGCAGAAAATAAACAAAAAAAACAATGTTTGAATTGGGGATAAAAAGTTCACCCGATTGGAGTATTTGAGTGGATCAACCGTTCGTCCGGAAAGGTGCAACTGTGAGGACTAACGGTTGCCTGGTAAGGTGTAAATGTGGGGATTAACAGTTGCCCTATAAGGTGCAAATAGGAGAACTGAATCTAAGTTCTTTGAGGTGAATTATGGGACTAATGGTTACTGACTAAGGTGATATGTGAGGACTAAATGTTAGGCCCTTGAGCTGCTCTGTGGGAACTAACTGTTAGACCCGGTGCCGTTAGTCTTTAAAGGGTATAATGGTTGTGACAGGCCTATTAGTCCCCAAAAGGACGAACCACGCACCCCTTTAGCACACTTTTGCTTAGAGTGCGGCGTAGATCTGTGGTAAAATTCTCGATTGCCACGCGGAATTCTTGGGATCAATTTCAGCTGCGACCCTGAAATTTATTCTTCGCATTCATTGGGTGGATGCTAACGATGTCAGGTATTTACTGAAGCTCGCGCGTTAGAATTTCCCATGTGTGTTCTCGTCGTTCCTTGCTAGATACTAAATGTCAATCGCCTGTGGCACATACCGTCATACCAGCGGCGCATACCCACCCCTTGGCATGTGCGACTGTCTGGCGGGAAGTGTTTGACGACGTGCGCTACGAGATTGTGACATTATTCATGTCTTGACCAACCCGTCTTATTCGTCAAACCATCTTACCCTACAATGCTAATTTTGGTGCACGAAACGTCAAGGGCCTATGTGTCAAGGGCCACGAGCGCCTAAACGTAAGCGGCTAGATAGATAGATAAATCGAGACGCTCAAAGTCGCCGAAGTTTGCTAAAAATGCTTCGCATTTGAAAATACAGCATATCTACGGGGTGAATGATGAAGAGTGGAGCGAAGATGAGTCCACACGCCGCCGCCGCGCTGCTTTGACCTGCCGTTCTCGTACGCCGGGATCTTGTCGGCGCCGCCGCGTAGCTTTACGGCATGCTTCTACCTCACGCGCTCGCACATCGGCGTTCCGTCTTCAAGCGTGAGCCACCGCCGCTGCGCATCTTTACGGCAAGCTTCTGCTTCGAACGCTCGCACATCGGCGTTCCTTCTTCGAGTGTGAGCCGCCGCCGCCTTGCAGGCACACCGCTCTGCAGCCTTGTCCATCCGCCGACTTCCTGAACGCGCGCGCGTGCCAGGAGAGCTTTTATTTTACTACACCACACCCCCTAGCGTACGCTGCCGCCAACAGACACGCGTTCGCCATTGTCTTCGTGTGACGTCATTCCTTTTTTTTGCGCGCTCGCACATCGGGGTTCCGTCTTCTAACGTGAGACACCGCCACCTTGCACGTATCATACATTTAAATGCGAAGCATTTCTTAGCGAGCTTCGGTGACTTTGAGCCTATCTATCTATCTATCTATCTATCTATCTATCTATCTATCTATCTATCTATCTATCTATCTATCTATCTATCTATCTATCTATCTATCTATCTATCTATCTATCTATCTATCTATCTATCTATCTATCTATCTATCTGTCTATCTGTCTATCTGTCTATCTGTCTATCTGTCTATCTATCTATCTATCTATCTATCTATCTATCTATCTATCTATCTATCTATCTATCTATCTATCTATCTATCTATCTATCTATCTATCTATCTATCTATCTATCTATCTATCTAGCCGCTTACGTTCGCGTGCTCTTGTGGTCACCCCTTTAACTTGACGGGAACCAAAATTAGCATGGGAGGGTAAGATGGTTTGACGAACATGACGCGCTAGTCAAGACATGAATAATCTGACAATCCAGTTGCGTACGTCGTCAAACACTTCTCGTCAGACAGCAGCACATACCCACGGGCGGGTATGTGCCGTTGGTATGCGGTTATGTGCCACATGTTATTGGCACTTAGTATCTACCTAGGAACGACGAGAACACACATGGGCAACTTTAATGCGTAAGCGTTAAGAAATACCCGAAATCGGTAGCGTTGACCCAATGATGGCATAGAATAAATGTAATTGTTGAGAAAAACCTGACATAGGCAGCGTTGGCATTTCGATGAATGCAAATAATGAATTTCAGGGTCCCAGCAGGATTGTAACCCAAGAATTTTGCGTGGATGTCAAGCGTTTTACCGCAGAGCTACGCCAGGTCTCGAAACTACTTTTCAAATAGACGCTAATCTTCGTAGAACGTCAATAATGCTTGAGGTGCTGTCTACATAATTTTATGAAATGACATATGCACTCCTTTGATACAGCCGTCACATCGGTTTAACGTCAGTTGTGGTTAGGTGCCATGCGCTGAAGTTGATGTAGCAGTGTCCAGGGCCAGTATCTTCGCGACCATCAGCACTTCATATAAGCTTCTGGTGTTGCTAATACGCATGTGCCAGTTGACATTGTTTCGCAACGTCACGCACGAGTGGATGGCTGGACGGATGGATGCATGGACGGATGCACGAATAGACGGACGCACGGACGGATGGTTGCATGGACGAACGCAAAAACGGACACACGGATTAACGCATGGATGAACGCACGAGAGGACGGATGGACGAATGCACAGATGAACGGACGCGTGGACGGGTGCACGAATGGCCGGACGCCCGGATGGATGGTCGGACGCACGCATGAATGGATGGACGCATGGGTGGATGGACGGACGCATGGACGCACGGATGGATGGACGGATGGACGGATGGACGAATGTATAGAAGCGAGCACAAACGCACGGCCGGAAGCACCGACAGAATGATTGATGCTTCGCCCCACTCATCATCATCCACTCGATGAATATGCTGTGATTTTTATTAATTATCATACCACAAGTAACGTCCTCTAGTATCGTACCATTTGCGATTTCCTGCGTATATGCCTTTCATTATATGTACAAGTACCACCCTCTACGGCCGGTTCAAGAACTAACGAGAGGTGGCTACATACGATTACGACAGGACACTCAGCCCACGCCTGAAGGAGCTTCGCTTCTAAATAAAAAGTTGCCAAGAAGAAGTCAAGCGCTTGAAAGCTCTTGCGCGCAATATCCAGCTCGTGAAATGTGTATTGCACACAAAGCATAGACGGGAAGGGGCTTATTACTCCCAGTTTTCAATACGACGGTTTGACAAACAGCTTTGTTGGAAGTCACTGCAGCGTTTGTCACTGTCCAGAAGTCCCTGCCTCTCACTCTTCTTTGAAGGTGCATTGCACAAGACAGGTGCCAATTGCGTACAATCCAGCGTATTTTGAAATGCGCCTTGGGCTTAGAAGGCTTTGTTTTCTTTTTGAAAAAAATAAGGTGAGTGCAATGTGCGCGCCCTGTGTCACCAATTTAGTAAGCAAATAATGGTCGTGACTTTCAATGCGAATGACTTGGCCCATTAATGGAGGTGCTGTTGGTTCCCCCGTGGGGATATATGATCATCCCTGGCTATTCACTCTATTTTTGTACGCGGAGCACATGTGCATTTAGGGCAGAGTACATTTTACATTTTGGCAAGCTCAACTGGCTTGCGTCTGTCTGTCTGTCTGGAGAGACTTTCTGAAAGAGTACCTTGTTATCTTTAAGGCGTGTAGCCCTAGTTGTGTGACGTTTCTTGCCTAATCCCAAATCCGTCCGTGAGCCCTCCTCGTCTCGCTACGCACGGGGTATCCCCCAGGCATCTTGCTCGGAGGCAGTGATGCAGCTGCTGTGCCAGTTGTCACGTGATCTTTGAGGGTGGTGACTAGTACTAGGCTGGGCGGAGCCCACGCAACTTTACGTCGCTTCAAGTGCCTCAGTATGTCGATGACGCCTACCGCTCTTTACAAATGTTGAATACGTCTTTAGTCTACCGATACATAATGGCCCACACTTACGCGTTAGAAACAGGACGGAAGAGAGCTATCGCATTTCATCGCGATCGCCTAGGGCACGCCCGTAGCGAGGCACTTCTTCGAGAAGGGAGAACTTGCTGAAGACCATGACTAGTTCATACAAAGAGCCTACTTTCTTACTTAACTTCCCTACAACGCCCTTCTCTGCATTGAAAATGAGCTATGCGGAAACACGCAAGTTGGTGAAAGTGTTAAAAAGGAAAAGAAAACAACCACCCGTTTTTTTTTTGCATGGAGCCACGAGGAAATCAATATGGACTTCTCAGAGAAAAAAAAAACCTGTCAGTTCCAAAAAATATGTTCTGATTTGGAATTAGAACCCGGGACAAACGTCTTTCCGGGGAACTTTTCAGGCAGGAAACTCTCATTTCGAGGTCCATAAATAGTTTCTCAAAAAAGTACCTAATGACCAGTCCATTGACCCCAACATTTCTGGAGTGAGGCGTTGTCGCTGCCAAAGACGACAACCCCTTGGTTATACGAAGCTAAATGAAATTTCATTCATGTTTTCTCTCTTAGCATGAGCTACGAAAGAGATCTATGGCGTACACGTGCGATAGTTTCCTAATATGTCATATTGTGTGCCATGGCGACGCTTGAATGTTTAGAATTTACCTCATTAGAGATGACCTCTTCACAGAACAGCACGTAGAGAACAGCTTGACTGGAAATTGGAATGGGCTTCAGCAGGGTCGCAGAAGGGGTAATAATACCTGTTATGTTCCCTGCAAAAAAAAAAAGGAAACCACCCCCCCCCCTCTCCCCCGAACGATCGACGTCGTTAAACATTTATGATCATTGGGAGAATTTTTCTATTCTGATTGGCCTTTTTTTATGCATAGGTGAAATGATGCAGTCAGTCTACCTGGATGAATGGCACTGATATGTCCTCACGACATGGCACAATGGTCTGTCAGATTCAACCATTCTACAAGTAATACAAACTTTTCCCGCAAGGAACATTTTTCAAGTGGGAACTAACTGGTCACACTGTTTCGCTACACGGGTAAAGTGGTTTGTGGACATTCAAACACACGGTTGCTACCACATCCCCATTTACTTGAAGATCAAAGGCATTTCGAACACGGACTCATCTACCACATCACGAAAAATAGATTAGACTATGTTCAAGTAATACAAACTTTTCCCGCAAGGAACATTTTTCAAGTAAAATTATGGGGTTTCGCCACAATGCCTGCAGTTTGTGACTAATGGGACTTACCGATGCTCGCAAATGTTTCTCTGTTGCGCGGAAGGAGAAGTACCACACAAGAGAAACATCGTGCAGGCTTATATCTTACAAATAAAAGTGGCAAACAAAGAAATGTCTTAGTTTACTACAAAAGAAGCCCGAAAACGTCGAAATGGAAGCCTGGGAAATGAGAGCTGAATAACGATGGTCGTTTGTTTTGTCGCTAGACAGCGACAGCAGGTTGAATATACCTTTACTGTATTTTTCATGGAGACCCCAGAGAGCCCACTAAATTGGAAAAAAGCAGAGCAGTTGTACGGACTCAGTAGAATTTTTTTCCCCAAAATAAACGTCAGTTGTTAGTGCTACATTTCTGTTCTCTGTTTCTGCTGCTCTGCTTTTTCCGATTTCGACGTTTTCTAGCTTCTTTCGTAGTTAACTGAGTATGTACCAACATTCCCAACACGCAACTCTCCGAAGCAAATGCCTGTCTTCTGAGCAGCTAAGTTATCTTCGAAACGCGAATACACACAATACAGGCACTCACAGTGAAGAGGTGGCTTGTCACAGACATTGTTTCGCAGGTTGTTCGCAACGTAGGCAAGAGCACTGAGGTGGAGATAACGAATCGTACCCTCTGAATGATGAATTATTCCCCCTTCGTATAACTGAGTATGTCTCGGAAATGACAGCTAATAAATGGTGATCTTTTGTCACTTGATAGCGACAGCGGGTCGGATATAACTTCACTGTATCTTTCACAAAGACTGTAAAGAGCCCCTGCTTACTCTTAACATAAGACCGACGTTAGAAGGAGAGAACCGCAGTCTTTTCACCAATAAAAGGCAGGTAACCTCCGGTTCAGACGGAGGATGAAATTTCATGAAGCTGGCTAAAGTGTGCCGACGAAAGTGCGTACGGCGTGCAAAAGTACGTAGACGGCATGCGTCGCTAGCTTTCTAACTGCATTATTGCGCCTCTTACTTCTGAGAAAGAGCTTCGCGGTGTATTACTCTTCACCGAAGACGTTTTAAATGACACTGAATCGTTCCCGTGGCTTAAAACAGGTGTCTTGCCTTGTGGCGATGGCAGCGGCGACTTATACAGGCCCATGTGGCCAAATGTTAGCGCCCTCAAGCTCTTCTGTGCCCCAAGGCTCAAGGTTCAACACCAGTGACGGCTCAAGAGATGCTCCTGCTCTCGTGCCCATGAACGAAGAGCCGACTGCCTGCCCGTCTGGCTACAACTTAACATTCATAAGCTCCGCAAGGAAACGAGGCTCTTGGTGCAGCTCTGTTGAAGACAGAGACACATACTCAGTCCACGGCGACTACTAACTGGACGACAGCTTCGTGTCTGTGAGAAGTCGGAAGGCCAAAATGAGGCTTATCAGAGCGTCATCATCCGCAAGCACGCCAATCGTGAGGGAAAGGAGCGAACGCTAGCCGCATACTATCTACTTCATGCCCATGGATCCTTCCGTCAGCCTTCGTATATTGAGCAGACAAGCTATCTCCGCTGTTCTTGAGGGAATAGCACAGAATGAAATCAAAGAGGTCAGGCTAAACGCATGTAAGAACGTTTTACTTGTTGGAACATCGCAGGCCGACACGCTGGAAAAGCTTCGAATGATGACCGAGTTTGGAGATGTCAAAATACGAGTGGTCGTACCGATGGCTGGGACCTGCACTGAAGGTGTCATTTACGACATTGACTTGGCAATCCCAAACACGGCTCTGCCCATTCTGATAACACCAGTGCATGAAGGAATGGTCATTAAGCACGTAAGCCTCCTCGGAAACAGCCGCTGCATTAAGATAGTCTTCAAGGGTGACTCGATTCCTACACACGTCAATGTGGGACATTTCCGACATGTGGTACGGCATTTTGTCCCAAAGCCACTTCAATGCCATAAGTGTTTGAAGATCGGCCAAGTCAAAAGCGTCTTTGCGAACTCTACCTTATGCTCCCGGTGCGCGGAGTCGCACATGGTAGATACTTGGATACCTGTTGTGCAACAACTCATATGTGCGGCAATTGTCGAGGTGCCCAATGAAGCCACGTCAAGGAATGCGCAAACCCCGAGAAAGAATTCGGTATTCTAAAACGAATAGCCAGGGATAACTGCACTCATAGGGAAGCTTCACAGAAAATCCGGCATCGACGTCACCACCATCGGAAGCGCTAAAGTCATGGTGATGTTCATGCACCACTTGAATCTACACCACCATTAACATCTGGCAGAAAGCCGGAGAGCACATGAATACCTCCACCAGCGAAGCCTTTCTCCCCTCAAGACTGGCCGACGCTTGCGAACACATGGCCTTCTAAGCAGCCTTCCAGCTATCTGCTTCCAGTGAAAGCCATTGCTACCGTTTACGAGGCTCCGATAGCAGATCGTCAAACATTCCTATGCTGCGATGTATTGAAAGTGTCATCAGAGGTCTTCTGAGAAGCATCAATAAACCAACTGATAGGAACGGCCTACAAGTGCTGGACGCGTTGAGCTAGGTCCTTGCAAGCCTCCAGTAAAATCATGGCCGACAATCACAAGTCGTTTCGACAAGAGATCAGGGAAACGTCGATTTTTCAGTGGAAAGCAAGATTTCTTAGATATCTTATCTCTGATTTCTGTCAGTTTGTTCGTCTATACCAATTTCTTATCTTGGGTATATACGAACCGAAATTGTCGCACCCAATCTGACTATCCGGCTACGAGTCATTTTTCTCATCAAGTGAAACCTAAAGTAGCAAAGTTGTTGTATTTACTCGCCGGGAGCTTACCCACGTCGTCCAGCCAGTGCAACCTCATGACGAACGATAATCAGTATGTGTGCGTGACTGTTAAAAATTGAAAGGTGACATTCGCACTTATGTGTGTGTATGCATTCCCATCAAGTTGATTCGATGCCAACAAACAGAACGGCATATTAAGGGCACATCCGGGTCCGTGGTTTATCACCGGGTGCTTCAATGTACATCATCCCATCTGGGGAAGCTCAAGGCTTAATTCAACGGGACGATGTCGAGCATCATTGGTTTTCATACATGGTCTCGTCCTTCTGAATGACGTAAGTCCTACGTTTTTGCGAGGCACCACATATAGCAGCTGCCATGATTTGTCTTTTGTGTCACACTGTTTCGCTACACGGGTAAAGTGGTTTGTGGACATTCAAACACACGGTTGCTACCACATCCCCATTTACTTGAAGATCAAAGGCATTTTGAACACGGACTCATCTACCACATCACGAAAAATAGATTAGACTATGTTCAAAAATCGAATGAGATTGCTTGTGAGGAAGGACTCTCCCACGGTATTCAGCAAGCTATTGAGAAAACTGCACATGCGGCTATGCGTACAATAATATATGCTCTCCGGAGTACTCTGAATTTGACCTCGAGCTTCGTGCGATCCGCCGTTGTGCCGAAAGAAGATACCGAAGCACCAATTCCACAGACGATCAACGAACACCCCGGCGCATCCAAAAAATAGAGACAATGGCACCTCGACAAATTACACACCTAGCGATGGAAAAAATTCTGTGCGTCGCTAAATCCTCATAAACCACTGTCTATGATATTGAGAACTGTGCGAGGCTTGCGTTCTGTTCCGGAGCAGTGCTTTTCTTTCAGAGATTTCGCGCTATTCCATTGCCGACATGAAATTGAGGTGGCAGAAGAGTTCTGCGCTATTATTGTGAGCCAGACAACGTACACAAGTCTACATAGAGGGAACCGTAATCTGAACTCACGGGACCCGCGTATGGATCTACCGTTTACATCACAGGAACTTGATGCGGCGTGCGTCCCATGTAATAGATCGTCGTCGACTAGCCCAGATGGAATTTCTTACTGGATGCTGTGCCACCTTGGTGGACAAGCACGACAAGCGCTCCTCAATATCTTCAAGGAATCCTGGCAAGCTGGCGTAGTTCCGCAAGATTGGAAGATTAGCCGCTTGGTACCGCTTCTCAAGCCTGGCGAATCTCCCCTAGACACAACCTCTTACCGACCAATCGCACTTTCTAGTTGTGTTGGAAAGGTAATGGAAAGAATGATCTTGGCCATACTTGAATGGTACCTTGTGACGTATTTCCAGCATAAAAAGGCATGCAAACGATTATTTGTTGCCATGTTTCTTGATGTAAAAGGAGCATACGAAAACGTTCTTTATGACGCCATGCTCGAAGCCACTGAGCCAGTTGGTCTATGTGGACAACTGTTTTTGGACACGCAGCTATTTGCAAGGGCTGACCTTGTTTGTGAACACTGCAAATGATCCAACATCCCAAAACTCCATGCATTGTGGAGTTTTCCTAGGTGGTGTCTTGAGTCCAACCCTCTTCAACCTCGTTCTCATTGGACTTGTGGAACGACTACCGAGTGTGGTAAAGTAATCTATGTATAGCTGACGACATCTGCATCAGAGCATTTGGCATGACAAGACGTCAGGTGCGCGCAAGACTTCAGAAAGCTGCGACGTTGATATAAGTGTACCTTAATGAACAGGGTCTGAAGATCTTTCCAGCAAAAGGCGCATTGATTACTTTTAGTCCAAAGCCAATGAGATTATACGCTACATTTATCGACGGCCTGGACATACTATATGTCAGGACGCACAAATTTATAGGGGTATTCATTGATAGATACCTGTGCTGAGGCCACATGTGGCCCACTTGAAGAAGAGGCTGGCAGACATTGATAACTTATTCAAGTATCTTGGAGAAAAAACATTAGGGACTTCGGTACATACAATGATGCCATTGTACAAGACGCTTTTTCTCGGCTATCTGCGATACAGTTTGCTTGTGTTGACCAATCCCTACAAAACCTGCATTCACACTCTCAAAATTATCCAAGCTATGTCTCTGTGAGTTTGCCTAGGGCTACCTTGATGTTCGTCAACAGCTGAGACAATAGCGATGACAAATGACTACCCGCTCAAGACGCATATCGTAATGGAAGTGCTCAGAGCACACGTGAAGCATCTTGCTCGCGCCCATGCCCATCATCTGCCCTTAGTGCCAGAATACCGACCTCGTGACTCATTTCGCAAGACAGTATTGACATATCGTACACGTATACCCACAATATATACAACTCCCTTATGGTATATGACTCATCCACATTTAAAGTCACGGTTACAGGCATATGGTCAAAAGCCTGGCACCCATCTCCAGCGCTAAAGCAGCTTTCTCTTCTCTTGTTGTTTGAGAACCACAGTGAGCATAACCATTTATACACGTACGCTTCTTCTAAACTAGATGGGTCTGCAGAGTCGGTGATTTTTCCTGCAACAGCGACAACGACAAAGATTCGGTTATCCCACCAGACGTCATCGACAGCTGCGGAACTTGCTGCTCTGCATAGCGCAGTTAAAGTCATTAAACACCAAGAAGCCGAGAAATGGAGCGTGTTCACGAACTGCAAGGCTCTACAGTGGTTGGTACTTGCCTTACGCCGGGGACCTCATGAACAACTATTGCAGGAAGTTAGAGGGTTGCTTCAACACTTCGTTGATGAAGGACACAAAATCATGTTTCAGTGGCTTCCAAGTCACTGTCGCATATAAGCAAGGAACACGCCGCTGCAGCTGATTGATCAGCGCACAAAAATGGTGAAGGCAAATTCATTTTATTTTCAAAGACTGATGCTGCAATGAAAATCCTAAAAATCTCTAATGAAGAAGTAAAATCCCTGCGGAAAGCTGATGGCACACGTGCGGCATATGCTAGACACATCTTGTTGACTTCAGCCTCCATTCAGACTCTCTTGACTTGAGAATATGGTGCTGTGCCGACTGTGGCTTGGTGTCGCTTACACCAAAGTTTTCGCCTGACGGATCGGCAGGAAAGGCAGTGCTGCTTGCGATTATTGCGGCAGCGATGAAACGATAGAGCATGTTCTCTGTCACTGCCCTCGTTACAGCCTGCAAAGACGGCAGCTAGCTGCTGCGTTAGCTGGTCTTGACAACAGATCCTTTTCAGAACAGTCAGTGCTTGAAAGGAGACATGATATGTCTTCGCACAGAAATTCAGTGAAAGCCTTATTACCACTTTTTACATGGTAGTGGCTTACTGAATAGGCTATAGCGCTCCAGCTCACTTTTTTCTTCTTGTCTGCACGGCTATTTCGCTCTTTGCTTTTTTCCTCATCTTTATTCCCCATTTTCCCTACCTTTAGTGCAGGGTAGCGGACCCGTGCTCCAAATTCTGCTTAACCTCCCTGCCTTCACCTCATTTTATTCTTTCTCGCGCACGCGAATTCGCGCTTGCGGCGTGAAGCAGATGAGCTGTTCATTCCAGGTTTATTTGGCTGGTTTATTCGTTTATTTTGCTAGATGAATTTGGAGTCTGTGGAATAGGCTATTACTGCATCGTTTTTGAGTGGATCGTCTGTTTCTTTTTCTTATTACAAAGTAATCTAAAAGCCGTTATCAGCACACATGACAATGCGCAAACAGTTTTTACACCAACCGGTGACGTGCTTGTAAGTATGTTACCATGCATGTGTGTGTGAGTGCACATCTACTTTTCTGTATATTTACTAGCACTATCACATATGAAAAATCCGGGGTTATGGTTCAAGATATTACTTGTACATGCACTTTACTGAAATATCAGCGCTTTAGTAGAACATAGAATATTAACAATATTGGTTGGGATTATTGTTCGAAAGCTACAGTATGTTTCTGAGAGACGCCGTAGTGGAGGGATGCGTAAATTTAGACCACCTGGGAATGTTTTCACTTGCACCTCAGTGTAAAGCACGGCCCTTAAGCATGCACTTTTGCCTATCTCGATAATTTGGTCACCGTGGCGCGGTATGATTCCGTTGTCTTCAGGTCCGCAGTTGAGCATTAGACCACCGCGCCGAATCATGGGCAGACAGGCTCAATAAAAAAAGGAGACTTTATTGACTCCTTTCACAACACCGCGGTATTTTTATGAATCGGCTTCACGCAGCGCGATGTGTCTGCTGCAGGTGTGTGTACAAAAAAAAAAAGTGTGCCGCGTGTAGAAAGGAAACAGCGCCTACACTTACAGCTTGTTTCACGCCGTTTTTCGTTCGCTGTTGCGGAGTCACCATGTAATAACGCCTCGCAGCAAATAGCGCAGGAAATCTAGCACGTTCAAATTTATTTTTCTGCGCTGAAACGCACCATCGTAGTGCGCTTACTTATTTGTACTCTACATCAGGAAAGAATATTGACGTTTTTGTACAAAATTATTGTATTTGTAGGCCATTTCTCAATATAAGTGTTTTCCCCCTCTTACCATGTACATATGCCTTCAGTTTTAGCAAAACTAAGGAACGTAATCAAACCAGACCTTTAGCCAAGAGAGGCCAGGGTAGGGTCTTCAAGAAGTGTATCCCCCCCCCTCCCCCGAAAAACTTTCCTGGCTACGGGCCTGAAATGAACAATGTGCAACTGCGCAACTGTTGGTAAAAGTTTGGGAAACTTAGTTTAGACATAATAACGTCCATAAGTTCCTTAATTTTCACACTGACAGGAAAAAAAAAAGGTTATCTTTGTACATTCGCCAATAGGCATACTCGCGCTTCCAAAGGTAAAAAAATTAAAAAATACAGTTTTTGTTCGGCTCTACACTCGACCCTTTTTGAGATTACCCACATCAATTAGAAAATATTAAGCTCTATATCGCCCGATGCACTAATTTTTGTGCCAACATATATTCAATGCACAAATTAGAAAACAGAAACGACGTTTTAAAGCCAGAAGAGTAACTATTTCACCGGCCTATAGTGCAGCGCAGCAATAGCTGGTGATGCGCGTATTTCTCATGGAAAACGGGGCCCTGACAAGTGTGCCACTAGGCTGGACAAGAAAAAAAATCCTTTTCTTAAGTATCTTAACGCCTTAATCCTCTCCGTTATATAAATAAATATCTTACCATGGGAAAAAACCCTCAAACTCACAGCCGCGCTTTCCGCCATTGTCAGGAGAATATCCTTACTTTTCTCAGTACTTATTTTCGTCCTTTATGTCTAGTTAACTGCCACCAATACTGTAACCGTTCCCTTATGTGTTTCTATCAAGGGTTTTCATTGTCGTCCCTAAAATCAAACGCTCATTGTGGCCCCGTGCTCAAGCGTACATCTGGAACCCCCACTCCCTAATCGTTGCAGAGCATGGAATTTCCGAGAGAGATGTATTCCCGCCTTCTCTGAAAACACAGCCTCAAATTTATGTTTCAGCCTGTACTAGTGCCTGCAACTTGTATAGCCATACCCACTAAGTTAGAAGCGCTGTGCTTTAATTGAACAGAACTGAGCACTTTAATTGGAGCCCACGTTTCGTTAACCTCATTAGGTGTGTTCACAATCAATCAGAATATGCTCCGTGGTTTCCCTAACCTCCTTAGAGCATGGGCATTGGCCCACCAACCCGTCGCGCACCTGGAAACGGCCGCGAGCAACTCGAGACGTTCAGCGAAGCGTTTGCGGCATTATAAGCTTAATTCCTCTCCATTTCTAACACCATCCACCATGCTATATAAAAGGGTAAGCCGCGAGCAATAATGCGAATGCAATTTGAATTTTGTTGGTCAAATGAATTTATACGACCTTGCGGCGAGGTCATGGCATTTTTTGGTCTTGAAAAATTAACATGAATAAAAAATAATGGCAGCTGAGGTGCCAAGCATGACGGAACAGCGGAACTGGGTGGTTTCACTCGATTCTGTCTCTATCGTCCTGCTTTATCTATCTCAATACTTCTATTGTCTATGTCTAAGTTTTTGTATTTATATTTTTGCACCGTGTCCATTTTTCTCCAATTTCTGCTGCTTTTTGTTATGCCGTCACGTGTGCCTTGCGTGTGTGTGCGCGTGCACGCCTGTGACGCCTCAGCTGGCCGCCTGAACCACATCAAACTATTGCTACTGCCACGTGTGCATCGTTCCGCGCAACGAAATTCTGCGGCTGCCTTCTAGGGCGGGTATTTAGTTTGGTGGTGACCACCAGTCGTTGCTGCGGCCTGTTGAGGTCAAATAGGTGGACGCCCACCATGGTCGCTGCCCGGATAAAAAGGGGGTGCTTTAGCCGGAGGCCTACCAGTACCAGCTGTAGTACGCCCCAGGACGAGAGATGCTGAATGCGGAGGCCCTAAGCCGACCGCTGCAGATTAAGGAAACTGACGACGACGGTGAGCCAATTGAATGTGTACTCTCGCTAAACTAGATAAAAGGGAGTGTCGTGGCTATGCGTGAGCTGAGGGCTTTCATGGCGTTAGATCCTGTCTTGGTAGAAGTCAAACGATACATACGACATGGAAGGCCCAGACACGCAAACAGGCTGGGAAGCAACATATTGCATGTTGTTGACCGTTAGCTGGAGCTATCCTTTGCACATGACCTTGCCTTTAAAGTGCACAAAAACTGTAGAGAACCCTATGAATTATCGTCCTCAATACACGTTGCTTTGAAACAGTCCCGCGACGTCAGTCCCGAAGGCATTATATATTAAAGGAGGCCCTAAGGCGGATATATTTGTCTCTCGGGTATTGTTGGGGCGGTCGATTGAAGGCCAAGGGCAAGGAAATCATTGATTCCGTCTTTTTTCTCCCGTATGGCTGCGCTGAAATGTACCGATCCACGTGCTGGAACAATTAGAGTTATCGTGTTCAACGAAAAAGCTGCTGCACACGTACATACACTGTAGCTGATCGCTCATGTCGTTACACATGCTACTGATTAGAATGCATTTATTTAGGCTATTCAAGAAGGCTGCCAAAATATAGCACGTGTGTGGTTCTCTGGCAAACAGATAGTAAAATGGTGTATGCAAGGCCACTGATTCAGGCCAATTGAAATGTTGATCAGTCTTCAACATCACAGAATTAGCATAACATACAGCGATGTATTCTTTCCTGCTAAATGTGTGATTTTATCTCTTTTCTGACTTTCGCTGAAGGCTAGCAGTTTACCTGCATATACGATGACATACGCGAATCACCCATCCATGTAAGAACCACGCAGCCACTTATGCGTTTTGGCTCGATGGCCATCCTCAGAAGGTATATACCTACACTTCTTCAATTTAGAATTGGTACCAATAATACCATTATTGAGCGCATGACTGATAAGTGTTGTAGGAATAGTTGGTTCCGGTTCTCTATATGAAGGCTCGTGCAAGGACATCAGCCGGAAATGCGGAAGCCACCGACGGTTGGTTGATAGTATTTTTGATAATTTTCTTACAGGTGTTTGCCTAGTTAATAGCCTGACTTGCTACTATATCTGTACGGGGATGACTATACTATACAAGTGATCATATATACAAACAAATGTTCAGTGCATTCCCACAAAGTGCTGGGAAATGCAACACGCTCCTTCGAAGCATAAGGCGAACTCATAAATTATAAAAAGGATTGGGGATTCTGGTTTGTTCGTCCCGCTCGGTTTTCATCCGTTCAATAATTTACTAAAGTATAACTGCACCACTGTTTAGTTAGGTATCCGTCATTTGCGAATCGGGCTGATGGGCATCATGACTGTATAAATCATTTACTGCAACCTCTCAAAGGGAGCTTAAAACTTTTACATTGCATAGAACTCATTCTACTAACGATCCTAGTCTTTAAGACCATTACTAAATCGATTGAAACACTATCCATACTTAAACTGCATAACTTATAACAAGGCTTGAAATACAGTGATCGTTGATGGTTCCGATCGGCGCCGTTAAAAGTTTCACCGGACCTGTATTTTCAGTGTGGTATGTCTTGCGATGTCACTGGCGACACCAGATGAAGCCCTGAAACCTAGCCACGTTTCGAAAAGACTTTTTCTTTTGTCTAATACATGTGCCGAATTTACCATTGTGAGTTTTGCAGACGCCTTGACTGTCATATCCTCCAAATCCAGCTGCGGCAACATCCCCACATATTGATATTTTGGTTTAAATGAAGAAAAACAGGAAGCAGCCAAAAAATTACCAAGTAGAGCCGAACCACTATTTTTCCAGCAGCCAGCCTTGAAAAGTGGTCACAATTGGCACAAACCTGACAAACATAACCTGGCCTGATGTTCCCTGACGGGCACCGAAATCAAGGTCCATGGGTCTCTCGAGAGAAAGAAACAGATAGTGAAAGTTTAAACGAAAATTAGGAAGTTTCAGCAGAAAAAAATACTGGTTTGCTACCCTGCCCTAGGGTAAGGAGTGTAGAGAAATGAAACGGTGAAAAGGAAATCGAAATGAATAAAATTAAGCCAAAAAAGAGACGTAGAGTTTCTTTACCAAATGAGAATGGCGGGCAGCGCCGCATGCGATTACTGGTGCTGCGAGGGTAGTATTGCACACGTCCTTTCTGATCGCCTTCAGTACAGCTCCCAGGTAGAAACAACAGCTTTCAGCGACGTTAGCACGGCTCGATAACCAGCCGTTTTCCAAGAGTCAATTATGGAGTGCCGGAACGTTCGAGGTTCCATCCAAAAAGTGGTGAAGGTGCTGCTAAAATTTCTGCGGTCAACGGAACTCGCTAAACAACTGTGACACTCCACTGCTTGAGTGTGTATGGGACTCTAGCATCGTGCGTTCATACTGCGTCACCTGTTATTGTGCGAATGGTACGTATGCTTTGTTATAGCTTAGCCGCTTGCCTAATTCTGAGGCACCGTTGCAGAACCCCTTCAACGACGATGGGCTTGGCATATCCGACTTTGATGAGGGGTCTGTCACCTCAGCACAAATAGGTGATGCCTATAAGACGTTTGAAAATAAATTATCAAAAGAAATATAAGTGGCTCCATAATTGTTCTTTCTTTATCCCTTTGTTTATTTCTCTCCTGAAACTTTCTACCTACTATAGGATTACTTCTTTAGGATTTCACAGTCACCTACCTTATTTTTCAACAAAGAGACTCTCACTTTGCCGCCAGCTTTTGTGCATGATGACCGATTCTCGACTCAATGAATTCAAGAAGAGTACCTAACGAGAAAGAGAGTTCCTGCGCGAAAATCGTTGTGGAAGTGCCGTTCAGCTCCGGAAGTAATATCCGACATATGGCTCCCTCGTTTCCAGCATTGAACATGCTGGAAGATTTCTCTCCCGCAGGGCATAGGTATTAAGAAAAAGATACTCAATATGGACTTCTCTTTGGTTTATTACGTTTTTCTCCCTGTCTTTTTATTTACGCTGAAAGCTGTTAAAAGATCACAACAGCCTAGTATGGGGTTGTTTTCGTTTTGCACTCGTTCGACAGGCTGCGTCTGTAACCACTGTCACGCCGAATGAGGAAAAACACATCCAGGACCCCACCTATTTTGAACCCAGGCCCTCTGCGTAGCATTTCATTTTTACACCCCATAGCCACGCCGACGCTTGAAAGACCTTCGCAAAAATACCCTATAATGGTGTTACGTCGGGCAAAGAAGTATGTTGAATAATCATCAGAGGAGAGTCAACCAAGATTAAGATTCACGCAATCTGGAAAGAGGAGGAGGAAGGACAGAGAGATTAGTGAGTTCTCAGACCGGCTGGCTAATCCTGTTCTGAGGAAGGGGTAAGGAGAATAAAAGATGACAGAAAAGAGACCGTGAAGGAGAACAATACGACCCATGACGCTGCTTAAAGTCTGTCTCTAAGACCACTTACCCGCAAGAAGCGCAACAACGCTCTCAATGCCTTGCGTGCATACCGAGGACGGTCTCGGTCAGTGTCCTAATATTCTTTCTTCTGGCAATTGGCGATTGTCAAGTCTATCTGAAACTTCCGGAAGTTTTTTTCTTCGCACACTGAAGCGAGGACATTCGCAGAGAAGGTGAGAAAATATCTCCGCGCAGCTACAGTTGTCGCATGTCGGGTTGCTGGTCACTCCAATTAGAAACGAATAAGCATTCGTAAAGGCCACCGCAATCCACAGACGGCACATAGGTGTCTCTTCAGCTGTGGTTATTCCTAATGGAAGACGGGGCTGTAGGTGTGAGTCCAGTTTATGTAGCCGGACTTTGGTAAATGCTGTTGAATTCCACTGAGTGAGTGCCAGTTATTGTGCAAGTAATCGAAGCCTTGTAGCGGCGTCCATTCTTGATGTTGGTATAGCTGCATAAAGGGCATGATCATGAGCAAATCAGCCTGCTTCATCTGCATGGTCGTTTTCATAGATGCCGCAGTGTCTCGGTATCCATTGATACGCTATGTCATGCTGCTTCTCTAAAGCCTGGTGATGTAGCACTCGTCAGCCACATGATCAACAAAAAGCACACAATGCTTTGCAGACACGTAGCGAGAACGCCACTTCTCTGCAGAGTGATCAGTGCTTCGTTCAGTTTACCAAAATAAACTTATCTACGGTGTAGAGGTTTCCTTGCGATTGTTCCATTTTGTTTGGATGTTTTGAACGCTGTATCAAGACGAAGAAGTCGAAAAGAAGTGAATGTTAGTGTGCTTAAAAGCCAACTGAGGAAATTCGACTTGGGCGAAATCAGCTCAGAATGCGTATTGTATATTTGGCAAACACTGAAAATGACAGTGAATACGCTTGCGATTGCATATTTCATTTGTAATCGCTGCTATAATTGTCAGCTAGCAGACGATTCGGAGCTCTGGTGGTGTGCTCAGGAAATTCGAACACAGATGGAAATGGCATCAATGGCAGCTTAGTACCGCTTGTAAGCAGAACTTCCTGCAGACGTATCCCTTCCTTTTCTGCGTGGCGCTCACCTGCGAGCGGGTAATTGAGAATAATTAACTCTTTTGTAGTACGAAAGCCGGCGCCTTAGGCTAATGGAACTTATGTGACTGCTGTAGCCAGCCTTCGCACTTTTTTTGAGTTCTAAATGTGGTCGGTTATCGAAGTGAGTTGAAAGAAATGCGATGTATTGAAGAGCGCGGTGCTTTACGTGACGCAATTCGAAGGTGATGAATATAAACACGACTGGTGTCCATCCACCGAAACACTCTTGAAATTGAAAAGAATGTTCAATCACGACGCAGTGTCTTCAACATTCAGCCACTGCAAACAACAGTGGGAACACCCGACCACAGTTTGAAGAAGCGACGGTCATGATAAGTATTTGTAAAAAATCAACTTTGTATCACTTACAATTTTGTGTTAGTGCGTTTTGTTCATTAAATTGTAGTGCAACGCCATTCCAAAAAATTGTCCCTGCATCTGCATTAACGCTGCAAGTGTCGTCGCAAGACGATGGTCTTGCATCTGGAGAGAGTGAACAAAATGTTTATTTGATCTGCGCAAAAAAAATTGATTAATCGTATTCTGGAAGCGCTGTGTCAGAATGCCTCGAGCATGCGGCGGAGGCGAACGAGCGCATCGAGTCACGTCACAGATAAGACACGAGGGCTATCTGGCAGTTACCTTGGAAAACGAAGCGCGTGGCGTGCGCATTCATCTTGGAGGCGATAAGGTATAGAACGCAAAGCGACGGGTAGGTGCCGCCACCATGTCGTCTTTTCGAAGCGTTTGAAATACTTGCATTTTCGTCCAAGCGTTGCATTATCAGCACAGCGCGATGAACGCTACGGTCCTTAGAATTACATATGTATGCCTTTTTTAGCATAAAGGCACACATACAGAATATTGAAATGTTGTTATGGTGCTTCAGATATGCGCAATAATCGCTTTTCAAATGACAATCGCTTAAGTATGAACAATAGAACTTGAGCAATATTGCTTGGCGCTGCGGGTGGGGTCCGCCGTTTGGGGTATCTTTTGGTGTCGTTTGGGGTGCCTGCCGTTAAGGGCGGACAAACAGACAAACGTACAGACAGAAAGACAGACCAAAATTTTTGCACCAAAGGTCACCAAGAAAGACTATATCATCTTTAAAAACAGAACCAGTAAAATGACGCCCCACGAAGTGCTAGACTAGCTGTGACATCCATGATCATGTACGACGTATAGTCAAAACTTGAAATCGCATCGGCTCGCTTCTAGTTGTGATTATTCCAGCAGCGAAGTTCGATAGAAATGTCTTGTGCTAAATTTAAAGCAATTTAGGTACATAGACGTATTATAACAAAGGGGATTGTGCGATGTTAGGTGTACTGTAAACGTTTTGCGCGCAGTGAGATAAGCATTTACAGATATTGCAGGGCCGATTTTCATAGACATGGCAGTGTGCTAAACCAAGCATCCGTATTGAAAACAGGGCTGTCTTATCATCTATGTTATCAAAAAATCGAGGACGCGGTGGCTAGAATATCGAGGACATCGGAAGCATAAACGAGCAGCATCATTTATTGTAAACCAGCAAGTTCGCCAAGACGGCAAGACAAAACTTATGTCGCGAAGTGGGCGGACGTTATTATGGATATGCATCTCAACGCGGTCTCTATAATCACGTAAAATTGACGGTTCATATTTGCATTATCTTATTCTTCATTACCATTATTGGGGGCTGTAGCACACCGACGCTGGACGAGCAGTATTAATGAATTCCCAAGTGGAAGCTGTGCAATTGTGTGCACATGACAGGAGACGACGTGTGCAGACACCGGTACCAGATCCCGTACGTTGTAAAGAAAAGATGAGAAAGGGTGGCAGAAGGCTCCAGAAACCGTGACTTGACCGCCCCCCTCCAGCAGCGTTGACAGAAAGCAGACCCAGCAGCTTTCAACGCAAGAACACAGAGAACGCTCCTGGTCTAGATGGTGTTCCCGGCCGACAGGGTGCTCCCTATCAAGAGGGTGCTAAAGCCCCTGAGGGTGCTCCTGCTACAGTTCCTTGTTCACGGCCAGGTCACAATCTAGGGGGCGTTCCAGCTACCACTATCGCTCTTATTCAGGTTTTACAGTTGAGTTTGTTTTGATCGAGGCGAAGCCTCAAGGCAGGAAAGGAAGAAGTCATTTTCAAAAGCACACAATAAATATAACGTCATACCCTACAGAAAAATGAAACATAAGAAAAATACACACAACCTCCAGAAAGAGTTGAGGTCAACTTCAGTTCACGAAAATGCTAGTGCTACCGGCATCACGAGGTAAACTTCCATTGAACGTTCCAAAGTAAAATTCTTGTGCCGAGAGAAGGTACCGTTACCGTCACACATTCGCTTTCACCGACTTCTGCCATCGCCTTGAGATGCACCAAGCCAGCCAACGGTCGAAAGTGAGGAGTGAGCGGACGGGAGAGTGGGACGCCAGCGTTCTCAGCTCGGCGTTGGCGTTTCACAGCGGCGTCGCGAGCACACATTTCGGGATGTTCTTGAGAGGCGCCCTGCCATCAAACGATCGAGAGTGAGGCACGAGCGTACAGGAAAGAGGGGTGTACTGAGGAGAGGGAGCGAACGGTGAGGGAAGGAGCGGCGAAGCACTAAACCTACCTTCTACTACACTTTCTTGCACCACATGCCGGTTGCTAGGGGGGAGGATAAGCGCGCACGCCCACAGCTGTTGGTGACAGCTGCCGACGTCAAACCATCACATGGTGAGGGCTCCGGTTGCTAGGGATGCGCGTGCCCGCAGCTGCTGCTGTGGGAGAAGGTGGTAGACGGATCCCGACAGATGCCTGACATAGCCCTACTGAAAAATGCATTCACATTTAAAAATTAGCCAATTATTTCATGCATGGCCCATCGCCCCTAGCTGTCGGCCGGAATGCCTAGGGACACGACAGCAGCAAGGGCTTGACTGATTATGTGACGCTGGAAGTTGAGGTCTGGGTTGCGGAGCAGGGCATCTCAAGACTCTACAGTGGGGGAACCATCGTTTTGACTACATGTCCACACCTTGTTGACCAAATTTGCTACCTCATCACTAAATTTACAATAGGACGAGTAAGAGCAACCTAAATTACAGAGATTTCATGGTAGGACACACTTGGAAGAACGCATTCACACCGGGCAAGGTGCCCGTGCGCTGCTTCGCATCTCACTCATGGTTTCCTTTGTGAGAGGGGCTGTACTTTTTTTAGCCTTACCACAACAGCAATATAGTGAGTATTGATGAGATCGTGTCTGTTGTGACACGTTGCGATATCCATGAAATTACAGAACAGAAACACAAATACTTGCTATCCAAACAAAAATCTGGTGGTGACCTAGGGTGCTCTAACCTAGATGTCTGGTAACGGTACCCGCACGTTGGCGATGACCCACCAGACCTTGCGGCTGTGCTTCGTAGAGTTACGTTAGACCAGAAATTCGACGATTTACCGTACCTGTTCAAATATAACGCGACTTTTTTTAGGGCATTTTCTAGCGGCACCCATTCGTTTCTAGCAGTCACAGTAGTAGTCGTACTGTGTAACCAGTCTTACATTTTGACTTCCAAGGTGGTGCCGGTTAGAGATTTCTTCTGTGCGTTGTTGAATAATAAAAAATTCGGAGCGTGCGTGGTAACTAAAAGCCGAATTCTCCTGTTTGTCATCCCCCCTTAGCAGCCTTGGCATGTACATTGAGCACTATCTGACAAGAAACGGTTGCTACGTTATACTAGCTGGGCATAACCTGCTTGGTTTTAGAAAGGTTTAGCGAGCGTTGGGCCGCAGTGCCATGATGACAGTGAACTAGTATATGTCACAAACTCGAGGTAGTTAAAGGTGGGAAGTAGACACGAAACGCTAGCCGTAAGAAAGTCTGCGTGCGCCGCCTCTCGTTTAGTCCTTGGAATGTCCGCTGGATGGCGGTGCATATGCGGAATATATGATGAAAAGGTGCGAGATTATAGTATGCGATGTATACCACAATCTGGTACCACAAGTGTTGAATAGACGGACGAACAGACACACAGACGGATGCATCAACGGACTCACGGATAGCTGCACCGACGGATGGACGCATGGACGGACGCAGGGGCGGATGCATGGACGGACGCAGGGACAGACTCACAGATGGACGTGTGGACGCACGAACAGACGCACGCACGGACGGGCGAATGTATGCACGGACGCTCACACAGACGGATGCATAGACGGACGTATGCTTTGCCCCACTCTTCATCATTCACTCCGGGGATATTCTGAAATTTTTTTTTTCACTTTTGCCTGAGCTTTACCCATAGTCGAGCCTCACGCTTGTTTTTCGTCGACCTGTTATGTTGAAACCGTGATTATGCTACAGTGTATTTACCACGGTCTTAATTCGTATACCATTACAATCTGTTGCCATTGCCCTCACAACTTCGCCTTTGCGATTTAACTCGGATCTTTCTTAGTTACTTTATTCTTTCTTCGCTACTTTCTTTCTCTAGTTTTCACTCATTCTTTCGTTCTTTTCTTCTCTTTTTTCATTTCCTTCTTTCTTTTTTTCCTTTGTTTCTTCCTTTCTTGCCTTCTACTTTTTTTAGCTGGTATCAATGCAGACGACTTCTTTTGTAGTATTTCGAATTGTACGCAACCAGATTTAGGATTCGTATTTGGTGACATTAATTTAAGGGATACCTAAAACACGTAATGCAATCTGTGGGTTGTGATTCGTAGTGCAGCAGGTGTCATCTCTAGATAAATATGCTCACGAAACTTGCATAGCAAGTAGGACAAGCCTGGAGATCCTTGGCTTTGACGTGTGCTAGCAGTGCTGCACAACGTGTGTAATCACGTCGATGCAGTCTTTCGTCTAATCCTCTATCCGCACCCACATTCGGGAAACGTAATCCACACAGCCAATGTCTCGGTACGGCTTTCAGCTCTCCCATAGTGGAGTACCAAGTGCTCTAAATCATTAATAACTTTTTTTTAAACACACATGTCTTGCCTACTTTAGTGTGAACCAAGGGGGGGGGGGGCTGTCAGCTCTCCCATAGTAGAGTACCGTGTACTCTAAATCGTAAACACTTTTTCTTAACACACAAAAGTGCACAGCGCATCACCAAAGCACAGGGCACGTGACGGCTTTCAGCTCAGAGTAACTAGTGCTCTAAATGGTTACCCACTTTTTCTAAACACAGGAATCTCCTTTTATCAGGATGGCTCAGTGTTTCCTCATTGTGGAGTACGAAGTACTCGAAAGCGTTAAACATTTTTATAAACACAGGAACGGCCCCTGGCAAGGTGGTTTTCTTGTTTAGTTTTCCTTGACATTTTGGAATGAGATTGGTTTTACCTTTACCACGGTTATTTGGCGATGTTACGAGGGTGGTGTCTTTCCATCCAGTTTTCGAGATGGACGCATTGTGCTTATCCCAAAAGGTGATGCTTCCTCTGTTGATCCTGAAGATTGGAGACCTATCAAGCTCCTCAACGTTGACTATAAGATATTCGCGATGGTAGTCGTTCAACTTTTGAGAGATCTGTTGAGCGCCCTGGTAGGTCATCACCAGACATCATCAGTGCTCAGACGAGAAATACACAGCTTGTCATTTACCACACGTTATAATATAGCTTATACTCTGTCGCGATCCTTGGTCTTTGCACCAATAAAAACCATTTGACCGACTAGAGCACACGTCTATTTTTAATGCGTTCACAGCCTTTTGTTTTCCGCATTCGTTCGTGGAAATGATGAGAAATACCTACACTAGCCTGAAAAGCACGCTAAATCTGGATGGCTGGGAAAGTTCTGCCTTCTCCATAACACGTTGGGTCCGTCAGGGATGTCCATTGTCTCCTGCGGTGTTTGTCCTCAGCCTTGAGCCATATCTGCGCGCTCTTGATGTGGATTCATGCGTCCGGCGCCTTGCGCTTTCTCGTAGCAGTGTCGTGAAAGTCGCAGCTTTCGCTGACGACATAACCTTGTACCTTTCAGATAAAGATAGCCTTTCACGCACCCTGCATGTATTTTCCCAGTATGGCGACATTTCAGGTGCAGCGTTGAACATCTCCAAATCCTGGCATTTCTTCATTGGCTCTGCAAACTCCAGGCTCAGCGCCGGTTTTGCCATTCAGCTGGCTGCGTCCTTTCGTATTTAAGGTATTTTATACAATCACTGCGGCATTTGCCAATCCGTTTGGTTAAAAGCTCTCAAAGAAGTAAGACTAAAAATTCAGAATGCACGGGATTTTGACTTTCCGCTGTTTGAGTGGAGGTACCTTGCGCAAACTGTCTTTTACGGTTGCTTCTGGTACCTTTCTCAAGTTGTGCAACCGTCTTTACGTATCGTGCGATCACTGCAGTCGGCTTTGTGTTCCTTTTTCTGGTCAGGTGGCACTAAGTTGGTCTCTCTTGCAGCACTGGGACAGCAGCGTTCCCAGAGAGGCTTTGATTTTCCTTCAGTGTCCTCACGCTGTCGGCTGCTGGCACTGCGCTTCCTTTTGCACCTAGTGCAAGGGGAGGAATCTCCCGCACGAACGCTTGCATATTACTTTCTGGGTACTTACTTTCGGCATTTGATGCCTAATGTGACCTTAACAGGGGGCCACAGACAATAACTATTCCTGCTTTTTAGGAGCGAAGCTCCTTACAGCGGCACTTGTTCATCCCTCGTAGCAGTTGTAGTGCGTAACAAGTATAACATTTTGATCTCCATGGCGGTGCCTGTGTGAGATTTCTTCTGTGCGTTGTTGAGCAATAAAAAAATAGTGCTCAATGTACATGCCAATGGCTGCTAATGGGGAATGAGAGACAGGAGCATACGGCTTTTAGTTAACGCGCACACTGCGATTCCCATTAGCAGCCATTGGCATGTACATCGAGCACTATCTGACAAGAAAGGGTTGCTACGTTATACTCGCTGGGCGTAAGCTCCTTGGTTTTAGAAAGGTTTAGCGAGCGTTGGGCCGCAGTGCCATGAATACAGTGAACTAGTTTATACCATGAACTCGAGGTGGTCAAAGGTGGGAAGTAGACCCAAAGCACAAGCCGTAAGAAAGTGTGCGTGTGCCACCTCTCGTTTAGTCCTTGGAATGTCCGCTGGATGGCGGTGCTTCTATATGGGAAATACATGATGAAAAGATGGAGATGGTGGTACCTTGAGTGTTTAATAGATGGACGAACGGAAACACAGACAAATGCATGAATGGACACATGAACGGACGCAGGGGCGGATGCATGGACGAACGCAGGGACGGACGCACGAACAGACGCACGCACGGACAGGAGGATGGACGCATGGACGTTCACACAGACGGACGCATGGACGGGCGGAAGCAAGAACGAATGGACTCTCCATCATTCACTCCGTGCTATGCTGCCAATTTTTTTAAGTGTGAATACACTTTATAAGCGACCCCAAACCATCCACCGCCGTCGTCGGCGTCCGCAGTCTTCTCTCTATCTTTAAAAGAAAGAGGACTTGGCGGGTCGCAGCGCGACGCTCTACCGAATAAGCCACGGATGCGACGCTGATATCGCCCTTCGCTCGCTCCTCCGCTCTCCTCGCTCGCTGCAGCTGCGCGCGCACCCCTCTCTCGCGCGCGCCCGCCTTCTCTCTCAGTCTCCCGTCGAGAGCGGGTCGTGCGATGGATGTCCCGGAGGCAACGCTACCATCAACAACGAATGCAGTACAACCGAATGCCAGCACTGCACCCGTCGTTGGAGGTGACGGTACCGCGGTGGTTTCGCCGACGTTGGAAGACAAGGCGGCGCTGCGAAGGGCTCGTGAGACCGAACGTAAGCGGGCGAAGCGTGCAGCGGATGCCGAACTGCGTGCTCGCGAGGCCGAGTGCAAGCGGGCGAAGCGTGCAGCGGATGCCGAACTGCGTGCTCGCGAGGCCACGGACAAGCGGGCGAAGCGTGCAGAGGATGCCGAACTTCGCGCTCGCGAGGCCGAGGACAAGCGGGCGAAGCGTGCAGCAGATGGTGAACAGCGCGCTCGCGAGGCCGAGATGAGGCGTCAGCATCGAGCCGCGAACGCGGCCCAAGAAGCGGAACGACAACGCAAGCGTCAGGCGGAGAAGGGCGATGAAGGCCGGCGATGAATCGTCAAGGGCGATGAATCGTCAACGGCAAGTGGACGTTCCCGAAGCCGTTCGAGCCAGTGAACGTGCCGCGCGCGAGAGGGTGTGAGCCCTGGACTTTGCTCGTCCGGGGCTCGCATGCTATGAGGGGGAGTAAAGTTAAAATCGGTTGGCATACGCCAGTGAGTTAACGTAAACTCCCCCGTGTGATCAAATTGCGATTCCCAGGAACCATTACACTATAAAGGCACCATAGTTTGATTAATAAATATAATAGTGCGAATTAATATTGCTACCTGTAGGCTGCCACAAACCATAGTGCGAATGCGCGTGTGCGCCCGACGAAGAAGATGAGGGTCGCTGGCTGCTCGAGCTCGGAGCCATACTGGCCAGTGCTGCAACCGCTCTTGCAAATATATTTTTCGAATATATTCGCAATACCTTGTCTCGTTACTCACGTAACATATTTGGTGGAGGTGGAACGATCCCCGTCCTCACCACGCAGCTCCGCAGTGGCCGCATCCTCCAGCTTCCCGCCATGGCTTTCAGTGACAACGCGTCCGCTTCACCATCTGCGGCTTCTCCGACAACCTTTGTCGCCGTCCAAACACCACGTGATCCCGGGACATTTTCTGCGCAACCTGGCCTCGACGTCGACAAATGGCTTCGCCTTTATGAACGGGTCAGTCAAACCCACCGCTGGGACCCTACCATGATGCTCGCTAATGTTCTCTTCTACTTGGATGGAACCCCGCGTGTCTGGTACGAGACAAATGAGTCCGAACTCACCAGCTGGGACACGTTCAAGGAGAAGCTACGTGACATCTTTGGGGACCCGACCGGTCGCCACGCAGCTGCACGACAGGAGCTGGCTACCCGTGTCCAGTCGCCAACTGAATCGTATGTGTCATACATCCAAGAAGTTCTCGCTCTTTGCCGAAAAGTGGACGAGGCGATGTCTGAGGCTGAAAAGGTTGGACACGTTTTAAAGGGGATCGCGGACGACGCCTTCAATTTGCTGGTGTACACTAACGTCTCGACCATCGACCGTGTAATTCAAGAATGCCGCCGTTTCGAAACAGCAAAAAGCCGTCGGGTGCGCCCTCCTTTTTCTCGGTTGCCAAACACGGCGGCTACGTCCACCTGCTCCGATTCTACCGTCACACCGCCCTTTGAGCAGAGTGTAACGCGTATCGTTCGACGGGAACTTGAAGCAGCAAGTCCAGCGCCGCTTCAGCCCACTTCTTTCGAACATACGATACCGACAACCCCCGCGATCTCCGTTATTCAGGCGGTCGTACGACAAGAATTCGCCAACCGCGGGTTCCCTGATGCTTGCCCCATCTCTTGCCCCTCCTCCAGACCAATTCCCATTAATGCACCTCGACGTGACCCATTTGTTGCTCCACGATCTCGCAACCCGGCGGAATGGCGAACTCCTGACGACAAACCGATCTGCTTCCGGTGCCACCGCGTTGGACATGTCTCCCGCTACTGCCGTGCCTCCTGGACGCCGCCACATAGGAGCCAGTTTTTCGCACCTTATAGCCCATATGAAGATCTTCGCCGGTATTCGTCCAGCCGTACCGCCCCTGCTTTCGACACGTCTAACAGCCGCCTTCCTGCTCGTTCTCCGTCCCCTCAACGCCGTCGTTCCCCGTCGCCCCAGCCACGCCGCCATCACTCGCCGCCTAACTTTTCATCGTACCCGACGGAAAACTAGACAGTGCAGCCCCTGGAGGTAGTGCTGCATCATCCCTGTCTGAACCAAACCCTCCATTGACGCTTCATACGAACAAAAATCTTGTCGATGTACACGTGGACGGTATTTCTCTGTCGGCACTAGTCGATACTGGCGCTCATGTGTCCATAATCAGCGTTCATCTTTGTCGCCGCTTAAGAAAAGTACTCACGCCTCCTGCTACCGAAGCTGTACGTGTGGCCGATGGCGGCACTGTTCCTGTCATTGGCATGTGTACGGCTCGCATAAGCATCGCCGACCGTTACATCCCTGTTCTATTCACGGTGCTCCAGAACTGTCCTCATGACCTCATCTTAGGGATGGACTTCCTGTCGACCCATTCTGCTCTGATCGACTGTTCCGCTGGTACTCTTTGCTTAGACCTTCCTCTTCAGCCGGATATTCACCCTGAACCTCAACACGGCCTTTCTGCCACAGACTTCCTCCGCTTACCGCCTAAAGCCCTCACATTCACCGAATTCGCCACGACCTCACCCGTATTGGATGGGAATTACATCGTCACGCCGATTCCTGATGTCCTACTGGCACGTGACGTCACCGTCCCTCACTGCATCGTAACTGTAGCCTCCAACCGCACCCGTCTACCCGTCATAAATTTCGGCTTCACAAAGCAAGTCCTCCCTGAAGGCATCCTAATCGCCACGTTGCGGTCCTTAGCCGATGATCACGTCACCACTTTCGCAGCCGACGCATGCACCAATTTTCCTTGTCGCCCACTCGATGCCACATGCCTCGACATGTCAATACGTCCCATGATCGACCCTGACCTTCCCCCAGCGCAATCAGCCGCTCTCGCACGCCTTCTAGCTTCCTACCGTGACATCTTCGACCTTGACGACCGCCCACTCGGCCAAACTTCTCTTGTAAAGCACCGCATCAACACAGGTGATGCTGCTCCCATTCACCGTCGACCGTATCGCGTGTCCGCGTCGGAGCGCCAGATTATTCAAGCTGAAGTGAATAAGATGTTAACTAAAGGCATTATTGAGCCCTCATCAAGCCCATGGGCGTCACCCGTCGTCCTGGTTAAAAAGAAGGACAACACATGGCGTTTTTGCATCGATTACCGGCATCTAAATCGAATCACCAAAAAGGACGTGTATCCTTTACCACGTATTGATGACGCCCTCGATTGTCTCCACGGCGCACGCTACTTTTCATCCATCGACCTTCGTTCTGGTTATTGGCAGATTGCCGTAGACGAGAAAGACCAAGAAAAGACCGCCTTCATCACTCCAGATGGCCTATACCAATTCAAGGTTATGCCCTTCGGTCTATGCAATGCCCCCGCCACGTTCGAACGTATGATGGACTCTCTGCTACACGGGTTCAAATGGTCAACATGCCTATGTTACCTAGACGACGTCCTCGTATTTGCACCTACGTTTGAGACCCACCTTGAGCGTCTGTCGGCCATTCTCGACGTCTTCCGCAAAGCTGGCCTCCAGTTGAACTCCTCGAAGTGTCACTTCGGCCGCCGACAGATTACCGTGCTGGGCCACCTTGTCGATGCTTCTGGTGTG
Source organism: Rhipicephalus microplus (assembly GCF_013339725.1). Taxonomy (NCBI): domain Eukaryota; kingdom Metazoa; phylum Arthropoda; class Arachnida; order Ixodida; family Ixodidae; genus Rhipicephalus; species Rhipicephalus microplus. Next base: position 76,571,694 of record NC_051171.1, read on the forward strand.
AGACCGGACCCTGAGAAAATTCGTGCCGTCACGAGTTTCCCAGTACCCCAATCCGCCAAAGATGTCCGGAGCTTTGTGGGACTTTGCTCCTACTTTAGGCGGTTCGTGAAAGATTTTGCGGCAATCGCCCAACCACTTACCGATCTTTTGAAGAAAGGCGTTCCATTTTCGTGGGGGTCCACTCAAGCTGCCGCCTTCTCTCACCTCATAACACTTTTGACGACACCCCCTATCCTGGCCCACTTTGACCCATCTGCCCGAACTGAGGTCCGAACTGATGCCAGTGGTCACGGTATCGGAGCCGTTCTCGCCCAATGCCAACAGGGACACGACCGCGTTATCGCGTATGCTAGCCGCCTCCTTACACCTGCAGAGCGTAACTATTCGATCACGGAGCGAGAATGCCTTGCTCTTGTCTGGGCGGTCTCAAAATTCCGTCCATATTTATATGGCACTCACTTTTCCGTCGTCACCGACCACCACGCGCTCTGCTGGCTTTCATCCTTAAGAGATCCTACAGGTCGACTTGGTCGCTGGGCTCTGCGACTGCAAGAATACACCTTTGCTGTGATATACAAGTCTGGACGCCTGCACCAGGACGCCGATTGCCTTTCTCGCTATCCAGTTGACCCATCGGCCACCATACCTGACAACGACGCCTGCGTGTGCTCCGTTTCTCAACTGAACCACATAGCCGACGAGCAACGCCGTGATGCAGCCCTACGAGCTATCATTGAGCGCCTCGACTCCTCCCCATCGAACCGATCCTATCGCTCGTTCGTACTCCAGAATGGCACATTATACCGGCATAACTTCCATCCAGACGGCCCATCTCTGCTGCTTGCCATACCCAAACACCTCCGCTTGGCTGTACTCCACGAACTTCATGACGTTCCTACTGCCGGTCACCTGGGTGTGTCCCGCACATACGACCGGATTCGCCGTCGCTTCTATTGGCCAGGTCTGGCACGGTCCGTCAGAAGATATGTCGCGGCGTGTGAGGAATGTCAGCGCCGCAAAACACCATCGACGCTTCCGGCTGGGCGCCTTCAACCACTCGATATTTCTACTGAACCTTTCTTTCGCGTCGGCTTGGACTTACTCGGCCCTTTTCCTCTGTCTTCTGCTGGCAACAGGTGGATAGCTGTGGCCACAGACTACGCCACACGCTACGCAATCACACGCGCCCTTCCAACAAGTTGCGCCACTGACGTCGCCGATTTTCTTCTACACGACGTGATCTTGCAACATGGTGCTCCACGCCAGCTGCTCACGGACCGAGGCCGCACATTTCTATCGAAAGTCATAGCGGACATCCTACGCTCTTGTGCAACACGCCACAAGCTCACTACGTCGTACCATCCGCAAACAAATGGCCTCACAGAACGCCTGAACCGAACCCTAACTGACATGCTTGCAAAGTACGTTTCCTCAGATCACTCTGACTGGGACATCGCTTTACCATACGTGACATTTGCCTACAATTCTTCGCGCCACGACACGGCTGGTTACTCCCCTTTTTTCTTGCTGTTCGGCCGCGAACCCACATTACCCCTCGATACGACGATTCCGTTACCAGCAGCTCCAACTTCACAATATGCTCTGGACGCCATCAGCCGGGCCGCCCACGCACGCGAAACCGCTCGTGCTCGCCTTCTGACCTCCCAAGCAAACCAACGGCGTCGGTACGACCAACGACACCGCGATGTGCACTTTTCGCCCGGTTCGTTGGTTCTGCTGTGGTCTCCGACCAGGCACGTTGGCCTGTCTGACAAGCTGCTCTCTCGGTACACAGGGCCGTACAGAGTGCTTCGTGAGGTGACTCCCGTCACTTATGAAATCACTCCTGCTGCCTCGCCGTCTTCATCCACCCCTAGGGCCAGCGACATCGTACACGTCGCACGCCTGAAGCAGTACCACTCGCCCAATGATCTTGACATCTAGATGCGCCGAGACGGCGCCTTTGCCGACGGGGGTTATGCTACCTGTAGGCTGCCACAAACCATAGTGCGAATGCGCGTGTGCGCCCGACGAAGAAGATGAGGGTCGCTGGCTGCTCGAGCTCGGAGCCATACTGGCCAGTGCTGCAACCGCTCTTGCAAATATATTTTTCGAATATATTCGCAATACCTTGTCTCGTTACTCACGTAACAATATATACCCCTCATAGCATCACCCTGTGCATTCGCACTTAACCATGTTCACCCTCGGGGAAAGGCTTGAGAGTTTTTTTATGCAACTACTGTTGAATTTTTTCGCCATGTACAGTCGACCTGTCCTGGTATAGATGTGTTGAACAACCTCATAGTTGAGACAACTGCTGCTCTGCTCCTTCGGATCCGTTGGTTCCCCCTGCCCGCTGTGCTCACTCTAGTAGGGGGTCTTGGAGCACGTTAACGTCTTCTTTTCCGCGTAGGCACTACCGGGACTTCTTGTACTGCCTTGGATGGGGTGGGCTTCCCACTGTCGACCGCCTCGAAAGGTGGGGAATGGTTCAGTCAACAACATGCCCTAACTTCTTCCTTCGGGAAACAAATCAGCATTTTCTGAGGCATTATGTCATTGCTCACGTTTTTTGGAGAGCCGTACATAATGGATTTTGCTGCCTCAGAGTGAACCGCTTCCTTTCTTTTGGACAATGTTCGCGAGGCCGCTTCTCTTATCTTCTCATTGTTGCCGGCTCTGTCTGCCTCGGGCGCAACCACTGCGAGGCGGTTGCAGCAGGCCGCCACCGCCACGCGCTCTTCTCGATCCTAGAGTGATTGTACTTGGAGCTGCTGTCTGTTTTGGCAGGAAAGCTCTTCTTCCTCGGTGAAGAGAAATTACTTCGGCACTGCTCTTGCCATTTTGTGTCGGTCTGTGACGCACGAGTGAAACTTGTCTTTCGACTGGCCTGGTATTGGATAGGCTGATGTGTCGATGCTACGGCAGAAATGACATGCCAACATGTAAATTTGCGAAACGTACATATTCATGTTTTATTTGTGTCTCTCATCTACCTTGCAATATTTTTTTGTGGCTGTGCTTGTGTGAATCATCGAATGTACATGTTCTTTCATCGTCATCTCGCATCCATGTTCATGTTAATGATGTCTGTTTTGTCATCATTCTAATTGTATGTCTAAGAAGAAAATGTTCTGTTGCATGTTATTTGCGTCTGTGACAATAAACTTTTCTAAACATAATTAAAGAGGCTCACGGTAGCATAAAGACTGTTTTATGCTCTCTCAGAGTAGAGTACTAAGTATCTTAACTAGTTAACTAGTTCTTTCAACACAGATCTTTAGAGTTGAGTACAAAGCACGCGAAATCGCTAAACACTTTTTCTAAACGCAATTTTCGGGGCAGCTACATGTAGTTCTCACATTAGGGTATGATTACTCTGAACCGTTTATACTTTCTCTAAACACATGACCACTTGCTACCTTAACGAACAGATAGAAATGCGAGGTGAAAATGTCTTCATCAGAAGGTGGCATACAGGATTTTCGAGGCATGGAAAGGGAATATAAGATACACCGTACTGTCGTTTCAAAAGCGCCTCACATGGAAAAAAAACGGCAGCATATCCACGGAGTGAATGATGGAGAGTGGGGCGAAGCATTCGTCCGTCCATGCGTCCGTCTGTGTGACCGTCCATGCGTCTGTTTGTGCGCCCGTCCCTGCGTTCTTTCATGCATCCGCCCCTGCGTCCGTTCATGCGTCCGTTCATGCGTCCATCCATGCATCTGTTTGTGTGTCCGTTCGTTCATCTATTCAACACTCCAAGTTCCACCATCTCGCATCTTTTTATCATATATTCCCCATATAGAAGCACCGCCATCCAGCGGACATTCCAAGGACTAAACGAGAGGTGGCACACGCACACTTTCTTACGGCCTGCGCTTTGGGTCCACTTCCCACCTTTAACCACCTCGAGTTCATGGTATATTCTAGTTCACTGTATTCATGGCACTGCGACCAAACGCTCGCTAAACCTTTCGAAAACCAAGGAGGTTACGCCCAGCGAGTATAACGTAGCAACCTTTCCCTGTCAGATAGGGCTCAATTTACATGCCAATGGCTGCTAATGAGAAATGAGAGACAGGAGAATTCGGCTTTTACTTTCTTACGGCTTGCGCTTCGTATCTACTTCTCATTTTTAACCACCTTGAGAGAGAGAGTAAAACTTTATTGAAGGGGAAAGGGAGAGGGGCGTTTTAGAGCCTTTATGGTTGGGGCCCTACGTCCAGGGCTCCACTGGCCTTAGCCGCCCGCCGGACTTGATCCAGTAGTGCGAGCTGCACTCCTGGGTCCGAGCTAGCGAGGTGTGCCTCCCACTGCTCCATACTAGGTGTTAAAGGTTCGCCGAGAAAATTGGTTATGTCGCTTGGTTTACGATCGCACCCCCACGATATGTGGTAGAGAGTCGGTCTTCCGCCGCACCACGGACATACAGCCGGGTAAAGAGTTGGATGTATCGCGTGTAACTTCAGTAGGTGCGGAAATACATCCGTTTGAATTTTTCTAAGGTCAGTGGCCTCTTCCCCATTAAGGGATCTGTGAGGTGTTCCACATTTTTGACGCGTGAAGCGCTGGTGAGCTAGAATCTCCCTAGGTAAAATTGGCATGGTCAATGAAAGAGATGGATTCTCCGCTCGGTTACAAAACGCACGAGCTAGAGCGTCCGCCCTTTCATTGCCTTCGAGACCTGCGTGTCCCGGGCACCAGATCAAGCGATGGTGGTGAGTGAGTTTGGATCCTAGCAGCCTCAGCCCCATTGCTGGAAGGCGGCCCCTTAAAAAGAGCCGGCAGGCTTCCTGGGAGTCGGATAAAATAACTGATGGCTCCCCTTTACGCTCCTGAAACCTTAAGGCTAAGGCTATGGCCATCGTCTCCGCCTTTGTAGCCGAGGTCGTGCGTACGGAGGCACTCGTTAGCAGCGTCATGTTGTTGTCGACAACAGTAATTATGTGTCTCTGCCAATCGAAACTGGCCGCATCGACGTACGCGACATTTGAAGCTGAGCCGAATTGCTTTCGAAGCCAGTTTACCCTCGCAGTACGTCGCTCAGCGTGAAAGTCGTGATGCATATTTTTGGGCACCGGTGCGATTGAGATTCGCCTGCGGACCTCTTGGGCTACGTCGACCAGCTCCTCATCAATGTGCTGTGGGTGGGGCGAAATTCCTATTCTAGTGAGTATCGCCCTGCCTGCTGAAGTTTCACTTAGACGATTCCTCTGAGACATGAGGACTGCGGCACTGAGCTCAGCATAAGTGTTATGTATACCGAGAGCTAGGAGCCGCTCGGTCGGTGTGCTGGTGGGTAGACCAAGTGCTGCCTTAAAAGCGCTTCTAATGAGCACATCCACCTGGCTCTCCTCACTTCTGTCGAGTGAGTGGTACGGTAGGCCATACGTCACTCTGCTCAAAACTAAGGCCTGGACAAGCCGGAGAGTATCCTTTTCTTTCATGCCTTTTTTATGATAAGTGATGCGACGGATCATTCTAGCTATCTGTTTAACCGTAGTCTTTAAGGTGGTTATCGTGTGACTGGCTTTGCCATTGCTTTGGACCCAGAAGCCAAGTATACGGGCCTGAGTAACCTCGGCTATGGCATGGCCGTCTACCTGTAAGTTTATGTCACCGTTACTTTTGTAATACTTACTGTGTATTCTTATGAGTTCAGATTTTTCAGGCGCACAGCTCAGCCCACTATTTCTTGCGAACTCTGCCACAGCTGTCGCAGCAGCCTGGAGGGTCTGCTCTTTCAGCGCCAGTGAACCCTTCGTAGCCCAGAGTGTGATGTCGTCCGCATACAATGTATATCCAAGGTGCGGGATTGCTTCGAGCTCGTGAGCAAGTCTGCGCATAGCTATGTTAAAGAGCAAGGGGGAGATGACTGCCCCTTGCGGTGTGCCTTTATTTGGCATCGAGAACGGCACCGACCTCGTGTCGCCTATCCCAATAGTTGCCGTCCGCCCAGAGAGGAAGGATTTAATGTAGTTAAATGTACGCTTTCCGCAGCCGATTGTGTTGAGTTCAGAGAGAATGGCCTCGTGCGAAACATTATCAAAGGCCCCTTTGAGGTCGAGGGCCAAGACCAAATGTTCGCCTCCCCTGGGTACGCATAACCACCTTGAGTTCATTCATGGTATATACAAGTTCATTGTATTCATGGCACTTCGGCTCAACGCTCGCTAAACCTTTCTAAAGCTAAGGAGGTTACACCCAGCGAGTATAATGTAGCATCCCTTTCTTGTCCGATAGTGCTCAATGTACATGCCAATGGCTGCTAATGGGGATCGCAGCGTGCGCGTTGACTAAAAGCCGAATGCTCATGTCTCTCATTCCCCATTAGCAGCCATTGGCATGTACATTGAGCACTACTTTTTATTGTTAAACAACGCACAGAAGAAATCTCTCACTGGCACCACCTTGGAGGTGAAGTGTTATACCTATTTTGGGTATGTGCCACTCGTGGTTACATACGAGGGACGCCCAAGTCACGCCATAAGGAGCTTCGCCCCTAAAAAATCTCAGCACCATAATCACAGCGAAAGCTAGATGAGAGGCCTTTCAGTGCCTTTTTAAACGCCTTTCGGGTAACTTTTACAAGTAAACTTGCAAGGTACCCACTCCGTCCTAAACAATCCTAATTGTTTGTAGTAGGGAGGTATTGGCAGTGCGTCTTTCTAAATTATTCTGACAAGTGTGGTACTGGCTCTTCACTTGCAAATAATTTTTTATAGCTCATTTGTTATGCTGTGGCTGAATTATGCCTGATGATATTGTATTGGGTTGGGAGCATTCGATGACTCACTCGTTACAGACTCCGCAATGTGTGAGGCCTGGTCGGTCCTTTGCTATTCTAAAAGACGTTGTTACTCAAATTTACGCGACTTCTTTCCCGAGATGAAGCCTGATTAGGGTCAGTTTGCAACAAAGCTCCAAGCACCGCTGTACCTCAGTGGTAGAATACTGGGCTGGTACCCGGAGCAGCAGTGTTTGTACCCCATTGAGTCATAAGTGCTATTAATTACCTTTTAGTTTTCTATTTCTTATTTTGCGTGATAGTCGTTATGAAGGTCGACGACAGCGGCAAAAAATATAGTGCAAGAACGACCCTTGTTTGGATCTTTTGACGCGACTTCTTTCCCGAGATGAAGTTTGATTAGGGTCAGTTTGCAACAAAGCTCCAAGCACCGCTGTATCTCAGTGATAGAATACTGGGCTGGTACCCGGAGCAGCAGTGTTTGTACCCCATTGAGTCATAAGTGCTATTAATTACCTTTTAGTTTTCTATTTCTTATTTTGCGTGATAGTCGTTATGAAGGTCGACGACAGCGGCAAAAAATATAGTGCAAGAACGACCCTTGTTTGGATCTTTTGACATTTCTTGCTGCAAAAAAATGGGTGGACCTCACGTACCATGCGAATCGATAATATGCAAAGCACTAATAAGGAAGGTAATATGTCACTTTAAAATGAGCATAACATTGTGAGGTGGACGTAAATTATGCCTTACTGGAGTTCCGTGCCATGCTAATCATGTTTGGATGTGTCATTTACCTTCGTCATCTCTTCACGTAGCGTAATACCAAATTTCGCATATGTGAAGCTAGTGAAACGACTGCGAGGACGCTATGAGCGTGGCATGCAGTCATGTTTTACACGACAAGCATATCATGATTATTATGTCTGGACATGTCACGTTCATCGGCTATTCAAGTAACCAGATAGCAAATTTGGTATATATGCAGCTATCAAAACGGCCGCGAGCATGCCTTGAGCGTAGCATGTTATTATGTTTCACATAAAGAGTATTTCATGATTATCTGCCTAGACGTGTCATTTACCCTCATAGTCTATTCACGTGACGTGATACTAAATTTGGTTTATCTGCAGCGATCATAACAACCATAAGCACGCCAAAATCGTAGCACGTTTTATGATTTACATTACACGCATGTCATGATTATCATGTTTACACATATAATTTACCCTTGTATTCTATTCACGTCACCTGATACCAAATTTGGTATATGTGAAACTATCAAAGGGCCGGGAGCATATCATGAGCGTGGCATGTAGCCACGTTCTTATATTACACGCATCTGATGATTATCATGTTTGTGCCAGTCATGTACCTTCGTCCTTCATTCACGTCCCGTAATAGCCACTTTGGTATATGTAAGGGTATCGAAACAACTATGAGCGCACCATGAGCGTGGCTCGTAGTCATGACTAGTTATAACATGAAAATTATGCCATGTATGTTATGATTTACATGTGAGGGCCTGTCACTTATGTTCGCTCGGCATTCATGTCATACCATACCACTTTTCCAAAATCTCATGTGAACGGAACCACCGCAAAAGTAGCAAGATCATAAAATGTAAATCATGAAATTCATTACATACACGTCACGATTTTCATGCTAAGACTAGTCAGTTATGCTCGCAATACCGTCAGGTTATGCCATACCAATTTTCGTATCGACACAATAATTGAGATGACTAGGAGAGCTAAACGTCGTAGGCGGCTAGATAGATAGATAAATAGATAGATAGATAGATAAATAAATATATAGATAGATAGATACGCTCAATGTTTCCGAAGTTCGCCAAAAATGATTCACATTTATAAAAGCATGGTCATCGGTCATTGTGATGCTTGCGATGGCTGGGCTGGCAAAATAGATAGATAGATATATAGATAGATAGATAGATAGATAGATAGATAGATAGATAGATAGAAAGATAGATAAATCAACACAACGTTACGAGGTAGAGGTAAATGATGCCGCACATGGCTTCCGTGTCATGATTATCATGTTTGGTTGTGTCGTTTACTTTCGTCATCTATTCACGTCATGTGGTGCCGAATTCAGTATATGTGGAGCTCCCGGACTCCGACGTCTGCGTAGCTCTGGCCAACGGGGCTCGCCCTACGTCATCTCCTGACGCCGACAAGAGCTCTCGCAAGTGGTGCCCCGTCCTAGGACTCCTGTGAGGGTGTTTCCATCTTTCCTATCTCTCCTATCCCCTCGATATATCGTCGCTCTCTGGCATACTTTTTCGCTCTCTCTCTACACCTTTTTTCCTATCCTTTTAATCCCTCCCCACCCCCATTCCTTGTGAGCTACTGTTGAGGTGTCGCTCGCTGAAGCAGACAGTTACGGGGCTCACTTTTCTCTTCCTTTCTCTCTTAGAACCACTTTCTCTTTTAGAACCATGACAAGGACTTGAAGAATTACAGGCCGATCAGATTGCTCTCTTTAGTATACAAGCTATTTACAAAGGTAATTGCTAACAGAGTAAAGAAAACATTAGAATTCAATCAACCAAAGGAACAAGCAGGATTTCGAACAAGCTACTCAACAATTGACCACATTCATACTATCAATCAGGTAATAGAGAAATGCTCAGAGTATAACCAACCACTATACATAGCCTTCATAGATTACGAGAAGGCGTTTGATTCAGTAGAAATATCAGCCGTCATGCAGACACTGCGGAATCAGGGCGTAGATGAAGTATATATAAACATTCTGGAAGAAGTCTACAGGGGATCAACTGCTACCATAGTGCTTCTTGAGGAATGCCACAGAATACCAATCAAGAAGGGTGTAAGGCAGGGGGACACAATCTCCCCAATGCTATTTACCGCGTGCTTACAGGAGGTTTTCAGAAGCCTAGAATGGGAACAGTTAGAGATAAGAGATAAGAGTTAATGGAAAATACCTTAGTAACCTGCGCTTCGCCGATGACATTGCATTGCTGAGTAACTCAGGGGACGAATTGCAACTCATGATTACGGAGTTAGACAAGAAGAGCAGAAAGGTGGGTCTTAAAATGAATCTGCAGAAAACGAAAGTAATGTACAACAACCTCGGAAAGGAGCAGCGCTTCGAGATAGGTAATAGTGCACTTGAAGTTGTAAAAGACTATGTCTACTTAGGGCAGGTAATAACCGCAGAGCCTAACCACGAGATTGAAGTAACTAGAAGAATAAGAATGGGGTGGAGCACATTCGGCAAGCACTCTCAGATTATGACAGGTAGATTGCCACTATCCCTCAAAAAGAAGGTATATAGCAACTGTATCTTGCCGGTACTTAGCTATGGAGCAGAAAACTGGAAACTTAAAAAGAGGGTTCAGCTTAAACTGAGGACGACGCAGCGAGCAATGGAAAGAAAAATGGTAGGTGTAACCTTAAGAGACAAGAAGAGAGCAGAGTGAATTAGGGGACAAACAGGGGTTAAGGATATCATAGTTGAAATAAAGAAGAGGAAATGGACATGGGACGGGCATGTAGCGTGTAGACAGGATAACCACTGGTCATTAAGGGTAACTAACTGGATTCCCAGAGAAGGGAAGTGGGCTAGGGGGAGACAGAAGGTTAGGTGGGGAGATGAGATTAAGAAGTTTGCGGGTATAAATTGGCAGCAGCAAGCACAGGACCGGTTAACTGGCGGAACATGGGAGAGGCCTTTGTCCTGCAGTGGACGTAGTCAGGATGATGATGATGATGATGATGATGTATCCTCTTCGAATAGTTTCATGATCAGGTGACAGATTTACCGAATTATCAATGGAAGAAGTATCAGAAGTTATAAGAAAACTTTTGATAGTGGCTCCCGGCCTGAATGAAGTAAATAGAGCAATGTTGAAAGTTTTATTCAATGAGTGATGGAAGAATGTACCTAATGTACTAAATTATTTGATAAAAGAAGCCAAAATTCTATTCGAATGAAAAACAGCGAGAACCATACCTGTTCTTAAAAAAATTGGTAGATCCCATGTACAGTGGGAATCATTGATATGCGAAGCAAGAATAAGGAAGGTGTATCTGGCACATTAAAATCAGCACAACGTAGCAAGACGCGCGTAATATATGCCGTACATGACTTCCATGTCACGATTATTATGTTTCGCGTGGCATTTGTGTTCATCGTCTGTTCACGTCACGTAACACCAAATTTGTTATATGTGAAGCTAGCGAAACGGCCGCGAGCAAACTATGACCGCAGCAGGTGGTCATGTTGTACATGACACTCCTGCCATGCTTATCATTTTTGAACACGTCAGTTACCTTCGTTGTCCGTTCACGCCACGTAATACCAAATTTATTATGTGTGAAGCTAGCGAAATGACCGCGAACACACTTTTAGCATGTAGTCATATTTCATATGACACGCACGTCATGTTTTGGACGCGTAATTTAACATCGCCATCTGTTCACATCACGTAAGGTCAAATTTCGTATACTTGAAGCTTGCGAAAGAGCCGCGAGCACACTATAAGCGTAGCATGTCGTCATGATTTACATGACACGCATGTCCTGATTATCAAGTTTGGACGTGTCATTTACCTTCGTCGTTCATTGACGTCATCATCATCATCATCATCATCATCATCATCATCATCACCAGCCTGACTACGTCCACTGCAGGGCAAAGGCCTCTTCCATGTTCCGCCAGTTAACCCGGTCCTTTGCTTGCTGCTGCCAATTTATACCCGCAAACTTCTTATTCTCATCTGCCCACCTAACCTTCTGTCTCCCCCTAACCCGCTTCCCTTTTCTAGGACTCCATTTAGTTACCCTCAATGACCGGCGGTTATCCTGTCTCAGCGCTACATGCCCGGCCCATGTCCATTTCCTCTCCTTTATTTCAACTATGATATCCTTAACTCCCGTTTGTCCCCTAATCCACTCTGCTCTCTTCTTGTCTCTTAAGGTTACACCTACCACTTTTCTTTCCATTGCTCGCTGCGTCGTCCTCAATTTAAGCTGAACCCTCTTTGTAAGTCTCCAGGTATCTGCTCCGTAGCTAAGTACCGGCAAGATACAGCTGTTATATACCTTCCTCTTGAGGGATAGTGGCAATCTACCTGTCATAATTTGAGAGTGCTTGCCGAATGTGCTCCACCCCATTCTTATTCTTCTAGTTTCTTCAACTCGTGGTTCGGCTCTGCGGTTATTACCAGCCCTAAGTAGACATAGTCTTTTACAACTTGAAGTGCACTATTACCTATCTCGAAGCGCTGCTCTTTTCCGAGGTTGTTGTACATTACTTTCGTTTTCTGCAGATTATTTTAAGACCCACCTTTCTGCTCTCCTTGTCTAACTCCGTAATCATGAGTTGCAATTCGTCCCCTGAGTTACTCAGCAATGCAATGTCATCGGCGAAGTGCAGGTTAGTAAGGTATCCTCCATTAACACTTATCCCTAACTGTTCCCATTCTAGGCTTCGGAAAACCTCCTGTAAGCACGCGGAAAATAGAATTGGGGAGATTGTGTCCCCCTGCCTTACACCCTTCTTGATTGGTATTCTGTTGCTTTCTTTATGAAGCACTATGGTAGCAGTTGATCCCCTGTAGACTTCTTCCAGAATGTTTACATATACTTCATCTACGCCCTGATTCCGCAGTGGCCGCATGACGGCTGATATTTCTACTGAATCAAACGCCTTCTCGTAATCTATGAAGGCTATGTATAGTGGTTGGTTATATTCTGAGCATTTCTCTATTACCTGATTGATAGTATGAATGTGGTCAATTGTTGAGTAGCCTGTTTGAAATCCTGCTTGTTCCTTTGGTTGATTGAATTCTTATGTTTTCTTTACTCTGTTAGCAATTACCTTTGTAAATAGCTTGTATATTACAGAGAGCAAGCTGATCGGCCTGTAATTCTTCAAGTCCTTGTCATCTCCTTTCTTATGTATTAAGATGATGTTAGCGTTCTTCCAAGACTCTGGTACTCTTCCCGTCAGGAGACACCTCGGAAACAGGGTGGCTAATTTTTTAACAGAATATGAACTCCATCTTTCAGCAGATCTGATGTCACCTGATCCTCACCAGCAGCTTTGCCTCTTTGCATGCTCTCCAAAGCTTTTCTGACTTCTTCTATCATTACTGGTGGGGTGTCATCTGGGTTGCTGCTAGTTCTTATAGTATTAAGGTCGTGGTTGTCCCGGCTACTGTACAGATCTCTGTAAAACTCCTCCACTCTTTTAACTATCCTATCCATATTAGTAGCTATTTTGCCTTCTTCGTCCCTTAGTGCATACATTCGACTTTTGTCTATCCCAAGTTTCCTCTTCACTGCTTTGACGCTTTCTCAGTTTTTCAGAGCGTGTTCAATTCTCTCTGTAATATGCCTTCTTACATCGCATACCTTACGGCTATTATACAACTTCGAAAGCTCTGCCAGTTCTATTTTGTCTGTTGTACTTGAGACTTTCATCATTTCACGCTTCCTAATGAGATTCTTCGTTATCTAGGAAAGCTTGCCAGTGTCCTGTCTAACTTCTCTGCCTCCAACTTCCACTGCACACTCCGTAATGATACTCGTCAGATTATCATTCATCGTATCTACGCTAAGGTTGGTTTCCTCACTAAGAGCCGAGTACCTGTTCTGAAGCGACACTCTGAATTCCTGTACTTTCCCCCTCAGTGCTAGCTCATTGATTGGCTTCTTGCGTATCAGTTTCTGTCGTTCCTTCTTCAAGTCTAGGCGAATTCGTGACCGTACCATTCTATGGTCACTGCATCGTACCTTGCCAGCCACTTCCACATCCTGCACGATTCCTGGGTGTGCACTCATTATAAAGTCTATTTCGTTCTTATTTTCGCCATTAGGGCTCCTCCATGTCCACTTGCGGTTTTCTCGTTTTCGGTAGAAGGTATTCAAAATCCGTAAATTATTGCGTTCTGTTAATTCTACTAGTAGCTCTCCTCTGGCGTTTCTAGTACCGATGCCATAATCTCCTACTGCCTGGTCTCGAGCCTGCTTCTTCCCGACCTTTGCATTAAAGCCGCCCATCACTATAGCATACTGTGTTTTTACCTTACTCATTGCTGATTGCACGTCTTCATAGAAGTTTTCAACTGAAGCGTCATCATGGCTGGATGTAGGCGCGTAAGCCTGTACCACCTTCACCTTGTATCTTTTATTCATGTTAATCACGATACCTACCACCCTTTCATTGATGCTATAATGTTCCTCTATGTTGCCAGCTATGTTTCTGTGAATTAAAAGCCCCACTCCTAGCTCTCTTCTGTCTGCCAAGCCCCGATAGCAAAGGACGTGCCCTTTCTGTAGCACCGTATAGGCCTCATCTGTCCTCCTAACCTCACTGAGCCCTATTATATCCCATTTAACACCCTCTAGCTCCTCGAATAGTACAGCTAGAGTTCCCTCACTAGATAAGGTTCTAGCGTTAAACGTTGCCAAGTTCAGGTTCCAATGGCGGCCTGTCCGGATCCAGAGATTCTTAGCACCCTCTGCTGCGTTGCAGATCTGACCGCCGCCGTGGTCAGTTGCTTCGCAGCTGCTGGGGACTGAGGGCCGTGAGTTATTTGATGTAAGCATGTGGGAGGTAGTGGCCAGATACTGAACCAGGGTGGCCGATCCTTCTCTGGTGAGGGAGTGCGTTCTCGGCGGTGTTTTGCCGATGAGGCCGCATCCCAGGCCTCTTAATGCAGTTCCATCAACACGCGGATTTTTTTAGATGCGGAAGCATCTTATACTCGCGCCTTGTAGTGCGCCGTCCGCGCCGTCCGCACCGCTTCTCGAACATTCGACAGCTGACGCGCGCGCATGCGCCGCCGCGCCGTCTCCTCTTTCTTCCACCATCTGTGCACCCCTTCCTCCTCTACACATCGCGCGCGCTTCACTCCTCCACCATCTGTGCACCCTCCCTCCTCTACACACCGCGTTCGACATCTACAATTCTCCTGATTCTCCAGTGGACGCGCATGCACCGTCGCGCTTCGAGAACATTCAACAGCTGACAGTGCATGCGCCGTCGCATTGTATATATATATACTCAAGGTCGGCGCTCGCTCGCTCAGTTGCCGCTCGTCGGTTGGTTTGTACGGTTCGTCGACGTCCAAGGTCGCGGTGAAATGAATTCCAACGAATCCACAAACACAATGATCTACGTCCCTTCGACCAGCGCCGCCCTTTCGCATACGTGTGTACGTGTTCACTCATTTAACACCCCCTCCTACAACCACGTTAACCAATTTAGCCATCGACCCAAGTAAGTCGCAATTTAACACCCCATTTCACAACCACGTTAACCAATTTAGCCATCGACCCACGTAAGTCGCACTTTAACACCCCGTTAACCAATTATATGCTCCGCATCCTCCTCAGTGTTCCCCCGAGGGAAGCTGCGGGCAATTTTTTTTATCCAGTTGGGAACTGCGCGGCACCGGGATTTGAACCACGGACCTCTTGCATGCGAGGCGGATGCTCTAACCACTACGCCATCGCCGCATTATTCATTGACGCTATCGCCGCATTGACGTCATTTAATACCAAATTTTGTACATGTGAAACTAGTGAAATGGCAGCGAGCGCACTATGGGCATGGGATGTATTTTTTTTACATGACAAGCATCTCATGAGGATCATGTTTGGATGTGCCATTTACTTTTGTCGTCCGTTTGCATCACGTAATGCGAAATTTAGTATATATGAACTAGCTAGCGATACGGCTGCGAGCGCATCATTAGCATTGCGTGTAGCCCTGTTCTTACATGACACGCATGTCACGGTTATTATATTTGTACTATTTACATACCTTTGTCATTAATTCACGTCACGTAATACCAAATTTGGTGTATGTGAAGCCAGCGAAACAACAGCGAGTGCATCACGAGCGATGTGGCCATGTTCCTAAATGACACGTGTGCCGTGATTAACATGTTTGCACCAGTCGGATACCTTCGTGATCCGTTCAGGTCACGTTATACCAAATTAGGTGTATATGAAGCAAGCGAAACGACCGCGAGCGCGTCATTAGCGTGCCATGTAGTCATGTTCCTACATGACACGCATGTCATGATTACCATGTTTTCCCCAGTCATATACCTTCATCATCCATTCATGTCACGTAATACTAAATTTGGTTTATGTTAAACTCCCGAAATGACTGCGAGCGCATCATGAGCTTGGCATGTAGTCATGTTCTTACATGACACACGTTGCGTGATTTCAACGTGAGGGCCTGTCACTCATTTTCACCATGCGGTTAGGTCATACCATGCCAGTTTTGCAATATGTCACGAGAACGAAACCACCACAGGAGCAGCAAGACCGTGACATGTATATCATGACACTCATGACATACATATTATGCTTTTCATGCTATGGCTACGCACTTATGCTCGTCATGTTGTCATGTGTTGCCATACTAATCTTGGTATAGTTGCCATTATCAGTACGGCTCGCAGAGCAAGAATAGATAGATAGATAGATAGATAGATAGATAGATAGATAGATAGATAGATAGATAGATAGATAGATAGATAGATAGATAGATAGATAGATAGATTCAAACTCGCCAAAGTTCGGTAAGACATGCTTCGCACTTGAAACCAGGTGAACGCTACGTTTTAGACAATATCAGGCCAATCACACTAACGTCCAATTTTGTAAAGGTAATAGAAAACGTATTTTGCGCGTTCGCATAATGAAATTTGTATATAGAGGACTGATTTTTCACTCATGTCAAATTGTATTCAGACAGGAATGTTGCATATAGCAAGAACATATTGATCAATAGAGTCGCAAGCATCTGGCGTGGCGTCAAACGCAGTGTGCAGATCTGGTTACCCTGGACAACACAAAATCGTATGATAGTGTCGAACCTAGTGTGCTAGGCCGTCGTCTGAAAGAAATCACTTTGCCGGAATATTTAGAAGCGTGGATAACGGAATTTGTAGGAAATAGAAAGTTTACTGTTCACCAGATGGCGTTTCAAGTTCTTATAAACAGGAAAAGGGTGTTCTCCAGGGCGCTGTTCTGTCTCCAGTACTTTTCAATAGTTTAACAAGCTCGATACCATATAATGAGAATGTTCAGACGTATGTCCACGCTGTTGATACCGCGCTCGTCTTGTCAGCTCATGGCATTCACGCTCTCTATCAAAGCCTGCAAATGTACTTATCTGAAATGGAGCATTCGCACGACGTTATTCATCTTTCTCTAAACTTGAACATGTGTGCATTATTAGTATTTACTATAAAAGACCCAGTACACATATCTCTCTAAAAAAACTGATAGCATTCCACAAGGTCAAACCATTAATTATCTAGGAGCGATATACGACAGTTATCTGGTACGGCGAAGCCACATTGAATATATTACAGCAAAAGGTGTTCGGGAAGTTGGCATATTACGGAGCATAAGTAACAAGAGGTCAGGAATGTACAAAGCCACGTTATTATCGGTATACTGCACGTATGTGAGACCAGTTCTGGAATTTAGGTGTGTCTTATACTGCGGCGCGCCTCCCTTAAAGATGTGTCCTCTTTTTTCTTCTGTAGAATCACGCACTGCGCATGTGCTTAAGGCTACCTAAATTTGTAGCAAATAAAATTTTATATGCGGAAGCTAGAATTTCTTCACTCGGCACCAGATTCAGAATATTGCCTGTACAACTATATTTAGGCATTTCAATCCTCTTTAACGCATAAAGAAGCCTTTTTCATTGCGCAATCTGGTTAATTTTTTATTGCCATTGGCCTAGATTTCACACACCTCGAGTAAAGTTTGTACAGTCTCTCCTCAATCTACTGTCCGCGCGAATTGGGTAGGTTATGTCAATCTGTAGGTCAACGAATTTTCTCCAAATGTACTTTGATGACATTTTCTCTAATAGTGCTAAACACACACTTATTAATATATTAAGAGCAACTTTACAGGACTACCTGCTAAGAATGCAAGAAAATGTCATCATTGTGATCGACGTGGCAACGGCATATTCTGCCTTGTTGTAGACTGGTACTTTTCCCTCGAAATTCCAAATTTCACACCCATATTTATTGCAGAATATTTAGCTATTACGTTGGATCTTCGTAAACTTACAACATTAATAAACTCTGGCCTAATAATAACGGACTCTGTCGGTCTGCAGTGGGCTCATGGCATCCGGCCATTAAGAAGCAATATGCGAGATCAATTCCCTAGTACCTAATCACTTAACTGAGGAAGGATCAGTATGGGTGTCTGGGCATAGATGCATAACTCCGAATGAAACAGCAGATGCATTAGTGGTGAAAGTGGCGTTGGACGGTCCAGCTATCAATATTACCCCTACAACAGCTTTTATAGTAGAAGCTTGATTTCAGAAGCAAATGACAATGCGAGAATTCTACACATCATATTTAAGAAATTTTGCGCATTTCTACCATCTAATCACACCCTGGAAAACTTCTTCATGTCATACCAGAGGTCTGGAAGTTTTAATCACTCGATTACGCAGTCCTATTTCTTCATTAATTTTTATTCAGAGCAGGCATGACTTTTTTTTCCGCTTTGTTTCTTTTGTGGAGAAGAGGACACTGTGGAACACTTCTTGATCTCTTGCCGAAAGTTTTCAACGTTAAGAAAGATATCTCTAGAAATGCCGTTATGAATCATTGAGTTAGCTTTGACAACGTCAATTTTACTATCCCTAGGTGGCCATACCCTAGGGTACAGCAAAGGGAATGTGTGCAAGGCCGCGCAAGCTTTCATTGAACTGTCGAAGAGATTTACTCAATAACGTCAATACCAAAAGGTTCTCAGTTAACCAATGTAGGCTATAAAAAAATACTCTTTGATGGCATTTATTGCTATTTCAGTCGATAGGAACTAATTCATCCCATTTTTTCACAATAATGTTTTACAATAACTTCAATATTTGTTTTATTGTTCTTTCCGCTGATTATATATATATATATATATATATATATATATATATATATATATATATATATATATATATATATATATATATATATATATATATACTAAAGCTTTCTCGTCTAAACATTAATACAAATGTATTTAATTGGATTCGCAGTTTGCTTACGAATCGCCAACAATTTGTGCATGCTAACTCCATCTCATCTAGCCGTTCCTCTGTAATCTCTGGTGTGCCGCAAGGTACAGTGCTCGGACCATTACGTTTTCTCATTTACATCAATGACCTTTCATCAAAAATCTCTTCAAGCATTCGCCTCTTCTCGGACAACTGCGTCGTATACCGTCCCATAGCAAACAGCGCTGACACTACTACACTTCAAAACGACCTCAATCTAATTGTATCCTGGTATGATAAGTGGTAAATGTCTTTAAACATAAAGAAAACTTCATTGGTATCTTTTCATCGCAGGCCCCACCACCAACCAGTCAGCAGAGTACACCATTTCCGGCACTGCAGTCTCACCCGCTGAATGATACAAATATCTTGGTGTCACATTTTCAAGTAACACTTCCTGGTCAGCCCACGTGACTAACATAGCCAAATCCGCGAATCGCACTCTGGGTTTTCTACGTAGACACTTAAGACTTGCGCCCCCATCAGTTAAACTAATATCGCATGTCACACTTGTTCGTCCAAAATTAGAGTATGCATTTTCTGTCTGGGATCCCCACCAATCTCACTTATCCAACATTCTCGAATCAATTCAAAACCGTGCTGCGCGTTTTATCTACTCTGAATATACCTACCATTCCAGAGTTTCCATACTTAAAACTCGTGCTCACCTTTCTAATCTAGAATTACGACGTCACATATCTTGACTATGCCTTTATCACAAATTTTATCATGCCCACATCGAAGTTCCAGCCATCCTGCCAGTCCATTGCTCATCAAGCCGCACGAAACCTTCAAGCGCAGTGTATCCTCCACCAGCCCAAAGCACCTCACATCATCGCTCCTTTTTTGTCACAACCGCACGGGACTTGAATCTTCTGCCTACAACTACCGTGCACCACTCCGACCCGCATCAATTCAAGATTGCCCTCGAATCTTTTTTTTATTCTGTAATTAATACCTATCCTTTATGTAATACCCCAGCTGGGGCCTTTCAGGTATTCAAAATAAATAAATAAATAAATAAATATATATATATATATATATATATATATATATATATATATATATATATATATATATATATATATATATATATATATATATATATATATATATATATTTACAGTCCTCAGGCTTTATATAAGGTACTGGGGCCAACACGAGGATGTTGGGGAACGCCGCCAGATGCCAGATTGATGGCGTATTCCTCGGAGTGGATTACTTCAAGATGCTGAGGAACCAACAAAACAACCAACCAATCTTGCGAGAGCGCAGGCAGAGTTCACCTCAAGAGAGTACACAATGGTTCAATAAAGGCAGCTTCTCCACCTATCACGCTAACGGTTTCGTGCAGGCCAGTTGTTTTTTTTTTTCGTTCTATCTTTATGTATAGTGCACAAAAGAACTCGTGCCTATGACGAAACACCCTTCGTTGTTTTTTTTTGCTTCACCTTTGTTATCACAAAACGCTGTTCTTCTATATTTTCGGGACATGTTTTCATCTTAGCAGTGTAATATTCAGAATGTTAGCAATCTGATCACTGGCGAATAATATATAGAAGTTACGGTATATTCACAGTACCTGCGAGAAGGTATTCCTAAGATTACCTGCCCCTGCGCTTCAAAAGTTAATGCAACCAGGTTATACCTACCACGAATAAAATATTGTAATATTGTCATTTATTTGTTGAAAATGCGTGCTACCTAGGAACCTACGTCAGGATGGAGATTAAAGGATGCAAGATTCTCGTAGCTTTCGCAATTGGTTTTCTATACTTGGCTGTTCTGAAGCAATAGATGCACATGTCTGCACGGTGATCTGCAATGACTGCATCATAAGTAAAAATTCACTCTCCAAAACCAACGAATTCTTTACCATTTCTTGAGAGAGCGAAACATGCAGTGTTAACATACGGATTTCAGAACTTAGGGAGCTAACACTTAGGAAGAAATTTATTTTTCTGGAAACTGTGTGCACACTCCACAAGTGCACGCATGCCAGCTTGCGTGCGTTCTTTTATGAGCGCACGCATCGTGCGGTAGGTAATTAGGAAGCCATGAAGGGGCGTTATGAGACCTTATGACTGTGGCATTGGAACTGTGGTTTTAACTTCACCATATATGCCGTGAGTGGACGCTGCCACTGCACGCACACAATAAAAGAGGCATAATAAATGTGCCTGGTTTTCTCGGTCAGGAGAGATGCCTATCGCGTTGTGAAGAGCGGGCCACTTCACGAAAGAGAGGAAACAGCTTTGCAGTGCACAGCTGGTCTATTTCCGAGCCGGGAAAAGTGTCGCATTGCTGTGCTTAGAGGTTTTTATTTGAATCTGAGGTAGGGTACTTGTAGTAAGAAGGTTAAATTCAGTAGTCTGCTCAAAAGGACACATAATTTTCTTCTGTTTTTGTAATAATTTTTTATTTACACTTTTGATCGCAATTTTTTTCTCTCACGTGAAAAGAAAATACTACGGAGGTTCGTTTACAATTTTGTTGCTCACGTAAACGCCGAAAATCTGGCGATGCCTTTGCCTGTATCTTCTATGTCCTCGGTTGCATCTTGAAAGCAAAATGCTGAGTTTACCTACCCATTGTTGTTGATGCAGTGAAGAAAAATATTTAGCAGTGAGATATGCAGGCTGAGAGTGCAGGCTGCAGGCGCTGACAGTGCGGCGATGGCGTAGCGGTTAGAGCATCCGCCTCGCATGCAAAAGATCCGTGGTTCAAATTCCGGTGCCGCGCAGCTGTCAACCAGACTTAAAAAAAAAATCCGCGTGGTGATGGAACTGCATTAAGAGGCTTGGGGTGCGGCCTCACCGGTAACCACCGCCGGTAACGCACTCCCTCCCCAGAGAAGGATTGGCCACCCTGGTGCAGCATCTGGCCACTACCTCCCACATGCATACGTCAGTTAACTCACGGCCTTCAGTCCCCAGTGGCTGCGAAGCAACTGACCACGGCGGTGGTCAGATTTGCAACGCAGCAGAGGGTGCTAAGAATCTCTGGATCCGGACAGGCCGCCATTGGAACCTGAACTTGGCAACGTTTAATGCTAGAACCTTATCTAGTCAGGGAAGTCTAGCTGTACTATTCGAGGAGGTATAAGGTGTTAAATGGGATATATTGGGCTCAGTGAGGTTAGGAGGACAGATGAGGTCTACATGGTGCTACAGAATGGGCACGTACATTGCTATAGGGGCTTGGCTGACAGAAAAGAACTGGGAGTGGGGTTTCTAATTCACAGAAACACAGCTGGCAACATAGCGGAATACTATAGCAATAATGAAAGGGTGATAGGTATTGTAATTAAACTGGATAAGAGATGCAAGATGAAGGTGGTACAAGCTTACACGCCTACATCCAGCCATGATGACGCTTCAGTTTAAAGCTTCTATAAGACGTCGAATCGGCAACGAGTAAAGTAAAAACACAGTATACAATACTGATGGGAGACTTTAATGCAAAGGTAGGGAAGAAGCAGGCTGGAGACCAGGCAGTAGAAGATTATGGGATCGGTACTAGAAACGCCAGAGGAGAGCTACTAGTAGAATTCACAGAACGCAATAATTTACGGATTTTGAATACCTTCTACCGAAAACGAGGAAACCGCAAGTGGACATGGAGGAGCCCTAATGGCGAAAATAAGAAAGAAATAGACTTTATAATGAGTGCACACCCAGGCATCGGGCAGGATGTGGAAGTGGTTGGGAAGGTACGATGCAGTGACCATAGAATGGTACGGTCTCGAATTCGCCTAGACTTGAAGAAGGAACGACAGAAACTGATACGCAAGAAGCCAATCAATGAGCTAGCACTGAGAGGGAAAGTACAGGATTTCAGAGTCTCATTTCGGAACAGGTACTCAGCTCTTAGTGAGGAAACCAACCTTAGCGTAGATACAATGAATGATAATCTGACGAGTATCATTACGGAGTGTGCAGTGGAAGTTGGAGGCAGACTAGTTAGACAGGACACTGGCAAGCTTTCCCAGGAAACGAAGAATCTCATTAGGAAGCGTCAAATGAATAAAGTCTCAAGTACAACAGACAAAATGGAACTGGCAGAGCTTTCGAAGTTGATTAATAGCCGTAAGGTAAGCGATGTAAGAAGGCATATTACAGAGAGAATTGAACACGCTCTGAAACACGGAGAAAGCGTCAAAGCAGTAAAGAGGAAACTTGGGATAGACAAAAGTCGAATGTATGCACTAAGGGACGAAGAAGGCAAAATAGCTACTAATATGAATAGGATAGTTAAAAGAGTGGAGGAGTTTTACAGAGATCTGTACAGTAGCCGGGACAACCACGACCTTATTACTATAAGAACTAGCAGTAACCCAGATGGCACCCCACCAGTAAGTCAGAAAAGCTTTGGAGAGCATGCAAGGAGGCAAAGGTGCTGGTGAGGATCAGGTAACATCAGATCTGCTGAAAGATGGAGTTCACATTGTGTTAAAAATTAGTCACCCTGTTTACGAGGTGTCTCCTGACGGGAAGAGTACGAGAGTCTTGGAAGTATGCTAACATCATCTTAATACATAAGAAAAAAGATGACAAGGACTTGAAGAATTACATGCCGATCAGCTTGCTCTCTGTAGTATACAAGCTATTTACAAAGGTAATTGCTAACAGAGTAAACAAAACATTAGAATTCAATCAACCAAAGGAACAAGCAGGATGTCGAACAGGCTACTCAACAATCGACCACATTCACACTATCAATCAGGTTATAGAGAAATGCTCAGAATATAACCAACCACTATACATAGCCTTCATAGATTACGAGAAGGCGTTCGATTCAGTAGAAATATCAGCCGTCATGCAGACACTGCGGAATCAGGGCGTCGATGAAGTATATATAAACATCCTGGAAGAAATCTACAGGGGATCAACTGCTACCATAGTGCTTCATAAAGAAAGCAACAGAATGCCAATCAAGAAGGGTGTAAGGAGGTGGGACACAATCTCCGCAATGCTATTTACCGCGTGCTTACAGGAGGTTTTCAGAAGCCTGGAATGGGAACAGTTAGGGATAATAATTAATGGAGAGTACCTTAGTAACCTGCGCTTCGCCGATGACAATGCATTGCTGAGTAACTCAGGGGACGAATTGCAACTCATTATTACGGAGTTAGACAAGGAGAGCAGAAAAGTGGGTCTTAAAACCAATCTGCAGAAAACGAGAGTAATGTACAACAACTCCGGAAGGGAGCAGAGCTTCGAGATAGGTAATAGTGCACTTCAAGTTGTAAAACACTATTTCTACTTAGGACAGGTAATAACCGCGGAGCCCAACCACGAGGTTGAGGTAACTAGAAGAATAAGAATGGGGTGGAGCACATTTGGCAAGTACTCTCAAATTATGACAGGTAGATTGCCACTATCCCTCAAGAGGAAGGTATATAACAGCTGTACCTTGCCGGTACTTAGCTACGGAGCAGAAACCTGGAGACTTACAAAGAAAGTTCAGCCTAAATTTAGGACGACGCAGCGAGCAATGGAAAGAAAAATGGTAGGTGTAACCTTAAGAGACAAGAAGAAAACAGAGTGGATTAGGGAACAAACGGGGGTTAAGGATATCGTAGTTGAAAGCAAGAAAAAAAAATGGACATGGACCGGACATTTAGCGCGTAGACAGGATAACCGCTGGTCATTGAGAGTAACTCACTAGATTCCCAGAGAAGGCAAGTGATTTAGGAGGAGACAGAAGGTTAGGTGGGCAGATGAGATTAAGAAGTTTGCGGGTATAAATTGGCAGCAGCAAGCACAGGACCTGGTTAACTGGCGGAACATGGGAGAGGCCTTTGTCCTGCAGTGAACGTAGTCAGCCTGATGATGATGATGGTGATGATGATGATGATGATGATGTTGTTCAGGCTCTATATATCTTATCTACTATAAACGCATCTTAAACTGTGTATATTATTTTGGACAATTCTCAGTGCTTAACTCAGTGAATTCGCACAAAACGTAGCTGATCAACGACAAAAAGAAGCAGAGCCAATTAGCTGTGCTGGCGAGTTCAACTAAATTCATTATCATGTCATTATATTTATGTTAGCAAATGATCTCAGAAAATTTGAGAGGGCTAAATGCTCTCGGCTCACGTGCAAGAACACACTTTCTCTTTTCGAGCTCGAATGCACAACCTTCAGCTCGGACCGCACCGACAAAAAGGATGCTTTTTGGTCTGCTTTAATTCATTTTACCACACGCCACGACTGTTCTACTATACATAAAAATAACCAAAAATTCTTTCCTGGAAGTTGCTTGTATAAAATGACTGCAAGGTTTATCAGATCTGGTTAAAAAAAAAAAAGGTAACGAACCCCTCTAACAATGCCGCTTCCGTCGCATGTCAGAGGGGGTACGACATTCCACACTTAGTTGGGTCTTGGCTAAATGCTGGCTATATCTAGGGAACTAGAAGAATAATGTCCGGTCTCTTACTTATATGCAGTAGTTAAAGCGGGATAGGGTCAAGAGTGGACAATAGCTTCTAGCGAGTTATGTAAACGGAATTCGTGGTTAGTTGTTTTCAACTATTGAGCGTAGTTTTAATAGTTTGAAGTTTGTTATATATTTGGCTGCCCAAGTTTTTCTGCATAATCACATGGTAAGACATTCGTTGCTTGCTGCAGCCAGTCTTAACTGGCACTTTCTAAAGCAGCAGTGCTTGATGCCCATGTCGTGCAAAAAAATGGGCACCTTGCGAAAGTGGTGCAACGCTGACCAAACAGCGGAGCTTGTCGCTGACATAGAATATTAGCGATGTAATAATTACATTGAAGTGTTTAGCACAACACTAATCAACACGCTCGTAACTAGCTTGGTCTTGATTAACATATAGAAATTAGGAAGATCTTGATGGGTGAGGTCCTCTCTTTCTGGATATCTGACTTTTTTCTATTTCTGTCTCTTCCTCTGTTTTTTTTTCTTTTCCTCCCTTTGTCTGCTTGGTGCTTCTCTTTTCTCTTATTCAAAAAGCCCACTTGATGAAAAAGTGCCTACAGCACCCATTCAATGCGTCAGGCTCAACTGTTGTGTTGTTGACAGACCTCGTTCCTCTGCCAAATTACTATGTGGCGCTGCAAAAATGCTATGCAACTATCCGGAATTCTCGAATAAACGTCACCATATCAGTCTTTATGGGTAGTCAATCCTTAGGTGAAGTATGGGACAAAGGAAACGTGCGCCGGCCGAGTATTTGCGTGTCGCGCGCTAGGTGCAGCGTATTTTTCTGATCACATGGAATGGTGGAAAGAAACGCTTAAATACTTCCACTGTTGTGAGCTACATGAACGGAAGAACTGCTTAAACAATGTACCCAGTTTTGAAATGCATGCAAATACGTGATAAGCATTCTTTTGTGTCCAACAGGCCTTGTCTAAATCTTCAAGCACTACCAAACAGTGTGTGTAGTGGGCTTGTAGCAGACCTCTATACCATAAGGGGCGTTAAACGAAATTAGTTGATCCTCCGCAGCACCTCAGCGGACGCAGCCAGCCAGCAGTTTTGCTATTGCAGGCTTGTTCGCAACGCTGTTGCGGATGCTCAGCTAAATATGTTGAGTGATGTCAGTGTCACAGTGGTACGTACAAGCATGCCTCCCCTCTCGCAGCGAGTTTCTAAAGCGAAGCTGCGCTTGCTGGATGTCCTTTGGCCGGTTGTGCCTAGCGCAGGCATGCAGTGCCACAGTTGGCACTGTATACCTGCAACCCCACTACGCAATAGTACTCCCCTAAATATGAAGAATTTTCGGTGGGCAAAAACAAATGTGCCACATAAATATGGCGTAATCCCATACACTAGTACCACACGTACATAAAAAAAAAATCTCTGCATATCCTCAGAGTGAATGATGATGAGTGGGGCGAAGCGTTTGTCTGGCTCTCTGTCTGTCTGTCCGTTCGTCCATATTTCTGTCTGTATGTGTCTCCGTGCGTCTGTTTGTCCATCCGTCCATCCGTTCGTCCATCCATCTGTCTGTCCATATGTCTGTCTGTCTGTCTGTCAGTCTGTCTGTCTGTCTGTCTGTCTGTCCCTATGTATGTATGTATGTATGTATGTATGTATGTATGTATGTATGTATGTATGTATGTATGTATGTATGTATGTATGTATGTATGTATGTATGTATGTATGTATGTATGTATGTATGTATGTATGTATGTATGTCTGTCTGTCTGTCTGTCCGTCCGTTTGTCTCTCTGGTATCTTTGTGTCCCTTTGTTCGTCCATCCGTGCATCCGTGCACTGGACGCTAAGCACGTAGGGGTTGCAGGGTCAAAGAAACTACCACACTTCGTGACCTTGAGCGCTTTTTTTACTTCGAATGCGCGGCTTTTCAGTGTGATCGCGTGCGCACGCGTGGACAAGTAGCGACCTCTCATGGTGATTTCTATAACTTGCTTTTTCGCACACAGACACACAGACGATTTTTCGCTAACAACTAAACCGGGCCGACGCCGAAGGAGGGATTTCTGTGACACGAGCTCTCTAATGATATCGCGTAATCTGCGCGAAAAAATTGGTGAATTGTATTCTTGAAGCGCTGCGTTAGAGAGTCTCGATCCGTGCAGTGGAGGCGAACGAGCGTACCGAGGCACGTTAGACACGATCTCCAACAGCAGTTATCTTCGAAAAGAAGGAAGGCATGCGCGCCCGCGAAGAAAGATATGCGCCTCTCTCAGAGACGATAATGTGTAGAACGCGAAATGACGGGCATGTGCCACCACGTGCCGTCTTAGCAAATCGTTGGAAACAATTGCCTCTTTGAGATTGCGTTGCACTGTCAGCGCAGCGTGATAAATGCTACGGTCCTTAGAATCACTTGTGTGTGCATTATCTAGTACAAAGACACACATACGAAACATCGACGTGCTGTTATGGATCCTCATATATGCACATTAATTGCTTTTTAATTGACAATCACACAAGTATGAACGCTGACTTTTGAGCAATATTGGTGAGCGCTGCGGATGGAGTTGGCCATTTGAAGTATCATTCGGTGCAGTTTAGAGTATTGTTACCGCGGACAAACAGACAAGTGTACCGACAGACAAATAGACAGACCAAAGCTTTGGCGTCGAAGGTCCCTAATTTAAAAATACGCCGTGAACGAGTTCACGGAGCGAACTGACTACATTACAGCTCTGCCTCACCACAGTGCTCTAGTGGCTAAGGTCCTCGGCTGCTGAGCCGCAGGTCGCGGGATAGAATCCCGGCTGCGGCGGCTGCATTTTCGATGGAGGCGGAAATGTAGGCCCTTGTGCTCAGATTCGGGTGCACGTTAAAGAACCCTACGTTGTCAAAATTTCCGAAGCCCTCCCCTACGGCGTCTCTCATAATCACGTAATGGTTTTAGGACGTTAAACCCCACATCTCAATCAATGCATTACAGCTACTGCTAATGGGGCTACTCCATGAGTCATGAGCACGTATACGCTCGACTGGTGAATGGGGTGTTCTGTTTAAAAGAAATGTTTAATGACTTAGAAGATGGTGTAGTCTACTACGGGTGAGCACTAGGCTGTCCCAGTGAAAACTCATTAATTGCAATAGGTTTTTTTTTACGTGACGTAAGGACATTTCACGTATTTCAGGTATATGAGTTGGCTGCATAGACTCGTGTTAGTTTGGATTGTTTTCAGTCGAAAAATTCTGCTTGTTAGTGAATTTTGTCAAAACAAATCGCAACATATTCACGCAGTGAATGATAATGAGTGGGGTGAAGCGTCCATACGTCCATCCGTGTGCCCATCCATCCATGCATCAGGACGAACGGATGGTCACATGGGCGCACGGATGGAAGAACAGAAGCACTGACAGAACGCGGATGGATGGAAGCACCAAGAGACAGACAGATGAATGAATGCATGGACAAATCGAACAAAACCACGGACGTACGGAAGCACGGAGGGACGGAACCATGGACGGACAGACAGACTCACGGATGGACAAAAGCACGAATAGAAGCAGTGACAGATGGACGCATGGACGCACAAATGGACGGACGGAAGCATGCATGGGCAGACAGATGACGGACTCACGGACGGATGAACAGAAGATTATAGATAGGCGGACGGGTGAATAGACGAACGCATGGACGGTGGACATACGGACAGACGCTTCACCCGACTCATCATCACTCGCTCCGTGAATATGCTGTGAAAACCACTAACCCAATCTTGTTATATTATTGCTATGGACATACACACGCAACGCCATTTATTGAGCACGTCATAATCTAGAGGTGGCTACATACTATACATTAGGAGGAGCGAACGACCCAAATTTCAGACATCCCTGCTCAGCCAAACGTAACAATTTAACAAGAAACGACGAACTTCTAATTCGTATAATATGCGTAGCGTTACGAATCAGCAAAAAAGTACATCAGCAAAAAGTGCTTATGGTTCCAACAAAAATTACCAGTCATACCTCTGTTGAACAGGTGTTCTACGGTGTACTGCAGGACTGGGGACGGAGCGCGTATTTATTTTTAGGTTGTAATCGACTATAGGGTGCCTTATTGCATGCGCGCACGCATCGAGGCACGCTATAATACAAACGCAGCCCCCTCAAAAAATGCATCCAATGACGCCTGGTGAGTATGGTGCTGTACACGTTTGTATAACGATAGGAAAGAGTTTCCTCTGGAATAAACACACACCAGAAAAATCAAATTGACGCCTCTCGGTTTCGGCGCAGTGGCACCTCCACCCCATTTCTCGTATCGAAGGGCGCCCTGTCGAATTTGCATTGGTTTGTCTTAACCAATACGTCATAGCAGAAAGCGGCTCTAGTTGGACGTGCACCGTAGAAAAGGGCAAAGGCACATTTTATTATTTTTCTTAGCGTCTCATTGACTATAGGCATCAAGATTGCCACGTGACACTCATTTTTAATTTCTTCTTTTTTTACTTTGTGCAAGCTGAGCGTGAAGCAGGCAGACATAATTACGGGCACGAGCGCCAAAGAAGGCTGTGTCCAGTCAGCACCACGCGCTTCACTTACAGCCGAAAGGCACCGACGCGGGTCGTTTCCCTCTCCCCTCCGCAACTGATGACTGTCAGCTTCTTTTCGTCCCACGGAAGGTTCAATGGCCTCACCGTCTCAAAGCGTGAATAGTGTTGATGTAAGCTTCGGCTTACATGACAAACGGTTTCAATTAGATGAACGGTTGCAATCAGAGCGCGACTCGTTCGTTCGGACTGTTTGCTAGTGGAGCTGATCGGTTTGTTTTTGCCGAGCTAAGCCTAGCCAAGTTGACGCTTTCCGGCTCTACGCCGACAGCGCTTGTCTGGCACCGAGATTAGGCCTCGGGATTATGCTGCTCACATGATACTGTTTCTGATTATTTCCGCAATTGGTTCCTCGTGCGTGGGCTTCTAATCCGAGGAGGTAATCCTTAGGGAAAGACGTAGCTGAAATGGTATATTATCTTTGATAAACTATTAGACACAATTTTCACGCCTTTAGATCGGCGCTTGTCTAGATACAGTTTTATGCCACAGTTGTTGTTTTTTTTATTCAGATTTTTTATTTTCTCCAAGAGAGTGAAGGAGAAAAATGATACTAGCCACATTACGTCCAGTTTGCTATACCATACCGGTGGGGAGGATAATGAGGACGTAAAACAGAGGAAGCATGAGAGCATAAAAGTCACATATGTGCAATGCAGCCCATCTAGATTCTATCACTTAATCCAGTGACCTTGAAGAGCTGAATATCTTGAGGTGTTGTTCAGGCTGTGTATGTACATCTACATTGCGTTGTTTCGTGGGTATGACTCAGTGCCAAGTTCGGAGCACTTTGAAGGCCCGTTTGTTGGATGTTGCCATATGCTGTCATCATCTCATGTAGCTTGGCGTAACACTGGCCAAACTACGCCACGTTCAAAACAAAGGTGATGTTTTAAGGTGGCTCTACAGGGCGCATGCACCGAAAAGAATACGCACAACACAACCTAAAACAAAGGCTCAGGCTTAAAGACTACTGCGTCCTTTTTTGCTTCTTTCTCGATGGCAGATTAAGTGCGAGGCATTGCCCCTTCAAAATAAGCATCGCCTCGATGCTAAATGAAGGGATAACAGTAAACATAAACAAAAAATCAAAAGTCTTGAAACCATAACTGTCGGAAAGTGTAGTATTTTTTTACCAGCACCATGTGCACAATCTCTGGCCGGGGCTGCCGGCTCGTCGCTGACTCGTCGTCAATTTGTGAGGCCCTATGTACCAACTGAGAAGCTTTTCGAAAACGCCTTTGAAGCGAACGGAGGTCGAAACGAACAATGAGCTACTCGATTGATAGTCGACATTTCTGTGGCGGTGGTTGTAGCGCAGCGTGTCGACGCACGGTCGTTTCGTGATGGTCACGCGTGCCTGTTGGCGTGCATCCTCGGCTTCTTGCGCAAAACACACGGCATATTCGTCAAAATCGTAAATGCAGTCAATGTCGCATGGTAATATTGCATCCAAACTTATCTACTTCTTCATGAAGTCAGAACAAATTATTGTAAATTTACCACTGCATTGTCAGGCATTTTACATGGGAACTCAATACCATCGGATATGAAGGCATATACATTCTTATCAGTCCAAAGAATAACCAAGGATAATTTCTTTAACACTCTATCACACGCATCGAATTAAGTACGTTTGTTTTCTCCTACAGAATACGTTCTAATGTACTGTTGCCTATATTTAAGTGCTTGAATTTCGCCTAAGTATAAATTTTGCCTATGTTTCTTGCATGACCTCCTTCATATACTTATAGAGTCTATTGAGGAGGTTATCGTTTGATGCCTCTTCACGTTGCTGGTTTCACGTGGCATTTATCCTTGTCTGAATTTGTGTGTACTTTATTCCATGCTACTTTTCAGTCTGCTTTTCATTGTAATTTTAATAAAGATATTTTTATAAGTTGCTTTTTTTTTCTTTTTTGCTATCGACGCACTTCATAATGTAAAAAATGCATCTCACTGTTTGCTGAGATTCTTGTAACCACCATTTATTTTTTATTAGGAGGTCTCCCCGACAGTTTCCACGTTGGGACCTCCAAATGTACATCTATATTCAAATTGTAAGTTTTAAATATATAAATAATAATATTTTGCTGCACAAAACATAATCTAATGATCTTGACCATGTTAATGATAAAATGGCGTGCAGCGTTTGGTCTCTTGCCTAGCGGTATCGCACGCCAATGTTACGCAAGGCAGTAAGTACCTAATGCCATGTTTTGTGCTCTACGTCTATTTACGTATCAAGCGCATCAACCATGGTTTTGTTCAGTCTTCTGGCCAATCTGTCTTCCTGTGGGTGATATGCTGCAGTCTTGCGATGCGTGGTGTAACTTAGCTGAAAGACGTGTTCAAGGAGCATTGCCGTAAACGCCATCCCTTCATCTGTGATGACACGGGACGGAGAACCCTGGCGTAATGCAGCGCTGGCTACGAAAAACTGAGCAACTTCAGAAGCTGTGTCTTTGTAAGGGGTTTTTGTTTCTGCGTGGGGTTAAACAATCTGTCACTGTTTCCCAGAAACAACAAGGCAAAAGGGCGAAGGAGCTCCTGGCCGAGCTGATCGAAGAGTGTCCTGGGTGGCTCGATTGGGTTACGTAATCCCACAGGCTTAACAGATGGGAACTTTCGGCGCTGGCATTCGCGGAAGGCTTGAAAGTATTGTTTAACTCAAGTGGCAAGCTTCTACCAGTAGTAAGACTTGCGTATTCTAGTGAGAGCTCAGGTGATGTCCAGGGGACAAGAAGGCCAGTCATGGCAGCCAAAGAGCTTCGTCACGAAGCCCTGCTGGAACAACCAACAGATAAGTTTGTTCGTTGGCAGCAGCGTTCTTCTTGTACAAGACACCCTGTCGCAAACAGGACACGTGGGCTAGGTGTGGGGACAGAGATATAACGCGGCTCTCAAGATGTTCACTGGTCGTAATACAGAATTTCTTCCCTGCCATACGTGTAGCAATGTCTGTAGTGCTTACGGCTCCGATGAAAGGGCAGTCAGCGGGGTTTTTACCGGAGAGCAGAACTGGCGGGCGTGATAAAGTGTCTGCATCTTCGTGTGCACGACCTGACTTATACACGATACTGATGTCGTACTCCTGCAATCATAGGCTCAAGCGTATGCTACTCGTCCGGGAGGGTCTCTTAGGTTCTCCAGCCAGAACAGCGAGTGATGATCCTTCACTACCTTGAGTGAGCGTTCGCAGAGTTTTTAGTACGCGTGAATGATGCAAATGTGAAGAATGTTGCTGAGAGTCCCGATACCAACTAACTTTATTGTTCCTTCAAGTGGTTTTCTTTGGTTCAACTCCGTAGACTGTGAAACCATTTCCCCTTTGCTCTCCCACTCTACGTCCTTTTTTTGAAGGCACAGAGAAAGGAAAAGAAATGTAGGTCGGCGACTACAATTTTTATAATCTAAAGTGCCACCAACGGCGCCCCATTCACCTCCACCTCCTCTCTTAGCAGCTGCACTTACGCCCCTACAGCGTTCACTAGGAAACTACAGAGGAAAAGGAGGGAGCAAGCACGTGCTTCAGGACCGGCCGTGCTCAGGCATATGCCATAGCACGGAGAGGCATAGGCCTCTCCTGTGCACATGCCAGGGTAAGCAGATGTCGTCGTGAAAGCAAATGAAAACGCACTACCGAGGACAGACGAGATGGCACTTTCCCTACCAAGGCTACCAAGCACGGGGGAGAGGAGGAGACTGCTCAGCGACATGAATGGCGTTTATTTAGTTATTTCTAAGAACTTTATCTGTGACACGCTGGCACCGCAACCTGCTCAGCCTCGGCGCACCGAGAGTTCACCACAATACTCCCCTAGTTAGAGCACGAACAAAATGAAATGCCAGAGAAGCCAGTGGCTACAGGTCGAGGTGATCTGGAACAACTGCCAGCCTTCCAGTGAGTAAAATTCAGTATATTCGAGAATTCCCATGTCCATCGCTCCCGTTGGTGTGGTATTTGGTGCTGTTTTGTTGGTTTCAGGCGGATAGGCGGATGCTGCTGACGACTGGTTGGTTTCCATCTGCGCCGGCGTAACTCGGTCTAGTGACACATTTGCTTGGTGGTCGTGCCTTTCAATTATAATCGCCTACTTTCCGTGGCGGATAAGTTTGACGCGCCTGTTGTGTAGTGCTTGTAGTGGTCTTCATACTGCAACGTTGCGCAAGAAGACGTGGCTACATGACTCGATTCGCTGCTCACATATGCTATTTTTGTAGTCTGCCGTGGAGATGTAGGCAAAACTTCCATCATTATGCGACGTAGGTGCGACTCATAGTCACCAGCAGAAATGTGGTCTCATCAGTAAGGCGCAAAAAAAAACTCACCAGGAAGACGCAGGGTTGAGCCCTAGGCAGGTTCTGCAGCTCTGCATCCGACGCCTGCCTTGAACGCGCTGCGTGTGCCCCAAAGTACAACGGGCAGTGTTTCGACGCAAGAGTGTTCTTCGCTTGCCATGAGTGCGGCTTTCAAATGCCGGTAGAGTCGCTCGACCATTCCGTTACTCATTCGATGGTATAGGCTATCATGGTGATCAGCAATGTACCTATGAGCTTCGTCACACTGGTGAATAATACGGACTCGAATCGGCTTCCTCTTTCTCTTGTGATAAATGATGGCACGACGAAGTGATAGAGCCATTGTCTAAAGAAAGCCCGAGCAACAGTTTCGGCTGTCATGTGAGGAATGGGAATAGCCTCTGCCCAACGCGTGAAACGATTCACACACGTGAATAAGTACATTTGGTCCTGATATGTTGGCGACGGCCCGACGATGTCAACGTGTACATAGTCGAAGCGAGCATCTGGCCCGGGAGACACTGACAAAACCATTGTCGCGAATCACGGTTCATGCCGGCTCATGCGAAACGTGCTGGGAGGAGGTTTTCCGAGTCCGTATTCCCGGGCGTGACATCTCGTCTAGCGGTGCAAATACCTGGCGAAGGAGGTGCGCATGGGCACAAATGGGTGTGGCTTGCCATTAGACGTGTTGCAGCAAAGGCCTTCCATACCTGGTGAGGGGAACCACTGCAGGTATAGCGGCGTCAGCGTGTCTTCTAGGCGGTACAGTTCGAAGGCATGGCATTAAAGAGCCACTCTTTTCTTAGGTATATTTCTGTAGGCAAGGTTTCGGCGCTGACTGGGCTACGCGAAGGAGCATCGGTGATAGCATCGTCGACTCCTTTGATGTGGTGGATGTCCGTGGTAAATACAAATATGTATGACATCTGCTACAATTCAAGGACGTTATGGGCGCGCCCATCAGTACTCAGTGACCACAAGGCATTCGTGAGAGGTTTGTGGTCCGTTAGAACAAAGAACTCGGTACTTTCGAAGTAACGCTAGAAGTGCTAGACTGTCGCGTAGAGGGCCAATAGTTCGCGTCTGAAGGTGTTGTACCACTGTTCGGGGGGCGTCAGTTTCCGACAAAAGAAAGCGCTCGGTCACCATACTTCTTTGATGCATTGTTGAAGTGTGTAAGCCACAGCTGCGCCTGATACGTCGACTATAACACACTGCAGAACTCCCGGTTGCGGGTAAGTGCTCAGAATGGCGTCCGCAAGATGTCTCTTGATCTCTTAGAAAACCACTTTGGCAGAAGGTGAAGAGGCTGTAGAATAGTTGCACACTGGGTTATGAAACGGTGGTAGTAGTCGAGAAGGCCAAGGAACTCACGAAGCTGACATCTTTAGTGTTGGGTCGTGGGAACTGCTCGACTGCTTTAACCTTGTCTGAAGGAGGTTGAATTCCACAGTTCGAGATGGCGTGGCCAAGAAACGTAAGCTCGTGCACACCAAACTCCTGCTTGTCCGTGTTCACCAGTATTCCATGCTCTGCCACGCGCTGAAACACAGATCGCAGGTGCACCTCATGCTCATCTGGTGAGCTGCTTGCGAATAGTAAATTGTCGAGGTACGCATGACAGAAGTCGGGGTTATCTAAAATGCCATAAATAAAGCTCTCGAATGGCTGTCTGGAGTTTCGAAAATCTAACGGCATGTGGAAAAAGTGGAATAATGTTGTTATTGCAGTCTACGGGGTGTCTCCTGGGGCCATGAGTATTTTATGTTAGGTACTTACGAGGTTGATTTGGAGAAAAGTGTCGGATCATCCAAATTGGTGATAAAATCGTGAATATGTGGAAATGAATAACGGTCGGGCACAGTTGCTCGGTTGAGAGCTCGATAATCACCGTAGGGCCTCCAGTCTTCTCGAGTAGATTTTGGTACCGTGTTTGCAGGGGTTGCCGAGAGGCTAGTGAATGAGCGGATCATTCCAAGCTCGGCATGTGGTCAAACTCCTGTCGTGCTACATCCAGCTTCTAGGAAGACAGGCGGCGTGGTCGCGTGTAAAGTTGGAGTCCTGTAGTATAAATGAAGCAAAAGGCATTGTGCTTGACGACACTGCTGGTCTGCGGTGGCAACGTCAACTCGGGGCAATCGCGTAGGATAGGAGCGAAACGGGCGGTGCCCAGTGGTATTACGAGCATAGAGTTGCGAAACAGAAGCTTAGATGGCTTTCCGCACACTTCTGCTTGTGAGAAAGGTCCTGTATTCGTCGGTTGCACACATAAACAAGCAGTCCTAAGTAACGCAAGAAATCTGCTCCCAGGATAGCAATTGGTACGTCGGTATCACAAATGTCCATGTGAACGTCCCCTTGAAGGCAACAGATTCAGTCTCTTCCTTAGAGAAGTTAGCTTGTCGTCCACTTTTTTTTTCATAAGAATTGCACTGCAATTGCTTTGATAACATTTTCTGTACTTTAATTGACATATATGTCTGTCAGCTGTGATTAAATATGTGTTTAAAAACAAAACAAGCCCATAACTTAACCCTTATTTCTTACATACGACGAAAGGCATCCCTCCGTGGTACTGTAGTTTGACTCCAGGCATGATGGCGTGCGACTTGCGTAAGCAATAATTCGTTAAACCCGCTCCTGTCTGCTGTACAAGTGCTATGCCAAGACCAATATAACTGCATTCGTTATGACTTTCTCGGTCCCTTCCTCGTAGAAGTGCCCAAAATTAGGTTGTGATGCCAGGTTACGTAGCAGCTCGGCGAAAGTCGTTTTTCGTTCAGAGCATGAAACGAAGGGTGGGTCATCCCTGGAGAGTGGAATAAGTGGTTCAGGAACGTACAGATATTGCCTATAAAGGACCAGCAGTATGCACATATTGAAAGAGACCACCGGATACTTTCTTGTAGGCAGCAGTCGTGAAGGCTGGACCGATGACTTTCTTGGGGTCAGGACAGTCGCCTTTAGCGTTCACAGCATTGCCAAGGAACTTCTGTTATCTTTACCAAAGTAAAATTTCGCAGGCTTCAACGTAGTTAGCTGATCAGATTAACTGGAGGACTTGTCATAGCCTCTTCTGACAATCGAATTTTGTAGAGGCGATCCGGCGATAGCAAAGGTTGTTTTTGATGGCCGCACTCATAAGAATCAATTCGCAATAGCCACTTCCAAAAAAAAAATGCTTCGCTTGTTCTAGCTGATCAATAGAGCCATCAATATGCGGAAGTGGGTACACCTTTTTTTGCGTTGCTGAGCTTTCTATAATTGATACAGAAGTGAAGCGTAGCATCATTCTTCTTGACCAGGACAACCACTGATGATGATGGACTGTTGGAAGGCCGGATAACGCCACCATCGATCATTTTCTTCACTTGCTCCTTGATTGCTTCACGTTCTTTCTGCAAGACTTGGCATGGCTGTAGTTGTGGCGTCGTTGTAAGTTATTGTCCCGTGCTGCGTGATTGGCGTCTCAGTTATTTTGGACGATTGAGCAAAGGACGCGCTGACTTCAAGTAACAGTGCTCGCAAGGCCTTTTGGTTCTCTCCCGGCAGTGCATTGTTGCTATCAATATATATGACAAATTTTCCATCACGGCTACTGTCTTTACACGCAAAACGTTCTGTGACGTTCTCCAAGGCTTCATCGTAGGCGACGCAATGCCTTGGAGAACGTCACGATGTTCATTTGTGAAATTTATCATCATGACCTAGCCTTCACCATTCTTAATATTTATTACGCCTCATGCCGGAAAAAGTAAGCGCCAGCAACAGGGATTGATGATTTTTATGTGGGGTTTGACGTCCCAAAGTGCCAGCGACAGGGAGACAATGCACTCTGCCAAGGTTTTGGCGTCACTTTAGCCCTCGGAAGTCACCTGAATCATGACACAGACGTTCATTAGTATTGCGACACTGTCGTCGAAAACTCGAGGGGACTGCACGTTGGCAGGTGCCATTTTACGTTGCCTCGACTGTAGAAAATGAAATACAGTGCCTGCGTTCATAGATTCATCATCATCATGAAAATTGGCCAAGGCCCACTGTAGGGCACAAACCTCTCCCAAGTTCCACTAGTCAATATGAGCATGTGCTTTCTGCTGCCTCCTTATACTTTCCGACTTCTCAATCTCATCTGCCCATCTAATTTTCTGTCTCCCTCTGACGCATCTGCTGAGCCTTAATGATCAGTGGCCACCCTTCGTACGCACTACATGCTTGGCCTATGTCCATTTCTTCTTCTTGATTTCAACTTTGCTATCCCGAAACCCCGTTTGTTTCCCGACCCACTCTGCTTTCTTCCTGTCTTTTAAAATTACACATATACCATTTTCCTTTCCATCGTGGTGTAATCCTCAGTTGAAGTTGAACTCTTTTTTGTAAGCCTCGGCTTTTGTTCTCTGTGCTGGTAAAGTGCATCTGTTATATACCTTCGTCTTGATTATAGTGCTGCAACTGCCTTGAAGAAAATCGTACGCCATGCTCGAGCCGTCTTTAGGCACTCGGCTGCTGACCGTAATGTCGCTGCTTAGACCCCATCCGTCCGATTTCGGGGCATGTGAAGTGATAGCGAGCCATGTGCTATGCCATCTCAGTGCGCGTTAAAGTAAACCAGGTGGTCGAAAGTACCGGAGCCCGCCACAGCGGTCTCGCCCATAATTATGTCGGCGTTCTGGCCCATAAAATTCCTCGTAACATAGTTCATCAATCAATCAATCAATCAATCAATCAATCAATCAATCAATCAATCAATCAATCAATCAATCAATCAATCAATCAATCAATCAATGAATTATTTAACGTGCCATGGAACAACAATAAGGTCTAAGTGCAGGCACACGCAAAAATAAAACAATACATATAAGCACTAAAACAATAAAACAATAAGTAAAACATTAAAACAATATTATACAGACACTCCTCAGAAAAAAATCAATGAAAGTGAAATTACACCAAAAAATAAATCATTGCTGAATGGGAAGTATAAAAAGAGAAAATGAGAATCATAGAAAGGAAGGGAAAAATGAAGGGTAATATAGACAACTACGTAGAAATCTTCCTGAAAGATGAAAAAAGAAGGATCTGTACATTGTGAAAAACTATATGAAAACAGTGAATAGCTGAAATGAAAACAATGATAGCGGACTGCGAAAAAGATCCAAATCATTGAAGTTAATATTGCATAGATACTGCATTCTTTGAACAGTAGGGCGTTGAAATAAATTGACAGGTACATGAAATGATCGCTTCTCTCTATTTTATAACTTTGTTTATTTTTACCACGCACAGTTGTACAGTAAGTGGCTGGGACAGAGAAAAACAGCTGTATAAAACAGCTTGACAAAGTCCCATATCTACATGGCAACTGTAGCAAAAAACGGCAAAAGCAAAATAAACACAGGACAGTTTAAGCCAGCAATGCATATGCTTTGCATCGGAATAAAAGTTATACAAACTTATACGAACCAGAGGCGCACATCCTATACATCGAAAAAAAGAAGTATGCAAACAGAAAGTAATACTACACACAAACTAAATAACAGTATATAAAACAGAAATATTAGAAAGCGTACGAAGATTTTCCCAATTATTCCCAAGTTATTTAGTGTATTCGGCGAGAAATAACGCGATGTCTGAAAACCATGTTCTGTGCGCGGTATTGGTACATGCCAATGTTCAAAGAATCGGTTTAGGCGCGTTGAAGGATTTAATTGCAGGTTGGCTAAACTACGTATATAGGCGCCACCTTTTTTGGTATCTGATCTAAAAGAGATGGTCAAAGAATACTCGTAGAGAACGTTTATTGTGATTATTTTACATTTAGTGAATATATGAGAAGTATGGGCATTAAAAGGGAGGTTAACAACAAATCGTAGCGCTTTTTTCTGTAAAATAATAGGATTATTAATAGAATGCTTTGTTTCCATACCCCTAATTAGATTACAATGACTCAGATGTGACGTAAAGAGCGCCTTGAACATCAGAAGCACTTCAGGAACTGGCAATAAACTCGGACATTAACTACGAAGTTAACTTACAAAGAATCCGAAATTCACACAACTGAGAAGTAAACTGCAGGGTAGCATAGCATCAACTAGCTTGTGAAAAAATTATAAGTAAGCCAATTTCTTCGGCAGTGAAGTGATCGCAACGATAATAATCTGGCAGCGTTAGAACAAAATACAGAGGTACTTCCAGCGACACGATTATTGTATATATTTATGATTTTTTTATGGACTCGCTCAATGACATCACTACTACAAAAAGAAATTCCATTCCGGATCACAGATACACAGTCAAGTTGAGGAAGATATATTGGGGTGTACAATTTGTGGAAAGCTGTAGGAGAACTTAATTCTCTAAAGATTTTACAAACACAGTGGAAAGAACGAACGCCATGCGTGGCAGCAAATTCAGTGTGAGCAGAAAAGTTTTAGCATGCTATCAAAAAGAACTTGAATGTCAATGAATTTATATACCCTACATAAGGACAAGGTATTGACAGAGTATGGAAACGACACGATGTATAATAATAATAATAATAATAATAATAATAATAATAATAATAATAATAATAATAATAATAATAATAATAATAATAATAATAATAATATAATAATAATAATAATAATAATAATAATAATAATAATAATAATAATAATAATAATAATAATAATAGTATAATCCTTCGATGTAACATTGTGAACGTGTATATAATGTACGAATAATACTCTTTCTTTCCACATACAAGCAGGCACTAACAAAAGATAGAAATATACACTGTATAGCTACAACACGCGCATAAGATTAGTGTCTGCGCCACGCACATGCACAAATTGCAGTAGATACCGTCTTAAATACCCCATACCAACGCTTTGCAGTCTTTTAAAAACTAACTTCAATTTTGGTGCCTCGCTCAGCACGTCTAACTCGGACGTGTGGCACCTGCCTGAAGTTATGATTATATTACCTGTGTGGGGCTGTTTCTAAGCCTTCAGTTTATTTATTTGTCGGCCTTTATAACATTTCAATGTTTCCCTTTTTTCATTGTGTTCATCAATAACTGTTACATGTATTTTTTCACGCAATGTTTATTGATTTTTCAGATAGCCTCCCCTATGCATACTGTGCCTCTTCTCAGGGAATTCGATCTTGCTGTGGTGTTTCATAATGTCTGCATTTATTTACAGATGTTATAGTTATGTATAATACGCTGCCTGCTCCCCTCTGTAGGCCCCCAAGTTCCTTCCAGCTTTCTGGACAGCTTTTGGCCTGGGGGATTTGCAGCTTGCGTGTTACCGACAAGGTAGAGACTGATTCTATTACTCTGTAGAGTTAGTGAGCCAACACCATAGACGGATTTTGAGGCACGCTGAGCTGCAATTTTACGCCCTTGGCTTTCTAAACCTGCGCTTGAATTCATTAGTTGGATGTTGTTACTACTCGGCCTCGTTGAAATGCGGCAGCTGCAGCTGGGGATCGAACCCACGCACTCTAGAACAGCAGCAGAACTTGCCTGCTAAGCTACCATAACAAGTATATGGTTTCTTATTTTTTTATCTATAGAATTGGAAGGGAGATTGTGCCAGAGCGAGCTTTAGAACTGGGGAATCTGTTATTCGCTTTTCAAGCAATAATAAGGACGGAAGATAGCATAAAACTCACTTTATTGAGCGTTAGCGCAAAACGATAGTAAAAATGAATGTTTCTTGTACTGAGCCTGAATACAGCCAATACAAACAAGCGATCGAGGTAATCTTCGTTTTTTTATTTTGCTCTTTCACTTTTTGGTTGTAGTAGTAGTGTCCATACGGGAACGTTTCAAGAAATTGCCTATTCACTGAGAAGTGTTCACGGCTTCTAATTTGCAATAATTAACAGATTAACGCAAAATCATGGTTTTATAACCACACCTTAGCTTGTGTAACACCTTCGATGGGTAAAGTAATAAAAAAATATCACCCCACTAGGAAACGAGGATTTCGATATGCAATTCGTGCACTCTTGTTTAAACGAGCGTTCGAACAGTGCCTGCTGTTTCAATTTATGGAAATATACATGAACATGAGGGGCACTCGCTAACACGAAAATAATTAGAGCAAGTGCGCTTGTTGTTCCTGTTGGCTTTGCCTTCCTAATAATAAATGCGTGCGTTAATTACCACATTCAAATCAACATCAATTTTAATGACATTTGGCATCTGTTTCTTTTTTAAGAGCTCGATGAGTAAGCGGACACGTCGGAGTACTGCAAGAAAGAGTCCATTGCCATAGAGTAAGAAGGTTCATCACTAAACCTTTCGTGTGAGCAGTGCGGCTTGGAAACCCGCCCACGTCAAATGAGACAACAGAGCATTGTTCTCTGGATTCAAACGCATCGCACGCTACCGCGATTCTTCGATGTTTGTTTGCCATCTCAGTCCACAAACACAAATAAGACATTATGCTAAAGAGGATTCTTTTCTGGCGAAAGGGTCACGCGATCGCGAAGCCCCTGCCGCCAGTAGTCGGAATATTGATTCGTTGAATGAACGCATGAAAACCATAAACGTTCTCTTTCTAAGCGGACAGTGACGTTTCACTAACCGAGAACAATCTTCAATACGACCTAATGCACTGTCTCTCTTTAGTAACAATTTTTTTTCCTGAACAAAAAGAAACCAAAGGCAGACCAATAAGCTTATCTGTGATGTTTCGGTGTTTGAAGGTTTCATTTTCATGTTGGTTTGATACTTTTCATTCGCCCAACATTATTTCTTAACGGCCCTCCTACCAACCATCTTTTACTAATATATATGTTTAGACTTGCGGTGCTGTCCCTAAACGGCAGAGCTACGTGTATAGTATGTACATGGTGGCAGGGTTACGACAGAGTTACGTGTATCACGCACCGTCTTCAACATCAAGAAAAATTACAGCATATTCACGGAGTAAATGATGATGAGTGGGGAAGCGCTGGAGGGTTTCATCGCTAAACCGCGAAACATCAACGAATATTGCTCACGACATCATCAAAGACATGACATACACTATATATGTTTAAACAATAAACTTCATGATTCGTAAGTGGTAGCTATATACGCCGATTTCGCTATCTCTTCATTTTAACGGCTTTATGTTCGGTGAAGTGGTCATTCGGTGATGGCGTGTAGTGGGATGTTTGAAAGGACGAATTAGTGTGCAGTTTGCTAAGCCGGTCGCGTACAAACAGGGGATGGACACAGTGGGACAATATATGGTTCTTCAACGCGCACTTGGATACAAGTACACGACCATCTTGCATTTCATAGTGGCTACTTCTCAACACTATTTGCTTTATGGTTGGTGAAGTGGTGAAGTGGTGATGGGACGTAGTGGGATGTTTACAAGGACGCACTAATGGGCAGTTGGCAAAGGCCGAACAATTGGCGGTCACGTAAAAACATACATGGAATGGACAGACCCACGCCTGTAGGAGCTTCGTCCCAAAAACACGCTCGGTCGTTTGCGGTAGCTTTCCGACCTCAAGTAATAGCGTACCATTGACTGGATATCGTGTATAAGGCAAACTTACTACGCTAGACAAACCGGTAAACCATTTACCCGCCATATAATTATTCCCTCCTAATTACGTTGTTACCTTTACGGTACAGTTGCTCAAAACGTTTCTTTTTAGGGGCGATGCTTCTAAGGTTGTGGGTCATTCCCTCGTAGTTGTATGTTGTAGTAGCTACTTCTAGTTAGTTTTTACATGCGAAGCAGCTTTTTGATTAGCCTTTGTAATGCTGTCTATCCGTTCACATTACTCCCCTCGCCGCAGATGTTGGAGCAGTGCGAAGTAGCTCAGGCATCAGTGCGCGGTGACGTCTCCCTCTCTCGCCTGCCAAGCGCTCGCCGCGTATCAGGTCTCTCTCGCTTCACCTTCTGTACCGCTCTCCACGCTCGAGCACACTTCTCACGTGGCCATCATCTCATCCGCGCCACCTCAATCCATATGTCGGTGAGAGGAAGCCGCAAGCCAGTGAGAGCGCTCACTGCGTGCGCCTCGCGAATCCCGCGGC
The DNA here is from genome assembly GCF_013339725.1 of Rhipicephalus microplus. Taxonomy (NCBI): domain Eukaryota; kingdom Metazoa; phylum Arthropoda; class Arachnida; order Ixodida; family Ixodidae; genus Rhipicephalus; species Rhipicephalus microplus. The sequence continues at coordinate 76,615,923 of NC_051171.1, forward strand.
GATGACAATGTGGAGCCAACGGGCGGGAAGCCGTCCAGGCATGCTTCCCGTTAGTGTGCGCGCACCTTTCCTGGCTGTCACCGGCGTTGCTAGGGTTAGCGAAGCCGATCGCGTTCGCGAATGGCGATGTAAACACCGACGAAGCGCGAGCCAGGGAAGTCGAACGCAAGCGTCGACACTGAAAGACCAGTGACATCGACGAGGTGCGAGTCAAGAACACCGATCGCATCCGAGAATACAGACGACGCATGGGTAACACCGAGGAGACGCGAGCCAAGAAACTCGAGCGCAAACGTTTTCAATGCGTTCAACCTCTCGTGCCTTTACGTTTCAAACGAACGTTCACTCGAGTAAACGCTATACTAAGTTTCGCTTCAAACCGTTCTTCTGGCATCTCCGTCGATGCCCGTTTCAACTGGGTCAACGCCGTGCGCACGGCTGCTGCTTCGCATCTCATCAAGGTTGCCTTCGGGGAGATGTTCATAGTTTTTTATAGCTATGCAAATATATACACAGCCTCAGCTAGTTTTTGCTGTGGCCACCACCGCCACCCAAGTTCACCGTATATGTATACGTATCTGCATATACAAAAACTCAACAAAGAAAATTTACAGCATATATACAGAGCGAATGATGATGAGTTAAGCGAAGCGTCCGTCCATCCACCCGTTCGTGTGTCCGCTGGTCCGTGTATGCGTACATGCGCCGGATCTCGTTCGAGAATGGAGAAGGCGCGCGGGTAACACCGATGAGACGCGAGCTAGGAAAGCCAAGCGCAAGCATCTTCAATGCACTCGCCGTTCTGCTTCGTCTATGCCCCATCAACGATCCACCATGTACCTCGACTACCCAGAAAAACTCAGAGAGGCACTCGTTTTCTGCTCACCCAGGCACAGCCCATGCAGCAGCCAAGTGGATGGATGGATGGATGGATAAGGCTGTACCCTTTAGATCGGGCGATGGCTAGCGCCACCAAGCCGTAATACTTAATGAGCCAAAAACTAGATTTATTTTTTTTCCTTTAAATAGTGAGGTTGAGGATTCGTACTTTGCAGTGAAGGGTTTAATTTTCACTCGTGCCTTGACTTTAGCCACCAATCGTAGAACCTTCTTCTAGTTAATTCTACCCGCTTAAAGCCTATTTTGCCCTCTCTGTCCCTAAACCCCTGTGGAGAGCAGCAGTACAGCGCCACCTAGAATGTCCTCACTCAACTGCAGTTTGTATGTTCCTCTAGGAGACAGCACCGTCTAACATGCTGTTCGAGAGATACTGTCTTTTCTTTTTCTCGTCTCTTCTTTTCTAGGTTATGGGTGGCGCATGACTGAGAGGAGCTTTGCCCCTCAAAAAAAGCCGCCCGCACTCGGCGCCCAGCTCGTCTTGATGCGCCGATGAGCGCCCACGAGTGCTCCGCGAATGGGGGGGGGGGGGGTTAAATGCCTGTGAGCGCGCACTTATTTTTCGGTGGGGATAATCATGTGCCTTCGGCTTTCAGCGGGACGAATGCGTTAGTTGCCGTGCCCACAAAGGTCACTTCGCTCGCAGCACAGACCTTTTTGCGAGAAGAGCGTGTTTTTCATACAGAGTGACGCATAGCAGCTGGGACACCTGTTACTTTGCACTCATCTGTACATGTGATATCGTTTCTAACGTAATTTTTGCTTAAACAGCGCGTTAGGTATTGAGCGTAAAACGCCGTTAGTTCCTTCTGTCATTTGTGCGTGAGCAGCACGCTGCAAGTTTTCGATATGCTTGCCGTTCTCAGCGTTACATTGCAAGTTGCTGCTATCGCACTCATTGCTTTGTCCTTGCAGCGAAACTCTTAATTTTTTAAAAATTGCCCACTAGATAGCATTGTATGTATATGTCCTTGAAAACAATATCCCTAGATGGCGCTAGGGGTTTTCGTTTCAAGCATAGTTTACTATAGTATCGACGAAGTGAATGTTGATGATTGAGGCGATGCGTCCTTTTGTGTGTTCGATGCGTGCTCTAGTGGGATTAGAGTGGACGGATGAACAGAGAGGTAGACGGATATACAGACAGATGAACGGACGGACACTTCGGCCCACTCACCATCATTCCCTTCCTGGGTATGCTGTGAATTTTGATAAAGACGATATTAAACCGATTGTTATTCTTGGGATACTTCTACGGAGAAATTTTGGTGTAATTGTGCACTTAAATATGTTAGCGGATCCCACGTACTTGCGAAAATTCTTCCTGGTTTAAAGCATCCTACTCATTACACAGGATGACTCAGCGAACAATAGAATACAAAATGATCGGTGTAACCCTAAGAGACAAGAAAAAAGCAGAGTGGATAAGGGAACAAACTTCCAATAAGGATATCATAATTGAAATCAAGAAGGAGAAATGGACATGGGCCGGGCATGTAGCCCATAGGCAGGCTTATCGCTTGTCATTAAGGATAACTGATTGGATTCAGAGAAAAGGCAAGTGGGTTATAGGAAGACGAAATTGGGTGGGCATATCCGATGAGAAAGCTTGCGGGTGTAAAGTGGCAGCAAGCACAGGACCTAGTTGCCTTCGGATCATGGGAGAGGACTTTATCCTGCAGTGGACGTTGTGAGGCTGATACTAATGACACCTTACACAGAATGCAGCCATATGCCAAAGCTCCACTGACACAAGACACTGTCAACTTTACCGATTATATTGTAGTAACCCAGAATTTAAACTCCAGAAGCATCAAGCAATGAAAAGTATGCACTAAGTAGTCGAAGTACGAAGTGGGACTATAAATCACTATCGCATTCAACTCCTAAAACTGAACCCTAATATTTATTTTTTTCACTGTGATTTAGCGGTGTTCTCCTACAAATACCTGAATACTTCCTCTGCTCACCTATTGTCTTTCTTCTGAGTTTCTCTGCGAACCTTATTTTGCACCAAGCTTCTCTCTCAAAACTTGCCAATCATTTACCCTAATTTACTTCATTTGTAGTCTTTGCACGAGGGCCCGATGCAAGGCGTCCCAGTGTCTTCTCATTCGCATGCACCACAGAAGCACACCACTGCAAGTACCCAAACGGTCAAACCATTATACAGGCTTCATAATGCCTCGTGCATATTGTAATCACATAACACTCCGCATTTAACAAATGTGACATTTCACTTTTTCTATTTCGTGGCTGCATGGTCTTGTTCGTCCAAGTAAATACTCCACTCATTTATCCATAGTATAGGGAGAACTGTGACCTCTTGCAGCTAGGGATTGCCTGACCCTGTACTCACAATGTTTCAGCATAGCTACCATGCAGAACCATCAATACATATTTTACTTCGCAAAGATGAAGTCCTGGAATCTTTCCTGCCCACATATATGACACATAACAGGTAGGCAGGCAGGCAGGCAGGCAGGCAGGCAGGCAGGCAGGCAGGCAAGCAGAAAACAAACTTCAATGTATAATGAGGAGTTACTGACCGGAACCCCTTACAAGGGCCCACTGTAACCACTAGAAGCCCCCACGTAGAGAACAGAATGCTATCACGCTCCGCCTTTCCTTGGGCCGTAAGGATAGCCTTCGCTTGCTTTCGGAGTACGAAGCTTCTGATGGCTTCCTTCCAAGCTAGATATTGTGTATTATCTACTCGCCTGTCACCGTTTAAACTTCAGTACTTCCATACTTGTGAGAGTGCTACTGGTGGCATCTTCTGTCCTCACAGAAAATTTTGAAGGGAAATCGCTGACCACGAAATATCACTGAATGACTCAGAGATTATTCGAAATTAAGATGCCCTTGATCAATCGAGAAAAAGGGGGTAAGGAAAGCTTAGCTTATGCGTGCCTGACATACAACTTTCTTTGTTTCTTTCTCTCTCTCTCTTTCTCTGTTTCTTTCTCTCTCTCTTTCTTTCGTTATTTCTTTTTTACTCCTATACATTTATCTTTTTTCTCTCCTTCTTTCCTTCTTCCTTTCTTTCTCTCCTTTTTTCTTTTTCTTTCTTTATTTCTCTTCCTCTTTCGTTCTGTCTCTTTTTTCTTGCTTTCGTTCCTTCACTATTTATTTCTTTCTCTCAGCCGCCTCTCTTTATTCCTACCTTCCTTTATTTCTTTCTTTCTTTTTCTCTTTCTTTCTTTCTTTCTTTCTTTCTTACCTTCTTTCTTTCTCCTTTTTTCCTCCATCTTCTCTTCTCTCTTTCTTCCTTTATGTCTGTTTGTTTTCTTCTTTCTTTCTTTTTCTTTCTTTCTCACTCTATTTTTTGTTGCTTTCTTTCTTTTTCTTTTTTCATTTTTTCTATCTTTTTCTCTTTCTTTAGCACAGTACAGTGCTCACTCCTGGTACCTTCTTGCACGCTGCGCATCTGAACATTATCCACGTGCTTAGCATTCTAGCACTACGCTTGATGAAGGCAACGACGACGTTCATACGTGAACGCCCAAACAACAACAAAACGCTACAAAGGAGAATGACTAGTCACCTTGAAAACTCTGGTAACAGATTCATTGACATCCATTCCAGTGTGGGACGACATCCAATAAAACTTGCCATTGAAGCTCTTACAGATCAGATGTTTATTGAGCACCAGAGAATGCCTTGTGAACTTTTCAAGGAGAGAGAGAAAGAACTTTTTATATCTATATACAGGGAGTATGTGGGTGGTGGCTCGATGCGTGCCACCCCTCACAAACACTAGGTGGGCTCCTCATTACAGAAGCCCATTGGCGTCCAAAGCGACTCGTGCTTTATTGACCAGGGCCTTCTGCCTCGCCAGGTTGGAGCAGCCGAGCCGGGCCGCCTCAATGTTCTCCCAGGTGGGGTTCGGTTTTGGGGTGAGGCGAGAGTTCGACTGGCATGCCCACATTCTGTGGAAGATGTCCGAAGACTTCTCCGCACATTGCGGGCATTTTACTGTACAGGCAGGATCGAAATAATTAAAAACTGCCGGGCACAGCGGTGTTTTGGTATAAAGGCGGAGGAGTAAACGCTTTTCCGCCTTTGTAAGACCCTGACAGAGTTTAGGATAAACTGAATGACCGAATCAGCAGAATTCAGTAATTTCTCGAAATGTTAAGGCCGGATTTGGTTCGAGATTCATTTGGGAAGGGTCTGAAGGCGTTACCTGGAGAGTAAGCGCGCGGGCGGCGTCGTCAGCCGTTTCATTGCCTTCGAGGTCCGTGTGAGCTGGAGCCCATATGATCCTTCGCGACGCGGGGGCCCCGACGTAATTGTTGTTTTGTAAGATGCGGTAGAACACATCTCGATCGTCTCAGTGCTTTTCTGGACTTTTCGCTGCAGTTGTGGGGTGTATTGCCCCGTACGTGGCGGTAATGGATGTACAACCTCACGAGGTGACGTCCGACTCCGGTTTGACCGCGGCCACTACCTCGAGGAAGCGAGGAAACACATCCAGTGGGAGCGATGACACTGAGCTGTACTCCGCATCTTGCGACGAGTCCTCAGACGACGGCTTTCTACCTGTCCTGCACCGCAAGGCCAAGCGACGGATCATCAATCCATCGCCGGTGTCAAGTACAGCCACCGTGAAAAGGGCGCCCCAGCGATGGCCCCATTCCATCCTGTTTGTGCCAAAGAACGCTACCGAAAGTCGGCGTTTCCTAAACAGGCAAGCGCTTTCGCTCTATTTTGAGAACACTCTGCCGAACGAGATTAAAGACCTACGGCTTAATACAAGAAGAAACATCCTGGTTGTCGATGTGCGCCACCCGAGTGCGCTGAGCACGCTGCAACAAGTAACACAACTGGGAAACATTGCAGTTAGGTCCATCATACCAGCCGATGGTGCGACCACATCAGGTGTCATTTACGACATTAACACGGAAATCCCAAACGCGGACCTTCCAGTACTTATAAAACCAGCGAGTCAAGACAACGTCATTGTCAGCGTTGGACGGCTTGGTAACACACGCTGTGTGAGAGTAACGTTCAAAGGCGACTGTCTTCCCGCATACGTGAAGGTTGGCCACTTTCGTCAACAAGTTCGACCTTTCATTCCTAAACCCGTGCAATGCTTCAATTGTCAGAAGATCGGCCACGTAAAGGGTGTTTGCAGGAGCTCCGCAGCGTGCCCCCGGTGCGCCGAACCACACGCGGAAGAGAACTGTAGCGCTACCACACTGAAGTGTCCTAACTGTCAGGGTGCTCACAAGGCTTCTTCGAAAGAATGTCCACAGATAAAGAAATAATTTTCTATTCTGAAGCAAATGGCACGAGACAGCTCAACCCACAAAGAAGCTGCCGAGAAAATCCGGCGAAGACGACGTCGCCGTCGAAGGTCTTCACGTCGGAGAGCGCCAACTTCAGGCGATAAGCCGACGCATCAGGAAAGATCGCCAGCTGCAATTTACAGCACGGCAAACACAGACGTTGGAAAAGAGCAAAGGGGCAGACCAGTTCCTACAGAAGAGTGCCCTCCACTTACGCGTTCACAACGCTCAGAAGAGCCGCAGCAGAAGCCGTCTTCTTCAGAGCAAGCTGCTGCAATGGAGGACTTGCGGAACACAGATCAGCGAGTGATAGCTCTTATGCGACCCTTAATTAACGCCATCCGCTTGTTGTTAAGCGATATGCACACACCGTCAGCAAGAAGTGCATTGCAATTACTGGACGCTTTGAGTCCAGTACTCGCAGCGCTTGAGTAAACCATGGCTCACCAGCCACTGTCTTTCAGAGAAGAGGTCCGAAAAGCAAGTATTATTCAATGGAATGCCCGGGGACTGAGGTCACGCATCGCCGATTTCCGTCGGTTCGTATACACCAATAAGTTCCCCATCATTGTCATCTGCGAGCCAAATTTGCAGAAAGAAATCAGACTTTCTGGTTATGAGTCATTCATGTCGTCTACAACTGCGGACAATAGCAAAGTTCTGATGTTTATTCGCCGCGACCTCACCTACATTCATCATACGGTGTCACCCCACGACGACAGTCAATATATAAGTATAACAGTGAAAAGGAGACTTACCATCACGGTTGTGGGTGCCTACCTCTCTCCGTCAAGCCGTTTCGACCATACAAAACTACAAGGTGTCCTGTCAACAACTTCTCACCCATACATTGTAATTGGCGACTTCAACGCTCATCATACAATCTGGGGAAGTTCGAAGAGTAATGTTAAAGGGAGAAAGTTGGTGTCCTTCACCTCCGACAACCAACTTTTCTTGCTAATTGATGGCAGTCCAACGTTCCTACGTGGTTCAAGGTATAGCAGCTGCCTTGACCTGGCCTTTGTCTCACGTGGCCTCGTCAGGCATGCTGAGTGGTTTCCAGACATAGAAACGCATGGAAGTGACCACATTCCCACTTACGTCAAAATCGAAGGATTGTCCCATGCTAAGATACGCGACAGTGTTCAGAGAGTGGACTGGTTGAAATTCCAGTCTCGCATGGAAGAGCAATGTGAAGCAAACATATCCCTCGACATAGAGGAGATAATTAAAAGCACAATACACGATACTACGTGTACCCTCACCTGCTCTCCCAAAGTAACGGAATTTGACGTCGAGCTAGAACGACTTCGAGCAATCCGACGGCGTGCTGAACGAAGATACCGACGCACGGAGGCAATAGAAGACTTCCGGATTGCTCGACGAATACAAAAGAAGATTCAGCGCCGGATAAATAAACTCGAGTCACAACGTTGGACTGCTTTTTGTGAGTCACTTGACCCACGAAAACCTTTATCCCAATTGTGGAAGACGGTACGAGGTCTCCGCACAAAACCCACTCAGAGGTCACCATTCAGGGCTCTCGCACTTTCTGAACAGAGACGCGGCATCGACGTGGCAGAAGACTTCTGTGCCAGAGTGTCTGGGCCACTCACAGTGCCAAATAGCCTATTGCCCTCGACTAACTGTCCACAATCACTGGATTCCCGCATGGATATGCCTTTTTCCACCGTGGAGCTCAGAGCAGCACTAGTTTTGTGTGGACGCACGTCGGCACCAGGACCCGATAGAATTTCTTATAGGGCCTTGTGTCATCTGGGTGAACGCGCGAGAATCGTCCTTTTGGAGTTGTACAACAAATCCTGGCAAGATGGAACGCTCCCGACAACCTGGAAGACAAGTCGCCTAGTTCCACTTCTGAAGCCAGGCAAGTCACCGTTGGACCTCTCATCTTATCGTCCGATCGCATTGGCCAGTTGTGTAGGCAAAGTTATAAAGACGATGATCCTGGGACGCCTGGAATGGTTCTTGGATTGTAACAACATCTACCCAGATGCCATGGCAGGATTTCGGCGTGGTCGAGCATCGATTGACAACGTAGTCGACCTGGTCTCTTATGTCCAGCACGAAAAAGGCCGTAAGCGTCTCTGCGCATCTTTGTTCCTAGACGTCAAAAGGGCGTATGACAACGTTACGCATGAAGCTGTTCTCACCGCTCTCGAAGATATAGGAGTAGGTGGTCGGATGTATCGCTGGATACGTAGTTATTTGTCAATGCGATCCTTCTTTGTGAGCACTGAAGATGGTCCAACCTCTCGACATTACAGGCACTGTGGCGTCCCCCAGGGTGGCGTACTCAGCCCTGTGCTGTTCAATCTTACGTTAATTGCTCTCAGTGAGCATCTGCCAAGCACGGTCAGGCTATCAATGTACGCAGATGATATCTGCGTTTGGGCATCGGCTGTAACACTCCTGCAGTTACGAGGGTGAATTCAAAAAGCTGCCACTGAAATATTACGATACCTCAGAAATCGAGGCTTGGAAATTTCTTCCGAGAAATGCACCCTCGTAGCTTTTACACGAAAGCCTATGGATAAGTACACTATAAGCATCAATGGTCAAACTGTACCATACGTTCGATCGCACAAGTTTTTGGGAGTCATAATTGACAGGAATCTATCATGGAGCGATCACGTTTCGTACATGAAGAAACGGTTAATGGACATCTGTAATATACTGAAGTTCTTTGCAGGGAAGACTTGGGGAATGTCTCCCAGTGCAATGCTACAGCTGTACAGAGTACTTTTTCTAGGTTTCCTGCGGTACAGTTTACCGGCTTTGACCAATGCAAGCAAAACAAGCCTTCGAACGCTACAGAGTGTTCAGTCCCAGGCACTCCGGATTTGCCTCGGCTTGCCTCGTAGTGCGTCAACAATGGCTACTATAGCTATCGCCGGTGACCACCTCATCACGACACATATCGACGTTGAGGCACTCAGGACACATATAAGGCATATTGCTCGGACACCCTGCCACCACCTAGCCTCTTTACCAGCAGACAGACCACGTTCGTCATTTTGCCAAACGGTCACCACATACCGCGATTCTTTGCCAACATGCTTCACACCCGCCGCCAGGCCTTCGACTCCTCCCTGGTGCCTGTCTCAGGCTAACATCAGGCTAACTATACCTGGCATCAAGAAAAAGGCAGATATGTCGTCACCTGCTCTTAGACAGCTTGCTCTGCCCTTGCTATACGAGACGTATCAAGGCTGTATACACGTATACACCGACGGCTCTGTTTTACAGAAGAGTTCAACGGCATCATTTGTTATACCGATAAAAGACACGACAAGAAAATTCAAGACCTCCCACCTCACGACATCAACGGGAGCAGAGCTCACAGCTCTTTGTGCCGCATTGGAATTCATCAGCGATCAACAGCCACAAAAATGGACAATTTTCAGTGACTCAAAGGCGGCACTGCAATCCCTTTTATCACTTTTACGTCATGGCCCGTACGAACAGCTGGTATTTGATATTGCAGAAAAGACTCACAAATTTATTGAGGAAGGACATGAAATAGCCTTTCAATGGCTTCCAAGTCACTGTGGAATAATTGGCAATGAACGGGCCGATCGAGCTGCCCGTTCTGCCCATTCTGAAAGCGATGAAATATCCATTCCGCTTTCCAGAACTGACGCTGCACGGAAACTCCGCATGCTTGCTCGCAAGCGCACCACGTTACAATGGAACGAGTCACATTTCATCCATGCACGGTTAGGTACTTTAGACCCAACCCTCAGTCTTCGAATTCCTCCGGAATTACGCCGACGAGACGCTACTATGCTGTACAGATTATGGTTGGGCGTCGCATTTATCAATGCGTACGCGTTCCGCATAGGAATGGCTGACACTGCTGCATGTGACCATTGTGGCAGTGATGAAACAACTTGGCACATTCTGTGTGAATGCCCACAATACTGCTCGCAGAGACAGTCACTCTGCAGTGCACTAGATGAACTGGACAATCAGCCTCTTTCGGAAGAAAGACTCCTGCGCTGCCGACAGGACTTTATGTCGCAGAAGAAGGCTGTGAAGGCGCTCCTGCGCTTCTTGCGTTCAACCGGCCTGTCCAAACGACTGTGATCGGAACTCCCTGAATGTGTGTGCATGTGGTTTTTTTTTGTCCTAATTTATTTTATATCTATCCTCTTTCCGACCCTTTTCCCCACCCCTGTACAGGGTAGCAAACCAGTTCGTCTAGGTTAACCTCCCTGTCTCTTCCTTTTAATTATTTCTCTCCTGTAAGATGCGGTACGCCAGGTGTGGGACATACCCGCGTTGAATATTTCGGCAGGCCCCTTTCGAGTCTGTAATGACGACGCGTGAGTCCAGGTCCGTGGCAGCTAGTGCGATGACGACTTCCTCCACATATGTAATGTCCTGTGCTATGAATGTGAGGCCATTCAGCGCGACATTTTGGTGGACGACTACAGCCATGTACTACTCCCCATGGTGAGGGCCAGAGGTGTCCACGTAATATATGCCGTGTTTGTTCCCATAGTGGCGAGCTATTTCAAGAAGAAGGCTGCGATGTTCGCGAAGCGCGGACATGTGTTTCAAGACTAAGACATGCTAAGTCTTGTGAATACATAGTTTCATTAGGACTTTAGCTGCATTTATTAGGACAACGAAGATGTAAAAGCTGATTCCTTCATGCTAATTCACAAGTTCTTACATCTGGCATGTATCATTCAAGAGCTTCCCCGAGAACAAGCCATGGGTTTGTACCGCATCACAATCTTCTCCCATACACCACGGCTTCGTCATTCAACATTGGGCGTCGGCAATGCACGCCCCCTACCCCCATCCCCCCGTTCTTCTTGTTCTGCAACATCGTGGAAATGGATAATTTTGTCTTGATTTTCCTGCACTTATACGGGGAAACAGCATCGATGGTCTGCGGACTGCTAAAGGGTTGTCATAGGCACAAGTCTTGTGAAAATGTCGTCTAGGACCCACGCAAATTAAAAGGAGCGTGCAACAAATTTTGATGGATTGAAGTACAGGGTGACATGCAGTGACACACATGCCAATCATTAAATGCTAAGAGAGAACAACTGCCGAACGCGGTCATATAGACCAGGCTGAACCAGCCTGCTGCAACATCACAGGCACCACAACCGTCATAATCTGATAAAATATCAGATTGACGAATCAGAAATGACTCATCGCTGACGAGCCCCAATATTAGGAGAACACATATTGAAAAACGCTGCATACAAATATGCGTGGAACCATTGCACATCCAAGGGCAATTTTCGTGCTCGCAGGCACCAGATATATCTTTATATATTTCATGGTCCCATATACAAGAATACTTGAAGTAATGTTATACGGACACTTGTTTCTTCTGCCTTTCCTTCGTGGCGACAAAGAGACGGCTCGTGCTTCAGCTTACAAGAATATCTGTAAATTAACCCACGTAAATTTTATGTCTCGCGAATTTGTAATATATGCAAATAAATATAGATAATACTTCCCAAGACCAGCGAGATGTGATACTCCCCAAGGCGAAAATATAGCGCAGTAGTGATACAGTTTTCAACTCGCGATGCGTCAATCTCTGTAGTGGCGCTGAGCTAGTGGCTCAGCTTGCGCTTCACTGGCTTGCACCTCTAAAGTTTGGTGCCACTAGCCTTCATGCTTTGCTCGGTTAGCTATTCCGAGAGTAGATACAGTTCCTACGTTATATAATACAGACAACTCTGGCGATAAGATCGCTCTGCCACCATGGAAATGATGGAAGTACACGAATTTGCCTAGTCTTTGTGTTTGCGGGCTCTAAACGCACCCTTAGATTTGTTTTTGTGTTTGGCTTTGTTTTGAACAAAAGAAATAGCCATTGTGAGCTTCCTTAGATGATTTGAGTTGATGAGGCTAAAAAGGTTGAGGTGGTGAAGTTCAACTGTCATACATCTGCTTAGCTTAATATTGCCATAATGTGGCAATATTAAGCTCGAGGCCACACGAATTCAAACGACTGTGGCTCGAGGCCACACGAAGTCAAACGACGCCCCAAGAACGAAGCTTAGATAAATAGACAAATTAACGTACTACCCATTATTGCTATGTTATGTGCGTTGTAGCTCCTATAGGCACTAGCACCAGAGTTCCCTCAAGCGTAGGAAGAAGGAAGCAAGACCAACAAAAAAGAAGGCATGCAGGGAGGTTAAACAGGGACATGCCCAGTTGGTTACCTATACAGTACGCAGCGGGAATCACAGAGGGAAGTGTAAAAATGAGATTTATAGAAGAGAAAGTGACTAGAAATCGGTAAGTGAATAGGCTGAAGCATATGAAGCTGTGGCAGTTCACTACAAGAGTCGAAGGCGTTCACATAAACCCATAGTCCTCAAAAAGCGCGAAAGAGCTTTCACTGTCTCGTGAGCCGACGAAAGACGAAGGCGGTGCTCCAGCAGCATCTGCACAGAGAGTGGGGGACCGTTCAATAATCGCAACCCGTCAAAATGTTTCCATCTCCAGAGGCAAATCGAGGGAAACGGCATAGCAGATGATCAATGTCTTCTTCGATAGCCAACACTGTAGGTTACTCAATTCAGAATTGTATATGCCTTCGTGAAGGCAACCGTCAACTATAGCCGACAAAGAAACAATGCTTCTTGTCGACGAAGTCCGGATGAAAGCCGGAGATCCAGTTGAGGGTTTCTTTGGTGGAGTCTCGTATGTCGCATGCTTGGGGTGTTCCACTCCAGCAGGCACAAACTACGTGCCAAGTGGCGAGAATGCCTTGCAGCATCTCTCCTTTACAGATGAATCTGAAGGGTGTGCTCCCCAGGTTGGATGCGCGAGCCACGTTGTTTGCGGAATCCTTGCCACTGATCCCAAAATGACAAGTAGCCCGTAAAAAATGAACTGGTGGCCTGTGTCTCTGACCTGGTGATGATGCTTGATAATTTCGTACGTGAGCTGTTCGCGGCTATCTAGTCGGAGAACTGACTGCATGGATTGTAAGGCTGGTTTACAGTCGGAAAATAAAGACCATTTGCTTGGTATTTGGGATGCGATGCATACTCTTAGGAACCGCATAGAGCTGCACGTTCTGCTGCCGTAGACGTAGTGACGTGTGACAGCTTGATTCGCAAAGTTCTTTTTCGAGCTAGTATTAAAACCACACCGCCAGAACTTGATATTGTGGTTGAACCATCACTATATATGTGCATCTGGTTACTTTAAATTTCATGCAAAAAGAGCAGCCTTTATTGTTTTAGTGCTGGCGAAGGCAAGATTCATTTCTTCTGCAGTCGTGGAATTGTAAGATGTACTTGTAGAAGGCTACAGTACCAAGGATGATACACAGGCTTCTCCTCAAGCGTATACCCTGACGTCGACGATGCACGATGCGAACAGACGATTGCACTGAATCTCACATGGGCCCTTTCAGTGGCAAAGCTCACAAAGTGGTGAGAAGGGTTTCTAGCATATTGCCTGAGGTAAGTACGCGTCATTTCAACGGTGATGTGCGTCATGATCGGGTAGCCCTGCGCAATGGCAATGGTTTCAGCCGTCTATGCGCAGCGGGGTAAACCAAGGCATATTCTCAGAGCTTGGGCTTCAATGTGTTGGAGTGTGCTGCAGGTTAGTTTCACATATAATGGATATTAAGGAAAATGCTATACGCAGCTACCGCAGCAAGCGAAACAATTCGAGCAGTCATTCACGTCAACGACCTTGACTTTGGCTTTCAATCTAACCTGCTTTTCTATCCACGCCCCCCCCCCCCCCCGTAAGTGCAGCTGGCAGGAGCCAGCGTGGAGCAATTCTGCAGATAAAAACATCGTTCCGTGTGATGAAACATCGCTAAGTAGTGCCTGGTTTTCCTAGCAATAAATTTTCAGTGCACGCTGACTTTAAAGTATCAGTCTGGCGCATAGGATTGATTGCTTTTCTGTGCACAGAAACTAGTGCGAATAACCTGAAGAGTTGACGAAATAGCAGCGTTCCAATATAAGCATGCATGTATGCTGGGTTTCGATTCGCATGAGCATTTAAACTGCGTGCACTGTACTCTTTTTGAATTTCTAATATTGTGCACGAGAGTCCATTCCTGCGTACAGAAGCATGAGCGTTGAAAATCTAAGCCCATCTACATTGCCTCGGACGAAAATAAGCTTACGCGTCTGCAACTTGAGAGCTGTTTGTCTTCTCTCTCTCTCTCTCTCTCTCTCTCTCTCTCTATATATATATATATATATATATATATATATCTTGTTTACTTCGTCCACGTCGTTTAACACACGTCACGTCAACAAAGCAAACTCTAATCTCATGGGGGTATGAAACCGTATGGACGTCTCGAATGTCCGCGCGTCAGAGAAACGCCATATGCCCCGGGCATCCCGATTTCGCCCTATGTGTCTGGTAAATCCTACTAAAACAAATTTTGTAAAACAATTTTTTCTTGACGATGCATTCCCGTAGCAGGCTGTATTTCTTATTGCCCAAATCTTTCTCGATTTTGCTGGGCATTTTTCTGCGTAGCTAAAATTTAACTCGTGTCTCCTTCAAAGCAGACACATCGGGTTCACTGACAAAAAAAAAGCGAGACGTCCGGGGCAATCGGTGTCGGAAACACAGACGGAGAACAACCAGCTCCATTTCAATTGCATGCATGCCGTACTGCACGAATTTGCTTGTTGTCCTTTGAAACTAAAAAAAAAAAGGTCGGACAGTGCTCAAAACGTCAGCTATATGATTGTTTTTAGAGCGTCCGTTGTCATGCGCGCTGTAAACAGACGGAAAGCCTGCGAGGCAGATACATATACGGGTGGTCTCAATGGGTGATTCTTTGCGTACTAGCAAAATAGTGCCTCGGAGGATATACGAGAATAATACGAATGCTTTCCTTTTGGGAAAACGTGCCTTATTTTCTACCTGTACACTGGCGTTACAGGGCAGCGGCATTGTACTGCTCATTGAAACAGAGCAGCATTCACCCAGTATAGTGTTCATAAAGCCATTTTCTATCTGCGGGACTTACGTTCTCTGCCGCGACAAGCTCAAGCGAGATTATTCGGCAGAATGAGTTCTTTTCATGCGTAAACCATTCATTTACACAACAGTCCTTCATTCAAATTCGAATGCCAGCAAAGGAGCTATAGATCGATGCTAATAAAAACAAATCGGTGTTTCGAGAGCAATCACGGAATCTTTTTGGTGATCCTAGTTGAATTATGGAATCGCTGTCGAAAACCTTAGGAGCATTGCATGTCACACAGACGTTGAAAAACAATGCTTTAGCGTCGTCTTCCTGGCACGCTCTGTATATCATCTTTTTAAGTGTCCGAATGTAAACTTCGTAATTTATCTAAGCATTGACGTTCGCCGAAGAATATACAACGCGTTTTTTAAAGTATACTGAAGAATGGAAGACAATAAATAATGAACTCAATGAAGGACATCACAGGAGGAAGGCACGAGATGGGTGTACAAACGCTAGCATTTTGTTCTAGCTGCTTACTTTCTTTAGCAACCACCTTTTTCTTCAGCCCACCTAAATAACCTCCTCACAAAAGCCTTATTTGACACGCTCAAAACTTTCTAAGCATAACACATGGAAGCACGAACGAACGAATGAACCTTTAAAGAAAGGAAGAACGAATAGAAGAAGTGACAGTTTCGTCTCATGGGCGAAACAATGACTGCGATAGCAAGAAATGGGAATGTCAGAGAGGGAAAGAGAGAGAGAGAAAACTCTCAATATGCAGCCATTGAGGGAGTGCGGGAGGGTGCTTTATTCCAGGAAGCCTCTGGCCTGGACCGCCTGCCGAGCCCACGCGAAGAGTTGGTGATTCTCGATCACGTCCGGCATATAGATCGCAGCCTTCCACGCTTCACTGATGAAGTTTGGGTCCGCATCTAATGCTGCTGTTTTTGCATTGCTGTAGAAGGTGAGCTAGGGTGTCTTGTACAACACCGCGCAGGAAGATGTCGTCGTATGACGTTGGCTTGAGGTGACGCATAAGAACGCCATGCACAAATGTATTGCTTTAAGGCGCCTGTATTCCCTGTCTTTGCCCCTTGAAAGTTTGGAATGCGGGGGAGGATAGAACATGCGTTGTTGCCTTTTGTGTTGCAGCAGTTTGTGGTAGATGAAGGTTACTGATTTGGTTTATCCTGCTGATGTCCTGCTGGTGTCTGGAATTTGTCTCTGGGGAAGCCTGGTTGAAGCATTAGCGGGCCGTGACGTAAGCTGCTTCATTCCCTTCGAGGTCCTCGGAACCCGGAACGCAGACATTGCAGCTGTATGGAGGAAGTGTGTCGACGCGTTTCATAATCATTATCGCTCTCGTGGAGATTCTTCCTTTCAGACAGTTGCGTGCCACTGTTTGGTAGTCGGCAAAGACCACTACGGGATCCTAGCTCATTTTGATGGCTAGCGCTATAGCAGCCTTTTTAGCTAGGTTTGCACGTTTAGTAAGAATATTCGCCATTGCCAGTGCGAACCTCTTGTGGTCTGCGACCAAAATCGTGAAGGCACAACGTCACGGATACTAGGCAGCGTCCACGTATTGTTCCCGTGCCTGCGGCTCATTGCAGTCGTTGTACCGGCCGTTGTTTGCCCTGGGAAGTCATTTTCCTATATGCTGATCAGGACTCATGTTGCCAGGAATGCGCCGAACTTCTAGGCATTTCCGTATCTGTGACGGTATCTTGCACCTATGTTCGTCGTCGGGTTCTAGGATGGTTGCGTATCCTGTGCGTCGGAGGACTGCTCAGGTTGTGGGTGAGAGCTTGGGTCTCTCGACCTGGCTAATGAGGTGTGCTTCGGCGAGTTTTGTTTCATCTGTTGTGAACATTCACGCGAAGCAATCGGCCCGCTGGAGCATTTGGTGGCTGTCCTAAGGCAAGCTTTATGGCTTTTACTATATAAGATTTTGTTGCTGCGCTCTCATTGAATTTATATAGAGTTCCGTATGCTATGCGGCTATATAAAAGAGCTAGTAGCATTCGCAAGGTGTCATGTTCTTTGAAGCCACTGCGGTTGTTTTCCACCCGTTGGATGAGATGAGTGAGCTGTGTGACTGTGTTCTGAAGCCGAGGTAGGATGATGGAGCCAGACCCGCCTTATGTACATGGAGCCCTAGGACGGGAAGCGAGTCCACTTGCGGTACTTGGATGCCTTTTAGAAAGACTTGTGGGTTCATAGTATCGTAACATGGTGGTCTGCCCCGGGTGCGTGCCTCAGGGACTAAAAGTTCGGATTTTCCCAAGCTTACTGAATACCGCATGTCTTGAAGTATCGTTTAGTGATGTTAACCACCTCCTGACGGCTGTCCTGTTTGCCCATGCTTGCGCCTCTCGTCCACAGGGTGACATCATCAGCGTATAACGCATGATGCATCTCTGGGAAAGTGTCCAAGAGATGCGGAAGCTTGAGGAGAAACAATGGTAAGCAGCTAGAAACTTCCTACGTGCTACCCTAACGCACGTGTATAGACGAAAATAGCGCGCTGGGAACACAGGACGAGTGCGAACAATGATAGTTGTCTAGACCCATCATAGGCTCTTCCAGTTAACAGCTCACACTTTTCAGCAACGCGGTCATTGCAGCGAGCAAAGTGACATTCGTGGGGTAGCATGAAGACAAACTTTGCGTAGTGAGCATGAGACGTGCAAAAAATCTCCCCCTCAAAAAATAAACGCATGAGAACGAGTGGCCACACCCTGCATGCTCAAGTACAAGTCGAGGCACACATAAAAACTCCTGCGAAACACTATAGGGAGTTTCAAAGTGGGCACCCCAAAAAATATTAAGTGGCGTGTGAAGCTTCTGGCATGATTCGGGCCACTAAAGTGAAACTTTACCAGATTTGCTGCACAGGTAGTTGTGGCTATGGCACTACTAGATCTTAAATGCACCACTTATTACATTGACTCCCGAGCTGCCGTCAGGGCCTTTCAGTCGGGTATAGTCACAGAAGCTATTGCGAGGGTATCTAAAGTGATTGACCACATCGTCTGGTTTCCGGTTTACTTAGGTAAGGGCGTTATACCGGGTCAACCAAACAATACCACTGAGATCACTCATAATCTTGCGTGATGATTCACACGCTGCGGCTATGTAGGGCCATCTAATGATTCGGCACCGGCACCTTTCACGAGATTACCTCGCGCTACAGGGGGATTTGACGGGCGTTCTTATCTACTCACCATAAACTGAGTATATAGAGTGCCATCTGTCACTCTGAGAATGCTCCAGATTGTTATTGCTTAAGTAACTTCGTGTGTATGATACGCGCGGAGATAGACCCAAAATGGCCAGACTGTAGATGTGTTAGGTCATAAAACACAGGTTCTAGCAATGCCCTGCGTCACGGGCCTACGCCCCCTCGCCCGATTGTTTGTGTGTGTGTGTGTGTGAATGTTCATGGCATACAGAGCCCAAAATTACCATATCAAGCCACCACCCCCCCTTCCCCGAGAAGAATATCGGCCTACCTGTGCCGCGCCCATTCAAGAGGGGAGCCAAGTCAGCTTAATATCTTTACACGTTCGTACCTGTCCTCTCATGTCAGTATGATGGTCATGCGATGTTTTTACGATATTGGTGACTGAGCCCCACTGGTGCTCATTCCTTGAGACGGGTAGCTAAAAGCAGGCCGTTGGGGGAAGCAAGTCATCTTTTCATTTTTACTTTTCATCTCTTGTGACCCTCGTTTTCTTTCGTTGACTATTCTAGGAAATAGGGGGGTGGGCGGAAAGGGGAGGGAGGCTGCCGTAAAGCGTGACCCCCCTATGAAGGACCCTGTGCCCAGATATGCCATGCTGGGAGCACTGTCGATGATTTTTAGTTGAAGTCTTGAGCTTAGAACAGGACAACGAAGCCGCGCGCTGCATGCTCCAGTGTACGGGTGTGATGCGCTGCCTCTACTTTTTGCCGGGCCCATGTTGTGTGGTGAAGCTTTTGGTGTTCTCCGCCACGTAGCAGTCATTTATTCTCACATGTTGGCTTACTGAACTTTTTGGGTAGACAGAGAAAGGCACATATAGGCACGTATAGATAAAGTCTGCGGGCAACGGACAGCTCTCTCCTAACGTCTTTGTGAGGAAGGGTGCAGCGTACGTGCCCTTATGGCACGTACGCTGCAGCTCGTACCACTGTCTAAGGTCCGGTGTTTTGCCTTTGAACAACCGAGCTTTTCACGCTCGGAAAACGTTCATGCATCGTGTACAAAAACTATCACCATCATGAGCACAGCAAGCTGGCCGCCAACACTCTCTTGTCCCTCCTCTGCATGTCCTGCTTCACCCACAGAACACGAGCGCTAATAAATTCAGCGTGGGGTGCAACAGCCTTGATGGGTGAAAAAACGAGTGCAGAGAGATTTGAAGAATAAAAAAACAGAAATATAGAGACGAAAGGGAACAGAAAAACATAAAAAGAAACACAGACACAAACAGAAAGATGGTGAGATTGACAGAAACACTTGCAAATCGAAATAAAAAAGAACACGAATCAAGGCAGACAGGAAACAAAAAGAAGCAAGAAGAAGGAAAGAAAGAGAAAGAATATAAAAATGGAGAAAGATATTGAAAGAAAGAAGAAGCGAAGGAGAGAGAGCGAAGGAGACAAATAGAAAGAGCCTGACAATGAAATACATAGTGAGTGAACGAAAGAAATATCAACACAGAAGAAAGGAGATCACATAAACAGAGAGGAAGAGAGAAAGAGGGAAATAGAAAGGAAGAAAGAAGGGGACAAATAAAGTAGAATAGAGAAGGCCGTCCACCTCCGCTTCTTTTTCAGGCATGGCACCTATACTCACGAAGCTAAGGAGCTTCGTTTCAGTGAAAGAAAGTGATAACATATGGCAGCCTTCAAAAGATACGAGGACGTTTGTTCCCGAAAACGACTAACACACTACAAATGACAGCACGCCTATCTCGCACCCAGGATCCTTTGGCGGTATATTCTCGCTTCTAGAGACGCCATTTATTGTTTGCAACTGCCAAGGCGCGTTTTGCTAGCATGGCATGCAGTGGCTCTGGGTGTCTAAAATGCGAGAGAAGCGCCTGTTCACGCTGGGCCCGCTTAGAAAATTTCATCTGGGTTGTCATCTGATGCGACAACAACCAGTGCAATAGGAAGATATTGCTGAGCACTGCATGTGAAGTTCACAGCGCACCGCGGGAAACGTGCCGGAGCGGTGTTTTGCGATTGCACAGATTTCCGTCCATAACGAAAAACGCTGAGCTCCGCCGCTTTTAGTTATAATCGCAATCGGCAAGAAAAACTACGAGCCCAGTGAAGTATGTACGAGTAAGTATAATTATTGCGTTTGTTCAAGCGTGACTGCAGCTGTTTCGCTTTACAGCAGCGATTTGCGTGCAGTAGGCCTGTAAAATGAGGTACAAAACTATTGCGGTACTCTTTCGCAGGCCGCATGTCAATAATAGGATATACGTATTACGACTCACGCGTGGAAGCACGCACCGCAAACGTTTAGTACAACTGTAACGTCCTACTATCACGATTCATAGAGATGTGAACAGAATAGAAAGCATGGCTTCAACTCGATTGAACTGCATCCCTTGACTGTCGCTAGGAGAATCTGCATGTGCTTTTGGCTGGCGTCACCGTAGCATTTTAAAATCTTGTTATGTTCCGGCTGGTACTTTTGCGCCGCGGGTGTGTTCCGAGTGCATGGCAGGACTGGCAATCGATACACATGCGGTGCATGAGCATAACTTTGAGCCATATTATAGCGCTACGTTGACGCCGGCTTACAGCACAAATTCTGCCTTGACACAGCCAAGACATGTCGCAGTTGACGCTTTCCGCTGTTCGTATTTCTTTCAGTCGGATAATACGTACTTGATGAAGTTGCTTCCGCGGACTGCAATCCACGTGCTGCAGACATTCTGCACTGTCGGGGAACGTCTCCTCTATGTTTCACACGAAATCAACATAATATTCCAGCACAAGAATAGCGCGAAACATGCTTACAGCTGGACTCGGGTTGTGAAGTTTTGCGTTTGATTTGCAGAACGTATGCTCGCGTGGCAGTTGAGAGTATTGCTTCGCCACGCTTGCAACAGATGGCGCCACGCGCTTTTCATTATGGCAGCAAGCACTGAGCTCACTGTGTTTTGGTGTATATAAAGAGAGCCCAAAACGAAGACAAATAACGGTCAAGAAAAAATGGCACAAGAGCAAACAAAGCAAAAGTAATAGATATATAATGAAGCGACTGCAGTTTTCAACAAAATAGTTGCAACATTTGTTGGGCAAAGTCATGGATGCCGTAGGCTCAATGGCTGCTGGCGAGGGCATATTGGCGATGAACATTGAAGGCGCTCAGCGACGGTAGCAGACGCGGCGGTAGATCCCGGACCGGCAGGCGGCGGCCATGGCAGGACTCCCTCTCGGCGTTCGACAGCCAACGCTCGCTCTCTGTCATGAAGGCGCAGGTGGATAGAGCGTTTTTGCCACGAGCCTACATGACCGGGGGCGCTGCGAGCGCTCGACAGTGACGGACGCACTCCACATCGCCTCCGTAGATTTTCTGCTATTTCTGCGGACATCCACCCTGGTACCCCTGAAACTTGGGTTTATCGTCACCGCCAAGTTCTCCGCTTCGCCTAGACAACACCTTCGTCCAGGTGGGTCCAGTTTTGACAACTTGAGGGACGTCCTTCACTCCCGGCTACAACGCCGCCTCGCTAAGGGCTCTCAGCCCGGCGATGGCGGCCGCTAACGTGGTCACGGGCTATGATCCTACCTCAAGCCAAGTAGTGTCCATGGAGATTTTATCCTCCGTAAACACTATGCCATCAGAAGACGAATACCTCGACGACATGGTGAGACTGTGGCAACGCAAGCAAGCCAAATCGAAGTCTGCGTCTCAACAACAACGAGACAACACAGCTGGCCGCCATTCCCCAGCCTTGCAAGGAACGCCGGCGCGCCATCCCTCCGGTGGTGTGCCTACCTCTGCTCCGTCCTCGCAGCCAGCGAAGCCACGCAAGTGGCGTCCGCGTCAGACTCCTCGCCTCTCTCGCGACGACTACATCGTAGTAATGAAACCTCGCGTTCCCTGCGAGCTACGCACATTCGTCCCGGCCGATCGCGCGGGCGACGCCATCCGCACCTACCTCGGCGACCGGACTACCACGCAAATTCAAGTGTGGCAGATCTGGGAACAAAGCATCTTGGTCTGTAGCACCACCATTTTGCCTATGGCACAGCGACTCCTCGGGGACTTCCAGCTGCAAGTGGGGGATGAGCAGCTGTCCGTTCGAGGCCACGCCAAGGCACCAGGGGACACATGCAAGGGCGTCATCAACGTAAACCCTGCTGAAAGCCCGGAGAAGATAAAGTCTGAACTGTATTGGCCTCGAGGTACTATCCTTGCGGTCCGCAAACTCGAAGATTCCGCGGCGGTGGTGGTGACTTTCGAGGGCACGAAGATACCCCGCTTCCTCTTCTACCACTGCGTGGCGACGTATATCCGCGCCTACAAGAAAACGGTCCCTGTTTGCACCAATTGCGGTACCATCGGCCATCGACCACCTCAGTGTCCTCACCCCGCTCCAATCCAGTGTGCCAAATGTGGAACCCCCGCACCTGCAGGTCTCAATACCTTTGACTGCCACCCCAAGTGCCTCCTCTGCCACGGCGCCCATGAGACTGGGACCAGTGGCTGCACGGCAAAATATCGGAAACGCAAGCAGCCCTCAACATCTCCTCGAGGGACCACCTCATATTCGTCACAGCCAGACAGCTGCACCAACCTGCATTAGTCGGCTCCACCACTCCACGCCGACACTCAGGCATTCCCACCGCTCGAAGCACCAGCGGCGGTACCTCAGGTGAGCAGTTGGGCAGGGAATGCTCCTTCTAAGCCTCTCTCACCCCCTTCTGTCAATCCTCCTTCTCCCGAACTTGCGGCCCTTCGCCAGCAAGTTCGGCCCTCAAATCAAGTGCGGCCCTCAAAAGCAACATTCTCTTTTAACTGAACAACTCGAACTCTTAAATAAGCGACTTCAACCCCAACAACAGTGTACTGCAAGGCCACCCGGTATTGCCTCCGCTGTCCAGGCGGCTACGCCAGCTACGTCCAAGCTTAGTCCTCGCGCTAAGTCCACTTCCATTAAACCGCCGGTTCAAGCAGCCATGTGTACTCCAGGACACGGAACCGGTGCCGCATCTACTCCAGAAGCTCTTGAGGCTCCTGGGGCACCTCAGAATCTCTTGCCCGCTAACCGAACTCTCCCTAGCGAGGAGTGCGCCCCGCGCATAGAGGAACGCCTTACGCGCGTCGAAGCTTCAATTAATCTCCTCCTCACCAGCTTCTCTGTCCAACGCATAGTAGTAGAGGTTACCCAGGCTATTCAAGCCTGGGCAACCACTCAGTTTCAACCCAAGGCATCGCGTTCCCGCTCCTGCTCGGTGAGCAGTGAGGGTGCAGCTCCACGGCGTCGTCGTAAGGTGGCTACCACCACCCTGCCGTCGGACAATCCAGCCTCTGTGCCCCTCCCTGCCTCTGAGGATTCTGAGCGGGACATGCAGGACCAAATATAAAACCTAAGACAGTCACGATGGCTACCAATCGTACGTCCCGTTCAGACATTGCGTTTAAATTCGAGATCATACAGTGGAACCCTGGAGGCTTCGGGAACAGGCGAAAGCGTTCACATCTTCCCCTTTTCCTCAGCTCAATTGGCGCTCAGCCGGCCGTCTTGGCGCTCCAAGAATCTGGCCCTGCTCCATCCCTTTCTGGATACTGCTCCTATGTAGGCGGCACCACCACATGCCTCCTCGTGCATAAAGCTTACACGGCGATACAGATTGACCTCGATCTGGATCTTCCTTACGACTACTGCATGATATCAGTGCTGTGTCAGTGGAGGGGCCTACCATCAATACATATATTAAACGTGTACTGTCCCCCTCGCCTTGCGAGGGCTTCGTTTGCGCATCTCTTCCATCGGGCGCTGCGTATAGCGGCCCGACAACCACTGGTGATTGTCGGGGACTTTAATGCCCCCAGCCCTCACTGGGGTTACCACTACGAGAAGGCCCGGGGCAGAGAGCTCAAGGAGCTCATTTCCTCGCTGAGCCTCACGCTTCTTACCGATCCGGCACAACCCACACGTTCCGGCAACTCGGTCACGCGAGACACATGCCCCGACCTCTCCCTCACCCGTCACATCCGCGATGCTACATGGGAAAATTTAGGCGAAACCCTAGGCAGCGATCACTTTTTACTCCGCATTTCGTTCACACCGCGGCAGAAAATGCACCAACACTGGGGCCAAGCCCGTCTCACCGATTGGACTCAGTTCAGAATGCAACCATTCCCCGCTGTCCTCTCCTCGACCAAATATGCAGCGTGGGCATCATACGCCCTCTATTTGAAACAAGCGAACACTCGCACCCTTGCAACCTCTAATTTGACTCCTGCAATCGATCCACACTTCCTACATCTTTGGCACGCTCGCCACGGGCTCGTAAGGCGCTGGAAACGTAACAAACTTAATCGGAAACTTCGCGCTCGCATTGAGGCACTCACTGCAGAGGTGACCGCATACTCTGCACAACTTTCCGATGCTAACTGGGCAGACACCTGTTCGAAGGCTGCAAACCAGATGAGCTCTAAGAGTGCGTGGCGACTCTTTAGAAGCCTTCTCGATCCCTCCACCACCAGGGGAGAAACGCAACGCCAGCTCCACCGTGTTCTGCATGCCTTTCAGGGCACTACGGATCAACTCGCGCGAGAACTTTGTGACCGCTACATCTGCCGCACAATTGATCCTGCGGGCCCAGCATATACGTATTCCGGCGCCCCTAACAACGACCTCGACGCCCCATACACGCTTTCCAACTTACGATTTGCACTCACGAAAATGCGACGGGGCACGGCCCCTGGACGCGACGGAATCACAGTATCGCTCCTGGCAAATCTTCCCGACCAAGCACACCTCTCGCTACTCCACCTTATAAATTCGATATGGGACGGCTCTCCGCTGCCAACAGAATGGACCACATCGGTCGTGACATTCATACCCAAATCGGCAAAGTCCGTTAGTATCGAGGCACTGAGACCCATCTCACTTACGTCCTGCGCAGGTAAACTCATGGAAACCATGGTTCGCGAACGCCTTTCCGCCTACTTGGAGGCCAGGAGGACCTTTGCCGACACGATGTTTGGCTTTCGCCCGCATCTGTTGGCGCAGGACGTCCTGCTCCAGCTTCAACACTATATCATAGAGCCGACTACTATGCGCCATAACGATAAAGCCGTGCTTGCTCTTGATCTCCGCGGGGCGTTCGACAACGTCAAGAGAGAGAGAGAGATAAAGATGCAAGGAAAGGCAGGGAGGTTAACCAGACGCACATCCGGTTTGCTACCCTGCACTGGGGAGGGGATAAAGGGGAGAAAAGAGGTTGCAGAAAGGTGAGAAGGTACACACAATCACGAGCACACTCGGGGAGCACACACAGTTTACAGGCGGTCGCTCAGGTTTGTTGACTTAAGGTAAAGTAGCAGTGCTTTAGTTGCTTTCTGCGCAACTGCGGCAGATGCCCAAGGTCCCAGTATCTTCTGCACACAAAATGGTCCGGGGTCAAGTCGATTCAAAACCATCCGTAGCTGGCATCGCTGTGTGTCGTAGCAAGCGCAGCTGCACAGGACGTGTTCGATGGTCTCGTCATCTCCGCAGTAGTCAAATGTAGGAGTGTCTGCCATACCAATGCGAAAGGAGTACGCATTTGTGAATGCAACACCCAACCAAAGGCGGCATAACAGTGTCGCATCGGAGCGGGAAAGGTGCGATGGTAGCTTTAGCTTGAGCGAAGGATCCAGTTCATAAAATTGACACCTTTGGAAGCTGGTAGACGACCAGAACGTGCGTGTGAGATCTCGAGCCAGCAGGTGAAGTTGTCTTGCTGCATCATTCCTTGATAGAGGAATCGAGACTACACGGGTTTCTTCATGGGCTGAGCGGGCTGCATCATCGGCTAATTGATTTCCGGTAATACCGATATGTCCAGGCAGCCATTGATATATAATATCATGCCCTCGTGCTAGAGCTTCATGATGGCAATGTCTTATTTCTTGTACCAGTTGGTCATGGCTCCTCCTACGCATGGCGGACTGCAAACTCTGAAGCGCTGCCTTCGAATCACAGAATATGACCAATTTTCCTGGACGTTCTTGAACGAGATATTGTAAAGCAGCCCTTATAGCAGCAAGCTCTGATGCCGTAGATGTAGTCATATGCGACAACCTAAACTTGATTGTCATTTCTGCAGCCGGAATTACAGCGGCACCTTATGAGCTGCTGGATGAGACGGACCCATCAGTGTATATCTGCGTTCGGTCTAAGTACAACTCATGTAATAATAGCAGTGTTGCTTGCTTCAATGCTACTCTGGAGTGACTGCTTTTCTTTTTGATTCCCGGAATTTCTAGACGTACTTGCGGCTGGTCGAGGCACCACAAAGGGCATGCCGTTCTCGCAGCTGGCGTATATCCTGATGGAATGCTGTTTAGGTGCTTGGCTATGACGTCTGAAAACGTAGCACGTGGTCTTCCGGAAGGTAGAAGGGCCAAGTGGTGGTCGGGGACACGGCTAGCATGTCGAATGTGCGCTCTGAGGCAATCCACAACTATATATGTCCTGACCGGATGGTCTTTGGCAAGCATGATTGTGGCATAAGTAGAAGGGCATCGGGGCAGTCCTAGGCAGATACGCAGTGCCTGACCCTGGAAACTCTCCAATGAATGAGTATTCGATTTGCAAGTGTTAGTCAGTACAGGCAAGCTGTAGCGCAATAGACCCAGAAATAGGGCCCTGTACAGCTGTAGCATGGAGGCCACAGAAGTTCTCCATGCTTTACCGCACAAGAATTTCATGATATGCACAATAGATAGCAGTCTCTTCTTCAAGTACGCACAATGTGGGCTCCACGAAAGACTTCTGTCGATAATTATGCCCAGGAAACGATGCGTCCGTGCATCTTTGACACTCTGCCCACTGATGTAAACAGGGTATGGCGTCATTGGTTTGCGTGTAAACGCCATCAACGCGCACTTCACAGTTGATATAGTTAGGCCTTGTTTCTGAAGGTAGGCTGTTGTGAGGGTTGCTGCCCGCTGTATTCGTGCGCGCACCTGAGGGCGAGTAACTGCAGCACTCCAGAGGCAAAAATCATCGGCGTATATGGATAGGCACACCGACTTTGGCAGAACCTTCACCAGACCAATGAGGGCCACATTGAACAATGTGGGGCTTAAAACACCTCCCTGAGGTACTCCGCAGTAGGTGTAATGTTGGGCAGTTGTACCCTCATATGTTTGTACAATGAAACCCCTGCCAGTTATATAATCTTTTATCCATTGAAACATTCGTCCACCAATGCCCATTGCTGCGAGAGAAGTGAGGATGGAATCGTGAGCTACATTATCATATGCACCCTTCACGTCAAGAAAGAGTGCCACTGATATGCGCTTGCGGCTTTTTTCTTGTTGAACAAATGTCGATAAATCAAGGACACAGTCAATGGAGGAGCGGCCCCGACGAAAGCCTGCCATGCAAGAAGGGTATTTGGTGTATCGTTCCAAGTACCACTCGAGACGAAATAGAACCATTCTTTCCATCACTTTTCCGAGGCAGCTTGCGAGGGCAATAGGGCGATACGCTGTCAAGTCCAATGGTGATTTTCCCGATTTCAAAAGTGGTATTAATCGACTTATTTTCCATTCTCGGGGAACACTGCCGCTGAGCCGGGAGTTGTTGAAGCATGTTGAAAGTTCTTTTCTAGCTTTTTGTCCAAGGTGTCCCAACGCACTATAAGTAATACCATCAGTACCTGGCGATGACATGCGCTTAGAAGCGACTAACGCACCTTCCAGTTCTTCCATGGTGAACGGAGTGTCCATTTCTGGAAATCGCGTCTCAGGAACGATCACGGCGTCGATGCTCTCGTTCATAATATTCCCGGCAACTCTCGTGCAAAATTCTTCAGCCACCTCGAGTTCTGGTTTTCCATGATGGAGTGCCAAAGCTTTAAAAGGGTGCCGTTGTTGTGGAGAGGAGCGAAGACCACGAACTGTTCTCCAGATATATGACAGCGGTTTATGAGGGTCTAGAGATTCGCAGAATGCTTTCCAGCGTTCGCTCTCCAGTTTGTAAATGCGTCATTGAATCTTTTTCTGGAGCCGCCTTGCTTCCCTGAGATCGTAAATTGATCTTGTGCGTCTGTATCGTCGTTCAGAACGCCTTCATATAGCTCGTAATTTTTCCAGTTCGATGTCAAACTGTGTTACTTTAGACGAAAATGGTAATTTACATTTGGACGCTTGCATAGCTTCCACTATGGTATTTTCCAGGCTGCAGGCGAGGCCTTCTTGGCAAGCGTTCTCAACACGCGATGCAAACATCGACCAGTCAGTGCCAATTGCAACACCGGAAGAGAAATTTTTTATGATACCATCGATCGTCACGTAGGTGGGTATGTGATCACTCCCATAAGTCTCAATATCGCAAAACCACTTAACTTTGTGAGAGAAGCACCGTGACACCAATGTCAGGTCAAGGCAACTGCCATACATGAGACCCCGCAGATATGTGGGGGTACCATCGTTCATGATGGAAAGGTCGTAATCGGAAGCGAATGTAACAATGTTCCGGCCCCTGGCATTCATCCTAGTGCTCCCCCAAAGCATGTGATGGGCGTTGAAGTCACCGTTGATGATCCAAGGCCCATCGGTTCTCATTAGGATGTCTTTTAATCTGTCGCAGTCAAATCGCGATGACGGAGATATATATCCACCAATAAGCGTGAACGAAACTGCATTCTTCTTCACACGAAGACACACGTACTGATTGTCGTCATTTGAACTTATTGGGTGCGAAAGATAAGTCAAGTCTGTGCGAATGTAAACAATTACTTTGCTTCGTTCTTCGCAAGCGGCTGAACAAAAAGCTTCATAACCGGACAATCTATAAGGCGTTGATACGTTTAGTTCACATATGACAAGTATAGGGAATTGATTGGCCCGAACAAATTGGCGAAAGTCCGAGATACGGGACTTCATGCCTCTGGCATTCCACTGAAAAATCGACGCACTTTTAACTTCAGTGCGGAAGATGAGATTTTGTTGAGCCATTGTGCTTATGCGAAGTTAGCAAGAACTGGATTCAGTGCATCCAGTATTTGCAGTGCACTCTTAGCAGACGAGATTGTATGCTGCTCAGTAGCGTGCGAATCGTGGCAATTAATGATTGCTCGATTGCAGCCACTTGCCTGTCTTGGTTGGAAAAATCTCGAACCGGCACGATTGCAGTCACTTGCCTGTCTTGGTTGGAAAGATCTCGAACCGGGAGGGCGGACTGGCCGTCATGAAGCTCCTGCGGTTCGCTTGATGCTGCTTCCCTTTGAAGTGCAGGCCACTCTGTCGCAGTTGGGGTATGCTCACTGGCTTTGTCCTTTACAGCCTTTCCCACGGCATGTGGTCTGGGAGGCAAAGGAGGTGGTACTGATGAGGGATCACGCAAACGTGTCGAGGAGGTAGCGGGCGTCCTCGAAGACCGACGTCGACGTGAACGACGCCTTCTGACTTTAGCTGCGGCTTCTCGATGAGATGAGTGATCGCGCACCATCTCCTTCAAGATGATAATTTCCTTCTGAATTCGCGGGCAGTCCTTCGATGTGGCTTCATGGGATCCATTGCAATTAGAGCATTTCTTGACAGTTGCGACGCACTCATCCGCTTCATGGTGCTCGGCGCAGCGGTGGCATACCACCGAATTCTCGCAGACGCTGCTCACATGTCCAAGTTTCATGCATTTACGGCACTGGAGAGGCTTCGGAATGAAAGGCCGCACAGCATGTCTGAAGTACCCCACCTTCACATGAGAGGGGAGTGATGTGCTCATAAACGCAATCTTCACACAGCGAGACTTGCCTAGCCGGGTGACATCAACAATTGGACTATCAGTTGTTGACTTGACAAGAAGTTGTAAGTCCTTATTGGAAATAGCGACATCAATGTCGTAGATCACGCCGGTTACTACATCACATCCCAAGGGAACATGAGAGCGCACCTGGTTGCCGTCCAAGTCAGGTACACTGCGCAGAACGCCCAACGCACTTGCGTGCAAAACGTCCACAGCCAGTATATTCTTTCTGGCGTTCACTCTTATGTCCGTGATCTCATTTGGCACAAGCGTTTCCAGAGACCTCGACACAGACTGTCTGTTAAGGCGTTTCATGCTGACGGTAGGAAGTGCAGGCAGAAACAGGATGGTATAAGTGTTCAATTTTGGCGCTTCACTTACAGTTTGAATACTTGAGGATGAGGATGTCCTCATGTTCCTTCTCTTCGCCTTGCGGCTCAGCACAGGTTGGAAACCGTCATCTGAGAAGTCCTCACTGCTGAGATAGTAAGCATGAGTATCTTCACTGTCGCTGTCGCTCGCTTGTCCCATCCGCTTCCCGGAGGCGGTCGCCGCTGACGCCGCTGGTGCCGGCAGGCGCCCGGGGTGGTCTACTTCCATCCCCTCCAAGGGAGCAGCGGAAACTGATCAACAGACTTAAATTACAACTGAAATACGCCGGAGTTAGCAGAAGTAGCTCCTATTCAAAACACACTACTTCGTCTTCCGCCCACATCCTCAACAACGTCAAACACAGCACTATACTCACTAACCTGTCTACCACAAACTGCGGGCAGAAGACTGTCAACTACATTCGCGCCTTTCTATCACATCGCACCGCCTTCATTTGCCTTAATTCTACCGAACACGGCCCGTACTTATTAGGCACGCAGGGTACACCTCAAGGGGCAGTCCTGTCTCCTCTGATTTTTAACCCGGCGATGATGAACCTCCCCTCTCTTCTAAGCGAGGTCGAGGGAATACAACACGCACGATATGCGGACGATATCACAATCTGGACCAACACCGGCTCCTTAGCGCAAATCGAAGAACGCCTGCAAAAGGCTGCCCTTCTGGTGGACACCTACGCTGGTTCATGCGGCCTGGAGTGCTCTCCAGCTAAATCGGCTCTTCTTTCAGTCTCTCCGCTACCGCCGCCTAAAATTTTTCTTCCGTCCGGGCCCGTCCCGTCAGTGCAAAATATTCGGGTTCTTGGCCTTCACCTCACATCGTCCTTGGATCCAAAGGGCACAATAGCAGGCCTCAGACGCACCAGCGAGCAGGTGAGCCGCATGATACGGCGAGTGTCTACCAAGCGCGGCGGCCTCCGCGGATCTCAGTCCCTCCGATTGGCCCACGCGTTTGTGACCAGTCGCGTCCTCTACGCCTTGCCTTACCTTCGCCTGCGTCGTCGACACGAGCACCAGCTGGACGTCCTTCTTCGTTCAGTATACGAACGCGCTCTGGACCTACCTATTGCAACTTCCAACAGCCGATTCGCGGCTCTGGGGGTACAGAACACCTTTGCAGAGATGCGCGAAGCTAATCGCGTTAACCAAATCAATCGACTGTCGCAGACGCCTTCAGGGCGCCGTCTTCTACACAGACTTGGCCTTAACGCGATATCTGACCAAGACCCTCTGCAGCCGGTACCAGAGCTCTAGCGTCTAAAGCTATGGGTGGAACCTCTACCCCGTAATATGAACCCCTACCTCCATCCTGGCCGTAGACTAGCACGCGCCGCGGCCCTTCATAAGCGACACTCCAATCGTCGTGGTGTTTTCTACGTGAACGTCTCGGGTCCCTCCCCCTCGGGTCACTTCACGGCTGCCGTGATTACAGAGGGCAAACACGTCGATGGCCTCTCCTTTCGAGCAGACACAGTAACGCACGTTGAAGAGGTTGCCATAGCTTTGGCTGCCTCTCACCCTGCCTCACGCACCATCCTGACGGACTCGCGCTCGGCCTGTTCTCAGTACCTTCAGGGTTCCATTGCCCCGCTGGCGGCTAGCCTACTACAGGCAGCCTCTTGGCGCTTTAACCCTCATCCCATTCGTATAGTCTGGACCCCAGGCCACTCGGGCCTGCCCGGCAACGAGGCGGCAAATGACGCTGCCCGCGCTTCTCCTGTCCGGGCCGTTGCCCCTCCATGTCTCGAGACGAAATCTGGCAATACCAACCTGACGCGCTTTCGCGAAATTTTGGCGTATTACTGGGCTTCGCGCCGCCTCTACCCGGACCCCGCACGCGGTTTGGAGAAAGCGGACGAACGACTGCTACGCCGCCTGCACACTAACACCTTTTTCAGTCCGGCGGTCGCCAGGCGCTTTTTGCCGGAAATCAATGGCACCTGCTCGACCTGTCATGTCCTCGCCGACACATATCACGTCGTAGCATCGTGCCCAGTTAATCTCGTCCCTTTTGCATCCCCTTTTCCTATCCCAACTAGAGAGGCTTGGGAGGAGCCCCTGCTCGGCTGCTCTACCTTGGCTGCGCAACGCTCCTTGGTGGAGCGCGCACGGGCAGCTTCCAGCTGCACTGGCGTCCCGGAATAGGATCTGGCCACTCTAGCACGCCGATGGGCCACGTCGGCACTCTCTAGTAGACTTTCTCTGAAATAAATGTTTTTTACCACCACCTACATGACCAGCTAAAGGCTCCCTCCTCGCAACGATATGAAACATCATGCGCCGGATGATGCTTGAAGCTTGACGGGGCCTCGGGTGCCATAAACACGCAAGGTACCATGAAGAAAGAACCCTACGCTAAAATTTGAAAGAACTACTGAAATACAAAAGCGAAGCTCCAGGTGTATTTATGCACGATGTTAGGTTAGTAAAGATTGAAATAATTGACGAGGAGAAGTATCGTGGTGCAAAGATAAGATCGATAGACGGAGAAGATCACCGCAAGAGAGAAGCTGACGAAAAGAATGTTGGGTCTTGAAAAACTAAACGCCCAGCGGAATGTTGTACATCTGATGGAAGGCAAATGTAATATTACAAGTGAACAGGGATCTGTAGAGGATGCTTTCAATAAGTACTACAACAAGCTTTTTGATGGAGCGAAGTAAATGTATATGGATCCAAAAGTGAAATTTTAAAGTAAATGCCTAAGGATGAAGACTGCAAGAGAGACAGCTTAAAACTGCCTTTTTTTTAGGCAGAAGCAGTGAAAATAATCACGTCTCTTGATTTGGGAATGTCCCCA
The DNA here is from genome assembly GCF_013339725.1 of Rhipicephalus microplus. NCBI lineage: Eukaryota > Metazoa > Arthropoda > Arachnida > Ixodida > Ixodidae > Rhipicephalus > Rhipicephalus microplus. Next base: position 76,649,258 of record NC_051171.1, read on the forward strand.
GGTCCCGGCGTGTGAATGACTGCCTTTTATAGGTTGTTGAAACACGAAACAGCAGCGATTCTAGCAGCCGTTTTAACAAAGCTATAAACTTAAAAGTACTGCCGCCTTCTATTTGGTGATCTCATACTATTATTCTTAAAACTGAAGACGCATTTTAATTACACAAAGTCGTATCGTACGGGCCAATCAAGCTATAGAATATCGGCTTAGAGATTTTCATGGAATTGTTAGGAAAGAGACTTCAGACTTCAGAATGGGGTGGAGCACATTCAGTTCATGGCATTGTAGGTGACCACCAGATATGCGATATAAAGGGCGCACTATGTTCACAAATATCCACAAGGAACGAAGTGTACTGGAATGCTCTCATGCCACAAGCGATCGTATAGCGATGATCCAGATAGATTTAGAAAAGAGCATTTGACCTAGTATGCCATGAAACCCTGCTCATTTTGTTGGACTGTGTTGATACTGGTAACTTACTCAGCAATGACATTGCATTGCTGAGTAACTCAGGGGACGAATTGCAACTCATGATTACGGAGTTAGACAAGGAGAGCAGAAAGGTAGGTCTTAAAATTAATCTGCAGAAAACGAAAGTAATGTACAACAAACTCGGAAAGGAGCAGCGCTTCTATATAGGTAATAGTGCACTTGAAGTTGTAAAAGACTATGTCTACTTAGGGCAGGTAATAACCGTAGAGCCTAACCACGCGATTGAAGTAACTAGAAGAATAAGAATGGGGTGGAGCACACTCGGCAAGCACTTTCAAATTATGACAGGTAGATTGCCACTATCCTTCAAGAGGAAGGTATATAACAGCTGTATCTTGCGAAAGTGATGGAATAAAAAAGATACAGAAAAAGATATAAAAAATAATAGAGAATGACAGGAACAAAAAAAAGAAGAGAATGAGAAAAATCGAGAAAGAGATATGCATAAAGAGGAAAATAGTATTCATTGAGGTTTAACGTTCTAGGAAGCAGCAAAAGAAGGAAAGCATATCACAGCTGCGTATAGTATACTGTAGCAAGAAGGTGTGAAAGTTAGGGGAGGGTAAAAAGAATTGAAGAGATTGAAGTAACTAGAAGAATAAGAATGGGGTAGAGCACATTCGGCAAGCACTTTCAAATTATGACAGGTAGATTGCCACTATCCCTCAAGAGGAAGGTATATAACAGCTGTATCTTGCCGGTACTTAGCTACGGAGCAGAAACCTGGAGACTTACAAAGAGGGTTCAGCTTAAATTGAGGACGACGCAGCGAGCAATGGAAAGAAAAATGGTAGGTGTAACCTTAAGAGACAAGAAGAGGGCAGAGTGGATTAGGGGACAAACGGGGGTTAAGGATATCATAGTTGAACTGAAGAAGAGGAAATGGACATGGGCCGGGCATGTAGCGCGTAGACAGGATAACCGCTGGTCATTAAGGGTAACTAACTGGATTCCCAGAGAAGGGAAGCGGGTTAGGGGGAGACAGAAGGTTAGGTGGGCAGATGAGATTAAGAAGTTTGTGGGTATAAATTGGCAGCAGCAAGCACAGGACCGGGTTAACTGGCGGAACATGGGAGAGGCCTTGTCCTGCAGTGGATGTAGTCAGGCTGATGATGATAATGATGATGATGATGAGATCCTCCGTGAGCGGTCACAACGTGGTTTATTTCGACGTTTCGGCCTAGAGTCTGACCTTCATCCTGATGAAGGCCAGACTACTGGACTACTGGACTATATGCAACGCTATGGCCACTCAACCACCATGCCTGCCTATATATACATATATATATATATATATATATATATATATATATATATATATATATATATATATATATATATATATATATATATATATATATATATATATATATATATATATATATATATATATATATAGCCAGTAAGGTATGGTACTTCCTTCAAGTACTGCATTGTTCACGTGTAAGTGTACAGAACTTTCATCAAGCATTTACTGCTTTCTTGAGGGGCTATGCTTGGGAGGGGACAAGTAAAACGAACCTTTCCAAGCATGTTCAGCGGTGCTTTAGCTTTCTCTGCAATAAGCTGGAGACAATAGAACATGTTTTTTTCTTGACGGCTAAAAAGTGGACATTTAAAAAAATTTTTGACGTACATTAAAAAAAGATCTGCCCCTTGATGTCAAAGGCATCAGATTTCTTTGTAAATGAAGAAGGCGTACCGCCCGACCAAGTCACGTTACTGGGCCTGCACAGTACAGGGCTATCTGGAATGGCGGCACACCAGGTTGCAGACGTTATTACACGTCCCGTTAGACAATACTTATTTCGTTGTATACATTCACTCGTGTAATCACAGAAGGTACAAAATTATGTACTCGAATAGCTTCATCAAGTAAAATGTCTTGTGATTGTTGGTTAGATCACAATATTACGGTGTTCAAGAAAGGTAAACGAGTGCTTAAATGTACACTACTTTACTTCTACAGATGAAGGAATTTTAAAAAGGCCGTAAACTTTAACGCTTGTTAACTTTTTCATTTTTCTTGTGTGTCATTTGTTTGATGTATGTTTGCGAAGGCTTTATGTATATAGGCATTAAAGAAACAGAAAAAATAATAAAAAAGACGTTTATGCGGGGGTTAGCGCGCCCGGCAATTGTTTTCTCTGATGGTAAGGTCATGGGATCGAATCCCGTTGACGGAACTCTGTCTTCTGATCATGTGTTTTTCTAACGCCCTTTTTGTGACGGAAGTACGTCACTGAAGTCTTGGTGAACCCCGGCATGAAACTTTCGTGTTAAAATGGGCGAGGTGGATGGCTAGCAATTCATGGCAAGTCCTGCGGCTGCGCACCACTCTGTAACGTATGTATACTTTAATCAAGAAAAACCTTGACAAGCTTGCAACATTGTTCAGCCTCAGGCTATCTCATCCCTGGGTGCCGGGTGCATCCTCAGCCTCAGTGAAATGGAAGTGTCTTTCCTAAGAAATTAGTTTTATGCGCATGCTATGTCGCGTGGTTTTTCTTAAGTGGTATAAATAGTTGAGAGTGGCAACAAAACCTTACGTTGGAAGTTGGCACCTGCGTTGTGTGTCTTTTTGTGTCCCCGTTCAATCACCGTTATTTTTCTGTCACCAAATTATTATAGAAACCTCCTATATGACTCGAGAGACGTGTAATATAAAGTCACCGGACACAAAAAAGTCATATTTCTATACAATACCACATCCTGTCGCTCTGTGAGTTTATCAGTCTAACTTGTTCGCATTCGGTCCAACGCTTCAGGTTGTTCGGGGTCACAGGGGCTGTTTGGAGACAAATTTTTGGAATAAACTGCGTAAGTATCAGCAATCGATGGCTTTGTTACCAAGCATAAATAGAGTTCCAACGGCGATTTCAAGTAAACTATGTTGAAGCAGACACAACGCGATGTCCTCCACCAGCTTATGCTTCATTGTAATCGTCTTCATAGCAACGTTGTCGCTGTAACTTACACCTGTTTTCAGTGGCATATATAGCGGAAAGGTAACACACCAGGCCCTCTCTTCCTCTGACGACAATTTCTGCCTATATGTCTCTGTACGTCTGTTTGTTGTCTTGTGTGCCCGCGCGTCGCCCCTGTTAACTTGCTTTTCCCACGAGAAGCAGCGACCTTCCGACTCTACACAATTTACTTCGCTTAAGGGCCCGGATTAGTGCACGGGTCAGTGCTGAAGGGATTGCGATGCGTTGATCCGAAAATGCAGGCAAAGTTAACAAACCAGCGAGGACACCATCCCGACAATGCGAAACTACGGCCCCTCGAAAACGAGCTTGAAAGTAAACGCCTGTTTGTTTATCCTGCGCGGAATTGCTTTCTGCAAGCTTCCCGATGGTCCTCGTTACATTACGTGAATCGTTCGAGGCCAGTAAACTGTTATTTACCAAAACGTGCTCATCTGAAATAGCGACGAGAACTCTTCCGTCACGAAGTATGGTTCATCGAAGCTATACTGACTATCGCTTAAGGCAGCTGAAGCAAGATCGCTCCGTAATAGATACGTGAATGATATAGTAAATATTTGTGCTAATACTCAATTTATGATTTTCGCAGACATCACAATTATTTATATTACAAGACAGGGTGATTCTAACCCCACTGGGTAAAGGCAACATCGTTCTAAATAAAATTCACACTCGGAGCATCGGCAAATTCTTCAACTTAAACGCAGCAAAAACAGAAGCTGTTACATTTCAACTCAGAACAAATCACTCAACATCCCAAACAGTCTAATGTCAAGTACGTAAACTACAGAATTATCACGTGTTGGTAGAAGCCTGGGAATCATTTTTAAGGACATACGACGTGAACAGAACAAGTGAATGCCACCCTAAATAAACTTTCAAGAACTGTAGGGATAATATTGTCACGGGGTCGTGACGTGGCCGAAGACAGGAGACGTCGTGTTGGGATTTAACTGTTTATTTGGGCGAACCTGTGCCCGGTAAACGGAAAGTCCAATTACAGCAGTAGTCTTGCACAGATAGCAGTCTCGGACTGATACAAAGAGAAGTTTATTGACTTCAAACTAAAAAAAAAACTCTTTACATCATTTATTCATACAGTGCTCGTTTAGACACCCCTCTTGTGCACTATGGGGCATACAAACTCCATTATCCATAGAGGAAACTAGCGGCACATACACAGATCTATATATATATATATATACATACATACATATATATACATATACATACACATATGCATACACACATATATATAAACTACGCATACATTCGTAAAAAAAACCACAAATATATATATTTACAATCACATATACATATATTTACAACAGATCGTGAACATGGGTAGGCATATTTACAATACTTCGACTGGTGCTAGACATACACTTGTAACACAATGATTTGGGGAGAAGGGGTTAGTAGGGGATTATGGGGGTACGGAGTTTTGCACCTCTGACGAAAAAAAACTTTGTGTGCCAGCGGCGAAGGAACTGGTCCTCCCCGACAGCTTCCAGTTGCTTGGCCAAGTACTGCACTATTTTCTGCCTGATCATGGCTAGTGCTGGGTAGGCCGCTCTCACTGGGGTGTTCTTTACCTCAGCAAGGCACCGGCCTTTCCAAATCACAAAGAGTGTGATGGAAATCACCAGCCTTGCGAAGCAGCCCCTATTCCTTTCGAGGGCCGGAGGAGGGCGGATGCTGAAGCACCTCGCAACCAGGCGCCATACCGACTTGGCCGCCCCGCATTCTAACAACGCGTGGGAGATCGTTTCCTCAGCGCGGCAATTAGGACACTGGCTATTCGGCGTGATGCCGAAACGGTGCAGGCGATGTCTCGTGGGCAAAACTTGCCACTTGCGCTTCCACTCGAAGTCATGTACTTCGCGCGGTCGGTACTTATTGATTTATTGTTTGCACAGTCCTAGGCTTTTGATGTGGTCCTTTTCTTCTTCGGACAACTGGTTTTCTGTTATCGCTTCGACGATTCGGGCGGGTGGGTCCTTGTCAATGTCGCAGTTCGGGGCTTCTTTTTCTAAGATCTTTGTCGTAGTTGCCGCCATCCTGTAAAAGTGTGAGGGCGCTTCCGCACGCGGGCCAGTGTGTTTGTGGTTTTCCAGATAGTGCGTGATGGTGCTTGTCCAGTAGTTGATTAGATTCTTCCCAACGTAACTCGCTGCGTAATAAAGCATGCGGGTAATCTTGGGGGCCAGTATCTGGCTGGTCATTTGTACGTGTGGGAGGCCGAGGCCACCTTTGTCCTCGGGTAGTTGAAGGAGGTGTCGCTTGACTGATGCCGGTTTCCCTTCCCATAGCAAGTCGGTGATCACGACGTTCAGTTGGCTCGCGGTTTTCCTAGGGATCACCGCTACCCTACTGGCGTAGAACGCAAACGCGCAAACGGTGGTCCTTGCTGCTAGCGCTTTTTCACGTAACGTAAGGTTTAGGAGGCGAATGCGGGCAGCTGCCTGCTTTGCCCTCTCGAGGGCTCTCTGCCACGTGGCTGGTGCCACCCCTTCACTGGAGAAGTAGATTCCCAGTACTTTAACGATGGACACCACTTCGATGTTTCCTAGGGCTTCTCTAGGGAAAGTTCCAAATAGCATCGCCTTGCTCTTGTCCGCATTTATCGCCGCTCCGGATGCCTGCGCGTATCTTGTGAACGTCGCACTCGTAATCAAGTGGGCCGAGACGCCGAACCACCCTGTACGGTCCGAAGTACCGTCGCAGAAGCTTTTCACTTAGTCCACGTCGGCGTATCGGCGTCCACACCCAAAAACGTTCACCGGGCTGGTATTCCACGAAGCGTCGTCGAAGATTGTAACGGCGGCTGTCGGTCGTCTGTTGATTCTTGATACGGAGACGCGCAAGTTGTCGGGCTTCTTCGGCGCGTTGAAGATACTCGCTCACATCGAGGTTTTCTTCGTCGGTGACGTTGGGTAACATGGCATCGAGCGTCGTTGCCGGGCTCCTTCCGTAGACCAATTTGTATGGAGATATCTGCGTCGTCTCCTGCATCGCCGTGTTGTATGCGAAGGTCACATACGGAAGAATGACGTCCCACGTCTTGTGTTCGACATCGACGTACATTGACAGCATGTCGGCGATCGTCTTGTTAAGCCGCTCGGTGAGGCCGTTGGTCTGTGGGTGGTACGCTGTCGTCCGGCGGTGGTTTGTTCGGCTGTATGCCAAGATCGCTTGAGTTAAGTCGGCAGTGAATGCCGTTCCTCTGTCGGTGATAAGGACCTCCGGGGCGCCGTGACGTAGGACGATATTTTCGACGAAGAACTTAGCTACCTCGGATGCACTGCCTTTTGGCAGGGCTTTTGTTTCGGCGTATCAGGTGAGGTAGTCGGTAGCTACCACGATCCACTTGTTTCCGAAAGCCGACGTCGGGAACGGCCCCAGTAGGTCCATACCAATCTGCTGGAAAGGTCGGCAAGGTGGATAAATTGGCTGCAGAAGTCCCGCTGGCCTTGTCGGCGGTGTCTTGCGTCGCTGACAGTCCCGGCATGTTCTCACATAACGAGTGACGTCGGTGGAAAGACGTGGCCAGTAGTACCTTTCTTGTATTCTCGCGAGCGTGCGAGAAACACCGAGGTGCCCTGCCGTCGGATCGTCATGCAGGGCCTGCAGGAGTTCTGGTCGCAGAGCTGAAGGCACCACAAGGAGGTACTTAGCTCGAAGCGGTGAAAAGTTTTTCTTTTGTAGAAGACCGTTTCGTAGAAAGAACGACGCAAGTGCGCGCTTGAATACCTTCGGGACTTCGGTGGTCCGGCCTTCGAGGTATTCTATTAGGGCCTTAAGTTCCGGGTCGGCCCTCTGTCGTTCAGCGAAGTCGTCGGTAGTTATCGTTCCTAAGAAGTCGTCGTCATCCGGGTCGCCGGGAAGTGGTTGGTCGACAGGCGCACGAGAGAGACAGTCGGCGTCGGAGTGTTTTTTGCCGGACTTGTAAATGACAGTAATGTCATATTCTTGAAGTCTCAGGCTCCATCGTGCGAGGCGACCTGAAGGGTCCTTCAAGGTGGCTAGCCAACACAATGCGTGGTGATCGCTCACAACTTTGAAGGGCCTGCCGTAGAGCTAGGGGCGAAATTTCGACGTAGCCCAGATGATGGCGAGGCACTCCTTTTCTGTTGTGGAATAATTTGCTTCTGCTTTGGATAGCGATCGGCTGGCATAACTAATAACCCTTTCAAGTCCGTCAGCCCTCTGCACAAGAACGGCGCCAAGACCTACGCTGCTTGCGTCAGTATGTATTTCTGTCTCAGCGAATTCGTCGAAATGGGCAAGTAACGGAGGCGTCTGGAGGCGATGTTTAAGCTCCTGGAAAGCGTGTTCCTGCGGCGTGTCCCACTTAAACTCCACGTCGGCCTTGGTAAGGTTAGTGAGAGGATCGGCAATGCGGGCGAAGTTTTTCACGAACCGCCTATAATAGGCACACAGGCCCAGAAATCGGCGCACGGCTTTCTTGTCAGTGGGCGGCGGGAAGTCGGCGATGGCGGCTGTTTTCCGTGGATCGGGACGAACTCCAGACTTGCTGATAACGTGCCCCAGAAACAAGAGCTCCTAATACGCAAATCTGCACTTTTCTGGCTTCAGTGTGAGTCCGGAAGTCTTGATGGCTTGAAGTACAGCTTCAAGGCGCCGAAGATGCTCGTCGAAACTCGAGGAAAACACGACGACGTCGTCCAAGTACACAAGGCAAGTCTGCCACTTCAATCCTGCCAGTACTGTATCCATAACGCGTTGAAAAGTTGCAGGCGCTGAGCAAAGGCCGAAGGGCATCACTTTAAACTCAAAGAGGCCGTCCGGTGTTATAAACGCCGTCTTCTCTCGGTCTCTTTCGTCGACTTCGATTTGCCAATAGCCAGTCTTGAGGTCTATTGACGAAAAGTACTTGGCGTTATGGAGCCGATCAAGTGCGTCGTCTATTCGTGGGAGAGGATACACGTCCTTTCTTGTGATTTTGTTCAGGCGGCGATAATCGACGCAGAAACGTAGGGTCCCATCCTTTTTCTTCACTAACACCACGGGGGATGCCCATGGACTCTTGGACGGCTGGATAATGTCATCCCGCAGCATTTCATCAACTTGTCTCTTCATGGCCTCACGTTCTCGTGTCGAAACCCTGTACGGACTTCGACGGAGTGGTCTGGCATTTTCTTCGGTTATGATGCGATGTTTCGTGATTGGGGTCTGCCGAATTTTCGATGACGACGAAAAGCAATCTTCGTATTGCAGGAGCAGGGCCTTGAGCTGTTCTTGCTTATCGTTTGGAAGTCTGGGATTGACGTCGAAAGCTATGGGAGGGGCTTGGTTCCTCTGAGCAGGTTCCGCAGAATCGGCGAGGGCGAAAGCACTGGTGGCTTCGACAATTTCTTCGATGTATGCGACCGTTGTTCCTTTGTTCACATGTTTGTACTCATTGCTAAAATTCATGAGCATAACCGTTGCTTTGCCTCCCCGCAGCTCTGCAATTCCTCTTGCGACGCAAATATTTCGGGTGACCAACAGATGCTGACTACCTTCAACGACGCCTTCCAAGTCAGGTGATTTAGGAGCGCCGACTGAAATAATGACGCTTGAGCGAGGCGGAATGGTGACTTGTTCTTCCAGCACATTCAAGGCATGGTGTCCTGACGGCGTGCGCGGCGGTAGTGGTTCTTCTGTGGATAACGTTATCGACTTTGTTTTTAGGTTGATGACAGCACCATGGAGGCATAAGAAGTCCATGCCAAGGATGACATCTCTCGAGCAACGCTGTAAGACTACGAAGTCTGTAGGATAAATATGGCCGTTAATGGTGACTCTCGCTGTGCAGATTCCTGCGGGCGTTACGAGATGACCTCCGGCTGTGCGGATTTCAGGGCCTTTCCAAGCTGTCCTAACTTTCTTTAACTTCGCGGCGAATGACCCACTGATGACAGAATAGTCGGCTCCAGTATCGACGAGAGCGGTCACACTGTGGCCGTCGATAAGAACGTCGAGGTCGCTAGTTCGCCGTCTCGCATTACAGTTAGGGCGTGGCGTCGGGTCACGGCTGCGTCGGCTTGATCCGCTGCTTCCATGTTGCGTCGTCAGGCCACCACCGGTAAGTGAGCTTTCGCCGTCAGTGTTCGGAAAGTTCCGTCGCGTCGTCGTCGTCGTCGGAGGATCTTCGGTAGTTCGTCGCACAGCAACCGCACCTCCACCGGTTGCTGCCCTTAGTTTCCCGGATACGGGCTAGGAGACCGGCCCCGCGTTGGGCCGGAGTAGTACCGGGGGTGCGGTGACATGCGGCGGCTGGGCGACGGCGAACGGGAAGGACTTCGGGGTGTCCATTGAGTTCCTGTCAGGTAGTCGGCGATGTCACGTGGCCGTTCCCCTGGCCGCGGACGTGGTGCATCGACGGCGAAGCCACGCAATCCCATCCGTCGGTACTGGCAACGGCGGTAAGTGTGCCCGGCCTCGCCGCAGTGGTAGCAGAGCGGGCGATGGTCAGGGGTGCGCCAGACGTCAGTCTTCCTCGGTGCACTGCGCTGGGCCGCTGGCGAACGGTATGACGTCGGTGGGGGTGGTGGCGGCGGTGGCGTCTGCCGACGGAAGTGCGATGGGGCGGCGTTTTGGCGTGGACGGGGAGGAGCGTTGTGGCGCAGTGCAGCGGCGTAGCTCATAGCTTCCGGCTCGGGCAGCGGTGCGTGGGGAATTTGAAGCGATTGCCGGACTTCTTCTCGCACAATGTCCGCGATCGAATCCACTTGAGGCTGCGCCGAAGGCAACAGTTTGCGCAGCTCTTCCCGCACGATTGCTCGGATCGTTTCACGCAGGTTGTCGGAGTCATTGGCTTGAGCAGCAGCGCATTCTGGAGTTAGGCGACGATTATACTGTCTGGTGCGCATGTCCAGGGTTTTTTCGATGGTGGTCGCCTCGGATACAAATTCTTGGACGGTGTTCAGTGGATTCCTTATCAGTCCCGCGAAGAGCTCCTGTTTGACCCCTCGCATGAGGAAACGAACTTTCTTTTCCTCAGGCATGTCTGGGTCAGCGTGACGGAATAGGCGGGTCATCTCCTCTGTGAAAATTCCAACCTTTTCATTTGATAGCTGAACCCGGGTCTCTAGTTGAGCAGCGGCCCTTTCTTTGCGAGCGACGCTCGCGAACGTTTGCAGAAATGCGCCGCAGAAGACATCCCACGTTCGGAGCGTGGACTCACGATTCTCTAGCCAGGTCCTTGCTGTGTCTTCCAGGTAGAAATACACACGACGGAGCTTTTCTTCGTTGTCCCAGTGGTTGAGGGCGGCCACACGGTCGTATGTTTCTAGCCAGGACTCCGGGTCTTCGAATGATGACCCATGGAAAATTGGTGGTTCCCTGGGTTGATGCATGACCATCGTGGGCTGGGATGCGACGGTTGTCATTGTCGCTGCAGTCGCGGTCATGGCCTTGGTCTTCCGCGCCTTGTCTTCTAGAAGCCCGTACTCCGGTGGTAGCCCTTGCTGTCTGCGGCTTGTTCGCTGCTCCTGGTTGGCGTCGGTGTCTTCTCCGCGACGTGGGCTGGGTTCACGGCTTGACGGGGGCGTCCGGTACATGAACGAAGCAGCACCTCCACCAGATGTCACGGGGTCGTGACGTGGCCGAAGACAGGAGACGTCGTGTTGGGATTTAACTGTTTATTTGGGCGAACCTGTGCCCGGTAAACGGAAAGTCCAATTACAGCAGTAGTCTTGCACAGATAGCAGTCTCGGACTGATAGCGGCGCACGGAGCGTCGGCCTTCGATCAACAACTGACAAGCGGCGAAGCGCGTCGGCATTTATACCCTTGCCGTCGAATGTTCTAGCGTTATCGCTGGCGGTGGCGTAGGTTCCAGAACAATCTGTACCGTTCGCACAGTGGGCGTGATCTTATCGAAATGAACTACTACAGTCCAGAACCTTCTCGAAAACTGCAGGCGTGGTTTGTGCTGAGAATCGTGTGGTGTTTTAGGACGATAACAAAAACTTGGGAAATGGAACGTGGCAATATGCAATTTTGTTACGTTCTTCCACAGAACATGGAGCTGTTAAATTACGAAGCATTACATTTTTCCAACTTGTCTTATTGTAACTTAGCCTGGGGCACGATCACCAAAACGAACGTTTGGAAATTACACAAACTTCAAAAGAAAGCCATGTGAAACATAGTGCCGCATACAATGCCCTCACATTTGGGTGCACGTTAAAGAACCCCAGGTGGTCGAAATTTCCGGAGCCCTCCACTACGGCGTCTCTCATAATCATATGGTGGTTTTGGGACGTTAAACACCACATATCAATCAATCAATGCCCTCACAGAACCGATTTCAAAGGATATGAAACAATTTCCAGTGACTGAGGTATATCGCACAATTTAGAACAGATGATACACATTGGCTACAAAAAATAACGATCCCTCTTTCATGTAATCATCTGGCCTAGGTCACGCCCAAAATGTCGATACTTCGAAGGTTCTTAAAGTCTGGAGGGTACCCAGAACGCGAACAAATCACGGATGTCCGATGCTAAAATACCAGTTACCACCCCTACTACTTAATAATTCTGAGCAACATAGGGAACACTTCCACGTACTATATTCCCATCTGTATGGCAAAATGTGGGTATATTTTTTTCAATACTACTACTACTACTACTACTACTACTACTAATAATAATAATAATAATAATAATATATTATTATTATTATTATTATTATTATTATTATTATTATTATTATTATTATTATTATTATTATTATTATTATTATTATTATTATTATTATTATTATTATTATTATTATTATTATTATTATTATTATTATGTTCTTGCTCCCGCTCTGTAAAGGCTCTGGTTGCCTTGGTACTGTGCTACAGAGTACCAGCTAAGCGAAGCATTTACTTTTAATCAGTCAGCGCCTAGACAGGATGACTTGTCTTTGTCAAGACCTCTTATAGAAGCGCCGGCTCCAATGACTGCACCAGTTCAGTGGTCTCTTAACAGTGAAAGCCTTCGTCTTCACCTGAGCTACTGTCTTGTTTACATATTACACAGCACTGCTGTTACTAGGAAGCAGTGTAGTGGTAGTGCGTTACTTTGTTCGGTAACTTAGCAACGTGTAACAACATCAGAATTGTAACGTGTAACGTACTTACGTTACCATATTTAGATAACATATGTAATCATGTTGATCGTTTGGTATTTATCTTGTAATTGCCATTTTTTCCAGCGCTAGCCCGGATGCATTTTTGGTCCCAGCATGGGATTTCTGTGAGCCTACCAGGCATGAACGTAAAAAGCGTGGGTGAATCACTTTTGTTTGTGGAAATTACCTTTAGAAATTTGGTAAAGAAATCAACAAAAGATTTTTCTTGGCCCATCTTTTACGTCTTGACAAAAACCTGACCTTTCGCAGTGCTTTTTATCTGCAGTAGTTCATCCCAAAAGCGCAAATTGGTTTTAAAAGCAGTATTTGTTTTTAATCTGAATGGCTCCAAATACATAGGTACCTTTCCTCGAGCAATGCTGAGAATTCATAACAATGCTGCTAACTTTTCCCATGATTTGCTAAAGCGGACGTCGTTATATTTTCGCAGTTGCTTTAACTATGCTCATTCACATTTATTTCATCAGACGTTCCCACTATTTTGAAAAAAAAACAAGGTGTTAGGATAAGATGATGTGGTATTATACACCTTTCCCGTGTTTCTGCCCCTTTGCGTGCACCTGCGCCTAAGGTAGGTGGTACCTGTTTGATGAACAAGTCGATTGTCCCAGCGTCGTTAGTTTCTTGATACATGAGTAATTGAAGTCCTCCAAAACACCACTACGCGTATGCAAGACCATGTCGAGTAGCAGTGCACGTCTATTCTGAGATGGCGTCAAAACTATTTCACTCCAACATCTTAGTGGCCTAGAAAGTGCGTGTAAGCATTGTATGAGCAAGCTGAAAAGTTTGCACCACATAGCACCATTACATCCATGAAGGCAGCGCTATTTTATTGCGTATTAATAAGTCGTTTTACAGGTACATTTTATGGAGTAATATATTGTAACATTAGGTAACCAACAGATTTTTAATAGTAAAAAAATGTCGACCACCAGTAGTAAATAATGGTCATGTTGCCAGGTACTTTTGATCATTCATATTTTTCGCACCAGGGACGTCGCAGTTAAATATTTCGGGACTATCAATAAAATAATACAAATATATCTTCACCGCTTATAAAATATAGGCCCCGTATCTGCATGTTACACCGCAAATATCGTCGAAAGACAATATTTTGCGTCTGGAGGGAGTGAACAAAACGTTTATTTGATGTTCTGCGCAAGAAAACTGGGGAATAGTATTCTGGAGGCGCTGCGTTAGAGTGCCTCGAGCGTGCAGCGAAGGCGAACGAGCGCATCAAGTCACGTCACACGTGAGACATGAGCGCAATCTGGCAGTTATCCTGGACAACGTGGCGCACGCCGTGCGCGCCCGTCTCTGAGGTGATAAGTTGTAAGACGCAAAGTGGCGGGTAGGTGACACCACCATGTCGTCATAGCAAAGCATTGGAAACACTTGCCGTTGCGAGCAAGCGTTGCGTGGCCAGTGCAGCATTATAAAGGCTACGATCCTTAAAAGTACTTATGTATGCCTTTTCTAACAAAACCTACACATACATACTATTGACTTGTTGTTATGGTGCCTCCAATATGTGCCATAATTACTTTGAATCGCACAAGTATGACTGCTGAACCTTGAGCAATGTGGTCGGTGCTATGGATGGAGTCGGTTATTTGGAGTATCGTTGGTCACTTTGGTGCCGTTTAGGGTACCGTTGGGGGTGGACAAACGGACAAATGCGCAGACAGACCAAAATATTTGCGTTGAAGGTTTCCAAGAAAGACTATCGTCTTTTAAAGACAGGGCTGGTTTGAGTCAATGATACGTACAATCTTTCCATCAGTGGAGTAATCTCATTTTGTTTTCTAGGCAATTCTCAGTCCCTTTAAGACGCACCGATTTCCTGTGGGAAAGGTTGCGCCATCACCACACAAAGCTTGAAGAAAGCCGTGGAATCCGCCATGAGAAACTGTTTTTCGGGGAAGTGGATTGTGGCAGGTGGATTAGTGGTACCTGCGATTTTTCGTGCCCAACAGACTGACCACTCGAAGAGGGAGTGCACGGGTTGGTTTACTTCATCCCACGTGCCGATTGGGAAGCTTAGTAAGGGGAGGGGAAAAGCAACCTTTGCGAGAGCCTAGTTCTGTCAACATAAAAATGGCGCCCGCGAAGTTCCAGTCACAAAGAAGCACACGATGAACAAAGCCTGGTGAATGACCACCGCATCATATTTCGCAAGTCCCGCGTCGTCGACTGAGAGGCCAATTGCTATAAGCTGCTTTTTAGAGGCGAAGCTTCTTAGGGTGCGGGTCGTTTCCTAATATTATTTTGCAGTAACCACTACTAGCTACTTTTAAGAATTGCTCACTAGATGGCGTTCTGTGTATATGTTCTTGGAAATATTATCGCTAAACGGCGTTTGTGGTGTTAGTAGAGTTGACAGCTAAAGAGGATGGATAGAACTGTTAGAATAAGAAATTCACAGCATATAGAAGAACGAAGCATCCGTCCGTCTGTCTGATGCGTGCTCTTGTGTGATGGGAGCAGACGGACAGACAGACAGACGAACAGACATTATAAATACGCTTCGCCCACTCATCATCATTCACTCCTTGGATATCATCATTATCATCATCATCACCGCCATCATCAGCCTGACTACGTTCATTGCAGGACAAAGGCGTCTCCCATGTTCCACCAGTTAACTTGGTCCTGTGCTTGCTGCTGTCATTTTATACCCGCAAACGTCTTAACCTGTCTGCCCAACAAACTATCTGTCTCCCTCTAACCCGCTTGCTTTCCTTGGGAATCCAGTCAGTTACCCTTAATTACCAGCGGTTATCCTGTCTACGCGTTATATGCCCGGCCTATGTACATTCCCTCTTCTTGATGTCAATTATGATATCCTTAACCCAGGTTTGTTCTCTAATCCACTCTGCCCTCTTCTTCTCTCTTAATACACCTACCATTTCCTTTTCCATTGCTCACTGCATCATCCTCAATTTTAGCTGAGCTCTCTGGTCTCTGTTCTGTAGCTAAGTACCGGCAAGATGCACTGCTTGTCTAACTTCATAATCATGCGTTGCAATTGATCCCCTGATTAACTCAGCAATGCTATGTCATCAGTGAAGCGCAGATTACTAAGGTACTCTTCATAACATCTTATCCCTAATTCTTCCAATTCTAGACCTCCTGTAAGCACGCGGTAAATAGCATTGTGCAGATAGTATCCTCCTGCCTTACACCCTTCTTTATGGTATTCTGTTGCTTTTTATTAAGTACTATGGTACCAGTGGATCCCCTATAGATTTCTTCCAAGATGTTAGTGTATGCTTCGTCGACGCCCTGTTTCCACAGTGTCTGCATGACTGCTGATATTCCCATTGAATCAAACGCCTTCTCGTGATCGCTGAAGGCTATGCATAGTAGTTGGCGGTATTCTGAGCATTTCTTTATTACCTGAGTGATAGTATAAAAGTGGTAGCTTGTTGAGTAGTCTGTTCAAAATCCTGCTTGTTTCTTTGGTTGACAGAATTCGAATATTGCCTCAATTGCGTTAGCACTTATCTTTGTAAATAGCTTGTATACGACAAAGAGCAAGCTGATCTGCCTGTAATTCCTCAAGTCCTTGTCATCTCCTTTCTTATGTATTACGATGATGTTAGCAGTCTTCCAAGATTCTGATACTATTCCTTCCAGGAGAGACCACTTAAATATGGTGGCTAGTTTTTCTAACACATCCTGTCCTCCAATTTTCAGCATTTGGTGTTACCCGATCCTCACCAGCAGCTTTGCCTCTGTGCATGCTCTCCAAGGCTTTTCTGACTTCTTCTATTACTGGCGAGGTGGCATCTGGGTTGCCGCTAGTTCTTGTAGGAGGGTCGTGGTTGTCCCGGCTTCTATACAGATCTCTGTAAAACTCCTCCGTTTTTTTAACCATCCTATCAGTATTGGTAGATATTTTGCCTTTTATATCCCTTAGGGCTACATCTGATTTTTTTTGCCTATACCAAGTTTTCGCTTCACTGCTTTGACGCTTCCTCCGTTCCTCGGAGCGTGTTCAATTCTCTTCATGTTATACCTTCTTACATCCGATATCTTACGTTAAATAATCAACTTTGAAAGCTGCCCTGCCACGGTGGTCTAGTGGCTAAGGTACTCGGCTGCTGACCCGCAGGTCGCGGGTTCGAATGCCGGCTGTGGTGGCTGCATTTCCGATGGAGGCGGAAATGTTGTAGGCCCGTGTACTCAGATTTGGGTGCACATTAAAGAACCCCAGGTGGTCAAAATTTCCGGAGCCCTCCACTACGGCGTCTCTCATAATCAAATGGTGGTTTTGGGACGTTAAACCCCACATATAAATCAATCAACTTTCAAAGCTCTGCCAATTCTATTTTCTCTGTTGTCTAATTAAGAAATGGAAGCGCACAACGTAGAAGCAGACGGAAAGACAGGGACAAGCGCTAACTACCAACTGAAAGTTTATTCGGAAAAAATATGAAATATATACTAAAAGATGATACAGTGTCAAGGCACATACGATAACACCAAAGCACAGACCAAAAATGGCAACACCGATAGAATATCTTAGTGCGTCAGCCCTACCTTACCATCGCTTACTGTGCTTTACATTGATTAGTTAACTTCTACGGCATCTGCTAATGTTTAAAAACGCTAGCTCCTTATCGGACAAAGCGATTGATGGTTTGCTGACGCAAGCCCCGTGTTCCGCTATGTGTGCTGCTTCAATTATAATCGCCCAATCAACCATTTTGACAAATTACGTTTCTCTGTTGTATTTGCGGTTTTCAGGCTTTGACGCTTCTTAATGAGGTTCTTCGTTTACTGGGATACCTTTCCAGTGTCCTGTTTACCTACTTTACCTCGAACTTCCACTGCACACTTCGTAATGAAATCCAACTGGCCCGCAGTCTCACACTGACTGAGTGGAACACACCAAGCATACGATGTACAAGACTGCACGAGCTCGACCCTTCACGACAACTCCGTCCTCCATTCGGCCTACATCGACGTGCAGCTCCGCTTCTCTATCGCCTTTGGCTGGGAGTTGCTTTCACGAAAGCTTATACCACGTTAATCGGAATTACTGACAGTGCGGCGTGCGATGTTTGCAGCACCGACGAAAATATCGAACACCTGCTGTGCCATTGTCCTCGATTTGCCACAGATAGACAAGTACTTGCCAACGCAATGCGGCGAATGGATGATCGGCCTCTTTCTGTGCAGGTGCTATTACAGCAACGTCCACATGCCTCGACAGCCCACAAGGCAGTGAAAGCCATGCTGTGTTTCCTGAGAAAGACAGGCTTGTGTGAACGCCTCTGACATGCGGTAGAGTTCTACACGCTGCAGTGATATTATTGTCAGTCTCTCCCCCACCTTTTTTCTTCCCCTCTCTTCCCTCTTTCTCGTCTTTCTTGTCCCCTTCCTTAATACCCCAGTGTAGGGTAGCCAACCGGATGTCTTTCTGGTTAACCTCCCTGCCTTCTTCCTTTTGTTGCGTCCTCCTCCTCCCGTAATGAAACTCGTCAGATTATCATTTGTTGCGTCAACGCCAAGGTTGGTTTCCTCGATAAGAGCTCAGTACCTGTTCTGAAGCGAAACTCCGAATTCTTGTACTTTGCTTCTCAGTGCTATCTCATTGATTAGTTTCTTGCGTATCATTTTTTGTCGTTTTTTCTTCATGTCTAGGTGAATTCAAGACCGTACCACTCTATGGTCACTGGACCGTACCTTGCCAAGCTCTTCCACATCCTTCGGGATGCTTTGTTGTGCACTCAGTATAAAGTATATTTCGTTCTTACTTTTTCCAATAGGGCTTCTTCATGTCCACTTACGGTTTCTCGTTCTCAATATAAGGTATTCAACATTCGCAAATTATTGCGCTCTGTGAATTCTAATAGCAGCTCCCCTCTGGCATTTCTAGTGCCCATGCTGTGACGTCTTACTGCCTGGTCTCAAGCCTGCTTTTTTTTACTTTGGCATTGAAGTCTCCGTCAGTATAGTGTACTGTGTTCATATTTTACTCATTGCCGATTCCACGTCTTCATAGAAGCTTTCAACTGAAGCGTCATCATGGCTGGATGTAGGCGCGTGAGCCTGTACCACATTCATCTTGTATCTCTTATTGAGTGTCATTACGATACCTACCACCCTTTTGTTAATACTATAGTATTGCTCTATGCTGCCAGCTATGTTGCGTGGATAAGAAATTCCGCTCCCAGTTCTCTTCTGTCAGCCAAGTCACGATAGCACATAACGTGCCCATTCTGTAGCAGTGTATAAGCCTCATCTGTCCTTCTAACCACATCCCATTTAACACCCTCTAGCTCCTCGAATAGTATAGCTAGACTTTCCTCAGTAGAAAAGGTTCTATCGTTAAACGTTGCCAAGTTAAGGTTCCAATGGTGGCCTGTGCGGACCCATGGATATTTAGCACCCTCTGCTGCGTTGCAGATCCGACCGCAGCCGTGGTCAGTTGCTTTGCAGCCACTGGGGATTGAGGGCCGTGAGTTAATTCACGTATGAATGTGGGACGTAGTGGCTAGCTACTTCACCAGGGTTGCCACTTTCAATCGCTATTGAGTTAAATTTAGTAAACTATTCGTGACAATATTTTTCGCAGTTACCACAAGCGAGCCAAAGACAAACGCGATATGTCCTGATAATCAGGCTAAACCATAAATAAGTGTGTAAAGATCAAAAACTGTGTTTTTACACAGCAGTTAAATAAAAGGCAGGGATCTTAACCAGTCTAGATTCCACACTGAGTCTACCCTACACTAAAGTCTACCCTACACTGGAGACAGGGATGAGGAAGTTTGAGAGATAGAAAGAGAGAGAAGAGAGTACGCACTCAAAATCCGCACTTGAAAGTCATCATAACACTATGAGGCTGTAATTTCAGGTCCAAGTCTGCTGCCTTGAAAAACTGAGGACTTCTTTTGTCGCCATCACCTGTGATGACTTTTCTGGACGACATTCCAGAATGGTTTCCGCCTTCATTAGTCCGTGATCTATGCGAGCTAGTGCGACTGCAAGTGATTTTCTTTGCGCATTGTAGTGAGGACTGTCAAAAGTGTGCTATAGTGCCTCCTCGCTTCCACAATTGTCACAGAAGGGTTTGTCAGCCATTTCAATACTAAATGAAAGTGCCTTCGCGAAATCCGCTCTTAGCCATAAATGACAAAGTAGAGTTGCGTCATTACGGCATAGTCTAGGAGGCGTCTGCAGACGTAAGGTGTTCGGGCTGTCATGGAATCAATTATGCCGTCTGCTTGCATTCCAAGTGGGGAGAGTAATCATGGGGTCATTCGAGTTTGACTAGCAGCACTGGTCTTCGGTAAGAGTATTGCCTCAAGCCTGTTGCCTTGAAGCGCTGATCAAGCAGCATTAATAGCGTGTTCACTACCAATCACCCCGCAAAGGCTTGGCAGCCAATGAAATGTAATGTGGTGTGTTATATCAAGCGCAGTATGGAAGCAATAGAAAACCTTTAAGAGCAGCTGTTCATGCGGTGCGTGCCACAGAGCTGAACTAAAGATTGCTGAGCCGCATTTGAATCAGTGAAGACTGACCAATGTTGAGGCTGTTTAAGGTTGACTACGTGATGTACCCCGTGAAGAGCAGCAAGCTCTGCAGTCATCGATGACGCCGAGTAGTATGTCCTCAAGCTAAAGGCAATATATTCAGCTGGGACGGCCACTGCTCCAGACGAGCGTTCCAGCATGGTAGATCCATCAGTATATACATGTACAGTGGCAGCCAAATTTGGTGTACCTGAGAGCTCTAGGTAACCAGCACCGCGGCGCCTTCTGACAGCTGCCTGCAAAGCTCTAGAGAGCACTTAACACACGCGTGCCCTCTCGAAGTACGTCTATTCGTCTTTATATTATCGCTCAGTGCTTCCACGGCGGCAGAAGAAGTGACACCTTGCACTTCTATTGGTGTTCTGGTGCACACGCTGTTGAAGAAAGTGAACGAGCAGGCTGGCGGGCAAAAAGGGGCGCTGTGCGCTATAGACAGCCATCAGGAGGCACCGGGGTGCTGGTTGGCACGCGCTTTCTTCGTCCGTGAAATGTTGAATGCCATTCTCTATAATTGGCGTACTTCTCATTGAAAAGCGCGAGGGATAGCTGTTTCAGCACAAGTGATGTAAGATAAAGCACCGTTGCGTGTGCTTGGCACGCGCACTATTGTGGTGCAGTAACTCACAAATCTAGGATCGTCAGCCTGAAATCGCGCCTCCTCAAAATGAGCTGAGCAATCCAGTTTTACCAGTAATAGGACGCTATGCAAGATAGCCCGAGCTTGGCGAAACTCGAGATCTTCGTGTCATCTTGCAATAGCCTTTTCTGAGTGAGCTAACAGTATACGGCAAAGTGAAACCCAGCCCTCAGGACGCTGCGTTTCATGGGTTACGATGGAACCCGGCTTCACGTCTTTGCCTGCAGAGTCTCCGTTAGAATAATGGACACGCTGGCCTTCGAGATCATATAGTTCTAGCTTAACCCCACATACAACCTCGTGACCACAGCTAAAACCAGAGTCGACGTGTTAACCATCATGATTGGTATGTGCATTGTAGCGCACTGCTCGCTCATTGCATGCTCTCTTCGCCGTCTCCTTCGTCTGCTAGCACCCAAGCACGTGTAGTGTGCTAATTTGCTCCTTGTCTGGGTGGTATACTACTGGACCATGACGAAGGATGTGCTAAAAAGTAATGTTGATATCTCCTTGAACTGGGCATCCTATGATTAAGATAATCAAGTTAAGTCTTGGTAAGGCTGGGGTAACAGACCACATCTCATTAAGACCATGCTATATAATGAAGCCAAGTAAAGCTAGGATCGTGCTAACTATAGTTGACGTGCTAACCGAACAATGCTAATTACCCTGACGTTAGTAATGAACAGCCTAGTACCAAGCTAATTACATCTAACTACCAAGATGCCAATTAGCATTGTGCTCATTAGGATTACGGTAAATAGCTCCGTACGAATCATGACTTTCTTGATTGAGTCCTAAGTATTTATTGCTGTTTTCTTTGAAACATTGTCAATCAACACAAAACTGTTTGGTGTCCTGGTAGGTAATCTATTTCTAATTATTACAACCTAAATTAAGACACAAGTGATGTGGTCTTTAACTGAAGCAGACCAAGCAGATAAGAAGACGACCGACTTGAAAAGCCGGGATAAGCTATATGATAACAAAAGCTTTTCTATGCCTCCAGGCTTGCACAAGTAGTGCCAGCAGAAGAAATTATTTTATATGCAAAAAAGGTGCTACTTAGCGTCCACCGGATAAAATGCTTGACAGTTATACCGGCAGCATGACGGTCATGAGTTGAACTAAGGCGTTCTCGAATTTAGCGAGTTTGTCTCCGAGTTCATGCGTCAATCTGTTTGCTTGACAGAAGACCATGGCGAAAATCAGGTCCACCCACCGAGAATCGGTGCTCCCGCTGCAATGCGAGCGAGAGGAATGATTCTTGTATTGGAAATTTTACGGAGACTATGGACACACGTACGCCGATGTAAAAGTTATATTATCACGCGGCTACGATGTTTCGCATTTGATTTCACCACGCTCACGACGTACTTAATCACACACGCATTGCCGCCATGACGCGAGCGCCCCTGGTGACAACCTGTTCTTACGTTTATCTTCAATATTTCATAGAAGCGACGCTGCGTGTGCACCTTTGCTACCTTCGAGAGAGGCAAATTTTCATGCTGCAGATAGAATGAAGGTACCTGTTTGAAAGAGGACAAATTTCCAATAAAAGGCCTGTGGGAGGCGCTTGGTGAGTTGGTAAAAAGATAGCGCAACAATCACGCTGACCTCAGTGCACTGTTCAAGTGTTGACTCAGTGGCAGCACTGACGCTTTCCCACGTGGTGTTTCCAAGGTATATGTATACTGGTAACGTAACTTGATTGATAAGTGGTGTTTACAGTCCCAAAACCAACACATGATTACGAGAGACGTCGTTGTGTAGGGCTCTAGAAATTTTGACCACCTAGGATGCGCCCAAACCTCAGCACATGGGACTACAACATTTCCGTCTCCATCGGAAATGCAGCCGCCGCAGTCGGGATTTCATCCCGCAACCTGCGGGTCAGCAGCTGAGTCAGCAGCCAACATCTATTGAAGTCAATGTATCCACTAGTTGGCGGCTTGCTGCCACCGTCGCCATCTAAGTATGATGGTGAGGACAGCTAACAGATAAAAAAATAAAGAAGTAAAATATGGCGTCACAAGCAGAAGCAGGATAGCGATGTCATGAATTTGACCTACATGGCACGAAATTGAAATTTCTTCTGAATTCATGAGCATTTACGTACGTGAAGTTATAAATATAAAATGTTATTGTGGCTTATGGCTCGCTAACCACGTGTGCGAGTGAAAAGAGACACCAATAAAAAATACTGAGAAAGCAAAGTTGTTTTATTAGTCAAATCGTTTACTTGCAATATAAACCTAAAACATCGGAGATGAAATTGTGACAGCTGGTCACTGGCACAATATCATAAATGTTCGACAACTCACGTTGCCAAATCGCCGAGAACTACAGCAGACTTCAGAATATCACTTTGACAAGCATTGAGCAAAAAGTATTGTTGCTTAGCGTGTCGCATTCACCACCACCAAAGGGCGAATGCACTCCGGCCATGCACCAGCGAAGGCAGACAGCAGTCACAGAAGTGGCTATCTGCACATTCTGTCACTTCATTCAGCTCGGAAATTCAGCGGTTCATTCAGCGAAAGTGAGCGATGCCTCGTTTAACCGGCAATGTGCCTAACTAAACACAAGCTCTGATAACAGATTGCCTGAATAAGCCTCCACAATGGCACTCGACCACATTTTGAGAAATCTACCGTTTAGCCAGGTGTCAGATAAGCCATAAATTAAATTTATAGCTAATATTTATTATATAAAATTTTGAATATATAAATGAAATATATAGAGTTTTTGGATTTGGTTATTTTACCCCTTTTCACTTATCGCGATTCAATTGTCTCAGGGCGTTCATGCCTGTGGCAATAGAATTTCAACACTTTTTGTTTCATGTTTCGTGACCCATATAATTTCACCATGGTGCTATTTGATAACGGCCGAAAATGCCCCGCATGCGTCTCTGATGCCATGTGTGTTCTTGTATCAATTTTAATGGGTAGCATCTTATAGTCGCACCTACTCGCAAATCCGGCGTCGGTGGTGTCGTATACACCTCCACAGCGTATGCTCGGGTCTCGTGCCAACTTTCATGGTTAAAAATATTGCAAAGTGTAAAATGTATTAGGAAGTGTATCGTTTAGCTCAGAGACAAGACGACGATGAACACTTGGCTGGGCCTCGCCATGACGAAAGACCCCTGGCCGTTTATTTGCTGGGCTTAAGTAGCCGCGCTCACAGCGGGGAAGGGGGAAAGAAAGAAAAGGAAGGAACGTAAAGCGCACGAAACGGTGGAGAGGAGGAGAAGACGATATCGCCTAGGGCGAATGCTGATAGCAGATAGTCCGGTCTGTTACAGGAAGTTACTACGATGCACGGTTAAAAATATTATGAAGTAAACAAAACATCGTTCTCGGCTTGGTGTAGGCGTTTCACAGCGGCATCTCGAGCAGACACGTCGGATGTTTTTGAGAGGTGCCCAGCTATAGGCAGCGAACGGTCGAGAGGAGGTGCGAGCGGACGGGAAAGTGGGGAACAGGGAGGAGAGAGAGTGAATGACGAGTAAAGGAACGGCGAAGCACTGCACCTACATTCTCCTACACTCTGTCGCACCACAGGCTCTGGTTAATAAGAGCGAGGATAAGCGCACGCGCCCACAGCTGTTGCTTTTTGAGAGAGAGAGCAGCACCGCGGATTCCGCGGACAGCGCCGGATGCCTGACATAAACCAGACTAATAATTGAATTCGACGTTAAAGAGCCCCAGGTGGTCGAAATTTTCGGAGCCCTCCACTACGGCGTCTCTTATAATCATGTGGTGGTTTTGGGACGTTAACCCCCGCATATCAATCGAATCAATCAATAATTGAATTCGCACTTAATTGAGCTTTGCCGTAAGCCATGGAGTCGGAAGCCATCGGATGTAGTTCGACAGGC
The DNA here is from genome assembly GCF_013339725.1 of Rhipicephalus microplus. NCBI lineage: Eukaryota > Metazoa > Arthropoda > Arachnida > Ixodida > Ixodidae > Rhipicephalus > Rhipicephalus microplus. The sequence goes on from NC_051171.1 coordinate 76,673,974, forward strand.
CATAGCCTCCTATATTTTTTCATGCCCGCCGAGTGGGGAGCGGAGCAAGGCGCCCCACCCGTACTTTCTGTTTCATGCGCTCGCCACCACACGGCGCTGGCTGTCCCCCCATACCCACTCCCAGAGCAGACGACGCGACTGCGCTGTTGCGCGCGTGCTTTTGGAGAGAGACTTCCGTTCGTATTAGAGACGGAGCTGTAAAATAAATGCGCAGGTTGCATTGTTGTTTCTTCATGATGCACAGGGGTGATAGAAAAAAAAAAAACGCGAACAGTGCGGCGCGATCTTTGCATCCCGCTGTGACCCTGGTGGGAATAAAAATAAAATATGCTAGAATAGTTTTATACTAGTGGCTTTTAATTATCATGCAGGATACAACAACCCGAAAAGAAATTCGAAACAGCAGAGAATGTAGATGCCGCACTTTTCGCGTTTCTTTCCATCCCCACAGTACATTGAAAGCAAGAAACACGAGACATATTGTGAAAACTGGACCTTTCACTTAGGCCCCCAGCTGTGAGATCAAGCTCACAGTTTCAGGGTCTTTCGTGAAAGCGGCTTTATGTTGAACGATTTGGCAACGTCATGTTTGTCTGTCGCTTTCAGAGCGAAGTTGGTGAATATTGGGCAGAAAAACTTTGTCAGCAGCAGTTTGAGCAAATTCTCCTGGTGCCCTAACTTCGTACACATCAAAGTTTTGTGCTCGCGGAGGATTTCAGCAGCATTGTGCACAGCCTCCTTTAGAGGCTGATGCGTAAGCCTTCTTGTCGCTAGAAGAACTTCGACGAACTTCTGTAGTGCGTAGAGAACATCTAGAATTTGTGCGGACGGATAAAGAAGTCCACCGCGGTCTTGGTGTTTAATAAGCGAGTCCAATGGGGTCGAGGCGCATGGCTTTGTTAAAAGCGTGAAGCACTCCTCACATTCGATGTTTTCTCGTACGGCTCTTGCGAGGTAGCCATCGACCATAGCCAATGCGGCCACATCTGGAGTGGGAAGTAGAGGGGTTTAGCCGCTCGCTTTCTACGTGCATCTGCAGGGAATTCCTCGCTGTTTTGCACCCTTGTGTTTTTCTGTTGCGGCACTGTTGACAGGCAATTACTCTCTTCTGCTGCCATTATGTTGCTTGTACTCGACGTCGATGCGACACCAGTCTTGAGGGTTTTCTAAATGCCTCTGAGCACGGCACAGACGTCCGTTTGATCATTTGATCCTGCTCATTTCCTCAGCCAGCCAAAGAACGACTCGAGAGGGTCCGGTGACCTTTTCCTCGTCAAAACGAAGTGAAAAGACATCTCTTCAAGAAGATATCTAATGCACTCAACGTTCGAACGAGTTGTGATCACAAGATTCATGTAAGTCTCTTTGGTTAGGAAGTTCTTTGCCAGGCACTGACTTTTCAGATCGGCCAGGTAGTCAAGGAAGCTTGTCTCCAGCCAGATTAGCCGTTCATCGCCTGCAGGTTGAAACTGCTTGCAGTCTGCATTCTTCTGATGTATGTGCTGAGTACAGGTACTCACGTCCATGAGCACTAACCAGCGGTGCACGGTGTCCATAAATTGCACCGTCGCTCCGACACCCGCGAAGCTTGCGTCACACGTGTGGCCCACCTGTTCTTGCAAGAGCTTCAGTGCAGTTGTCACGGGAGGAGAAAACACTTGCACTACTCTCAGCACGTTCATTTTTTTCCATATTCGTAGGGAATACGTGCTTTCTCGTCAAAAATCGTACTGGCTTTACAAGGCTGCCTTGCTGCATTTTGTCAAGGCTCTTCAAATGGTTCGATGATATTTCGCCGCCTTTTCCAATGTTACGAGACAAAAACTGTGATCGCACGTTTTTGATCAGGTGGCACTGATCGAATGCAAGAAAGAGCTTTCGATTCGGTTTTCCAGGGTGGTCCGTGCAATGCTTGAGGCTTCCGTTGCACAGAAGTTGCATAGCCAAGACATTGATCTTTTGGTTGTCTGTGACAATGCGCACGACGATAAATCCTATTTCTTCAACTTCCTTCAGAACGTGTCTCATGAGCATGTGCAGCTCACGGCCTGTGCAGTTTCTCGTGAAAACGTACGCCACGGGTATTTTGAACAAAACTGAAAGGCCGTTAAGGACGAAACACAAGAGTGAGTTGGCCAGCACAGGCTCATTTGTTGTTTCTTTGGGGAAGTTCACACCATAGTCCACCTCACCGATGAAGGCATCTCTTTGCTTGTGATAAAGTAGGCGTTGTTTGACTCGCATTTCGTCTACAATTAAAGAGCATGCCTTCGCTTGCAATGAGGGATGAGAAGCGAGTTCTGCAGACAGCCTTTGCTTCATGAGTTCGGTCACGCCAACTCCTCCACGTGATGAGCCCATAAAGCGCTCGAGGGTACTTCGACAGGGAAGTCTAAGAATACCTGTGCTCCTTACGTGTTCATATGCACGAGTCGAGAGGTTACGCAACACCACAGCATGGCGTACTGTCAGCTCAGACGCCGTTGGTTTCTTCTTCGCGAAATTCTGAACTTGTTGCACTAATATTGAAGCAGCCAGGTCTTTCTCTTTCGCTTTCTCCACAACTTGCAGGACTGCAGACACATAGGATTCTTCCTTGAGCTTTTGCAGTTCCTGTTTGTACTTGTCGACGGTGTTCTTGAGCCGCTCAATTCGCGCGTTCAAGTTTCGCTCCTTACGTCTCCACTTTCGTTTGTCCATTGCTGAAACCGAGGATAATGACGACACCTGCACAGCTCTGTCCACCTGCACGGTCGCAGTAATGCAGCGCTCGCTTGCGCCGTTTTCCAGAGGTAGCGGCAGTTCGCTTGCGGTGCAATCCATCAGTGATAAATCTTGAGAGTTGACGTCGACGGACGGCAAGTCATTGCGAGGAAGTGAAGGAGTCTCCAGATGGCTCTCAACTGCTCTTCGTTTCCGTGGTGGTGTAATCAGTGGCGCAGCTGCCTCGCGTTTTCTCACAGACGCGTCGCTTCTCTCTCTCTTTTTCGGAGGCTGCAGGTACAAAAGATACTCTTCGAAAATGCTGGGAACAGAGTCTTTCTTCAGTTTGTGAATTTTGCAGCTCTCCTTGAAGTCGGAGGAACCGGAGTGTCAGCTGCATACAGTCCAGTAGCACGACGTCGTATTCGGTGTCCAGTCGTCCCGAGAAATGACCTTTAGCCGTTTCGCTCGAAGTTCCGGATCGCTTGGTATCTCGTGGAACGATATGCCCGGCGTCCGTTGTTTGCTCGAAGACTTGCAGTGTGGTACGCAGCAGTACGGCATCTTGTGGGGTACAGAGCACCCTTACTGATTCAACACTACAGATAAAAAACCGCATTGGTATGTGAAAAGTAATGAAGCATGAATATGCACCGTAAATCACAGTTTTTAGAGTAGCAAACAATATAAATTGTGACGGCGCTAGCAACTCACACATGGATTCGTAGAATAGTAAAGAAACGGTCGCTTCACTCAGTGGCACTGAACCTTAAGGATCAGAACGCTGTTAGAACAATAAACGTTCATGTAAATAATTCAGTGCAAATTGCTCAATGAATCAAAAGCGACAATTTAAAGCTATGTATTAAACGTACTTCCACTTGCAGCGTTCCGAATTTGTGCTACGATGGCGTAGGGCTGCCTCTTACACTTACACCAGAGACCACGTAAACATTAGCGGTCAGATTTGCAGCGATATTGCGTTCTTATCACGTTAAATTGCATATACCATTTGTTGTTTTTGAATCTTTACAGGCCGCGTTTTATTCCGCGAGCACTGTACACATTGTCTGCGAGTTCTGTCATGCTTCCCTGATAGTCCAAACAAAAAACATAATTAAAACCGTTGCTTCTGCAAGACACACAAGCTTACCTGCGGCAAACACGACGGACACGGAACAACTTTTGCTTGTAGAACCACTTTTGTAGGTACTTCGAGGGCTTCGAGGTGCCTCAACACGTTGCAGCGTAGCGAACTATGCTGCTATGCTGACTATGCTTGGTACGCTCCAGAGCATGTACGGGCAAGCATGGGGTGCGAGCGCCACCTGCGGAGAAGGCAAGCGTAAATAAAGGAGGAAGACAGAGGGCAGCGGACGGTCTCCACCGCTCCACTGCGTGGGCATGAAAAAATATAGGAGGCTATGGACAGGCATGTGCTGTAGCAGTGCTAAGCTCCGGTACATTTCTAAATCAGCATTCTGGTTATAATCCTTGTTGGCGTCAGAAGTTTTATGTGAAAGATAAATTTATTATTTAAAAAATCCAATTGAGGGTTCCTGCAGCAAAGGTCTATTAATTAAATCTTATGAATGTTTAGTAACGGCTGAAGTAAAGTCGACCACTTTATTCGGTACCGGTACCTCGTTAGCTTTTCTGGAGGTAACGTAGGAAGGTAATGCGTTCCTTTCCACTTCAAGTAACGAGTAACGTATTTATTGCATACAACGCTGTGCAGAAGCATTCAAGCCCATGGCATCACTTTACGGTTAGCAATCATTCAGGTTAGAATAATCACACTAGTTGCCCTTTCGCATCGTCTACAGAAACTCAGCTATATATATTGCACCTCTGAGTACCTTGACCCACGCCTTCGATCAATGATCACGTCTCGGCTGCGTATGACGAGTTCGAATTAAAACAGCGTAGCGAGGTACAAAGACGGCACTCTTGTCATCATTGCCCAATACCTCTTTGTAGGAACGCACAGGAGTAAGTGTTTACGGAGTCAAATCCTAAACAAAGACCGCTTCGCCGTCGTGCATGCAAATAACGTCGCGCGTCTCCGAAAAGACAATGACGCCGTGGAGGAGGGCTGGCCTCGATGCGTGAGAAAGGGAGCACATAAATATGGGTGAGAAGGTGAAGCACATGATGACTACCTATGCCTAACTCTTTTGAAGCGGGCTCAATTTAGTTTTCTTTTGCAGCGTTAAGGAGGAAACCCGTTTCCTGTTGCTCTCGATCTAGTCATCTCTCTTTCCTTGAAATTCCGTGACTTTGTTTACACTTAGATGTACGTTGAGAAAGCAAGTGTGCGCGTGTCTACGTGCCAATATAAACGTGCGCGTATAAATGCCTGCCCGTGTTTGCAAAAGTGTAACTGCAAACGAGAGTTCTCGCTCTTTTCTCCATGAGCCCCACCCCTGTGGTCTAATGGCTGAGGTACTCGGCTGCTGACCCGCAGGTCGAGGGATCGAATCCCGGCTGCGGCGGCTGCATTTCCGATGGAGGCGGAAATGTTGTAGGCCCGTGTGCTCAGATTTGGGTGCACGTGAAAGAACCCCAGGTGGTCGAAATCTCCGGAGCCATTCACTACGACGTCTCTCATAATCATATGGTGGTTTTTGGACGTTAAACCCCACATATCAATCAATCAGTCTTTTCTCCATTCGTTTTTTCTTCGTTTGGTTTCAGATTGTGCATTATGTCGTGCATGGTATCACCGTAGCGGTACAGTGGCTATGATGTTCACTTGCCTATCTGAAGGTGGCGGGTTCGAACCCGGCCACGCCAGTCGTGCTTTGATGGAGGATGAATGCTTGTATGACCACGTATTTTGCCGCAGGTAGACCCCAGGTGGCTGAATTTTCTGGAGCTCTCCATTACAGCGTGTATCAAGGCTTTGGTGCTTAAATCCCCACATAGTATCCTTACTATACTGTGCGGTGCATGGGTTTGAAGAGTGAAGGGTTTACAGCGGGGCATGAAAAGTTCACAGGAAAGAAGGATAAGAGAAAAAAAAAGAATAAGGCAGGGAGGTTAACGAGGCACATGTACGATTTACTACCCTACGCTGGGGGAATAGGAAGGGCGAGTATAAACGTGAGAGGGAAAGAGAAAAGAGATCAGAAAGAAAAAAATTGTCAGTGAATGGGCGGATGCGTACGCAGCGGTGGCACCACAAAAGTCAAAGGCGTTCACATGGGCACGTAGTCCCCAAACAGTGCAAGAGGGTTTTGACTGCCTTTTGAGCCGACGAAGGATGGGGAGGGTGCTCGAGGAGCATCTGCACAGAAAGAGGACGATTATCCAATGCTCACCAGAAAACTATCGCCATAATGAACGGGTATGCGTAGCACAAATAGGGCCGATCATACACTCACTTCTGGACATCAGGGCAAATGCAGCAGTTAGCCCCTGGATAATATTATTAATAAGATTTTATTTCATCTGTAACATGATAGAAAGGTGGGAAGAGCAAGAGGCACCGAGGCCTGACTGAGGTTTCTGCTCTGTTAACAAAATTTGGCTGCAGCGGACATATTATTTGTACAACAAAGGCATCTTGTACATTACCATCTTACAATACAATAAAATACCATCAAATGACACGAAACAGTAACCTAGATGTAAAAGTTGAGCACATTCTCCGACTCAGTTATACATCACTAACACCAGTATATATTATTCAAGCAAAGCACACTTTGAGAAAATAGAGGAATTAGAAGGATATCAGCTATATTCAATTTTGTTTTCAGTTGACAATGCTTTGAACAAATTATTAGCTAGTGTATTGAAATCAGTAGATTATGAATGATTTAGCCATGCCGGGATTTGATAACTTCGATGCCGGGATTTGATAAGAAATGGAGCAGGAGAACGCGTGCGCGCGCACACACACACACACACAAAGTGTATTAATCGTTGCATGAAGCCGTCCGCTTGCCGCACAAACGTCCGCATAGGCACTGATGGGGATACGAGGAAATACCATGATCGATTTTCCCTGTCGAGCAGGCTCATGGTAGACGATGGGTGCATGGGCGTCTTAGCCAGCAGTTTAATAAATACGAGTATACACTAGGCGAGGAGGAAAAGAGGTAGTGACAGCGAGCAGTAAGAACCAATTCAGATGGCTTCATAGGCCTTCTCCTGCCTGCGCCTTTTAAGTAATCGCGGCCGCCCATTACGAGTGCTCGGCGGATCCTCCCATTCAACGGCGACAGCGCCTGACCCAGACAGTTGATCCCTTCTCTGTCTGAGAGCCTTCGTTGAAGGCGCCGTCTTTGCCATGTGCGCGCTGACATTACCGCGCACACGAACTCACTCGTGAGTAGACTCACTCGGACTCAGTGAGACTCAGATCGGCCCGTGAGTTTGAGTCTGAATGAACCCGGGTGTGTAATATTTCGATGAGTTTGAGTGTGAGTGACTCTGGCAGAAAAAAAAAAATCACAGCATATCCACGGAGTGAATGATGACTGGTGGGGCGCAGCGTTCGTCAGTCTGTCTGTCCATTTGTTCTTGCGTCCGCCTATCTGTGTGATCCTTGGTGCATCCGTCCGTTTGTTCATTCGTCTGTCTGTCCGTCCATCTCTTTTTGCGGCCATCCCTCTGTCTGTCCGTCCGTGCGTGTGTCAGTCTGTTCGTCCGTCCATATGTCTAGAGAAAACTCCAAGCACAGCCATCTCACATCTTTTCATCATGTATTCATCATGTACAAGTGCCCCCATCCAGCAGACATTGTAAGGACCGCTATTTCGGGTATGTGCCACTGGTGGTCACGTACTACGAGGGACGCACAAGCCACGCCATAAGGAGCTTCGCCCCTAAAAATAAATAGTGAGTCAGAGCCTGAGTGAGTGCGGTCAAAGAAAATATTAGGGATTCTGAGTCCGAGTGAACTCAGAGCGCGAACCTAGTTTTCTGGGTGAGTCTGAGTGAGCTCAAGCTTCTTTGCCGAAATATGGTCCTATTTACTCATCGTGAGTGCTACCCCTTCAACATGTGGTAGCATTCGTTCAACACTAAATTATATAATACATATCTCAATACTCTAGCTTTAATGCACCACTTACTTATTTATTGATCAGAGGTGCAAGCTGGGGGGGGGGGGGCACGACGATTTTTTTTCACTCCAAGTTTTTCACGAGTAGCTTTGAAAACAATATTTCGGGGGAGTGACGTATTTTATAAAAAAAATGTTCTTACTGCTTTGAACGCACTGTCAACTCGTATTTGAATGTACAAGATGAAAGGGCGTATTGTAGAGCACAAATTCTTTTAGATATTGGTGTTAAAGACCATGGACACTACTTTTGGCATTAGCAGAATCAAATCTCAAGCTAGGAATATCATGCAAGTTCATTTTTGTTAAGTGAATCTTAAGCAAAGAAACATTCTGCTTTTCACATTGCTCGCAGGAAGTGGCACGTCGCACGAATCGTCAAACGTGGCAGTGTCTTCAGAAAAGTTATCACATGTAATAGTACTCTGTAAAATGAAGTTAATGAAGATAAATTTATTATGCAGTAGGTTCAATTAATCCAAAGTACAGTATTTGTTGCTATTTTTAGCCTCTATTTGATGTAAATACCGAAAATTAGTGGTATACCAATTGTGTACACAGCGTCTTAAAGGGCTGAATAATAATAACAACACTTTAAAAATATCGAGCAAAAAGGGTGTCTTTTTGTGCCACAACAATAATTGTCATCAGGCTTGCGTGCGCTTCCTTTCTTGAAAACTCGGCGCTGGCCACTTTCCTACCGAGAATGCAATGTTACCCTGATAATGGGTATGTCGATCGTGACCGAAATGTAACGGGCGCGGGGCGATAGCGCAAGGATGGAACGCAATATAGATGACGATTACGTTGTGGGACTCGCTCTTTTTTTCGAGTAAACCAAAGATCGAAAAATGCGTACAGCAATGTCTGAGGGATTTCAGAGTTGAGAGGCTCGCGTACCTACAAAACATATATATATATATATATATATATATATATATATATATATATATATATATATATATATATATATATATATATATATATATATATATATATATATATATATATATATATATATATATATATATATATATATATATATATTGACATAATACACCATACGGCAAATTTGAAGGCTAAAAGTTATAGGGTGTCACATTGTTGAGGCAATCTACGAGTTATTTGCACTCCCCTTCAGTAATGCACTGACAGCCGTACATGAGTACTTTTGTGGCAATATGACCGCAAGGGCACTGGAAGAATCACTAAGCCTAATTATATGACTGAATCCTGATTCGTCGATAAAAAAGCCTTTGTCAATGTTATACGCGGGAGTATGTATTTTATTCTTGCGTTTTCATTACTTGATATTGTCATTCTTTTGTGAAAACTTGAATAAGTTGCATTTATTCTTATATTCAGGTATTTTACTATTATAACTGTAACTATTTCATTACAGCCTGATTTCGTGCCATGTAGGAGGCAATTTTGTTTTGCGAACGGAGACCTGTCTACTTCATGTTAAACTGGAGGCCATAACAACTACTACGACCAGTTATCTCGATGGAAAAGTTATTTTAAAGTCGAAGCATTTCTTAGGGAACTTAGGCGAGTTTGAGCATATCTATCTATCTATCTATCTATCTATCTATCTATCTATCTATCTATCTATCTATCTATCTATCTATCTATCTATCTATCTATCTATCTATCTATCTATCTATCTATCTATCTATCTATCTATCTATCTATCTATCTATCTATATATCTATCTATCTATCTATCTATCTATCTATCTATCTATCTATCTATCTATCTGTCGAACACACACGACAGACCCTCACATGAAAATCATGAGATACGTGTCATGTAACCACATGACTACATGCTACGCTCATGATGTGCTGGGGGCTGTTTTGCTAGCATTCACTTATACCAAATTTGGTATTGCAGGACCTGAATGGATGATGAAGGTGTGATACTGGTGGAAACATGATAAACGTGAGATACGTGTCATGTAACAACATGACTACATGCTAGGCTCATGATGTGCTCGCGGCCATTTTTAGGTTTGTTAATATTAAGGCAATAAAACCATTCAATTTATCATACCAGCAACATAACCGTGACGTTAATTACAGGCATTAATTTACATTCCTTACACTATTGTCAATGTCTTCTGATGAGATCTGCTCGCTTTATAATTGCTCTAAAGCAAACGTGTAGCTCGTGAGCAGAATGTAGTCCGACACGGCAACTGTTGAATAACCTCGCCCCGTTTCCCCTTGTGCCTCTTAACTGAAGGATTAATTGGCCTTATGGACCTCATATAAAATTTTTGCTTCTAACCCTCATCTGTAAATTAAAACGTAAGACAAGTGGGCTAAAGATGAACATTATCTACTTTCTGTTTTTTTTTCTTTGTCTGCAAAACTTCGCGTTCTTCCTCTCTCTGTGTGCCTTGAGGCCACCGTGGTGTCATAATCACGCAATTCAGCCCTTCACCTCCGAATGTTGCCGATTCCTGCTTTAATGCACGCATTGCACTCGGAACACTCGGAAGCATGGTTTTCACTCACGGATGGGGGATCTAGCCAGTGCAACAGCTTTTTTCACTGATGTAAGCATCTCATTGAATGCATCGTTATAAAATGACCCCGATGTTGATGAGCACGCTAACGCAACCACCTTCCAAGTAAAATATCGTCTTTTTATGGGCACCGACTCATCTGCTTTTACCCCCCTTCGCTTCGCTCATGCACCTGGACTTCGCAAATTTGTCGCTTAGTGAGGCCAAGCTGAAAAAGAGTACGTGTAAGAAACAGTGGAGCCTGCCTACAGAGGATGCCTCATTTTCACAAAACTGAAGAATCCTTTATGCGCATCTAAAGGTCTTGTTCATTTTGCCAGGGAAAGCGCTCACGCGGTACAACGTTCATGGATGAATACCTCGCTTGCCTCGTCACCTTAAGCTCCGCCAAAGCCGTTGGAAGTTACATTCCCAAAAGTACGGGTGGTAGGCCAAGAGAACAGAAACAAGAGTAGTCACTGACCGGGCATACGACATTTGCGGGTGTGCATCTTGTGCCTCGTGTCCTGTACTGATCTATCTATACTTGGAGTGTGCCACTCATCGTTTCGCAACGGCCGAGATTGCAGAGCTCGAATCACCTATGCCATTAAAAATAAAAAAAAATGACAATCGCATAACAATGAACGTTAAACCTTGAGCAATATTGGTGGGCACTGCGAATGGGGTTGGCCGTTTGAGGTATCGTCAGGGCGGACAAACAACAGACAAATTTACAGACAGACTGGCAGACCAAAATTTTTCCGTCGAAGGTCCCCAAGAAAGACTGTCGTCGTTAAAATGATTGGTGATGCGGAAGGCCGGAAGAAGGCGAAACTCCGCGCGAAAAGGAGCGCCTCCTGCGCCTCCCACAGACTGCCCCTGTGCCGGTGGCGCTCCACGCGTTTTCCCCCCCGGTCGCGCGCGGACAGATGCGCGCGCGCACCCTTTCTCTCGAAAGCACTCGCACTCTCTCTCTCAACTCCAAGCCAGGAGGCTGTCAACTGGTCGCGCACTCGTCGCTCGTGCTCCGATCAGAACGGTCACGCGCGAAACACGCCCAGCGCTCTCACCCGGTGACGCTGAATCCTGAACTTGACAACTGGCTGTGGATAAGGGTAGATAGTGTGGAAGCCCCTCTCGTGTTTCACGCCCTCGCATTTGAAACATTTGTCGTGTTCTCAGCGTCAACATTGCCGTCTGATCCCTGGAAGAAGGAAAAGAAAGTTTTTTCCCGACTTTCTTTGTTGTATTGCTGCGAAGCACATTTTTTTTATTGTTGACAGTCCACTAATTACGGTCTTTTGGGCTCTGGGCCACACGTGCTGAGTGTACAAGGCTACAGATGCACGGGTTTGTGTCTGAGTCGTGTCCTGGGTGACAGAACCCCCTTTTTTTTTTGACAACCTCGTGAGGCTCCTCGACTCGCTTGAGGATCTAGACAACTGACACTGATGCAGCTTCATGGGACACTTCATCACGGAGCACCATCATTCAGTGCTAACGCTTAGTGCCTCTCTGGGATAGTTTGTGCCCCTGCTGTGTGAACAAAACGGGACCTACCGGAACTCCCGCACGGTCCCTTGGGAAAGCGGAAAAGTAGGAAGCTGCCTTGGACTCCCGTGGGTGTTGCGATCACTTAGAGCAGCGATCCGGAAGAGTGCTCGCGGGTGGTTTAAGAACTCACCGGCTCTGGAGTCGGCGTACGTCCTTCGTCAATTATTCGTCGAAAAACTTTCTTCTAAGGTAAGCGACAAAATTGAATGGAGCTTCTCTTTTTTATTGGTGTGTTCGTGTATTGCTGTGTTTTTTTTTCCTGTACATGGCATCATACTTCCACTTTTGTTGTAAGCTACGTACTTTTGCTGAGATGAAAGGCTTCCGCAAAAAAATGTTTTGAAGAAATTCACACCCATTTCATACAACTTCTCTGACTATCGCATCACAGAAGTAATTGCCAGTGCTTTGTTTATTATAGGTATTGCGTCAAGTGAGAAGTTTTTCATCAACCAAAGATCATTTTTTGAACGACTGTAACTCTAGGTAATTGGTAGGAATTGCGCGTAAAGAATGTAAATCCGGCGTACAATCAGACGGTCTGTAAGTCGTCTATCTTCCTGGCTCAAACAAGTATAAGTTTTTTTTTTCCTCAATGATTACTTTTAGTATTGAATGATAACTACCCGATATGATTAGGAAGTGTTAGTAACAAACACTTACTGGGAACGCTTCTGATCAATTGTTGGTCATCAATGTGTAATTCCTGGTATTTATCGCACACCTTTTCTTGCTACTCGTTTTGGTGTAATTAGAATATTGTGCGACAACCGACGCTAAAGTGTCCTGGCAAAAAAAGAAGAGAGAAAATCTTCGCAAACGCCTCGAAATGTCGGCAGGCAGTGCATGCTTTGACACTGGCTTGAACACTTCGTTCTCGCGTGTTTCACTCGAGAGACACCCGCATTTCTAGAGTGTCCTACTTAGCAGCTGAATGGGGGCACACGTTTTTCTGCCGCGATAAAAATCGGTGTAGATTCACTTTCTCCTTCATTTCATTTTCGCTTGTTTTGTTTTTTGGGTTTTTATCGCTAGCACTTTGCTCATTTTTTTTTCGAGCGCCCGGACGGATTAGCAGTCTGGAAAGCGTCGACAACACTTCTCTTTTCGAAAAAAAAAATAAATGGTCGTCGTCCCCTCGTAGACCTTCACCACTTTAGTTCTGGCGAGACACACAACATGCCCGCTAAAAGAACGGTAGCAAAGTGCGGGCGAAGCTTGATACGAGATTTCACCGCAGCTCTGAGTTTTCTTATCCACCTTTTTTTTTATTATTATAGGCGGTCAGCAAAAGAAGCTTTTTCGGCGTCATACGTTACGTCTTTTCCCGAGGCGAAGCAGCGTGCTTCAAAAGCACACTTAAGTAATTCTAATAATCGGTAATAAAAAACAGCAGATATTGAGGTCGAGGAATTTACGGCAGGCGTAAACTTTACTGCTTTTAAATGTATTATAGAAGCTCTGCTACACTTGTAAACGTGACGAATGTAAAGTAAACGAAAAGTGAACGTACCGCCGGCAGGAATCGAATCTGCAACTTTTGGATTACGCACCCTGTGCTTTTAGCACTTGAGCTACAGTGATTATCATCCCCTTCTCTCTTTTCTGTCTACTTTAACGGGTAATTATGTGCGCTCAAACGACGGTGTGTTAGTCAGCACCGCTCGTAGCCATGGTGGTGAGTCTGGAAAACTCTTCTTTCCAGCTGGTGAAAAGAATTCGTTAAAGTTTTGTTAAACAAAACGAGGAAGTCCTCGAAAATTTTCTTGCGTTATTAATAGTTTTTGCGTTTTACGTAGCAAACCACGATATGATTATGCGAGATGGCGCTGTAGAGGGCTCAGGAAATTTTAATCATTCCGCGGGCTATAACGTGCACGAAAAATATAAGCACACGGTTTGAAAGAATTTCGCCTATATCGAAGTACGACCGTAGCGGCTCTGATTTAAACACACCTTCGTGTCAGCCATGAACACAATTAGAACACTCTGGAAGGTGGAAAAACTGAAGTGGTACAGAAAACGATTTTATGCTGCGAAGCCACTGTGTTAGTGCTCTATTGTCATTCATTTCGCCATCGAATATTTCTTGCTAGATGACAAAATGAAGGTAAAAGTCGATTCTTTTAAATTTTTTAAAAAGCGTTTCATGAAAGTCCTATACTTACTTTGGTCAGTCTGAACAAACTTGGCTGAGTAGAAATCACCCAAATATACAAAAGCAGATAAAGAGAAATATTTATTTACCGAAAGGTAGAGAAGTCGGCCTTAGCTACAGTTTGCTCTTGTCTGCTACTCTTCACTGGGGAATGGTCACTGGATAGTGGAAGAGTGATGAAAGACAATGGCAAGGTAGGGACATGAGAACACGGTCTTGTTTGGCTGGGGTAAATATACAAACGTGCATCCAGTCCAGCGGCTTCTAAGAAAGCGACAACGGCTCCTATCACCGCATGTGTGCGGCTGGCGTCCGGCCAACGACCTAACACAACCTCAAGAGAGATAGAGAAAAAGAACTACAGATACTCAATAGGTGACGCCACTCCAACATTTAGGGCCGGAGATTATAGCGTAGAATCTGAACAGACTTTCTAGTTTGCTTATCCTATGTATGAACGTGAATTTCATCAGAAAAGAGTTATTGGAATATATTATTTTGCTCTATGCTGATTAACTGCTTTAGCCTAATGTATTTCTAAAATGAGTGCTTATGTGTACATTAAAAGTGTGGAAGCTTGGCCGCTCTTTCCACGCACGTAAAACTACTGAGCTTAGCGGATGTTGATTTTGGTAGACATCGATTGAATTGTGTGATGCTTATGAGACGGAAGGCAACTGTTCACGTTGTTTTAAAGTATTTGGGAGTTCACTCCACTATCAAAAACGCAATTATAATCTACAAAGATGAAACCTTCGAAGGCGGGTCCTTGCATAGTGCGACCTTGAAATTCGAGAGATGACGAAAGAAGGCGCAGAAAAAAAACTCTTCCTTCCCCATGGTCACCCATGTAGGAGAACATTTTGGTCCTGCTTCATGGTGCTGAATCTATACGAGCAATGTTCAACCTAGAAAATTGTAACTAGGAAGCCGTAGACGACTAGAAGAAACCAAAAATCGTCCTTCCTATGCACACAAGAGCTCTTAGCACACATGTGTCACAGAAAGTGGACAAGGCGTCAAAACTGATTCACTAAAAAGTAAGAAGTGAACATGCGGGTGGCAGACACTATATTGTGTTCCCTATGAGTGACATGGGTGACATGATAGAAATGTGGGGTTCAACGTCTCAAAACCACCTTATGATTATGAAAGACGCCGTAGCGCAGGCCTCTAAAAATTTTGACCACCTGGGTTTCTTTAACGTGTGAGTGACATGGTTCATCCTCATTGTGTACAGACGCAGTTACTCGTCATCACTTTTTGTCGGAAGCTCCACATTGATGAAAACGTTGTCATTGTCACTGCAGGTGACACTCTATCCCCGAGGTTACGTGCAAATAATGATGACAAAGCTTTATTGCTCAAGTGATCGCATTCTCGCTTGTGTTAGTCGCTTAAATGGGTCGAGTTCTAAATATAAAGTGCCACCTAAACTGTCTTATAAACATCGTTGAACTGAACTCAATATAAATGTGCAAAAGCGTTTTTCCAAGCACGTCTCCCGCACAAGACTGCTTGACTCGGTATAGGCAACGTGGGTATAAAAAAGAAAAACAAGAAAACTACACCGCCTGCCTTTTTGCAGCTATTGTACTTTTCATAAACCAGTGAAGCTCAGCATACTATAAGTTATGGTTTTTAAGATATTCATTCCAGTAAAAAACCTCAAGTTGTGCATAGTCGTGGCCAAATGCGCGTTGTTGTTCGTCAGTTGATGACACAGAGAGAGAGTATTATTTTATTGGGGAGCTGGAATTATTTTAATGGGGAGCAGGTTTGTCACTTGATGATGGAAACCTGGCTCTCTTGGGTAAATCTAAATGCTGAAAAATGCTCGTGGCAGCGGATATTGTTAAAAAATGTCTTATCATTTGCCAAAGTGTAAACAGTTTTGTTAACCTCAATGCGTTTTCTGCATTCCTTCTCTCCCACACTTTTTGAGTCTAGCTGTGAAACTGCTCTTGTGAACGCAAATCTAATAAATGTTCTTGCAGTCAATACAATTGCGATGAAATTAGTGGTAAGGAATGCTGAAATTGTAAAATATTTCGTGATAAATGCAAAAATCACTAACTCCATACTTGCTTGCTTAACTAGAGCGGCGTGTAACAGGTGCCAGCACAAACAAAAACGATAAAAAGGTGGAAGGTGGGCACTCCACACTGGAGAGATGTACGAAGTGGAATTTACTGTAACTTCCGGAAACCGTGTCAACCGTTTTTTTTTCTTTGCTTCATCAAAGATTTTACAAGCTTCATTTGAGCCCGTGGTTTGTTCCCTCGCACGACAAAGAAGTTTATGGGACAGTAAAAAATGTAAACATAGGAATAGCACAGACAGGAGACAGTCAAAGATTACAAAATTTAGTCAACTTGAACTCGAGCCATGATTCGTAACGGGAAACGCCATGGCCGCTAATTCATCGAGATGGATGTAGATGCTTGTGTACATTATTAAATCGCAAACATAAGCTTGTTACCTTTATGATGACAAATAATGTCATCTGGTACTGGCTGGTAGCTGATGTGTGCTAGCGTCGGCTTATTATTGGTTAACGTTTACTGTAGCGCAGCAATATGTTGGTTAAATAACGCAGTACGGCATAATGCTCATATGCATACTGAATATTTCCCAAGTGGGAGTTTTCACAAATTTCTATTCCGTGAGTCACAATCAGCACGACCTGCTCAGGAAAGGGCCCCACCGCGGTGGTCTATAGTGGCTAAGGTACTCGGCTGCTGACCCGCAGGTTGCGGGATCGAATCCCGGCTGCGGCGGCAGCATCTCCGATGGAGGCGGAAATGTTGTAGGCCCGCGTGCTCAGATTTGGGAGTACGTTAAAGAACCCTAGGTGGTCAAAATTTCCGTAGCCCTCCACTACGGCGTCTCGCATAATCATAAGGTTGTTTTGGGACGTTAAACCCCACATATGAATCTATCAATCTGCTCAGGAGAGTGCAGACGTGGCGACCATTGAAGAGGCCCTGCGAGCCGCTGTAGCAAGTGGGTGCTAGTAGAGGGGCATCATACGCCATAACTACGAACAGCCTAAATATCAATGAACTTGTCATTTCTCTTTCACTAGTTGTTTCTAGACACCCGAAAGAATCGCATGAGTCAGTGTCGCTTAATTTTACTACACGAAGGCATCATAAAATGATAATGGGTAGGCTTATTTCCCGCTGTGTTGCCATTTATCGCTCGTTATCGATGTCAGTCCGGCTTTGCGTACTGCGTGAAAGTCTAGGTATCTGACAGAGAGAGCTAATAGCACTGTTGGCCATCGAGGTGATGAATTTATATTTGTTCGGTATGGTATGAGAGCTCCAACATAGAGAGGAGAATAATGTACGGGGATGTTATACACTACTTAGACATAACAATAAAGTTCCCTGAAAAAAAAACTACGCAGGTTCGAGAAGTATTTCAGATGCAAAATCTCCAAGAACCACAACCGGACTTGCTTCCCAGGTCAGGCCTGTTCACGCACATTCCAGATTATCGCATTTGTCTCATGACAGCCATGCTTTGCAAGAATGTGTGACTAATATTTCTGTTTGCATTGAATGAAAACAGTCGGTAAAGAGAAAAGGTGTTTATGGCTAGTGAAAATGTATACTGGAGGTGATAAGAAGCAACTGGCTAGCAACGCACGACGACTTCCTGAAAAGGAGCGTCCTGGGAGAAACTGGAAAGCCAATTATCTCAAAAACTAGATCCAAGATGAGATCTCCCTTTTATTCGGACAACTATCTTACTGAGGACAAAGCTTCAGATCTTGAATGAAAAGGCAGTAGTAAGTAACGTGAAAATGATTTCTTCGACAAAAACCATTGCAGGTGTAGGGATGGCCGTCCCGTCGATTGTGTTGACTGATGAAACGATTCGAGAGGCATTTTCCAGGCTCAAGAGAAACATTGTCTTGCTTCATGGCAGAGAATAGCAACTACATCCGTCGACACAAGAATCAAAGGTAAATGCTGTGCACTGTTTGCAAAGGTAGGCGGATTTCCATAGCGCCTGCGCAATATCAAATGCAACATTGCAAAGGCACCACATGGCAGGTGTCGTGCACAAAGGGTTGAAGCACAAGAGGCCCCTTTATATGGCGTGTATGCAGCTATGTCACCAGAATCTCTGCCGGATACGCCAAAATGGCAACGGGAGTTACCGAGGAGGCTTCAATAAACGTCAGAACTATTGCCGATGATCATGTGTTCAAGCAGAATCTCCCTGTTGGGCAGTTGTGTCATAGCGCGTGGCATTCGCTTTGTCCTGTAATTTTTTTCGGGTGGGGGCAGAGCTTATGCAATGTAAGTTGTTAAAAACAATTCATGAGCCCATATGGCAGCGTAGTATGAATGACAAATAGCTGCTATAGGCGGCACGTAATAAAGTGAATTGTCACAAGACGAGACGTCGACCTGCCATGGACTGTTGTGGCCCGCACGTACGTGGTACCTCGCTTTCTGGGAAGACTTAGTGTATGGGCTCACTGTATTACATGCAGTAGCTTTAATGACGGGCAAAAGGCGTACATATGCACTCCTACGCAAGGCGTAGGCGTGTGCCTACGCCTTGCGTCAGAAACATACCGGCGCCCTGACCACATATAAATATGACAATATCAGTAACAGATCTAAGCTTGCTTCTTATATAAGCAACGTTAGAGCTTCACAAACGCTGAGATCAATGATAGATAAAAGTTTACTAGGCACTTCCGCAAACTATGTGGTTCCCATTTCTCGCCAGCTTGCCGCGAAGTCCTCCACTCTGGCATCTGCGCGAGCGTACGCTGACACCATGGTGCCTGCCGCCTATGAATCGTCTGTGAAGGAAGATATTGGTGTTGCCATAGCAGTGATCCTAAGCAATATCTTAAACTCATGGCATTGAGCCGGTACGTATATTATCTGCGGAAGAAGGAGAGTCATGAGGTATACACTGTTAAACCGTTTCACTATTGCCAGACGTGAAGAAAGTACGTCTGGTCGGTACTAATACAGCCAGTACTTGCAGTTAAAAAAGTTTACACCAACGACGAAGGTTTTCAAAATTTCTGAGCTTGGGATAAACTTGATGTGATTCACAAAAATTCAATTCTGCTCTATCATCGCTTGTTCTGAACTTCGATAGTCAGGCACGGAAAACGAAGCTCTGCGATTTTCAAGCGAAGCTTGTTGTAATGTCAAGGATTTTGGTGGCGGCTGCATTGTACGCCAGGAGCTCATTGCTATTGAGAGCTCAAAAATTTGACTCACGAAAATAGGCTTGTCGCGGGTGCATTTGTAAGCGCCGTTTTCTAATTACTGATGCTATCTCTATCATCAGCTTGTCGGCGACGAGGCATTTCTGATATGATAATATAATATTTTATCCAGAACCCCTGTCATTTAGCGTTGCTAAGTTTCATCGTTGCTTGTATATGAACACATGACCGCTATGGTTGCCTGGAATAACTGAAGTTTGACGGTAAATCACATGAATGAAGCTAATACTAATTATTATTGGGGTATAACGTCACAAAACCACCAAACGATTACGAGAGACGCCGCAGTGGAGAGCTATAGAAGTGTGAATGCTGGGGCTCTTTAACGTGCACTTAAATATATGCACACGGATCTCAATCATTTTCGCCTCCGTCGCAAATGCGTCCGCCGCTGCCTGGATTCGACCCTGCCACCTGCAGGTAAGACACCGAGTGCCTTAGCCACCAGACCACCGTTGTTGGTCTGTAGATGGAGCTCTGATTCCCGGCATGGATGAACGAAAAACTTAGCAGGACGTGCTGGGCAATGCGAGAGAAATAAACGAAAAGGAAGAAATAAAAAAAGCAGAAAAAGGAAAAGAGCGAGAAGTAAAGCCTAGGCTACTTCGTGATAGTTAATTTTGGCCAGCTTACAGTGCGAAAGGAACCGAGATGATGATCAAAAAAGGTCACAACTCCAGCGCTGACTCTCAAGTAAAGTTTACTAAAAGCAACGGCGGGAATATTTATAAAAGCCAACTGAGTTTCAATGGAGCGACTACACGTGAGCAGCAGAGTCATAGAAGTGACGTCGAAATCCCTTAAGAGAAGGATCATCCCCGTGATTTTAATATCAAACATACAAAAAAACCCACAAACACAACCGACCAACACAAACATGCAAAAGAACCCAATCCCGAGTTCATCAAGAAGACAAGCTGCGCTAACAAAATTACATTTTTTTGTTTAGGGCGACGGACAAAGTGCAGCGTGTGTCCGTCCATTGACTCAGTGACTTCTGCAAGAAACTTCAAATTGCGCAATACTTTTTTGACAGCATCATTCCTGTGAGGTCGCTTTTCCGCTCCCATACAGTCGTAAATCATAATATTTTGAAGAGCGAAGATGTGACCAAAGAACGGCAAAAAATTGATGCGGTGTAATCGATAACAACCTTGCTTGTCGTAAGCGCAATAACATGCTAGGGCAAGCCTTCTATCGACAAAATACTGTTGTCATGCTGCAGTTCATATTGACGTTCTGCTCTCTCTCTTTGAGCTTTCAAAATGAATCCCGTCGCCAATACAGATATTTTGTGTTTTGACGCTCGTTCTGATGGCGCTTCGGGAAAAGAAACATATGATTGTAGTTTAATGTTTTATCTCGGGAGACACAGTGTTGGCTAAATGTACGCCCTCTGCAGTGTTTCTTGTTTGTCCTGTTTGGGTGTATACAATGGTCGCTTCAATATTGTGTTTGCTAAGAGAAATAAAAATATTGTCATTTGATGTATGTCAACGAACCACAAACAAACAGTGGAACCCTTTTTACTCCGTCTCATTTCCGTCGTCATTGCGATATTGATTTGAAAAGTTGTTTGTGTGAAAGTAGCCTTAGCACAAAATGGTGGACGCTTCAAACGAAGTGCAGAGAACCAGCTGGTGAGATTCGGTGAGCAAGTAGTTGTCGCTCGGCCTTCGTTGCCAGAGGCCTTGCACAATTTGAAACACGTATTCTTCTTTTGCGTCGATGGTCGTTGTAGTGATAAATTGACGGTTCATGTTTAATGGATTACTAATAGAGCTTTCTCTCTACAATGCATGTTAGATATGTGGGGTTTAACGTCCCGAAACCACCATATGATTATTAGAGACGCCGTAGTGGAGGGCTCGGAAAAACTCGACCACCTGGGGTTCTCTAACGTGCACCCAAATCTGAGCACACGGGCCTACAACACTTCCGCCTCCATCGGAAATGCAGCTGCCGCAGCCGGGATTCGATCCCGCGACCTGCGGGTCAGCTGCCAAGTACCTTAGCCATCTACAATGCATGTAATACGGGGTAGTTTTCAATACATGCACAATGCAATCCAGTTAAATTTTCTCTACTTTCAGTGCATTCCTACATACAGAGCTATAACAATGTAATAATGTTCATCTAATAAATATGTATCCTATTTTACTTCTTCTTTACGTTATTTATGTACAAATTTATCTGCAATGAAGCTTCCCCTTTGCAATGCGGTGTACCGGGACATCCTAATGCTGTGCCCATCCTTTCAGTACGCACTTAAATTCTCTCTGTTTTTCTCGCAATAAAACCTATATGGTCTCATCTGTGGGCCTGAATAATGAGTGTGGTTTCTGGCTCAAGGTCACTTCAAGGTCTCCTACAACAAGAGCTAAACGTATTTCATAATTGATGAGGTCATACTTTAACAAAGCATGGTTCCAAAGTCCAACCAAGCAAACGTTCTTGTGCAGGTGCGGTTGTTAGGCATCGTAACATGTATACCTGCTGAAATTGGCTGTCACTTCCCTCACGTTAACTTAGGTACTCTGTCCGTAATATTTTCATCAACAAACACCGTCTAATAACGTGATATTTATGGTATACTTACCTTGTACTCAGGCACAATTCTGAAGCTATAAAAAGATCTACACATCGCATGTGGCTTGTTCTGCCGTTGCCATGGAACATACATGCATTCGTTAAGCTTGGCCATGACCATTTCGGTCTGAGAACCACACTTGTCAGAACAGATGTAACAGATATTTATATTCTGCATCCGTTTGTGGGTGTCCTCTCGGAACAATAGGAAAACGTATTTATTTGTTTAGCTCTTGTAGCTGCGTCGTCTGTGATGTCCAGCTCAGCTCGTGTCGAGCTCTGAATATTCAGGCATGTTTCTACACCCGGGCAAGCCTGTAAAAAATATTGTGAATTCATTGTTTAAAGAGCTGCAGTGATGCACAGAACTCCCGCCGTCGGCCACTGGCCGAATGCCTACTTTGCCTACTGGTGAAATTCCAGTGAAATGTATATTTTTTTTTGCCTGTAACCTATAGAAAGAAACGGTTTCGCGATCAAAAGGCTTCTTCGAGGAAGCAACTCTGCCTGCAAATATGTCTGGCCAACTTTTTCATGTAGTTATTTGATTCGTCTGCCCATTCTGATTTTCTGAAACAAACCGAAATTAGCGTAAGGTGCTAAGTTTCGGGAACCATATTTTTTTTTACTCTAACGCGTCATGTAGGCAAAATGGTACCCGTGTATTTTGACATTGTGAGAAAATTTGACTGGCTGTTTCGACGCATAGGTACAAAATGCCAAAAGGACATAAAGAAAATCATTTAAGAAAGCGCGCCAATTGATTATTCCAGCTTCAGTACAAGCGAAGGAGGCGAAAGTATTTGCGTGCGAACTTCGATAAGTCGAGGGCTACGAACCGTAAGGGCAGTAGCGGGATTAAGCATTCTTTCCGAATCAACTAGGGAAGCTCAAACTCTCAGTCTAAAATGCACACCGAAAGGATTATAAGACAGTTTGGTAACACTGAAAATTACAGAAGATATTGAAGGAATGAAGTGCAATGGTCGTATGCGGCTTTGTTCATCACACGGCGTTAGCTCGTTCGCGAGGTTTCTTGTTTCGCAATTTGCAGGCTCGCGTAAGAAAGTCACTGTGCTCTTGCACCAAATCGCAACGCATCTTTGAGGTACTTTTCGTAGTGCGGCAAACCGAGAACGTGCGATCAATTTGATTCCTTAAAGCTTCAGAACATGTTCATAGAGGTTCAATGCCGTTGATCATTCACATATCATTTTATTCGGCCGCGAAATATAACGCTGGAGGCTGTGTTGCCGTATATGGTCATCATTTACCGAGCTGGCGAAAAAGAATTTTTTCCATATTCTTGCCCTTTTGACGCGGCTTTAGCATTTATTGCGTAATTTCCGCCATGGTGTTCTTGCAAAACTTAGCACCAGTTATTGCGTGTATTGTAATGACTTATCTGTCAAGCTGCTATTCTTCTGTAACTTGTTATCAGAAACGTTTGCTGCCTTATTTTGCAAACTTCCTAAAATCTTGTATCAAGGACAACGTTTATACACTAGGAAAATGTTGGTAATTTTAAGCAATATATGAGGGCAAATTTGAATACCCTTTTCCTTTCCATCCTTGTAACGCGCACATACCTTTCCCCCACGTTGCTATACTGAGCCCTACATGGTTATTCTTTCTCCCCCCCCCCCTTTTTTTTGTGCGTTTTCATCTCCTTCAATATCTGTTTCTTTCTTTGTCTTCATCTCTATTTCACTTTCTCTTGGTATATAGACTCGTCACCTCGCATACAATCTCTTTCTCTCTAATTTCTCTTTCATTCTTGCTCCTTCTTTATTTCTTCTTACTTATATCTCTTTTTATCTCTCTCTCTCTGTTCTATCTTTTTCTTCCTTTCTTCTCTTTCTGTCTCTGTACTCAATATCTCACCTAGTATTTTTTCGCTCGTTCTTCCTTTTATTTTGGGGGCGAAGCTTTCTATGCCGTAGGTCGTGCATCTGCAATGTATGAAGTAGTCGTCGTTGTACTAGGTAGCCCCACCTCCACGGCCGGACTAGACGAGCGGCACACGTGCACTCTGTTGAATTGAGAAGGAAACCCGCGCACGTTAATTATAAATAAAAAGATAGTTGTTTCTGATGAAGTAACTTACAGATTCGAGTATTGGTGCCTTAATCTTCAATAAAGTTTGCCTTGAATTTTATGCTTACTGGAAAAAAAACTAATATCGGAAGGGCGCACTTTGAGCACTATCTGATCAGAAAGAGTTACCACGTTAAACTCGCTGGACGTAACCTGCTTGATTTTAGCAAGCTTTAATGAGGGTTGGGCCGCTGTGCCATGGATATAGGATATAGTATATAGCAGATTATAGCCATGAACTAGAGGCAGCAAAATGTAGGAAGCAGGCACGAAGCGCAGGCCGTGAGAGAGTGCGCGAGTGCCACCTCTCGTTTAGTGCTTGGACTGTTCGCTGGACGGCGGTACTTCTATACGCTGAATATATGATGAAAAGATGCGAGATGGTGGTACTTGGAGTGTTCACTAGATGGACAGACGGATGCACAGACATACAGATGCACGGATGGATGTAAGGATGGATAGACGGCCGCAGAGACGAACGCACGGATGGACGGAAGCAAGAACGAACAGACGGGCGGACGCTTCGCCCCACTCATCATCATGCACTCCGTGGATATGCTGTGGTTTTTTTTTCGTCTTTATATCTCTAAACTGTGTCCTCCCTTTCTCTACTTCGTATCGCTTTCTCTGTACCTGTTCTCTTGCGCACGAGAGTTTTCGCAACCCACACCAGACAATTTGACGCACCTGTTCTGGGAGGGAAACAGAAGATGACAATGAGAGCGTATGCCATTTCATGGTGATGATGGTTTTCAGGTCACGTCATAACAAAAATCTTTGCAGCTCGGCTGTAGAACGCCGACGGAATGCGACCTCTTCAGACGCTCAAGAAGACCACGCTGCCGTTGGCCAAAGATGCTTCCCCGTGTCTTAAGACTGATATGATGTGCTGCGTACAACTCAGTCGAGTGTCACCGGTTTGATGCCAAGATACGAGACATTTATTGCGGTAATGATTATGCCGCCTTCTGTACATTCATAAGCAGTACGTATCAGCAGTATGTGCTCCATGACCTAGTATGCGTACAACTTCCCAGCAGAAGTATTGAAGTGCTAGCACGCCGCACCATGCAATGGCGGCAGTGCAAAAGAAAAAGGTTCCCTGACTTTTGCAGAGAACTGAGCACCGTGTGATGGAGCGTTCAGTACGGCATTCTTGAGACCGAGGCCCACATTTATGAATAAATCCATGAAAAAAAAATCTTGGAGTGTCCCTTTGAAGTGTGCGTGAGTGGGCTGGTCCCACGTCGGCATTGACAGGCCTAGCGTCTCCGCTTTGATGCGCACTCGTTCGACAACCCCTACGTGTTTATTAAGTTTGAGGAGGCGTAGAGATGCATTCAAACATGAAGATCATATGATTTAAGTTCTCGAAGTCAGTGCTTAGTGCCTCACATAGTGACAGCGCAGTCGTGCATTTCTTGTAAGCAATTTGGTGTATATCCTGTGAAGGTGTATGCGGTTCAGGCATGCCCCTTTTGGCCGAAGCCTGGCCATTAAAAATGCAGAGAGAAGTTTTCCAGATTTTTTTTTATTATCCAACGCATGGGGAACGGTTTGTTACCTTGTTGACGCGTCGACGCGACAACTCAAGCTCTTTTCCAGTGAACATGAATTTATGAGTGTTAGTGTAATCCTAATAGTACAGGGTCGTGGCAGGAGTCTTCATGGTGCACAGATAATACTCGAGCGGCAAGTTCTGCTCTCTTCAAACTGTTCATCGACTATGTGCAAATGAGTTATGTTCAGCTGTCTGCCAGTCGGTTATCAGCTGCAAATGTGCGTTGAGTAAAATAAAATCCACAAGAACAAATACAACGTTATATCTGTTATAATATTTATCGTCATGTGCTACTGCATTTTTTACTGTATAACAACAGTAGAATCATAGCACGTACCAAAGATTACTGACAACCTTATAACGCGGCTCAATGCCGCTTGATTTTGCGCCGTGGACAAGAACTAAGTAGAAATGTGACTGCCGGTGCAATTTTTGCTTCTCATTTACGACACGCCTGTCACTGGACTTCGATGCATCATGTGTATCCGCAATCCACATTAGGCAAACATGTACTTTGCTGAACATAATGTCCCATAAGGGTAGCAGGTTGATTGTTGGTGAATATTTACATTACTCGCCTGGTCCGTGAAGCGACATTTACCTTTAGTGAAGGCAGTATGCATGTTAAAAACATGATGTCGTTTTTATAATTATGAATAAACAAGCAGAGGTTGTAAGCAGGAGGCCTTGTACTTGCAATCCTAATGATGCACTCGTGTAGATATTCTCGGATTATCACAGTCATAAGCTAAAACTTTGTATCATTTTATTGTGGCCATGGTGTTTAAATGAGACTATGGTAAAAGGTGATATATAAGAATTTTGAGCAGACATTTTTCTACGAAGCTCATAAAGTGAAGGACAGATCACTGATTGGGAAAATCCTATTCAAAAGGGTGAATACCTGAAAAGCCATTAGGAATTATCTGCGTATAGCTCCGCATTACATATAGCCGGAATAATTGTTTTGTAATCAGAAAAAAAAGGCTTTTTGACCCCCGTGCTTGCTCGACTTGCCCGTATTTGTTTTCTTCGCGCAAACGCCTTGTCCGGTATTGCTTTCACTGAGGTATTAAAATGTTTCGAATTTGGATAATGCTTTTGGTAAGAACACGGCGTTAGGTCATTTCCTTTCTTTCTTTCCTTCTTTCTTCCTTTTTTCTTTCTTTCTTTCTTTCTTTCCAACTTTCTTTCTTCCTTTCTTTCTTCCTTACTATCATTCTTGCTTGATTGCTTGCCTTTTGTGAACACTTCAAAGTTTGCAAATACAAACTATCATATCATCGAGTTACTTCTCGCTGTACTTTCATTGTACTATCAGAAAGTCAAGCCCAAAGGTAATAAACTGATTCGAATATATGGCTTTTTTCATAGCACGCACAGACACATCCTCCACGTTAATATTTCCCATTGATTTGACATGATGAGATGGTTTTCAGCTTTCCGTTTGGTCATAGAGAAAATACTACAGAGCCAGCGAATCCAAGCTCTTTAAGCACTATGCAGAGAGCGCAATGGAAATGTTTCTTCAGAGTTATGTATGTAAACTGCTTATGCGTGTAGCGAATGTAATGTGAAAGTGGAAATTGAAATCAATGAGCGCATATCTTGCGTTTACGTTTCACATCGAAGCACCGTGTCACTTTCGGAAAAGCAGAGGGTTCGATTCTTGTAGCTGACAAGGTAGGCTTGAGATGGCTAGCAGTTAGCGATCCTGTTATGCACGCTGGTTATATTTGCGAGAGCCTAAATATCTCACCGAACGCGAAATTTGACCGTCAGTGGACGAACCAGAAACAATTAGATTAGTCTTCGGAATCATTCGGTTTGGTGTTTCAAGCGTTGTGCGGTGTAGTGCCGACTTTGCCATTTTATCGGCGAAGCCCCTAAAGGCGTGCGTCTGTCCATCCCTTCTATGTACGTGACCGCCCATAGTTCCACCTTTGCCAACTGCCCACTACTCTGTCTTTCCAGACATCCAACTACGCCCTATCACCAATCCACCACTTCACCGACCATGAAGCGATTACTGCTGTGAAGTAGCCAATATGAAATGCAAGATGGTCGTGTTCTTGTATCCAGGTGCGCGTCAAAGAACCATAGGTTATTCCCCTGTGTCCATCTCTTGTTTGTACACGACCGCCTATAGTTCTACCTTTGCCAACTACCCACTACTTTGTCCTTGCACACATCCCACTACGCCCCATCACTCGTCCACCATTTCACTGACCCCAAAGCCATTGTAATAAAGGCGGATTGAAAGTGACGTATAGCTACGACTTACGAATAATATAACTTCTTGAATAAATATATATCTACAGTGTTTGTCACATTTTTTATGATGTAGTGGGCGATATTCGCGGCTGGTTTACGGCTAAGCGAAGAAACTCTCCAGTGCTTCGCGCCACTCATCATCGTTCACTCCGTGAACATGCAGCGATTTTTTAAATGCGAAGCATTTCTTAGCAAACTTCAGCGACTTTGAATCTATCTATCTATCTATCTATCTATCTATCTATCTATCTATCTATCTATCTATCTATCTATCTATCTATCTATCTATCTATCTATCTATCTATCTATCTATCTATCTATCTATCTATCTATCTATCTATCTATCTATCTATCTATCTATCTATCTATCTATCTATCTATCTATCTATCTATCTATCTATCTATCTATCTATCTATCTATCTATCTATCTATCTATTGTTCACGCTTAGTGTGAGCTTTTTGTCCCGCACAAAGTATATATCATGACAGCGAGGTGGTTTTTCGAAGCTCTTGACAGGTGCAGAAGAAAGTTGAAAGCTTTGTCGCGAAGTATGTGCGTTGGTGCAATACGTGCGGGAGACCATACGTTGGCGCGGTGACATTCAAGTGCCGAAAAAAGAAAGATCTTTCACACTAAAATGACTCCCCTTATATCAGATGTCTCAGTTGTTGCACTATATTTTAAGCTTTGTGTTTGCCAGCCACAGTCGCTTCAGCCGGGCGTTTCACCACTGCAGTGATTCGTGAACAAAAGTTGCCGCAAAAGTTGCAACAAAAGTTGCCGAACAAAAGTTGCCGAACAAAAGTTGCCGAACAAAAACATTGCCGTCCTTCCTTCGTAGACCTTCACCACTTTAGTTCTGGCAAGACACAACACATGCCCGCTAAAAGGACGGTAGCAAAGTGCGGGCGAAGCTTGATACGAGATTCCACCGCAGCTCTCAGTTTTCTTATCTACCTTTTTTTTTATTAAGATAGGCGGTCACCAAAATAAGTTTCTTCGGCGTCACACGTTACGTCTTTTCCCGAGGCGAAGCGGCATGCTTCAAAACAACACTGAAGTAATTCTGGTAATCTTTAATGAAAAACAGCAGACGTTGAAGCCGAGGAATTTACGGCAGGCGCAAACTTTACTGTTTTTAAATGTATTATATCAAATCTGCTACACACGTGACGAATATAAAGTGGAAGAAAAGTAAACGTGCCACTGGCAGGAATCAAACCTGCAGCCTTTGGATCACGCACTCGGGGCTCTTAGCACTTGAGCTACTGCGGTTGTCATCCCCCTGGTCCTTTCTCTCTACCTTATTGGGTAATTATGTGCGCGCAATTGAAGGAGTGTTAGTCAGCGCCACTCGTAGCCATTGGTGGTGAGTATGGAAAACTTTTGTTTTCAGCTGGCGAAAAAGAATTCGTTTAAGTTGTGTTAAAAAAAAGGAGGAAGCCCTCAAAAGTTTCCCTGCGTTATTAAAAGTTTTTGCGTTTTACGTAGAAAACAACGATATGACTAAGCGGGATGCCGCAGTGGAGGGCTCAGGAAATTTTACTCATACGGGCGGTCTCTAACGTGGGCTAAAAATATAAGTACATAGTTCAAAAGAATTTTGCCTATATCGAAGTACGGCCGTAGTAGCTGTGATTTACACCCGAAAGCTTCGTGTCATCAAACAACACAATTAGAACACTCTGGATGGTGGAAAAACTGAAGTGGTACAGCAAACGATTTTACGCTGCGAAGCCACTATGCTCTATCATCGTTCATTTCGCCATCGAATATTTGTTGCTAAATAAAAAAAGGAAGGTAAAAGCCAATTCTTCTAATTTTTTTAAAAAGCTTTTCATGGAAGTCCTATGCTTAATTTGGTCAGTCTAACAAAACTTAGCTGAGTCGAAATCACCCAAATATCCAAAAGCAGAGAGAGGAAGATATTTATTTACCGAAAGGTAGAGAAGTCGGCCTTAGCTACAGTTTGCACTGGTCTGCTACTCTACACTGGGGAATGGTCACTGGATAGTGAAATAGTGGTGAAATACGATGGTAATGTAGGGGCATGGCAACACGGTCTTGCTTGGCTGCGGTAAATATACAGACGTGCATCCCGTCCAAAGGCTTCTAAGAAGGCGACCACTGCATTCTATCACCGCATTTGTGCGGCTGGCGTCCAGCTAACGACATAACACAACCTCAAGAAAGATAGCGAAAAAGAACTAGAGCTACTCAACAGGTGACGTCACTCCACCATTTAGGGCCTGAGATAGCGTATAATCTGAACAGACTTTCTAATTTACTTATCCTACGTATGAACGTGAATTTCACTACAAAAGAATTATTGGAATATAATATTTTGCTCAATGCTGTATAAGTGCTTCAGCCTAATGTATTTCTAAAATGAGTGTTTTTGTATCGATTAAAATTGTAGAAGCTTGACCGCTCTTTTCGCGCACTTAAAACTACTGCGCATAGCGGATGCCGATTTTGGTAGACATTGATTTATTTATGTGATGCCTATGAAAAAGAAGACAACTGTTCACGTTGTTTAAGAGTATTTTGGAGTTCGCTCTGCTATCAAAAACAGTATTACCATCTGCAAAGATGAAACCTTCGAATGCGGGCTCTTGCATAGTGCGACCTTGAAATTCGAGAGGTGACAAAGAAAGGCACAGAAAAAAAACTCGTCCTTCACCACGGTCACCCAGTAGGAGAACATATTGGTCTTGCTTTACGGTGCTGAAACTATACAAACATTGTTCAACCTAGAAAATTGTAACGAGGAAGCCGTAGACGACTAGTAGAACCAGAACTCGTCCTTCCAATGTGCCCAGAAATTCTTAGCACACATGCATCACAGGAAGTGGACAAGGCGTCAGCACTGATCCACTGAAAAGGAAGAAGCGAACATGCGGGTGGAAGACACCACTTTGTGTTCCCTACGAGTGACACGGTTGACTTGACATATATGTAGGGTTTAACGTCTCTAAAGACCCTATGAATATGAAAGACATCGTAGTGGAGGGCTCCGGAAATTTCGACCAGCTGGTGTTATTTAACGTGCGAGTGACATGGTTCATCTGCACTGTGTACAGACACAGTTACTCGTTATCACTTTTTTTGGAAGCTCCACATTGATGAAAGCGTTGATATTGTCGCTGCAGGCGACACTTCGTACCAGAAGTTAGGTGCGAAAATGATGACAAAGCTTATATTGCTCAAGTGATCGCAATCTCGCTTCTGTTAGTAGCTTAAATGGGTCGAGTTCTGATTAAAAAGTGCCACCTAAACATTGTCTTATGAGTTGTCAACAGGATAACAATTTTTTACCCATAATCAACAAAGGTGAACTGAACTCAAAATAAATGTGCAGAAGCGCTTCTCCAAACGCGTCTCTCACGCACTAGGCTACTCGACTCGGTATATGCCACGTGTATAGGTATATAAAAATATATAAAAAAGAAACCTACACCCCCTGCCTTTATGCAACTATCGTACTTTTTTGAAACCAGTGGAGTTGAGCTCATTTTAAAGTGAAATATTAACCTTTCTCATTCGTGCTTCACATATCATCGATTCCCAGTGTACGTGGGATGTGCCAATTTTTTCTTGTTTATTTAGTGTAAAGAAAAACACTTCCGAAAGTGTGTCTTGGAAAAATCAGCGTTACAGCAAGCGGGACATTTGCAAACACTTTCTTTTTATCCTGCTTACGGCACACTTTTGTTATTTCAACTTGCTTGTCGTGAGATACAGCACTGTGGAACAGCAGCAGTAGCGCTCATGAAATCCTCGAAGAATGCAATTTCTCTGCAATACGGTTCTAGAATCCTCGTCTGACCTGCTTTTTATTGTCGCCGGATGTCTTCATTGCTGCGTTAAAGACGGAGTAGCTCTCATTCCTTGTGGGGTAACTGAGATGAACGAATTGCAATCATGTCCCGGCCAGCAAAGTTAGTCGAAAGATTTCTCTTTCAAGAAAGTGGCGGCTGTCAATGAAACCTTGATTAATGCCAGCGCGTCAGCTATAACGGTTCTATACTGTGCAATACCGATTATTCATTATTTTTTCCCGTGGTGTTCGAAATGCGCTCCATACAGGCGAACTATTGCTTTGAGTTACTCGCAATGTACAAAACAGTAGGAACAGCAACACTTTAAGAAAAGGACAGTATAAGTTCACGGTCCCGTTTGAACCAATGCGCCGTGCAGGGTAACCCCCCGCAGCATAATTCCCCGTGTAGGGTAACCAAACGGGAGTCGTTTTGGTTTACATTCCTTCCTTTTCCCTTTCCCCTTTCTGTCTGCTTCCTTGCTTCCTAATCAATAATGGTGACCGGTATTGTTGTTTCGCTTTCTGTCTCACTACGATTTGCGCACGCGTCTTTTTAAATTTTGCGGGCCATATTCAAGGTGGCGACATTTTCAAACGTTGGGCACGCGTGCACGCCACGTTGTTTACGTTGCGTGCACGCGTTCGTGCGTTTCTGTTTTTTTAAGAGAGTCCTTCGCGCTCATCAGCTACCTTTGCATTTTTCTTTACCATTTACAATCCGAAGTTTTTGGCGGGGTTTTCTTATTCCTCACGTCTGCATTTAACTTTCCGAGTTCTGTTTGGTGAAAGTGACACCAAGCCAAAGTCGGCAAAGTACCATTGTCTCAAGTCGAGAGAGTCTGGACGGAGGCCGAAGTCGACAAGACGGGTCCAGTCTATGCAGTCGCGGGTACCGTAAACTTCCTGTATTCCACAGGGATTTTACGTTTTCATTAGAAATCTGTATTATTTTCATGTCAGCATTAGTCCTTGAAAGTGAGATAGATACTTCTACACCGCCTTCGTGTGCCGTCCGAGCAGCTGTGTCGGTATGTTTGTTGCCCAATATGCCGCAGTGACTTGAAAGCCACTGAAACGCGATTCCATGTCCTTAGACGGAGAGGTGGTGAGGCAGTCCTTTCATTTTCCTCATTAGTTGTTCATGAGGAACACGGAGTAAGGCGAGCTCTTGGAGTCCCTGAACACGATCAATTTCTTGGCTTGTTGATGTTTAACTACATTAGGTGTGCTACGTAGAGCAGCAAGTTCAGCAGCTGTCGATGTCGTCCGGTGGGATAGCCAGGCGGCATCATGGTGGTCCCTGTTGCAGAAACGTTAGCCGACCATGCAGAACTATCCACGTTAGTTGAAGCGTCAGTATATAAAATGAGCTCACGGTATACTTCTCATGCAACAAGAGAAGACAAAGCTGTTTTAGCGCTGAAGACAAGAGCCAGGCATTTGATCTTATGCCTGGAACTGTAAGTTCAACCTGTGAATGAGTCATACATCATTAGGGAGTCGGAATTATGGCTTGAGCTGTATATTACGTTGATTTCCGTGTAAGATAGGACAAGACTGTCTGACAAAATGAGGGATGAGGTCGGTCTGCTGACAGCGATGCTTAATGATTGGCAGAGACGCAAGCAAAGTGCATCACTTGTGCTCTGAGCTCTTTCATTGCGATATGCGTATTCAGCGGGTAATGATTTAGAACCTCAATCGTCTCAGCTGCTGACGAGCATCGCAGTGTCCACACGCAAACTGGCGGACGCTTTCGAGAATGCGTATACTAATTCTGCAGATGTTCGTCAGCGCAGGCAAGCTGAATCGCAAAGAGCCGAGAAAAGCGTTTTGTACAATTTCATCATTGCATGCACTGAGATTCCCTATGTTTTTCCTCCAGGTTACAAGAATAAGTACTTTTCAAATCGGCATGGAAGACAGGGCAGCTTGCGATCATTGTATTGTGGCAGCAATGAGACAATAGCGCACGCGCTGTGTCAATGCCCTCGCTACAGTGCACACAGACTTTTTTGTTAGCTGCTTTGTTAGCCCGCCTTGACGACAGACCCTTGTCAGAAAAGTGAGTGCTTGAATTTCTACGTGGCCTGTTTTCACCCAGAAAATCAGTGAAGGCCTTATTGAACTTTTTGCGTGGTATCGACTTATAGAATTGGCTATTTACAGTTTCTACCGTTTTTTTTTTCACCCGTCTTTTTTCCCCCTCGTTTTCCTTCTCTTCGAATTTGTTCCTCGTTTACCCTACACTTAGTGAAGGGTAGCAACCGGGATTCTACAGTTATGGCTGACATACCTGCGTTTCTCTGAAATTGATATCTTTCTAGTTCTATTTTTGTCTTCTGTAGAAGTTCGTGCTTTGAAGGGACGCCCACGTTTGAAAGAGCTTGTCGTCAATTACAGTGTTATTTATAAACTTTCGTCGATTTGGTGATTATTACTAGAAACGCATCGTAACGACAATTTTCGCCAGCGGCGCACGGGTGCTGCCATTTTTGATCACGTGACCGTAACTGCCCTTCTCCCAGCCTGTTGCCTCGGCCAACCTATTGGGTCAGCGCCTAGCCTCCATTTCCCTAGCCCCGCCGTGGTGGTCTAGTGGCTAAGGTACTCGGCTGCTGACCCGCAGGTCGCGGGTTCGAATCCCGGCTGCGGCGGCTGCATTTCCGATGGAGGCGGAAATGTTGTAGGCCCGTGTGCTCAGATTTGGGTACACGTTAAAGAACCCCAGGTGGTCGAAATTTCCGGAGCCCTCCACTACGGCGTCTCTCATAATAATATGGTGGTTTTAGGACGTCAAACGCCACAAATCAATCAATCCTAGATTTCCCTCGCCTGCCGGATTATCGGCGCTCACTTGGAAAGCGGCTGTCGTCGGAACTATGGTGGTGACGCCACCTAAGTAGGGGTGTCTTCAAATAGGTTTTTACGGTTTTGGAGCTTATATGCAACAAAAATAACGTAAAAAGGTTTTAAAAAGGCATAAACGTAATTTTAATTTACCCTACGTAAGTGACGCCGTCGTTCAACAAGCAACTTCTTCAATACAAGGCATGGCCTGTGAAATTAGTAGCAAACGCCGAAATTGCCAATCTCAAAGGCCAAGTACAAAGAGCCTTATCCCTACGTAGGCAGCGCCGTCATAGATTACGGGCGTTTTGCGCTCATCCGGCAGGCAAGGGAAATCTAGGAGGCTATGGCCAGCGAAGCGGCCACGGCCGTATCTGAGGTTAGATGCCAACGTGGCTGCATCCATGCAGACGCAACCATTCACTTTGATCCAAACTCGTGCTTGCTACTATACCAGTGTCGTCATAGCGATAAATATGTGGTGAAATCCGCTACCTCTTCCTGTTATCTCACGTTGGGGACAGAGCATCAGGTATGTTCTGTATTTGAAAACAACTGCTTATTTAGCAGTGCTTTGTAAGCCCAGCCTCCAAGAATTCCGACAAAGGCATCGATTTTGAAGCTTTGGGAGGCA
Organism: Rhipicephalus microplus; assembly: GCF_013339725.1. Taxonomy (NCBI): domain Eukaryota; kingdom Metazoa; phylum Arthropoda; class Arachnida; order Ixodida; family Ixodidae; genus Rhipicephalus; species Rhipicephalus microplus. The sequence continues at coordinate 76,709,077 of NC_051171.1, forward strand.
AATATAAAGCAATTAAATGCATGCAATGTTAACTTACGGGTCACACAGCCCAGTGACAGTAGCATTACCAAATGGCATCGGTTTTTCGTCGTGCAGGTATTCACTTTACGCTAAAAGAAAGTTTCAATCAATTTTTATTGCGGTTCTCCTGCTCACGAGTCTACTCTCAGACTGTTTGCGAATCTATCTGTACTGCTGTGTTGCTAATACGGTCGGGGGATGCTCAACGAAATTCGGGGCCTCCAAAACGCTCACCAGCAGCATGGTATATTGAATACCTCCCTGATGATACAGCTGATGAAATGAAAATCATGTTCCTCTTGCTCAGGGACGTGCATTTTCGCACACTACAAAGTTCGAAATGTCATACAGAATTAGCTGCCGACATTAAAACTATCCAGAATGGGCGACTAACTATTGAAGCTAAAATATGTGACATACACAAGAAACTAAACGAACTTAAAGACAAGTGCACTGCTATAGACCAGTTTAGTGAACACTTATCCAGTGCAAGAGAAACGTTAGAAAAACATATTGCTCGAAATCACTGGATACAATCTCATCTGGATGAAATGGAAGACCGGTCTCGGCGCAATAACCTGGTATTTCGTGGTATCACTGATGAAAAAGAGACTTGGCAACAAACAGAATCGAAAGTGTTATCAACTATATTAGAAGTGGTGGACTCGTTCTCAGCTGATTCCATTAAACGCGCGCATTATTTGGGTGCGTTTTCAGTAAATAAATGCCGGCCAATTGTGGCAAAGTTCAATAGCTTCAAATTTAGAGAACACGCTTCTTCCCTGCGCGGACAGCTGAGGTGCAGGAATAATACTATTAGCGACGACTTTTCAACTGGTATTCGTGTTTCTCAAAAAAAGCTGTTTGATTTCGGAAACAGTTAACCCTGAAAACCGAACTTTGAGTTTCGATACAACAAGCTAATAGTGAATAATACATGTTTCGTGTATGACGCTTCTACCGATGACGTCTGCTATGTATCACGGAGGAACATCGGTATTCGTGGCCATCACGCGCTCTGTGCCTCACCTTAGGGCCATGCGAGGGGTGGTGGCCGTTCGCATTTACGACGTGAGTCAGTGCTGTACACTAATGTTAGAAGTGTCCTGAATAAAAGGCTTCTCGGTCTTCTGTCACAGATACCTGCTCGGCACACATCATTGCTCTCACAGAAACGTGGCTCTCGGCACATGTTCACGATTCTGAGATGTTTCATGGCGCACACCATTATTCTATCTATCGATGTGACCGCACAGCCAAACGTGGCGGTGGCGTCTTACTTTCAATCCGAAATGACATCCCATCGTCCTGTATTCCTATTCACAGCAACCTAGAAATTACTTTGCACGCCTTACACTTGGTCATCGTAAATTAATCCTAGGAGTGTGCTATCACCCCCCGGATTAACCGTCATCCTTCATTAACCAACTACACAATGCTATTAACTTCATTCACACTCGCTCCCATTCTTCGCCTATCTTCTTGCTGGGGGACTCCAACTTTCCGAATATTTTGTGGCACTCGTAAGCACCTTGTGTATCACCACCACCCTCTGGTCAAGCTGATGAATTTTTGAAGCGATGTAATTTATTTTCACTTACCCAACTGATAACAAATGCAACCAGAGTGTCTAAGAGATCTTAAACACCCTCAATTTATTATTTGCAACTAATCCAGATTTTGTGCCTGATATTCTTCATCTGCCAGGTATCGGTGGTCACGTTTTTATTAATTTTCACTTAAACGTTCCACAGTTGAAAGTCTAAAAGGTAACAAAAACAATATTAGATTACAAAAGAGCTAACTTTCAGGCTATTAACAGTGAACTCGTAACGTTTCTTGACCACTTCTTACAGGATTTCGATTACCGGTCAGTCGAAGTGAACTGAAATTCTTTTAAAAATAAAGTGCAAGAACTAACACATAAATATATTCCAAAAAGAAGCATCACAACTATCCCAATTGCACCTTGATATTCTCCTAATCCTAAATGTTATTCTAGCAGAAAGAAGCGTTCTTATCGTTTGGCGAAAACGTCGCAAACCGGCTTCAGATGGCATGCTTATCAAATTAAGTAAGTCTCGCAAGTAAGTCTGCCTCGGAGACTTACTTGCAAGCTCTGAAATCCACTAAAACTAACTTCAAGTCATCCACTCTTCCATCTCTGCCACAGGACATTGTGAAAAAAATTTGGCGCCTGATAATTCCAGTAACCGATTCTTTTATTGCACTTGAGTACCATAGTGGCGATCGAATACCTAACAACCTATGTGCTTCCACATTAAATGACGCTTTTGTTAAAAAGTTTGTCCTACATCAAGTATGCACTCACTCGGTTAGTGTCATGTTCATTTTCCGCTTATTCATCCCATCTTTATTGACGTGTCAGGTATCACTAAACTAATTGATTCATTACACAATTGTTCATCTCCTGGTTACCATTTTGTATGCACCAAATTTTTGAAGAGTATTTCTGCCTACAGTTTCACTTTACTAACCAAGATATTTCAGTTATCTCTTGACACATCTAGCCTTCCAGCTGATTGTAAGATTGGGAAGGTAATACCGCTTCATAAATCTGGCAGCAAAACTTCCCCTTTTAATTACAGACCCATTTCACTAACCAGTACATGTTGTAAATTGCTTGAGCACGTAATATATCAATCATTTGTTAGTCATTTAGAAAATACCTCATTTTTCACGCTTGCACAACATGGTTTTCGCAAACCATAGGCATGCAATACTCAGCTTCTTTCATTCACTTATAAACTGCACAAAATTCTTGACGAACCATCACGCGCAAACTGCATGCTTATTCTTGGACTTTTCTAAAATATTTGACAAAGTTTGTCATCGACTGCTATTTCACAAACTCAGCTTTCTGACCTCGATCCTAACCTTTTCAGATAGATTAGGTGTTTCCTTCTCGAGCCCTTACAATTGGTTAGTGCTAATGTCCATAATTCACTCTTTACTAACGTAAACTCTGGTGTGCCACAGGGCTCCGTCCTAGGGCCTTTGTTATTTTTAATCTACATCGATGATCTTCCCGCTGGTGTTTTCTCGCACATTTTCCTTTTCGCGGACGACTGCGTGATTTGTCGCAAAATAAAATTGCTGATGACTCTGACGCTCTCCAATCTGCTCTATCTGCTATGTCTGACTGGTGCAATAAATGGCCAATGGATCTTAATGTTAAAAAAAATGTGAAACTATGTGGGTAACCCGGAACCCTTACATTCCTCCTCCCTCTTATTTTCCTAATTGTGTTCCATTAAAATATGTCTCTTCATATAAGGTGCCCACATGTCATCTAATCTAAATTGGTCTGTGCACATATCATGAACAACGCTAACCGCATGCTAGGCCGCAACTTTTCCGCTGTTCCCTGTTCTGTTAAACTAATACTTTACAAAACCTTAATTCGGCCAAAGTTAGAATACTCTGCCTCTGCGTAGGACCCAATGCAAACAAAATTAACCTCTGCCATAGAACTTGCTCAGAATAACTCCGCTCGATTCATTTTCTCTAACTACAATCGCAAAGCTAACATATCAGCCATGAAAGCCATCCTTTCTCTTTCCTCTTCGAGCGCACGTCTAAAAAATTCCTCGCCTGAACTTGTTCAATTATTTATAATCACCCAACTCTTCAAGGCGCACTCCTTCTTCCACCACAGCGTATGTCCCACTGCATAGATGATCGCCATTTTCAAAACGAAAACATTCTCCCACTCATTTTCACCACGCACCGTGATCTGAAATCACGTTAATCACCCACAATAAACGTTTTCGAGTAGCACTAACCAATGTTATTTAAATATATGAGCGCGTGTTGCTTAACTGTAAATATTACTCACTGTGTTCGTTTTATTGGTGTATATATGTATGTCATTTCTTGCCACCCCCCTCCGTAATGCCTTTGCCCTTGAGGAGGAAAATAAATAAAAAAATAAATAACGATGAAGATGGAGGGGTGGGGGAAATGAATATTGTCACGGGCCTAGAACGAGACTGGCCTATGCCACTGTGCGTAATATAAAGAAACAGATGCAAAAAGATATACAAGAAAGACAAAGATTGAGAAAAAAAGAATAAAAGAGAAAATAAACAAAAACGAAAAAAGCCGCACAGTCACGCTTTTCTCTGTGGCTTGGCACCACTATAGGAAGGATCTTCTATACATTTCGACGTTAATGTTTCGGCTTATTCACACATTTTTATAGTATCTGTAGAACTTGAAGTGAACATCTCAGCGCCCTAATTACCTGCCCCTTAATACCTGCGCAATCGTGCCAACTTAACAGTCTGAGTGGCCGAGTTTTATTTGCACTTTAAGAAGAATGAAAGGCGATGACAATATGAATACAGAAAGTAAAGAAACGCAAGGCATTCGAGAAGCACGAAGCACAGCCACAGCAAAAGCTGGACCAGGGCCTTTTTTAGGAAACTCTCATGGGTCAACTGATATATACACTTGTAAGATACCCACTACGCCATAAATGATCGTAATAGCTTTTGTGAAGTAGGGGTGCCCTCACAGGGCCATTATTGGTCATTCTGCGAAGAATCGAGGGACCCGGTAAACATCTATAAGGCATTACATGTACTTTGTTGATGCTATGGCTGATGCCGATGAAGAAATATTGCTCGGCCGTTTCTAACGGGTTGGAAGCCTTTGACGACCCACTCGTTACACAGTTTGCATTAGGGGACCCCTTGTTGGTACTTTAGAGAGGAGCTCCAATGTGTTTTTTTCAATATTCAGCGATTTCAATAAAACTTTGAACATGTCTTCTCGTTGGTACCGTGGTGATATGTGCCCAATCATACAAATACAAGTCATCTAGTTTTTTAGAAAAGAATTTTTTAGTTGGCATCTGATTCTGGAATCGCACTTGTAAACGCGAGCAACCCTGTGTATATGAAGTAAGCACCTGCTCCGTATAGAAAACCCCGCCTTTCCCAGCTGACGGATGCAGGACGAGCTTTCTTCTACCAAGTGACGACAACGTGAGTACAGTTCAGTTTTGTCAGCTGCATGGAGCGTGTTGAGCGTCGTTGACTTCGGGTCTTACAATATTGAGCAATGAGTAAATCCATTCGAGGTATGTCAGATGCTTCACGCGCCGGAGGGACGAAATCAGCGGTGCTTCCGCGCTCAGATAGCAGCTTCAATCATTGCAGAACTTATTACCAGTTGGTATGTTCAGAGAAGGGGCACAGCTTGATTCTGCGTCAGAAGACATCACCTACTTGCTTTTCGATTAATTAATTATGTGGGGTTTAACGTCAGAAAACCACTATATGAATATGAGTGACGCCCTATTGGAGGGCTCCGGAAATTTCTACCACCTGAGGTTCTTTAACGAGCACCCAAATCTGAGCACACGGGCCTGCAGCATTTTCGCCTTCATGCGAACTTGCTTTTCGGGCGTCAGAATTAGCACATGAGCTATGTTTACACCCTGGCCCGCCGTGGTGGGTTGTAGCAGAAAACACTTATATATGGGTGTAGGGGGGGGGGGGGGTGGTTGGGTGTAGCCAACACTCTCAAGTGAAGTAGATCTCTTGACGTCATCGGGGATGTATTCCCGTGACGTCATTTGATACCCGCCACCATGAAGGACGGAGCAGCTTTCTGTTTCGGTTTTGTTTTGACTCATCGTTTATTGAATAATTGAAGTTATTGACGACAGCCCCGACAAAATGAACCTCCCTAACTTTTGCAGAACTGTCAATACCATTAGAAAACATCATTATCTCAATATGGTTGAAAATGCACCGGATTTCCCCTGTATTATTCTACCACGCTATACTGACTAGGTTAACAGCCACTTTTTGCCCAACATGACGCCTGTATAGGATCGTTTTGCGAAGGACCTTGAAGCTTGGGCTTCGCTTTGTGACCTAATTTTCGACTACCACAGAGAGGGTCCAAGTTCTAATCCCGGCCCTTACCATATTTCGTATCATCATTTCCTTTTCCCCCCTCTTACTGCGTGCTGTAGCTGTCACGGAAGCCAGTGCCGGCGGTAGCGGACAACTATCCACCACACTCTGCTGTTGCTCGGACCTCATAACACTTTTCGGTGAGAAAGTTTTACGCAATCCAACAGTGATAATGAGATTGAGCGCGTTATTATTGAAAATCAAAACGCTTTTTTCCCCGCTGTACCTCCTAAAAACAATCAGGGCTTGGGCACCCGTGTTCGAGCACTCTTGGCATTTCTAACAACGGAACGAAAGTGTGAGGGGGTATAAAGAACCAGCTGTCATCACTCTTCGAGCTGGTGAGCACACATGACTACACGGGAATTACGCTAATGAGACCTAACAGAAAACGATGGCAAGAAAAGTTCGGGACATGCTGATAGAAGTAATTGTAATGGAAATGTAAAGAAAGAAAACTGGACAAAAAGATAACTTGTCGCCGGCAGAGGCCGAACCTACGAAATTTGAATAACGTGTCCGATACTCTACAACTGAGCTACGGCGTCCGTCATCGCTCCGTTCACCAACGCGGGCATGAACGCTGCCGTACCTGGAATAATAACTAATTAGTGAATTGATAACTATTGGTATATCTCAAGTAGGGGCGGCTTGTTGTACAATTCAAAAGTGTGCAAAAAAAAAAAACAACGCAGACTATCGTAGGAAACAACGCATACGCCGAGAAAAATTAAAACGTCAGCATCTTCAAAACATTTTTCAAAAGTTATTTTGACGCATCTCTCCCTGGAATTGAAGGCACGGTGTTTTACCTCTCTCACGGGAACAATTTCTCTGGTACAGCTCACAACCTCACTGCAGGAATTGCTCGAGCGAGTGGTGTCATTAATGCCTCGAGGTTCCGCTTACGTTCGCTATCGCGGCGAGAAGTAGGGCACGGTGGCGGCTGCCTTGAAATGGGTTCTCTTCTACGCGTATTTTACGGGGGGCTCATCTCTAAGAACGCGGCTCTAAGCGGTGACTCGGCGGCTGCGTCTTTGTATCGTGAACGCGAAGTCAAAATATCGATTTCGGAACGCAGCTATACTGCATTCCGTCTTGAGACGAATCGCCCGATTATGATAGCGCTCGCATTCTGGAGTATGCCGAATCCCCGAGGACATCGAAAAATAAAATGAGGATACAAACGCTCTACCAGCTATCATTATTGGCCGACATGATGACAACATGTTGGAAGGATTAACATCAGGAGAATGTGAGGAGACTTACGTACGATGACAACAGCTTGCCATACTTTCGAGCTGCGTTTACACAACAGAAACAGACCTGAGTTACCGACAGAGTTGCCTGTTTCAATGAAAATAAGCTGACTTGGGCTTCTTCAGTCGCCGAGTTGCTTTAAAAATTTTCCACGTGCTTGCCGCGTTTTCTCGGGCTTAACTGTATCGTAGCACCAAATATAGTTTTTTTTATAACCAAACTCACCAATAGCACGCTTGTCGACGACCTTGAGTAGGATAGTGTTGATGTCAAACATTACCAAGTAACGCCAATCATGCAATCACGCAAACTGAATGAAGGCTACTCCGGAAATAATTTTAAAATAAATACGCGCTTGCCTTCGTAGTCGCGGCATATTTTTGTTGTACAAAACAATCAAAGTAATTTTTGGAAAGTCCCCTTCATACTTCAGTAACATTTTTTTAAACTTTTAATAAAAGTAATTATAAGAACGAGAAAAAACTGCAAACTTCAGCTTCTTTTGTGCTTCTTCATAATTGTTTGCACCACTTTGATAGGGCTGCTTTTGTGATGAATATACATTTCTTAGCTCTTCAACGCGCGGCCACTGTGGCTACATATTGTCGAGGGTTATAAATTACAGGGTGTTTATATAAAAACATGGACAGTGTAACTCATAGAGACGCGCTCAGAGAAGACCGCAAAGATTTTCGTCTTCTTCACTCGCCTGCACTGCGCCTCTCGAGCAAATCCGCGTTCTTCGTTGTCGTCACTATCTAGCCGCTAAATGCAGCTATGCACGCGGCATTACCCTCCCGCCAGAGTGAGCGTCGTCCCGACGCTCAACAGGTAGAGATGCGGCCATGGAGTGTTTACATCACTGAGAGTGGTAAAGTTTCATGCGGACCGCGTGCACTTTCTCAGACAGATGCTGGCGACGTTTCGAACAGGAGGAGGCGTCGGGCACGACTTCGTACGTCACGTCGCTAAGATGACGCAAAACCTTGTAGGGTCCGAAGTATCGGCGTAAAAGTTTCTCTGAGAGGCCTCGTCGTCGTACAGGAAACGAAACCCAGACTCTATTTCCTGGTTGATAAATGACGAATCGATGGCGAAGGTTGTACCGTTTGGCGTCAAGTTGCTGCTGGTTCATTATTCTTACGCGGGCAAGCTGCCTTGCTTCCTCGGCGCGCTCAGTGAAGTCTGCGGCGTCTATCTCTGAATCATTGCAATCGTAAGGCAGCATGGCGCCAAGCATTGTAGTAACTTCTCTGCCATGAAGTAGTGCGAACGGCGTCATTTTTGTTGTTTCCTGGCGTGCCGTATTATACGCGAATGTGATGTACGGCGACATTTAGTCTCAATTCTTGTGTTCCACGTCGACGTACATGCAAAGCATGTCAGCGATTGTCTTGTTAAGTCGTTCTGTAAGCCCATTCGTTTGTGGGTGGTAAGCTGTCGTCTTCCTATGCGCTGTGCCACTGAGAGTAAGCACAGTGCGCAAAAGCTCGGCTGTAAACGCGGTACCTTTGTCTGTTACGACGACAGCTGGAGCACCATGTCTCAGGACAACGTTCTCAATGAAGAACTGGGCCGCTTCAGCTGCAGTGCCACTCGCGATTGCCTTGGTCTCCGCGTATTGGGTGAGGTAGTCCGTCGCCGCTATAACCCATTTGTTGCCGCTGTCCGATGTTTGGAATGGGCCCAGCAGATCCATTTCGATTGGAGAAAAGCCCCGCCGCGGTGGTCTAGTGGCTAAGGTACTCGGCTGCTGACCCGCAGGGCGCGGGTTCGAATCCCGGCTGCGGCGGCTGCATTTCCGATGGAGGCGGAAATGTTGTAGGCCCGTGTGCTCAGATTTGGGTGCACGTTAAAGAACCCCAGGTGGTCTAAATTTCCGGAGCCCTCCACTACGGCGTCTCTCATAATCATATAGTGGTTTTGGGACGTTAAACCCCACATATCAATCAATCGATTGGAGAAAACGGAGTTTCTGGCCCAGGCACAGGATGTAATAGCCCAGCGGCTTTGACAGGTGGTACCTTGCGCCGCTGACAGACAATGCATGTTCGGACGTAATGTTTCACCTCTGCTGCGATTCTTGGCCAGTAATATTTTTCTTTGATGCGTGTCAGTGTTCTTGTGAAACCGAGGTGGATCGCAGTGGCTTCGTCATGGCAGGCTTGTAAAAGTTTGCTGCGGAGAGCTTCAGGAACTACCAGCAGATAGCTTCTACCTGTTGATTAGTGATTCTTTTTGTACAGAATTCCGTCCCGTAAAAAGAATGACAATAAGTTCTTCGAAAACACTCTTGGTGCATTGGCGGCTCGTCCGTTCAAGAATTCTATAAGCGAGTTGAGCTCCCGATCATCTTGTTGTTGCCGAGAAATGATAGCTGCATCAACAACTCCTAAAAAACCTGGGAAATCATCATCCTCTATAGCCGGTGATTCAATAGGAGACTTTGACAAATAGTCGGCGTCTAAGTGTTGCCTTCCGGACTTGTAAACTACGGCCATATCGTACTTTTGGAGCCGTAAGCTCCATCGTGCTAAACGTCCAGATAGGTCTTTCATGTTAGTCAACCAACAAAGAGAGTGATGGTCGCTTATGACTTGGAAAGCGCGGCCATATAAGTACGGGCGGAACTTCGCAACTGCCCAAATTACGGCCAGACACTCCTTCTCCGTTGTTGAGTAGTTGGACTCCGCACGTTTCAACGTTCTGCTAGTGTAGGCAACTACTGCGTGCATAGCTGCATTTAGCGGCGAGATAACGACGACAATATTTACGCCACTGAGCTCCTTCCGTGGCGTAACTATGTCTGGGCTAACTTTGTTTTGGGCTAACAATTTCACGTGGGCCACTTTTCGTGCTCGAATAAAACCGCCGTCAGTGGTGCACGGCGACCACCATCGTCACGAACTGCGCTCGTTTTCTTCGTACTCTTCTTCATTTCTTGGCTCACTGCCACAACATACGCGCTCAATTTTACAGTGTGGAATACAGTAACTCGGGCCAGTGGGAAATGATTGCATGGAGAAAACGAAAGAGATGGAAAAAAATATAAGTAAAAAGAAAGTGATAAAGAGGGATGAAGAGATGGGATAAAATGTAAAAAGACAGAAGGAGAAATAGATCGGGAGCTAAAGTGATGGAATGAAAAATATACGGAATAAGATAGAAAAACATAGAGAATGACAGGAACAAAACAAGAGAAAGAGAATGAAAGAAATCGAGAAAGAGATATGCAGAAAGAGGAAGATAGTATTTATTGGGGTTTAACGTCCCAGCAAAGAACAAGAGAAGGAAAGCATATTACAGCTACGTATAGTATACTGCAGAAAGAAGGTGTGAAAGTGTAGGGTGGGTAAGAACAATAAGAAAGGGTGGATTATAGCATGTATATATCAAGCGGATGGGTGCCAGTAGAAAAGGAGTGGTGTGGATTCGAGGAGGAGAAAAAGAAAGAGGGGAAATAATGAAGCATAGCAAAGCCAAGCATAGCATATTTAAGGAGGAGTTGGAAAGGAAATGGAGGGTAAGGGAAAGAGAAAAGTGAAAGGGAGGGCCACGAGCTCCGCTGTACTTTCGGTCTTCGCACCGTTAGCGCTACACCATTTCCATTTTGTCTGTAAAAGGCGCTTTTTTATTTGCTAAATGATCTTTAAGGCATGCTAAAGAGGAGAAAGATTTTTCGCGTATGAACAAAGTAGAATTTTGTAATCCCGAAAACAACGCTCTTACCGGGGCACGATAGCTTGTAAGGGAGAAAAAGCGCGAAAAGAAAATACGGGAGGAAAGCATACACTTTGAAATTTTCGCACCGAACTTCAAGAATTTCTGAATTCGGAAGTCGTCTGCTGGGTCCTACGTACGCTCTAATATATAAAAATTAACTACATTGGCATTAACGGTGCCCGAGACCAAGCGTACGAAGCTTCAGAAAGTTTCATCGAGTCAATGTCGCGAAACTATGATGATATGAAGCATACGTTTTGAAACTTTCTACGTGACGCACGCAGATCTCGTTGCAAAATTTAAAAGTGAAACGATGATTTTCACCGCTAATAATGTACATATGATTCCAAAACTCATGGCATAGGAATTTTCAGAGTGCAGTTTGTCAATCTAAACCAAGTCATTGTTTTTCTATGGTGTCCTACATGGGGACCAAAATTCAATCAGTACGAAAACTCACAAAGCACGCATTACGACACAAATGATTGGTACTTCCTCAGGGCTAGATTGATCACTTTAGCGGCAGTTATGACGGCAATTCTTATTACTCTAGACTATTATTACTACAAACACGCTTAGTACAACGCAGGTGCTCGTGGTCTTTGGATCAAGTTAATATATGAGAGGTTGCATGGAACGTAACACCTGTGAGCCTATACAGGCTCACAAGTTTTACTGTACTTACAAAAATGGAGGAACAGAGAATGGCAGCAGCCATTCCGTAGAACCGCTCCTGGCATTTTCTGTTCCTCTATATCTTTTTCCTCTTAGCAGGCTACTGTTAGAGGCGAGATTAATGGTAACGTTCTGTAACCATAGTAGGAACTAATGAGTACTATGCTAATTTAGAAGGTGCTGCAATGCCAGAAAAGTTTGCACGGGAGAACTAAGCCTAACTGCAGTGTAAAAAAATCTAGTTACGCGTACAGAGATGAAGCTCACTTGTACCGTGTAATAAACGGGCGCAATTTGCCTTGAGATCACAATGTGGTGCAGCCATTATTGCTTCAGCACTCCGAAGCTGGTAATAGAGGCAGCCATCCAGTCATATTTGGTACAACAAGAGGATGGGTGTCTATATACGTGCTGCCTAATTAGTACTCCTCGCCTTTTCGACTAATCCAATGAACCACGTGGAGTAGTTCTTGGCTTTGATCTCTCTTCGGATCTAGGTTTTACGTAGATGTACCTCAAATCCGCAGGACGTGAACAGCGAAGTTGCCGAAGTGCACGCAGGGCATTGTGACTCGGATATAGATGTAGCGAGTGTTAATAAGTAGGGTGCACTGGCGGCCCAGCGCGTCCGTTCAGAAGTTGAACAGCACTTCTCAGTCGCCGAAAAGACCCGCTGCATAAGCGAAGACGTGAGGGTGTGTGCAAGGAATTTTGTGGTTCGCTATGGCACGGCTGCACTTGCAAATAATATAGCACCGACACAGATATCTTCGGCACGTGAATTAACTGTTGTTTTGACGTCAATCATGTTTTCTTCATGGCGTGGTTCACTTGACGCGGTTCGAATGATAGCAAGGTGGAGTAGACATCGGAAGAAGCTCCCACAAAACACATCGCGGGGGATAGTCTCTGTCCCCACTTTGTCTTTGTGGCAGCTGAACACCGTGAAAAAAAGAAAGCTCTCGCAATGTTGTTGACACGTCTCGGTGGTAGTGATGTTGGCGCTTTCGCTGTAGAGTTCTAAATTACGAATGGTTGAAGGTTCGAAATCCTTTGTACGCTCACACACAGCGTCAACCTTTCTTTTAGCGCGGGAGTGCACACACGCGTATGGCGCAAACACACACACACAAGCACCCCCCCCCCCACACACACACAAACACACACGCGCGCGCGCGTCTGTGATTATACAGTTATACTCACTAGCACCCGTCATCAATAACATGAAGGTTTAAAGTTTGAATTTTATTGCCACGTAGGTGCAGAACATGCACAAACAGCACGGATGGTGCTATAAAAGCTGCGTCTAGGCAGCTTGACTGGCCTCACCTTTATAGTACTAAACTACTGACATTAAAAAAATTTTGATGCCTTATTGTTTTTGAACTTCGCAAGGTCGTGAAGCGTAAACGACCAAAGTTGATTTCTCAACTTATATGTCGTCTATTTTCGAGACCGATCGTTTACGAAGCATATTCGTCCGTTTATTTCATTGCTGTTCTTGCTTACAACAAACGCGAGAAGCCGAGCTTGTGAAGTTTTCATCGAGCGCTATCTCGGGTCCAGCCGGTCTGGCCAAAGAGAACCGCCTCGAACCCGTAAGGCAATTGCAACGAACCCCCGTGCAAATCGTGTGTAGGCATAGTAGCCGCCACGTTCTTACGTAGTCTATAGCTTTTCAACCTGTCAGTACATTTGTTTCAGTGCCAGTTGGACGAAGAGCCATAAGTCGACACAATAGGTGCGAGCGTTTTTCCTCGGCGAATGGTGCAAAAGTGCGCGATCGTATAAGCCATTCGTGGTGCACGTACACACACAGATCCCCCACGCCTTGCGAAATATGAAACGCGCCAGCCCGCAGGGCCTTAGTTCTTATATACTTGGTGCCCATGTGTGAGCCGAGTTCGTTCACGCTTCGCGTGAGCTTTTGGTCCCGCACAAAATATATATCATGACAGCGAAGTGGTTTTTCGAAGCTCTGGACTGGTGACGAAGAAAGTCAAAAGCTTTGTTGCGAAGTATATTCTTTGGTGCAATACGTGCCGGAGACCATATACGCTGACGCAGTGACATTCAAGCGCCCCCCCCCCCCCCCAAAAAAAAGAAGATTTGTCGGACTGAAATGACTCCGCTTATATGAGATGTCTCATTTGTTGCACTATACTTTAAGGTCCATGTTTGCCAGCCGCAGTCACTTCAGCCGGACGTTTCACCACTGCAGTGATTCGGGAACAAAAGTTGCCGCATAGTGGGAGACACCTGGCAAAGAAAAGAACCGTCCTTTTCTTTGACAGTCTGAAAGTTTCTATTGTTGCGCACGTGTCTGGTCAAAAATGGAATCTAAGAAAATTATGTGTGAACTTCATGCACCTTGTGTTAGACACCATGCGATGTCACTTTCAAGCTCAAAATCATAGTTGTTGTTTATTAAATGGATATAGGCTTTGTTGAGCAAAGCTTCAATGTTGCAGGAGATTCGAAGGATTGCAAATACCCAATGACTGACACATGTGCCTACCACCTATTTATTTTTGTGTGTTGGGGGGGGGGGGGATAAGTCGTGAGTTGTTAGATGTCAGTACTATGGTTTGCTTGAAAAAAAGAACGGTATCGTTTAGGTTTGTCGTTAGTCAGGAGAACGTCAGTAAAGTATCCAATGGGCGTAAGCGAGCGTTTTAAAGCCGTAGAAAGTGACACCGGGAGTTATCTTTTCCGCTGTCGTGTAAACGTTTACGTTGATGAGTCAAAGTGAATGAATAAAGTCAGGCCGCTCGATCGAGTAGGTCTGTGGTTCTCTACTCGTGTAGAAATGCTGTAAGAGGACAAAAATGAAAAAAAAATGTCAGGACACAAATGGGGCGAGGAGGGGCATTTCCCTGCAGTCGTAATATCTGTAGAGAAGAGACCAATGTTTTGGCATGACGGCACAAACATCTTTTTTGTACTGATATACCTGTCATCACGAACGTATAATTTTTCCAACTGTGGAAATTACACCTTGAAGACTAATGGGTAAACCTAATGATAGCGAGATCATAATATTATTATTACTATTATTAATAGTAATAAATATAATTATATTATTATTATATCATTTTGTATCTACACATATTTAAATTTACGAATGAAAGTTTATTGAAGAAAGGAGGGGGCTATGAATAGCATGAAACTTGCATATTTTCAACCAGTGGGATGAATAATGTATTGATTTAGATAAAAAGAAAGTAAACAGAAATAACAAAGAAAATGTCAATGAATACAAACAAAAGTCAGTTTTGGTACGAGATGTTTGAAGGCCGCGTCGAGAGCTATACTGCATGAATCAGAACAGTGGCCCAAAAGAGATTCTTGCAGTGCGGTGGGCCAAGTACTCGGTGGTGGAGACGCAATAGTCGACTCGCACGGCGGCTGGAACATTTTTATTTATTCTTGTTGTGCCACAGGTGATGTGAGGGTGGTTCTGTGGAGGATAAACGCTGTGAGGATGAGGGACAAAGACATCCGCTCTTGTTCTCACCACGATGAGCCAGCCTAGAGCTGTTAGCACCCTGTTCTTTCTCCTATCGTTCTCCCTTTCCACCACGCCACGTGTAGGGTATCCGACCGAGTCCAGCATGGTTAAGCTCCCTGTTTTTCTTCTTCGTTTCTTTGTTTCTCCACGGTGACCCGACAAAAAGCCCCATCCGCCAGGCAGACCGGTGATCTCTTAAAGAACGAGGACCCGTGGTCGTGGAACTGGAGGACGTGTTTACTGCTTAAGTGCTAGCTCCAGAATCCTCACTTAGTTCTTCTCCTTACTTCTTGAGTGTTCTGCGCCCACCTCCCAAGCCCCTGCCCCCCCCCCCCCCTTTATTTTCAACAATGTCCTTTTACTTGCCCTGCACTGTACACATCCAAACCAAAGTATATATAATCTGAGAAACATCTTCGAAAGGCTTCACTCGTGTGAGCTCGCAAACGACACCGTTGTTGTAACATCCGACGTAAAATATAACGATATAACGATCAACGTAAAGTACATATGCGTTTGATATTTCATTTCAAAAATCACACTTTCACGCGTACTTTTGCTATGAGGAGTGTGCGTAGACACGTAAGCCCGTTTACACAAAGTTTCACTTTCAATATCTAAGCCCGCAAAAAGAATGTGGGGGCCGTAAAGCTTTACAGCTGGCTGGGAAGTTTTCTCACCGCATTTCGCGACTTCCGAGGCATTAAGTTTGTGATACGGTCCGTTAAATTTTCAAGATATGAAGTATCCGCACTTCTGTTGGCAACGCCTAAGCCGTTCTCTCTTGTATAAGTTGCTCTCGTTCGCGCGTTCGACATTCGTTGGAAAGTTCTGAAACGAATTGCAGCTCGGGAGACAAGAACTGTACGGTGAGAATGAAACTGCGCCTCATTTATATACAGCGTGCAATGCCACGAATGTTATACAGTGTCCTCAGTAAAGGCTTTCGCACCAAGATTTAGTAGGGGCATTTTAGCAGTCAGTATTTTCAATTATTGTTTGTTATTGTAGCTTGAATATGAACAAAGTTAAGAAAGAATTTACCAAAAGAGCATGGGATGCTATGACATTAGTAGGACTTCTTCTAGGGTTAGTTAGTACGTGGACTCGCTTGGTGAATTCCATGCTGAACGATTGTGTCGTCCGCGATCTCCTACGTGCCAGCGTAGCTCTCGGCGGTCAGCCCGCCGTCCTCTGACTCATTCCACTATGTCCCAATCTTTTTCTTTTCTCAATCTTTAGTTCACGCTCTATCCCTTTTAATCCCTCCTTATGCGATTACCATGTGAGCTATTTCGGAGGTGCCGCACTTAGCTGCAGACAATTGCGTGGCTCACTTTTCCATTCTTTATGCCTATCGATGGTACACGTGTTTTTTTTTCTTTTTCTGTACTTCAGTGAGCTTTTTATAACCTGCCGACGTCTATAGATGTCATCTGAGCTGAGGGTCGTACAAGATTTTAGTAGCTAGATTAGCAGCCGCTTTCTCAAGACACACACAGAAGGGCACAACTTTTAGGAAGCACATTCACAAGCACTATCGGCTATCCCCTGCTTGTAAATTGTCTACACCCACGTTTTCTCTCTTTCATTTTCTCCGCAACCGGCTTTCATAGCGAGATAGCAAACTGAACTTAATATAGCTAACTTCCTTGCTGTTCCCTATATCTCATTTGTTACTCTGAACGCACACGAGGGCTATTAATCCCAATCTTCAGCAATACTGACATGCGGCGATATCTTGCCACTTCCCTTGCACGCGATTACTTAACTGTCTTACGGTGTTACCTGGGCTTCCCTTCATTGCATCGAACGGGATCGTTGAAGGTTCTGAGTCAGAATTGTGTAGCTTATCTAGGAAAAATAAGCCGGCATTGCTTGTAGAATAAAATATGCTACTATCGTAAAGTTTCCCCTGAGTACCCTAGAGGGTCCTCTAAATACACTGACGCTAGTGTCTGTATGAGTTACAATAAATGCATGGTGCTTCAGAGAGTATGTTAATGGTGGGTAGTACGTGAATTTGCCTAAACTTTGTTCTTTCGTTTTTGTTTGGTTTCGCGTAGCTTGGAGACGCTGTACCACGACATGACATACAGCAAATGTTCAGCAGTTATGCGTCACCCCCGTTACCTTCTAGGCTGACCAATTCAATTCAGGTCACGAAGTTCACAATGGTCAGTTCCAATAATAAAAAAAACAACCAGAACACAAAAATAGAAAAAGCCACAAGTGCATTTGCAGCCCGCAAGCACGGAGACTAGGCAACTTTGTGTGCTACCCATCATTCCCATACTGGCTGAATGATCGCAGCGCCACAGTTCCATCTAGTTATTCTTGGGAAACTCTATGGCTACAATAATAAAACCACTTTTGTTCTGCGTTCTTTCTGCCTGTGGATCACTGTCTGACGAGGCGCCATATATTTGGGCGATTCTACTGCATAGAGCAAGCATTGCTAAAATATCATTTAGCCATCAAGAAATAATGCTCTTGGAGTCGATCACGCGCAGACATCATGAGCCGCCTGTGAGAAACTCATCGTTGTGAGGGATTTCGGTTTCAGTTTGACACACTTGTGCTGCCTAATGCGCTTCAAAATATGTAAACAAAGGGGAGTTTCTGCATACCAACACAAGGTCACAGGCGGCCACCAAAGGAGGTAGTAAAATTTTGCTATCTTCTAGTTAGAAGCACATTGAACCATCGAGTACATATATGCTTTCAGCAGGCATTCTGCCTTTTTATTTTCATTCTAGTCTTAAACGCCAATGCCTCCCTGAGCGACCTACTATTATTTTTGTTGCGTTTTATGATAAAATGCGAAAGTAAAGCCTGACCAAGCCGTAAGTTCATATTCGTTCACCTACTAGCTAATAGTGACCGATGGCCAGTATTGTCTTACATTGTATCATGTTGGCTAATGAATGGCTAACGCTGCCGATCGTAGGGCAACAATAACTGTCCGCTTTTACAAAAGTTACATTGTGCTCCTTCCGCGTCGGTGCATGATGTAACTTGGAACCAAATACATCCGTCAAGAGACAATGCAGTGTCATAATCAATTACGATGCCTCCGCCTAACCAGCTTTATCAATCTTTGCTGATTAGGATTGGTTCGGACTTTCAAACTGTGCCTTGTCTCTTAATATTTCAGCAAGCAGGAACTTCGCCAGAGAGCCATGTTTCGGCTAGTCTGCAGAGTGCGTTACGTTCTTAGATGTTGAAACAAATGACCCACGATCACATTTTTAAACCTCTGATCGCGATAACTCTCGATCAGAGGTTTAAATGACCGAACTGAACGAGCGATATAGGTGTAGCACAGCTACGCAGTGACCTAGAGATAACCGCACGAGGCGCATGTCGTCCGTGATGTTGCGCTGCGGCCTTAATCATGCGCTGTAAAACGGGCGCGCTATTACCTCGCAAAGCCACCGGATACTGTAAAATGTCGTTTCGTGTAGCCACCGCTCCGCGCTCTCACTACCGCCTGTCACGCTCGTTCTTTTTTCGCGCGGACAGCTCGTTAGGCGTAGAGTATGCGTGCGTGTGTGTGTGTGTGTTGGTGCGCCTACACTCGCGACATCTCTCTTCATTGTGCATACAAGCAATTGCCCCGCGATGGGGAAGCAATTGTCGGCGCGAAAGGGTGTAATTTGCGCTAACAGCCTATCTGTTTTTGTTCCTGCTTTGCGGGTCGTCGCGTATCGTCGTCACGTTGGCCTAAGTGCTTGCGCACATGCGTGTGTATACATATATATATGTTTTATGCGTGCGTTCCCGTGTTTGTTTATTTCGCGATGCCTGCGAGCCCGTCTTGCTTCGGACGTACTAGGAGTTTTTCGTGTCACCATATCCATTCCCACCGTTTTAAAGCCTGAAGTGATGACGCAAGAACATTTACAGCATCGTTACTATACGAAAAAAGGCTAACATTCCGGAAAATTCATTTTTTCTGAATTCAACAGTAACATTGTCCATTTCGTGTTGGTAATGATACGCGACACGTCTTCAAATGCGCAAAAAATATGTAGTTGCCACTATCACCATCATCACCACGAGGTATTTTATAGTAATGGCTTTCATAAAGACGCCGTTGATGGATAGAGCATATACAAACTAACCAGGTTTTAACGGGGAAAACGTGAACCTGCCACGTGGTCATTGCATAGTCACATTCCTTCATAAAGTGTTGTTATCACCCCATAAGGCTGTTAGTTTTTCTCAGCACAAACCACGCCTGCACTGTTCGAGAAGCTTCGGGAGTGTAGTGTTAGATCGTTTTGCTGAAATTACGACCACCACGCAACCATTCTTCTGGAACCTACGCAGCCGCGAGCGCTAAAGATATTGGACGAAACGTGTACAAATGTCGACGCGCTTGTGAATTTCTCGGTGACTGATGTTCGGTTCGACGCAATCAGTGCCAATGTCTTGCTGTAATCTGACTTTCTTTTTAGGTGGCCACAAGATCGGCCAAATAAAGTTTCATCTGACCATCCAGCCTGCTCCCTTCGTCAGCGTCACGACCCCGTGACAATGTGTATAGGCACCGCTTTTTGCCCTCATAGTTATCGCCGTGCATCTCTCATTAGGCGGCGTTTCGTTTTTCGCTCCTGAGCACGCCAGAGCACACCTGCTGAGGACGACTACCCTGCCTTCCCCGAACTTCTCAATACCAATTCTAGCCGTCGAAACAGACGATAACCCATCTGCCCCGTATCTGCGCAGTGGGCAAGCAGTATGGCGTCATCTGAGGACGATATGTTACTTTGATGATTTGATTGATATGTGGGTTTTAACGTCCCAAAACCACCAGATGATTATGAGAGAAGCCGTAGTGGAGGGCTCCGGAAGTTTAGACCACCTGGGGTTCCTTAACGTGCACCCAAATCTGAACACACGGGCCTACAACATTTTCGCCTCCATCGGAAATGCAGCCGCCGCAGCCGGCATTCGAACCATCGCCCTGCGGGTCAGCAGCCGAGTACCTCAGTCACTAGACCACCGGTGGACGATATGTTACAAACCTTTCAATGAATTGATTTCGTTTGAGATACTGCGTCGTCTCGCATGCACCATTCGTCCTGTAGATGGTCGATGACGCAGAGCTTCACTTTCAGATAGCTTTTATGCTGTGGATGGTCAACGCATATCAATTAACGCATTTCAACATAAAAGGGGTGGGAATTATGCTTACTTCAGGTTACAAGGTAGTCTTTCCCACCAATTCTTTAAAGTGTGTGTGTGCTTGTATTGTTGTCATTCTGAACAGGACAGAACTGTTGACCACTGCGTTTGCTTATGTCTTAACGCATGCGAAAAGAGCCTTCTATAGTTCAGCCCATTATACATTACGATGTTCCGTGAAAACTTTTGGTAGAGAACTCGTTAGCAATGCTCAATTTACAGCGATATATCCCCTAAAATTGTGTTTTCGCTCCTTGATACATGACTAAGCCTTCTTTGCTATCATGGCTTTGTTTGCACCGACTCGATCATCAGTACCAAAGTCAGCACTTTAACGGAATACTCACTCACACTCACTCACCACAATTTTTCAGCCTTCGCACTCACTCGTGCTCACACTTACGTCCACTCACCCTTATGAGTGCTCACTCACGTCCACTCACACTCATGAGCGCTCACTTACGTTCACATCTACTCAAACTCATGAGTACTCACTCATATTCATACTCCGTGCTATTCACCCTCATGAGTGCTCACTCAAATTCATGCTCATGTTCACTCCCACTCATGAGTACTCACTCGCACTCACACTCACTGTTTTCAAATGAGTGTGAGCGTACTCAGTATTGAGGAACCGAGCTATGATCAGCACACGCACAAAAGAGTTTCTTCTCGAATGGACCTTGGCATAGAGTTGGTGGTCAAGTGGGGGCACACCTGGCTGTCTTACTACTACTACTACTACTACTACTACTACTACTACTACTACTACTACTACTACTACTACTACTACTACTAAGAATAATAATAACGTTAATGATACTAATGATATAATCTCCGCCCCGCCGCGGTGGTCTAGTGGCTAAGGTGCTTGGCTGCTGACCCGCAGATCGTGGGATCGAATCCTGGCTGCGGCGGCGGCATTTCCGATGGAGGCGGAAATGTTGTAGGCCCGTGTGCTCAGATTTGGGCGCACGTTAAAGAACCCCAGGTGGTCCGCATTTCCGGAGCCCTCCACAACGGCGTCTCTCATAATCAAATCGTGGTTTTGGGACGTTAAACCCCACAAATCAATCAATCAATCAATCAATCAATCATCAATGATATAATCTGGTTTTTCGCGTCCAGAAACCAAGATTATATTTTAAGAGATGCCGTAGCGAAGGGCTCCGCGAATTTCGACCATCTGGTGTTCTTTAAAGTGCACTGACATCACACATAGACATCTACAATTTCCTCTCCATCGAAATTCGACCGCCACGACCGGCATCGAACCCGTGACCTTTGTGCGTGCCTTTGTGTCAGCAGCCGACCACCATAACTATACTGGTGCACTGCGGCGGGCACCGATACCTTTCTTGTAAGACTCGAAAAGAACGCCCACAGCGACACACAAGGGCGTCCGTATGATGGTCAAAAGTACCCAGCCTCTATCCCGCAGCTTCTCAGCCTGGTCAATTGACCTTGGAACTTTTGAAGATCGATGTACTCCCGAGCTATAAAAAAGAGATATGGGTCTTACGTATACTTTTCCCGAAATGGAAAACTCAATATGCGACAGTCTAGCACAATACAAGAAAGCGGTAATTAAACATCGTTCCTCGGCAGTATTTATAATCGACGAACGCAACGCAGGGACAACAAAAAACAGACAAAATAACACTAAGAATAAGTACGTTCACAAAAAACAAAACAAAAAAGCTGTGTACTTAGATCTCCAGTAGCTTTCTCTGCAGTATACTAGGCGGTATAGTTCTCAGGTCGTCATAGAGTCATTTTTGCAGTGGTCGATGGTCATCGTCATCATCAGCTTGTCTACGCCCACTGCAGGGCAAAGGCCTCTCCCATGTTCTGCCAATAAGCTCAGTTCTGTGGTTTCTGTGGCCGCGTTATAGCTGGAAACTTCTTCATCTCATCGCCCACCTGATTTTCTGTCTCGCCATCACGCATTTTCTTTCTTTTGCAATTTAGTTAGTTACCCTTCATAACTAGAAGTGGTCCTGCCGACGCGCTACATACAATGATATTAGGTACCACGTACTTTTGTTTGTATTAGTTTGTATGCGTACTTTTGTTTGTATGCCTACTTTTGCTTGTATTAGTGCCCAAACACCGAATCTCCCAGCATTCAACCCTATCGAGTGAAAGTGCATTGTTCATTTCGGTCATAGGTGCAGCGTGATAGCTGTCGTTCAATCAGCCACGTGTTGATGTACACGGATCAAAAGATGATTTAAGGCTGACTGAGATGATGCGATCCCCTATAATCAAGACGGCTCCGAGTGCTCCTGTGCAACTATGGAGGAATAATATCTCTACGAATACTGCTAATATCGTATGTTCGTGATAAAGCTTCATTTTCCAGGGAGAGTATAACTATTAGTTTTTTTCTCGTCATCTCCGAACTGAGCCACCTCAAAAAAGGAAGGCTGTTAACCCACTTTGTTATGGGCCCTTTCTTTGTACCAGTGTATTACTTCTACTTCAAGTAAAGTTCGTAGGAACAATTTAATGAGATATTGTGATGGCCTTTATAATCAGGATTGTTTTTCACGTGTGGCAATCGTGGTTGCAAAGACACAACGATTTTCGAAATTTCCGGTGCTCTCTTCGGGAACTCAGTGCTCCGGATCTAATAATTTTTTACTGCGGCTTCATTACTGCTCAAGTGTAATCAAAACGAAAAAGTCGCATACTGAGGTGTAAGTGTAAATAAATATACAGAGAGAAAAAGGAAAAATCTTTATTGCCATAATCCGTAGTCTTTTTTTTAATGCACTAACGTGAGTCAAATTATCTGGCCTAAAGCCGCTCGAACTTACATCCGTTACGTTATGAAGAACGCTGAAGAAGGAGGTTTTGGATAGCAATATTGACTTCTTTGGCACTGTTCCACGTGCGTGTTCATTGATGAAAACACGAGCGCTTTGTTCTTTTTCTCTATATAGCGTACGAAATTAACCCTGACAATGCTGCTACCACCGGAATCGAATCTGCGACATCGTACAAAATGGCAGCCGCTTCTTACGTCACCTGTCGCAATAAAAAACCGGTTAAACTCATGTTGCCTCCGGAGACAGTTGTGCATCATACATAAAGAACGCTTTCTTTGGTTGTACAATGATTTTGAAGTACGCTGCCTCTCAACCGATTTGATAGTGTATTACGGTGCAGCTGTATTCACTTGAAGGCGCCACGTGATGTAACGCTATCGATACCACTAGAGGGAGTGTAATGCAGCTAAAAAAACACCATGACACTGAAGCTGGTGGGAAAATTAGGAGCACTTCAAAGCCTCACATAAACTCATGGAGTGCCTCACGTACATGTCATGCTGCCATGTTCGTTTGACCTCATTGTTGAAATAGAGGTTCTCTTCATGTGCGATGGACGAAAGCTGCTCCGGTCCGCGCAAATTTATACGAGTGAGCAAGGAGTTGCAATCAACAAGCGTTAATGTAGTACATACACGGTGTATAATGCGCTCACGTACGCGGGATGCCATAATAAAGCAGGAACTGCAGGTCTGTCGGAGGGCGCTGTTAATTTCTTTTCTTGGCCATTATAATCCTTCTCTTAAACTCTGCTTGATAACGTCCAAATTAGCTTTAATTGCCGAGACCTCTGCCATTTGATTTCTTTTTGTTCCTTTTCTTGCTGTCTATGCCGGAAGGATGATACGAGCTAGAGAGATTAAAAAAAAGAGGAAACAAGTCTGGGAGAGTACGAATGGCTATAAAAAAGAGGTAAAAAACGTCTCTGAAAGTGTTCTCCGCTCTCGACCTTCCACGCTTAGCGCTTAGAGCCAACAGTGACTGCTGAATGTGTGCCGGGACCAGGCGTTGCGAAGTGGCGCGCTCCGATGACGTCAACGAATCCGGAATGAGCTACTGCGTTGTTTCATGGTGCTCCATACACAGACAACCGAAAACGTGCTGCCGCCAGCTCTATGACATGCGACGTCGCTCGTTCTATTGTGGACACGCTGAGGCGCCCGACGACGAACTTGTCATGCTCATAATCATAAACATGAGTTGCGGCAGCCCCGGCAAAACACTTTCGCATTGTTTTCTCTTTGCTTCTTTTTTTTCTTTCTCTAATGCCTGAGCTTTGTGGCATCGAAGCCAACAAACGGAATGAGCATGCGGTAAATGTTGCGCATTCGTGGCGCAGCCCCGCTACGAGAAGAACAAAAGAAAAAAAAAGAGTGGCGAGGTCGTTGGTGGAGCTGAATTGGTTGCTTAGGCGCGTGCCCAATTAAATCGAGATGAGACAAACATCACTCAGACCAGAATGCGTGTGAATAGAAGCCACGAAGAATGCTGAATTGCGCGACAGTACCCGTACGCTGACGAATTGTCAGTGGCTGAGTCTAACCTCGTTTGTTTGCTTTCACACGTTTCTTCAAGTGGTAGTGCCAACAACGGCTGAAGGACATACAGAAACGCTGATTTTATTGCTTGATTTTCTAGCCAGTATCACATACATTGAAATTTAGTATTTTTGTATACAGTGCCGCGCAGAATATGTGAACGATACGGGTGAGATTTGAAAGAGCATAGAGGTTAGCCTATTCTGCGGGTGTCGAATTAAGTCGGTGCGTACGCTTTAATGAGGTTAGTAGTGCGAGGTTGTACAATGACTGATTGTATGGCCGCACATACTGAGTATGCTGTGCGGGCACTGTATTCATTTGCACCTGTCTTGAACACGTCATCACTAGTGGCGAACAATGCAAGTAGACCATTGTGACTTAGACTTAGCTACAATGCTCAACTTATTACTTCGCTAGGAAAACGTTTTCTGAGGACGCACACAAAGGGGATGTGGTACATCTAAAGGCTACAACGCTGCACATCAGTTTACTGTCTACGTTTAGAAAATTGTCCACCAATGTATTAGTACCAAAGGTAGAATTAGTGCACTCGCCTGGCTTAATTAGCCTAATGAATTAAACTACCGCAAAGTCGAACCATGCGTTCACCATGAAGGCTACAGTTTACCATGACAGCTACAAAATTAGGAGGAGAACTATTGTGTCCATTAGGAATACAGCGTTCCACAATTTTAAAGAACGGCAACGAGGTGATTGGTTGAGTTGGTTGCGCAATTTTTAAAGCCTACTGTTTCAGGTAATGACCGGCCACAAGGCTGCATCGCCCATACATGCTGTGATGACAGATTTGCACAACAAATAACCACCAAATTCTATGGAAAGCATTGTCTTTGACGTAGCACACTGTGTTGTGACAGCCCTTACGTAAATATAGAAAGCAAGCAACCTTAGGCTCCCTCTGTACGCTCCGCTCCTGTACACTAGCTCATTGATTTACCCCAGGAACCATTTTCGCAGCCTCAAGCATTCGGCTGCTCACGTGCGCGAGCTTACCTTGGTACAGTGGAGCCCCGACTTCAGCAGGTTTGCCCACCCAGATCTGTATACAGCTTGAATCCTTCACGTCTGTCATTGCGTATTCAATCAGGTGTACCAAGAACAGAAAAAAAATTGGCCCCGTATCTGCATGTTTCTGCAAATGTCGTCGAAAGACGATATTCTTGCGTGTGGAGATAGTGAACGGGACATTTATTTGATGTTCGGCGCAAAAAAATCGGTGAGCGGTATTCTGAAGGCGCTGCGTTCTCTAGCGTGCAGCGGAGGCAAACGAACGCATCAAGTTACGTCACACGTGAGACATGGGTGGCTTCTGGCAGTTTTCTGAGAAAACGAAGCGCGTGGCTCTGAAACGGGTGTGCGCGCGCATCTTAGAGGTGCTAAGGTGTAGAACGCAAGGCGACGGGTAGGTGCCACCACCATCTCGTATTAGCAAAACGTTGGAAACACTCCCCGTTCTGTGCAAGCGTTGCATGGTCAGCGCAGCGTGATAAGCGCTACGGTCCTTAAAATTTCTTATGTATGCCTTTTCTAGTAAAAGACGCACATGCAGAATATTGATAGGCAACAGCCGGCACAGCCTGGCTGCAAGAAAGAGAAAGACGACGTTGGTGGCTGGTTGTTGTTGAACTGTCGTCATCTTATTCGCCGAGCACGGTGCATCGTATTTAATTTATTAAATAAGTTACCCGTAACACTATTGGTGGAGGTGGACGACTCCCGTACCTCGATGGAGACGCGCAGCGGTCGCAACACCGGGGACTCTTCGGCTACTTCAACTGCCAGTGCCTCATCCCCACCGGTCTCTCGATCCGAGTCGACAACCTACGTCACCCTGCCACCCATGCGGGATCCTGGAACTTTCTACGCTGACGGTACCATCGACGTTGACTCCTGGCTGCACCGGTACGAGCGAGTCAGTGCTAATCACCGCTGGGATCCTACGCTCATGCTCGCCAATGTTGTGTTCTACCTCGACGGCACGCAGCGGACATGGTTCGAAACCAACGAAGCCGAAATCAAAAGCTGGGATCTTTTCAAATCGAAGATCCGTGATCTTTTTGGTGATTCATCTGGTCGTCAGCTCGCTGCCAAGAAGACTCTCGCCACTCGCGCCCAGACGTCTACTGAATCGTACGTCTCATACATTCTTGACGTCTTGGCGCTTTGTAGCAAGGTCGATCAGCGCATGTCAGAAGAAGAAAAAGTTAACCATGTCCTCAAAGGGATTGCTGACGATGCCTTCAACCTGCTGGTTTTTAATAATGTCACGAGCATCGACATGATCCTGAGAGAATGCCGCCGTCTAGAACAGGCTAAAGCCCACCGCGTCACCCACGGCATCACGCGCCTGCCGAACACAGCTGCTACTTCTTCTTGTGATGACGCCGTCCTCCGAGTTCCCCGATGTGACAACCTCACCCGCATCATTCGTCGCGAGGTCGAGGCAGCCCAACCAGTAGCTACTCCATTTCCAACGCCTGATCCTTCACCGACCACTATCTCACTGATACAAGCCGTTGTTCGTCAAGAATTATCGAACGTCGGCCTACACCCCATTCAACCAGTCTACTCCACCGAGCCTTATTATCGTCGTCCCTCCGCTCCTCGATTTGGTTCCAACTACTCTCGACAGCGCAATTTGTCCGAATGGCGTACACTGCACGACAAGCCCATATGCTTCAACTGCCGACGTGTCGGTCATATTGCTCACCACTGCCGCAATCACTGCGCTCCGCCGGCACACCATGGGCCTCCTACCCTGGCCACTTCTATCCACCAGTCGTCCTCAACATTTGATTTTGATTCCCCTATGCCGACCACAACCTCTGATTCTGCCGCACCTCTGACGAGACCTCGCTACGCCCGCTCACCATCCCCTGCTCGCCGTCAATCTCGTTCACCCCCACAACGCCGTCCTGCCTCTCCGACCTATTCGCAGCGCCCCCGACCGGAAAACTAGGCAGTGCAGCTTCTGGAGGTGAAGCTGCATTGACGACGACCTCTGCAAGAAATCCTCGTGTAACATTACCGACCACCCGGAATCTGTTGAAAGTTACTTAGACAATGTACCTGTGCGCGCGTTGATCGATACCGGCGCGCATGTGTCCATAATGAGTGCTGCTCTTCGTCGCCGCCTAGAGAAAGTTATCACACCCGCCTTGAACCGAGCCGTTCGAGTCGCCGACGGGGGAACTGCCACGATTATTGGCATGTGCTCTGCCCGTGTGACTATCGCCGATAGAAGCACTGCTGTTCTTTTCACTGTTATAGAAAATTGCCCTCATGAAGTAATTCTAGGCATGGATTTTCTAACCGCTCACTCGGCCCTTATAGATTGTTCAGCCGGCTGTCTTGACCTTGAAATGCCTCTACTTTCTGATCTGACCAACCCACCCCAATGTCGCCTTTGCTGCATTGATTTCGCACGCCTTCCGCCTAACTGTGTCACACATATCGACCTCCTCTCTACACCACCTGTACCTGACGGCGATTACATGGTGGCCCCAATTCATGCCGTGAGGCTTACGCATGGCGTCCCTATTCCGCACACCATTTTGACAATCGTTGAAAACCGCACATGCCTTCATATTGTCAATTTTGCCCTCACTGCCCAAATTCTTCCACAAGGTACCTCCCTGGCCGAAATTACTGCTCTACAAGACCATACGGTTGAACCCTTCAGAGTGGATGATTGCTGCACCTCAGACCATGAAACGAGCTCTATCACGTTCATCGGGCGTCGACGTTGACCACATGGTACCATCAGACCTCGCTCCTGATGAAGCGGAAGCCCTTCGTCACGTCCTGAAGTCCTATAGTGACATTTTCGACTTCGCCAGCACGGCTTTAAGCCGAACGAGTGTTGTTACTCATCGCATCAATACTGGTGACGCGAGTCCCATTCACCGACGTCCATACCGTGTCTCCGCGTCCGAGCGCACAGTCATACAACAGGAAGTCGAAAAGATGCTTGCAAAAGACATAATCGAGCCCTCTTGTAGCCCCTGGGCTTCTCCTGTCGTCCTGCTCAGAAAGAAGGATGGAACATGGCGCTTTTGTGTAGATTTTAGGCATCTGAACAAAATTACGAAGAAAGATGTTTACCCGTTGCCTAGAATCGACGATGCCTTAGGCTGCCTTTACGGTGCTACGTATTTTTCCACTATCGGCGTTCGATCTGGCTATTGGCAGATCGCTGTGGACGAGATCGACCGTGAGAAGTCCGCATTCGTCACTCCTGACGGTCTTTATCACTTCAAAGTTATGCCCTTTGGTCTCTGTAATGCGCCGGCCACATTCGAAAGAATGATGGAATCATTGCTCCAAGGATTTAAATGGTCAACCTGCTTATGTTATTTAGACGACGTTATCGTTTTCTCGCCCACATTAGACTCCCATCTCAAGCGTTTATCGGCGATTCTTGAAGTTTTTCGTCGAGCCGGACTTCAACTGAACTCGTCGAAATGCCACTTTGCTCGTCGTCAAATAACCGTACTTGGTCACATCGTCGATGCCGCAGGAGTCCGCCCGGATCCCGAGAAAATTCGCGCAGTCACGGACTTTCCTTTTCCGAAGTCAACAAAGGACGTTCGCAGTTTTGTGGACTTGTGCTCCTACTTTCGACGGTTTGTTGAGGACTTCGCCATCATTTCGCGCCCACTCACAAGCCTCCTGAAGAAGGACACCCCGTTTTTCTGGGGTGCTGATCAAGCCTCATCTTTTTCCCAGATCACGACGCTCCTTACAACACCGCTGATTTTAGCTCATTTTGATCCATAGCTCCAACCGAGGTTCGAACTGACGCTAGTGGGCATGGCACCGGGGCAATGCAATTGCAACACCAACGCGGACATGACCGTGTTATAGCATATGCAAGCCGACTGCTATCTACAGCCGAGCGCAACTATTCAATCACGGAGCGTGAGTGTCTCGCTCTTGTGTGGGCAGTCGCCAAGCTTCGCCCATACTTATACGGGCGTCCATTCCGGGTAGTCACCGATCACCACGCGCTCTGCTGGCTGGCCTCACTCAAGGATCCCACAGGACGCCTCGCTCCCTGGTCCCTACGATTACAAGAATACACGTTCACCGTATCGTACAAAACAGGGCGGTCACATCAAGATGCGGATTGTTTATCACGCTACCCTGTGGAAGAGGCTGCCCATACTGACACCTTTCCAGACCTTCTGTCTGTGACGCAGCTACTCAACCTTGGCCATGAACAACGCCGGGATGCTTTCCTGCGAACCATCATTGACAAGCTTGAGTCAATGCCTCGCGACGCTTCTCTACAAATGTTCCTGGTCAAAGACGGCATCCTGTATCGCCGTAACCTCGATCCATATGGCCATGACTTGCTCCCCGTCACACCAGCACATCTTCGTGCGACTGTTCTCAACCAACTTCATGACGCTCCTTTGGCGGGCCACTTGGGCGTCTCTCGCACATACGACCGTGTACGTCGTCGTTTCTTTTGGCCTGGTCTTGCCCGCTCTGTTCGACGCTACGTTGCCGCTTATGAGCCCTGCCAGCGCCGCAAAAAGCCATCTTCCCTACCAACTGGATTCCTTCAGCCGATCGACATTCCCAATGAACCTTTTTTCGAGTTGGCCTCGACCTGCTCGGCCCGTTCCTGATCTCCAGCTCAGGCAACAAATGGATCGCTGTCGCCACTGACTATGCGACATGGTACGCTATCACACGAGCACTTCCGACGAGTTGCGCAACCGATGTGGCGGACTTTCTGGTATATGATATTATTTTAGTACACGGAGATCCACGCCAACTTCTCACTGACCGGGGCCGGACCTTCCTGTCAGCTGTCGTGGATGAAATCCTGCGCTCTTGCTCTGCCAAGCACAAGTTTGCCACTTCGTACCATCCGCAAACGAACGGTCTTACGGAGCGCCTCAACCGCACCGTAACCGACATGCTTTCTAAATACGTAGCGGCCGACCACCAGGACTGGGACGTTCATTTGCCATTTGTGACGTTCGCATATAATTCGTCACGTCACGACACTGCCGCCTATTCACCATTCTATCTTCTATATGGCCGAGAACCCGCCCTAACATTTGACACCTTGCTGCCCTCGGTCACTGAGTATGCCGGGGAAGCCATCGCGCGAGCCGACCACGCACGCCAACTTGCCCGCAGCCGCCTGCAGGCCTCACAGGAGCACCAAAGACAGCTCTACGATTCCTAACATCGAAACGTGCACTTTTCACCGGGTTCCTTTGTCCTCCTCTGGTCCCTCACTCGGCGTGTAGGGCTTTCTGAAAAACTGCTGTCACGCTACACTGGACCATACCGCGTCGTTCGCCAGGTGACTGACGTTACATACGAGATCGTTCCAGCCGATTCAACGTCATCATCGTCACCTTCGAGTGACATCGTGCACATAGCTCGACTCAAGCCTTATCACCCTCCTTCTACCACATCCGAGTTGCTCAAGCACCGAGACGGTGCTTCTACGCCGGGGGGTTATGATACGCAACAGCCGGCACAGCCTGGCTGCAAGAAAGAGAAAGATG
The DNA here is from genome assembly GCF_013339725.1 of Rhipicephalus microplus. Taxonomy (NCBI): domain Eukaryota; kingdom Metazoa; phylum Arthropoda; class Arachnida; order Ixodida; family Ixodidae; genus Rhipicephalus; species Rhipicephalus microplus. Next base: position 76,740,340 of record NC_051171.1, read on the forward strand.
ACGTTGGTGGCTGGTTGTTGTTGAACTGTCGCCATATTGTTCGCCGAACACGGTGCATCGTATTTAATTTATTAAATAAGTTACCCGTAACAATATATACGTGTTAGTATGGTGCACCAGGCATGCGCAATATTTGCTTTTTAATTGACAATTGACCTTTTTCACGACAGGTACAGAGCCCTTAGTGGCGAGAGCCAAAAGCAAATTTGGTGGCTTTCCGGCCAACGAGACAACGTCTCAGTTTGCGAGTTCCTTTGCACCCGTCGCCTCCAAGATGGTGTGCCGACAGGTTTCGGAGGCCACGAGCCCCCATATTGGTTTCGGGGTGGCGCTGTTGAAGTATTTCCGGTGCTCATGCGCAGACGGCGCCCGTGAAAAAGGTCCATTGCACAAGCATGAACGCTCTACCTTGAGCAACATTGGTGGGTGCTGCAGATGGGGTTGGCCGTTTCAAGTATACTAGATGTCGTTAAGAGTAGACAAACAGGCAAATGTACAGACAGACAGACAGACAGACAGACAGACAGACAGACAGACCAAAATTTTTGCGTCGAAGGTCCCCAAGAAAGACTATCGTCTTTAAAAGCAATTCTGTGCCGCTGTGTGGCTCGTCGTGGCTTTCGCGATTGCATGTCCCTTGCGCAGTGGAAGGACCGAAAGCACTGCTTGCGAAAACTGTGGCTGCGGTCAGGTGCCGATTCGGGGCCTGTGCCCTCAGTATTACGGCAAGAACGATGCACTCGAAGGCGGTGGACAAACGGGACGATCACTCATTTGCGGAAGTGCCTGTTCTGGGAGTGTGAATTGCCTATAGGCAATGGAGGATACTAACAGGCCTACAGGTAGTTAGCTGCCCGGCCTGTATGTCGGGCAGTGAGCTGTAGACTTTTAGCACATTGATGTATACTCCTCAAAAATTCAATTTTGTTCCATAGATTTTGAAAGAGACACCGCGTTGTTTCGCATTATTGTGCTTGCTTCCTCCTATGCTCTTCAGCGACGCTGTAAATTGTTAGCGGGTTGAAAAACATGGCAGTACGTAAGTGTGCACAAACTATGATAATTAAACAATGTGAGCCTACGTTACACCGAATGATAATCGAGTTTGCATTTGTTTGTCGTCAGATTTTGTCAGCATATAGCTGGAGTTGATATAAGGTGCAGCATAAATCACATTCCGTGAACCCACAGCGCATTATATAGGTCGCTTTCCTGTAGACACTTGACGCCGCACACATGACAAAGTTCATAAGCGGTTGGCGCAGCATGCGTGACCAGAAAATAGAATTTTAAACAGATATCACAATAACAAGTTTATATCAGCACTTCGCTTGACGCGGCCAGAAAAAGTAAGCTCTTTTTATTTATTTATCCATTCACTTGTGTAATTTGCATACACAGATACAAAAGGACACATAGAAAAGAGGGAGAGAGCAAGCTGGCAACTTCCACCAAGATAGAAGGGGAGAAACAGGAAAGAAGAGAGGGAAGTAAAGAAAAAATGAAGAAAGTTTAGACAAGTAAAAAAAAAAATGTCCATAAATGGGTGGCTAAGTGCGTTTCGTTCATGAAAGTTAGTATAGTTCGATGGGCCTGGTCGCTTTGGGAAGCACAACATTTCGGAAAAAAATAATCTTATGCCCTTAGGAAGACAAGTCATCACGCTATGGCCGTTACTTTCACAGGACAAGGCAAGAGATTATCCTTGGCAGACTATCCAGTGTTAGTGCAGGTGTAGTGGCTGAGTGCTTGTTGCACGGTTCATTCATGTAGGCGGGGAAGGCCGCAGAACAATGGCGAGCCCGATGCTTAAAAAATGTGGCTGATTCCTCTTTCTAGGAATCGGTATAACACTAAAGTCAAACGTGTCTTTGGAGAGGTATACCTAGAGTGTTTTTGTTGATAGTTTTCGTCGTGTGTGCAGCGTCACGTGTATACAGCAAGACAAGCTATATGTAATGCTCTAGAGTCATGTAATAATAATAGTTGTAAGTTTAACGCTCATGAATCACAGCTTTCGAAATTCTTCAGGTGTACAAAGTCCTTTTAGGCTAGCGTCACTAATCGTGAAGTTTCGAAAACGCATCGCTGAAATCTGGTGGTAGAGCAATCAGACGACTCTACACAAAACACTTTGATATATCCCACCGGGGTTGCATGCTCGAGATTCGCTGATTGAAGATTTGTAGGTGGTGCTTGAGCGGAGATTTTTGAAGCGAAGGTTGCGCTGAGGAACCTTTAGAGCTCTAGATGTTCCTGAAAACTCTCCTCCCCTACATCTGCCACTCAAAAACAAAATAATAAATAAAAGTACAGAGTTGCCTTTCTAGAGATTGGGTTTGAATGAGGGGCTCCATGGTTCGAAAATGCGAGCTTTCAACACTCGCTTGCTCTATGTGAACTGAATACAAGCGTATAGATGCATTCTACCTAACGTGATAACAATATTTACAAAGCAGTGCCCTTTCTACGGGCACCTCATTCAGATATTTCTTCTGGGTCGATTAAAGCAATCTGGTTTACAGCGCGAAAGGTCGACATCAGGTATTGCACATTCAAGGAACATTGCGGCTTCAACAAAAACGAATTGCCAGCCGACCTGTTCATGACCGTTGGATGGTCCTTTGGTCGAGCTATTCTTAAGGCTGCTCGATTGATTGATATGTGGGGTTTAACGTTCCAAAACCACCATATGATTATGAGAGACGCCGTAGTGGAGGGCTCCGGAAATTTCGACCACCTGGGGTTCTTTAACGTGCACCCAAATCTGAGCACACAGGCCTACAACATTTCCGCCTCCATCGGAAATGCAGCCGCCGCAGCCAGGATTTGAACCCGCGACCTGCGGGTCAGCAGCCGAGTACCTTAGCCACTAGACCATCGCGGCGGGGCCTTAAGGCTGCTCAACGCTGGGAAAGATATCAAGGATGCCATGTCGATTCACGCCAAAAACAGTGTTATGGGAATGGTTTCTACCTAGACGATAAATCTTAACGCCTACATAGACGGATGCACTGTTCAATGAAAAAGAAAGAAATAAAGAAAGAAGAAAAGAAAAAAAGAACTACGTCGGGTATGCCCACGCCATGTTTCGCTTGCCCTCATTTCGCCTACCGGGTAGGGCTGGTGACTTCTTGGAGTGTTAATAGGTTGCCGTCACCCCAATAGGAAGCATTCATTCGCAGCACGCGTGTCCTTTTATAGCTATCTCGTGTTTGTTGTCATGAATGTTTTCACACTACGAAAATAAAAGCCACCCCCACAAACTGGTGGTCTGAGCGTGAAGTTTGAAGGGGCCTTTCCAAGCAGGCGCACACAAGTTTAAACAAAAGTTCCTGCAGCGTTTCAGTTTGTGCGAGGCAATGTGAATTTCCTAATGCGACTGTTCTGATTAATTCAGAAGAGCCACTCAATAGACGGAGGAAATTGATCTGCGGCTTTCTCGAGCTTTCCCATTCCCTCAGCAACAATGCCATATAAATGCCGCCTCTGTGTGAGGTCGTCATGGGTGCACTCTTACATAACAAAACAGGTTATTGAAGCGGGAGGGGGAGAGAGCGTAAACAAGCCGCCATCATTTGGATCGAGGGCGTTTGCGAATATTGCTCCGTGCGATATCGTTGTAGGGACGCTGCATAGGAAGTCAAATGAGGCGTGCATTTGGCCATGCTACAGGCGTAACTTCCTATGTCATCAGTATAATCGCAAGGTATTAGGATATGCCAGCATATGCGTACTGCATCCGAGGTGGCTTGTCGTTTGGCAGTAATGATTAGGACAGCCACATAATGCCCTCTCTTTTATTTATTCCCTTGCTCGTGAAAGTTCATATAAGCGACTGCTGAGCCTGCCTGAATTACAACACTTATAGCACAGTGAAATATTTAAATTGTAAAAACAAACAAAGAGTGTTTGAACATGTTCAATGCGGATAGTTTGTTTACGTGTAGGATGATGAACGTTTGCACTGCGTTTCTCACTCATGCCGGTCTGGCGATCGGCCGTTTAAAGAACAGCGACATTTTACTTCACGTTCTCTTGTCATCTCTCTCGAAGGTAGTAAATTACTAGTAACTGCACCTATGTCATATTTACAACATGGTACTCATATTTCAGTAAATAAAGAAATACATAAGAAATGTGCACTGAGTAGTAACGACCATTGTCATTAGTACTCAATGTGTCATTGATGTTAATGGCTTTTGCTTCCTTTGGGACGGAGTATTTAACAATAATACCACTACTGGCTGTTATGTTTTACGCTGAGATTGTAGTAGTTTTATAGAAAGTTTATGAAAGTTGCAATTTTCTTGATAATTTTGGAATAACACTTCAGTGCTACGAAATGGTGCACTTTTATGCCAACATTAAGATATAAAATATAGGTCGAGAACATCGATTATACATGTTTAAGCTACCCGCTTATCGCTGGTACGATGGGTGCTACTCCAAAATCGGGATTAATATATAGCTTTAGTGTTGCTGCTGGTTTATGTGTTGTGTAGAGATCATGTGTTAGTATTCGGCGTGTGCTTGTGTTTCCATCTGCAGTGGTTTGTTCATGCTTCGTAATGTAGAGAACACTTTATTGTGATGTTTATTTATTAGGCTAATGACATCCAGTAGTGAGCTACTAACTAGACAATGACGTGCCGTTTGACATTGTATTTGATCACATAAAATTGTAAGAAGATTTACTTGCTATGAAAATGCCATCGCAAGTTTAGTCTTATAAAAAAAAATTGGAGCACCCTTAAGCTTCGTGTTTAAGAGTTGAGCGCGATAGCAAAATCTGGCCTCTACTGCACCCCTCAACCGCTAAGTGCATACTTATTCATATGTTTGTTACATACACACGCACGCACACAGGAGATTGGACCAGCGCGCGCTATTGATGCCGAATGGGCTCGTTTTCCTGGTGACACCTGTCGAACAAAATGCCTTAAAGGGGCCCTGAAATAGTTTTTTCAAGTAACCATGGAATGACTTCACTAGAAGAGCTTATTGCCTCACGAATCCAATGCCGCAAAAATTTGAAGAATCCGTCCAGTGCGAGTGGAGTTACAAAGGTTTGTCGTAAGCTGCAATTGCATTATCTATTCTCTCTTCCCGCAAAAGCGCTGGAAGCTAAGCAGGAAGGGGTGGCAGGGCAAAAAAAAAAATTACTGCGCCTCGTGAGCTTGAGCGCTTTTTTTTCTTCGAATGCACGGCCTTTTCAGGGTGATCACGCGCGCACCCGTGGATAAGTAGCGGCCTCCCGCGGCTATCTCGGTAACTTGATTTTTCGGTCACAGATGCACAGATGATTTTTCACTCACAACCAACGTGGCTGACGCCGGCGTCGGGTTCTCTGCGACACGAGCTCTTTAACGCTACTGCTTTAAAACTAACTACGCCATCTCCCGCTAAAGGGAACCATGTGTGGATTCCAAGCAGCGGGAGCTAACGCTTACACTAGCGGCGACGTTTACGCTGGCGCTCATCGCGGCGTTGCGTTGCGCAGGATAGAAACCTGAGGAGGCGCTAAGCATGCAGTGAGGACAGGTGCATTCTACTGGAATATGCCAGTCGCTGCTTATGGCCAGTAAGAGACAGACTACTTCGATTCAGCACAGAGACCCACAGTCCGCTTTTTGTTAACGCGCACGCTGCGAAGTTTTATTGTTCAATAACGCACAGGGAAAATCTCCCACCAGCACTTACTTGGGGGTCAAGATCCAGTGCGTGTAAATATACGGAAGGGGGGGGGGGCAGCGAACGGTTGTGCAGCACAAGCAGTCGATTTCTAAAAACGATAGTTCTTCTTTGTACATTTGTCTGTTTGTCCGCCATTACGATACCCCAAACAGCACCGAGCGATTACTCAAACGGCGAACCCCATCCGTAGCACCCACCAATATTGCTCAAGTATAAGCGTTCACACTTATGTGATTGTCAAATATAAAGCAATTATTGCGCATATCTGAGGCACCATAACAGCACGTCAGTATTTTGTATGTGTGTACTTATACTAGAGAAGGCAAACGTAATTCTAAGAACCGTAGCGTTTATCACGCTGCGCTTACAGTGCAACGCTGTGCTCAAAAAGGCAAGATCTTCCAACGCTTTGCTAAGACGACTCGGTGGTGGCACCTGGCCGTCGCTTTGCGTTCTACACCTTATCGCCCCCGAAACAGGCGCGCATTTTCCTCCATGGGCGCGCACACGTTCTTTCGTTTTCGAAGATAACTGCCAGATAGCGCTCGTGTCTAACATGCCTTAAGGTCCCTATATATATAAAGGTAGCGACAACTACACGCACGCCCTCTGGAGGGGTCCAAGGAGCAGCGCTAGCAGACGACTCTCCACTCGCTCGCGTGCATTTTGCGGACGGCTGAAACCGCTCTCAGTGCGCGTTTGAACCGGTTAATTATTGCCCTTTGTGGCGTAAGCTGCCCAGGAAACTTCAAGCAGTAGGGACAACGACTAACGATCCCGGGGCGCGTGAAGCTTTGCAATAAAACGTTCGTACTTTCGAAGCATCTCATTCTATTGAACGGTGTTTCACAGCGGTAGTCATACGGCGCTTTTTTACGGTCGTTTGCAAAATGTGAAATTCAGCTTACATTGAAGTAGAGACGATATGTGGGTCAACTGAAAGTGCTTGTTTTATAGTTCAGATGAGTAAAGATGCTCGGCATGGCATACGGCTTCAGTTTCTTCTGGCCAGAGCTTTGTAGGATTAATTGCTCAAATGCTTCAACATCAAAGTGGTCCTGTAAAAAAAATATGCAAAGTGCTTAGACAAACAAGCCTGAATCGACCTCGCGCAGAGCCCCGCAGCAAAACACAGCAAGGCGTGGCAAAACAAAATAAATAAGAAATACCAAGAACGGACCTTTTATTGTAAGTTTCAAGTTTTAAAGCCACCCCAAAAAGATCTGAGAATAACAGCCGCCTCTGTGTGGTTCGGGCACATAGTAATAGCACCATGAATACTTTGAATTGACAGAATAAAAGCAGCCTCTGGCACATTGACACATTTACATCTATGCTCACGTGATCTGGGAAACCTTGCATGAACAGGAAAACTGCAATAAGTTCACTAATACATGCTGTCGCATCTAAACATTACAAAAGGATGCCCACACCTGAAAAATAACTTTATGTGACACGCCCTGACGCGTAATGCACAAACAAAAGGCTGTTTCAAGCAGACGGGTCAAAGCAACTAAATGGCAAGGGGCACTCTGCATTGCTCGAGGCTTTCCTATTCAGTGCTCGGCCAGCACATTAGTCGTTTACCCTTGACAAAGCTCGCATTATGATGACATAAACAAACGCAATTGTATTGGGGTCTCGAGCTAATCACTGTGAGAAATACGGGATGTGAAACGTAAATAGCTATAATGCACAAATCAGCCGCATCAAGAACGCCAAAACAATAACAGCGTTGTTGAGATAATGCCCATGAAACAGTATATACACGAACAAAGACACGCCAGTGAAGCACATGGCTGGCTGAAATCTACGACAGTGTTTACATTTTATAAAAACCATGAAGTCACTTACCTCGCATAGCCGGGTATTTTCAGTGGGCACGAAATCCTTGCGCCCGATTCTGTGGAGCCATATCTTCCGTCTGCGGTTGTTATCATCACCGCGAGGAATAGAAAAGAACTTCTTTCCATCCGTCGTACGGTTTCGGCAACCGTAGGCACAGCAGCCCGGCATGCTAGCGTGTCATGCTGCAAACGTTGAATAAAAACACGTAATTCCCGCGTCCACTCAAGAGAAAGGTAAATAAGCACTTCTACGTTGCAAAAACAATGCATCAGAGGCGCAAGAAATGTTTTTTACTTATCGAAACGTCCAATTCCACGCTCGGAAACGCAAACAACCACGCGATCCGCATGCACAGCGAACGACTGCTGGACCCTTAGGGCGGGGCGCGAAGGAGAAAAGGTCACGTGTCGCCAACCGGGCAATCGCGCGGCGAGGCGGCTGGATCAAGACCTTTCGCTACTTTTTGTAGATAGAGTGACTTTAACATGCCTCGATGCGTTCGTTAGCCTTCGCTGCACGGATTGAGACTCTCTAACGCAGCGCTTCCAGCACACAATTCACCATTTTTTTTTCGTGTTGAACATCTAATGAATTTTTTGTTCACTGTCTCCGCCCGCCAGACTAATACCTTTCGACGACGTTTGCAGTGAAACATGCAGATACGGGGCGAATTTTTTCTATCAAGAAACTCTATAGCAAGTATGCTCTATAGCAAGTATGCAATGTCCTTAATACAGAATTAAAGCTAAATCTTGGTGACGATGACGAACGCATATCTCGCGCGCACAGGTTGGGAAAGTATGCGCCAGGAAAATGCCGACCCGTCATAATTAAATTCGCATCTTCCAAGCTGCGCGAGAGCATCTTGGTCGCTAGAGCCAAACTCAAGGCTTCTGGCTTATCGGTTAATGAAGACTTCTGTGCGACTACGAGAAGTGTGCGTAAAAAGCTTTTTGAATATGGAAAAGCTAGCAAACAGCAGTTTTCAGTACGTTATAACAGACTATATATAAACAAAAAGTGCTTCGTGTACTCACGAACAACCGATAGCATCTGTGAACTGGAATCCGACAGAGATGAAAGTGCGAACGATTCTTCGTCTGCTTCTACGTCTGCAGGTAGAGGCCCTTGCTTGTCCTAGCCCGAACATCAAATGTTGTGACCCCTGTTTTGGCTGGCACATCCTTTCTACTATCAAATGTCAGAAGCACAATCAATAAGCGAGACACATTATCGGCTGTCATTGACTCGTGCTGCGCTGATGTCGTGGCGCTCACCGAAACATGGCTGTCCCCCGATGTAGCCAGTAGTGAACTATTTGACTGCGACAAAAAGTACACCATCTATCGCTGTGATCATAGTAGCGGAAAAGGGGGAGGTGTGCTTATAGCGGTAGCCGATAAGCTAGAGTCACACATGATAACGGTGAATTCTTCTTTAGAAATTGTTTGTGCAAATATCCCTTTACGCCATCAGAGTGCTCTATTTTGTGTGTGCTATAGGCCGCCCAATGCGGCGCCTGACTTTTGTAGCGAATTGCATGACGTGTTGAATTCACTAGTTGTACAATTTCCGCATTCTCATCTGTTCCTTTTGGGAGACTTTAACTTTCCTAAAATTGATTGGTCAAGTACGAGTCCTAGTATCACAGAGGTGACAGCGGAGAATAAATCATTTGTTAATTTGTTTAGATTTCAATCTGACTCAAATGGTCACCGAACCAACAAGAACAGCCGTTACGTCTGCTAATGTACTGGATTTAATCCTGACTACGACACCAAACTTACTGAACTCACTGACTTGTTTTCCTGGTGTTAGTGACCACTGCTGCCTGCAATTCACTTTAAATATTGGCATTTCACCCCGAACTAAGGTTACGAAGACCATAAGAAACTACAAAAAAGTGGACTATGCCGCAATAAATACGGAACTTGAACAGTTTATTGATAGCTATATGCCTGGTTTTTTTGACCGATCAGTCGAGCAGAATTGGTGTCGTTTTAGGGACAAAATTTCTTTATTGATCGACAGGCATGTGCCGCTTCAAGTTATATCAAAAAAGCAGCGATCGCCATGGTTCACAGTAAACCTGAAAAGGCTTCTTAATAGAAAAAAACGCCTCTTCCACTCTGCTAAGCTCGACAGCAGTGTTTTTCGTTGGAAGGCTTATCGCGAAGCTCTTTCCGCGTATCGCTTTTCCATGAAGAATTCCAGGCGTGACTATTTCAACACTACACTTCCCTCGTTGTTGTCTACTAACCCGTCGAAATTTTGGAAAACTGTCAACCCAATAAAACGAACCGTCGTATCACTTATTGATTCCAATGGCCGCGCGATGCGCAACGAAGAATGCTGTTCTGTTCTTAACAACGTCTTTTCGCAATGTTTTTCAGATTCATGTGCAGTTTCAGTGCCGCAGGTATATCACAGCGGGTTTTTTCCAATGGACTATATAACTATTGAATTTGAAGGAATTATTAACTTAATCCGGCGACTTAAGCTGTCTTCTGCCTGTGGCACTGATTAGATAAACGCGAAATTTCTGAAGAACACTGAAGTATACTGTTCCATTGTATTGTCGTACATTTTTAAGCAGTCTCTCCAGTGTGCCACTTTGCCAACTGACTGGAAGGTGGGGAAGGTTATTCCCGTCTTTAAATCCGGAAACCAACACTCTCCCCTGAACTACCGACCAATTTCTTTAACAAGTATTCCGTGTAAAATGCTTGAGCACATAATCTACTCTAATCTCATGGCATTTCTTGAAACTAACGTATTCTTCAGCAAGTTCCAACACGGATTTCGTAAGCATCATTCGTGCGAAACTCAGCTTCTATGTTTTACACATGACGTCATCTCAGCACTAGATAACAAAATACTAGTAGATTGCATTTTTTTTAGATTTCGCGAAAGCCTTTGATAAAGTGTCACACCAATTACTACTACTGAAGCTTAGCATACTGAATATCGACCCTAACACTCTGACATGGATTGAATGCTTTCTTACTAACCGCACTCAGTATGTTACCGCTAATAATTGTTCCTCAAATCCCTGTGCAGTTAGATCTGGCGTACCGCAAGGTTCCGTTTTAGGTCCTTTACTCTTTTTAGTCTACATCAATGATCTAGCAAGTAACATTAAGTCATCCATAAAACTGTTTGCTGACGACTGCGTTTTGTACCGCAGAATAACTAACGAAGACGACAACGTTCTTCTTCAAGGTGATCTTAATTGCGTCTCTGACTGGTGCAATACGTGGCTAATGAACCTTAACGTTACTAAGTGTAAAAGCATGACAATCACACGTTCTTCTATCACTCCGAAGCTTTTCAACTACACATTAAATGGAACTAGATTAGAGCAGGTTAGTAGCTACAAATACCTTGGAGTTCACATAACAAATGATCTATCGTGGCATTCTCACATTACCTACATTATCAACAACGCTAACCGGTCTCTTGGTTACCTCCGCAGAAACTTTCGCCAAGCACCAACACACCTTAAATTGCAGCTTTACCAAACAATAATCCCACCAAAACTCGAGTATGCGTCTGCCATATGGGACCCAGCTCAATCAACATTAATTGAAGCCTTAGAAGCTGTCCAAAACCGATCAGCCCGCTTCATTCATAACAACTATGCTCGTACTGCCAGTGTGACCTTAATGAAATCTACTCTTGAACTCCCAGATCTGGTCACGAGAAGAACAATTTTCCGTCTGTCGCTCTTTCATAAAATTTTCTTCCATAATCAAGTACTTAGAGAGGATTTAATCTCAGGACCTGCATACATCTCATCCCGTGTTGACCATCAGTATAAAGTAGCCATTCCTTTCTGCCACACCAACCACTTTTTGCAGTCTTTTCTTCCGAAGACAAGCAGGGACTGGAACCGCCTTCCCCCCTCCATTGCTGCCACTAAGGATCAAGGGCTGTTCAAATCCGCAGTGTCGAAACACATTATGGCGTAACTGCACACTGTTTTTCGTTTTTCGTTTTTCTTGTTTTTTTTTCTGTTTTAACTATTATTTGTTGTATTTCCTTCACTGTTGTTATTATTTTTTTGCCACATTCATATTGTACCCACCCCCTCTGTAACACCCTCTGGGTCTTGAGGGTATACTAATAAATAAATAAATAAATATAGCAGATGCTGTCTGCTTCGGCGTTGCGAGTCAAGGGAGGGGGAGGGGACGCGCATGCGCAGTGGCGGCGTGAACACCGCGGGGAGGAATGCCAGAAGAGACGGGGAAGTGAGCGTAGGTTAGCAGACGCTCCCTGCGTGAGCTTTGCGAGGCGAGAGAGGGAAGCGTTAGACAAGTGAGAGATGACGCGCATGTGCAATGGAGATCTTAATGCGGCTGGGAGGGATGCCAAGAGGAGAGAGAGGGAAGAAGAGAGTTGCGCATGCGTAGTGTGAGCACGGACGCCGCCGACGCGGTGGGACACAGGCCCGAGCATGAGATGATTCGCATGTAAAAATAATTGTAACTTTCATTTTACGGGTAGAGAAAGGGGTCAATAAGAAGTCCTGCTTGAGCCTTCTGGCATATCCTGTCGTTGGAGAAGGAAGCCTGATAAATAAGTTGAATGTGTTGTTTATATATAATTACCTAGTGTTTACTAAAATCATTTTAAACGCTTCATTCTTTATGCGTCAGGGCTATGCTATTCATTTAAAATAACGAAGAAGCAATGGTAGTGCGGCAAAAGCTGTTCTAAAGATAAATCAAACTGCTCTCCCCTCGTTATTTTTTCCTTTGTTATTTAATTAACATTTGTTCAATATTATTGACGCGTAAACTAAAGTTGGTAGACCAATCTTCTTAAACGCAATGAGAAGAACACTGAGGGTGGAAAACTTGATTTATCTGTGACACATATTAAGTGTGAATACACTTTATAAGCGACCCCAAACCATCCACCGCCGTCGGCGGCGTCCGCAGTCTTCTCTCTATCTTTAAAAGAAAGAGGACTTGGCGGGCCGCAGCGCGACGCTCTACCGAATAAGCCACGGACGCGAACGCTGATAGTCCCCCTCCCCCTTCGCTCGCTCCTCCGCTCTCCTCGCTCGCTGCAGCTGCGCGCGCACCCCTCTCTCTCGCGCGCCCGCCTTCTCTCTCAGTCTCCCGTAGAGAGCGGGTCGTGTGATGGATATCCCGGAGGCAACGCTACCATCTTGATATAAGGCGCGTTACTGACACCGATATCAGCGTCGCCAACGGATTTTAACTTTACTCCCCCTCATAGCATCATCCCGTGCATTCGCACTTAACCATGTTCACCCTCGGGGAAATGCTTGGGAGTTTTTTTTTTATTATTAGCATTATATTCAAAAGCGAGGCCATATATTCACTAAGGAAATAAACGGGTTTAGTGCCGAGAGACAGAAAAGAGAATGTTAGTGCAGCACTGGCCATTTTCGAGTAATTTCTCAACACAGAAACATATTGTTACCTTGCTGCGTGCGTTCACCTGCAAGTACATGTATGATCAGTCACAATCTGTTTGAGAAGGAGAAATCTTTGTTATTTAGAAATACTCCGATGTAGCACTAAATCCGACACGTTTTCGGGCCCGACCGCCCTGTGCGCATCAAAAAGACAGTGTTTCGGTGCGGCAGCTATGTGTCGGCTTTCACTTACATCATAATCTAATTCTTGGTATAGCGCAGTCGCCACCACGGACATCTAACACCGTGGTGTAAACACCATAGACGCATCACGCCCGTGAGACAACACACGGCGACGTGCATTTTGCATATATAGGTGACTTGTTTGTATAGATTTGCATTAACAAAAAACAAAAACACAGAAATTGACCATAGGATAGCATACGCCCGCCTCCATGAGCATGATTCTCGGAAAATGAATGCAAGATCAACAACAACAAGAACAAAAAAATGCGCTGATCGCGCAGAGACATAGGCTGTGAGTACACAGCTCGCAAATTTTGCCGGGCTTGTTTTTCTACAGCGCTTGTGCCTGTGGTGGTCACTTCGTATTCATTTACGGAAGTAGTGCCATTAACCAAACGTACGCCCACTGTGGACGTGAAGTGACGCAGATGTTTACGGGGCATTTAATAATAATTTATTCACGCGCAGTAGCAATCTTCTCGCATCGGGGACAATAGCCTTCCCCTTCCCCCCTCTCGTTTTTTTTTTCTTGGCAGAACCTGCCGCTCTCTATTATTAATCTCCTGTTTTCCTAAGGACCACTGTAGCGGGAAAGATTTCAAACAGCACATTTGTTGGGTCATTATATATTGTCACAGTACTTGCCATGTCTCCTAGTTTCTTTACTAGTAGTTCTTTTTTTTTCTTTTAACATAATATTAATGATATCTGTGGTTTTATGTTCGAAAATCACGAGATGTATATGAGAGATGCCATAGTGAAGAGCTCCGGGAATTAGACAATCTGATGTACCTTAAGGTGCACTGACATCGCGCAGTAGTCGAACCTCTACCATTTTTTATAAACATCCAGGCTGTCTTTCCTGCTGCATGAGTGTTATACTTGAACTATTATTGCTGTCTGCAATATGCACTGACGGATCCTGAAGCTTACGTTTTTTTTCTACGGCTGGTATTATTGAAAAAGGAAACAATATTTAATGTTCGGCCCGAAGCCGTGTTACTTGGAATAGAAATATGTACGAGAAACGTGCTGAGAACTGTCCTACGGAGCTACGTGCTACCGGCCTTCGACTGGAACATTTTCACAAGTGTCCTCGCAGTTTCTTTACTCAACTTTAAGCCCAATGTATTCCTACGTCCTAGAAATCAACTTAAGTATAGGACTAACAATTGCACAAACTTGTACGGTGTTTGAACAACCTTTTTCGTTTTCTCTGTTGCGCCGTTATTCTTCAATGACTGCGTCATATTGCACTACCTTCGGAATACAATCACTGGCACTAGCTAAACAATCGTATAAAGAAGGACTAGTGCCAGTCACTCGGTTTACACTCTGTTGTAGCCGCTATAAGACTCCTGGCCAAGTTCTGTTTTATATGCTCAGCTGAGTTCTACATGCTCAGATGAACAAGATTTTAGGGAATGTAAAAAGAGGGAGTCTCCCCTGGGGAGTTCGTGATACCATCACCACCACTATAGCACGCCCGCTGCAAGCACTTTAACGAAAGAAAGAGAGAGAGAGAGGGATAAGTTCATTTGCAGAAAGGCAGAGAGGTCGGCCTGAGCGATAGCTTGCTCTAGCGTGCTACTCTACACTGGGGGAAGGGAAAGGGGAAAAGAAAGAACAATGAATAACGATGGTGAGATAGACAGGTGGCGAAAAAAGTAGAGTGATCGCCCCAAGGATTTTGACTCTAGGCTGTTACTCCGCCCTGGAAAGTGATCGTGCTTGAAGCAGAAAGAGACACGCTGGAAAAAAGAATGTGATATGACTATCGCGACGATAATGGTCAATAGAATTTGCACAGTCTGTTGCTCTCATGAACCCCGCATTCAAATTCGAAAAGATGGGTTCTAGCGACAGCGCTGTGGCGCCAAGAGACGGCCTAGCACTCTTGATTTGTTAAATCGTCCTCGCATCAAGAGAACTTCAGAGATCTAGCAACTACATACTCAAGGACACCAAATGTTTTTCTCAGCATCACCTCGGTGGCAACTACTACAATGGACGTCACCTCGATGACCGCATCGATGAGCACGATGAATATTTGTTGAATTACCTATGCAACACGCAACGCGAAAAATCTGCTCTTGATCTTGAGCACAGAACACTAAGTTACTTCTTTGTGTCGTGCATATATGCGTATACGTGTGACTGCGCGAGTTATCTGCGTCTAGACGTGCTCCCTGAATGTACCGCATACATGAAGTAACAAATTAAGCTAGACAATAAACGAGGCTAAAAATGCTCAGGTATAATTTGTAATGTTCATCTTTCTCTATATCTAACATTCCTGAGTACTGAATTAGCTTGGGGCGCATCACAAAACGCAGATTCTTTGAAGCTCCGAGCCCCAAGTTATAACGTGACCATGTTGCGTGTTTGTGCTTTCTGCTTTTTGTTCCACATCGCGAAGTTCATCTAAATGCACCATGGCCATATGCTGCTGGGTGGTCGTAAATATAATCAAGACGCTCCGGTTTTCGTCGGCAGCTTCCAGATGAAGTGAGCTTTTCACTATCGCAATCAGAAAAAGAAGCATGCTACGACACTCCTTTTGCCCTTTAGCTAATTTTTTTCTGCTATCTGCACTTAATTCTTCTCTTTCTCTAGCACATGACATTTTTATCACCATTATTTATTTAAAAAGTGCAAATACAAAAAGTTGGCTACGTACCTTTTTCTACATATAACAGAAAAAGAAAGAAAGGATGGAACCAGTTTTTCTTTCTGAATACTTGGTTATATGATGTGGCCACCCAGTTATATGATGTGGCTTTTTACGGCGGATCACATTGTTGTTACTCATTATCACAGAGTCGCGAAAGATAAGACTATAGTTGTGCTAGGGCACTTGCTTCTTTTTTTTTTGGTGAGGGGAGGGGGAGAGGTGGTTCCCGATTCTAAGCGAAGGAGGCTGAAGCATCAAAATAAAGGATAACGATCTTACCGGGGAATGACCTTGGCTTGAACCTTGCCAGCCTTGAATTGCTCTTACTCCGCAGGATGGAGAAGTGACCTTGAATTCGTCGCTGTTCCCACCTGTACGTACTCCATGTTATCTTCAAAAACATTCGCATTGTCCGGGGAAATATTTTTCTTTCACACCAAGGTATTACCTTCGGTGGCCTTGTCCTGCAGTTCATTCGCTCATCGCAACAGGCTGTTCTAGACGTACGTTG
The DNA here is from genome assembly GCF_013339725.1 of Rhipicephalus microplus. Classification (NCBI taxonomy): domain Eukaryota; kingdom Metazoa; phylum Arthropoda; class Arachnida; order Ixodida; family Ixodidae; genus Rhipicephalus; species Rhipicephalus microplus. Next base: position 76,756,708 of record NC_051171.1, read on the forward strand.
TCTTCTTGTCGATTTGACAACAGAAGAACAAAGAGTGGTGATTGTGATTGAAGAAAGCATCGTCGTGCGACGACAAACTTCGCCGTTCTCTCTCTCTCAAAAAAAAAAAGAAGACGTCAGGCCACCCAGCACTCACGCAATACGGTCATTCGCGAGGTACCACTCGCTACGTTTGCTATGCTCGTACCTTCTGCAAGGAATCTCGTTGGCATTCTGCTTGGGAAACCCGGCCCGAGGCTGCGATTGCTTGCCGCTCACACCTATCAAGCTATCCTGGCCACGTATTCTGAGTCGATCACTTCGTGCGACAGTGCTGCCTGCCAAGGAGTGGAATCTCGCGTGTCCAGCGACTGCCTCGATCACACCAATCAGTGGTCTCTGACAGCGATGTTATGGCGATATCCCCAAATCAGAATCCTGCACCGGTGTGTCTCCGCTGTAGGAGAAACTACAAAAAGTCTAATGGCTCTCCGTGCACTAACCTCAACTTTGGAAGTCATCATCATATCGTTCTGCCTTTTTTTCTTGTGTGTCTATTGTATCGAATCTACTCACCCCCTTCGATACGTCCCGCACGTCACGTAGTGTAGCACGGCAAAACTGTTAAAAAAACACTGCGGCTAAAAGGACTCCCGCAGAATGTGTCTCTTTGTGTCAATAATTTGTCTCCGTTTTTTTTTCTTTTTTGCTCTGAATTGTAATAGATTATCAACACAGTGAAATTTTCGCACTGTGCCGCGCCTCCTACGGGGTGCACCCTCCATTGCCCAAGCGCATATATAACCTATACGTCATCTGATGGCGCCATGATGACTTTGAAAAATTTGGTGACTTGTGAATCAACTATAAAGTCTCAGTGTGACATCGTAAATGCAGTCATGCGACATTGAGACCATGTGATTGCTTATACATCGATGAACACATTATCGTCCTGGCCCCACCGCGATGGTCTAGTGGCTAAGGTACTCGGCTGCTGGCCCGCAGTTCGCGGAATCGAATTCCGGCTGCGGCGGCTGCATTTTCAATAGAGGCGCAAATGCCGTAGGCGCGTGTGCTCAGATTTGGGTGCACGTTAAAAAACCCCGGGTGGTGTAAATTTATGGAGCTCTTCGCAATGGCATCTCTCATAATGGACGTTGAATGGTGGTTTTGGGACGTTGAACCCCACATATTAATTTATCAATCAATCAATCAACATGTTCATTCTGTTTCCGACACAATTATATTTCTTCGTTTTTTTAATTCATTCGTGGTGACATCCTCAACGGCAAGGTCTCACGATGTATCGTCATGTCCTGCAAAACCTCGTAATGCCTTTGGGCTTGAGAGACGTAGGATGCTTTTCCTTTCATAAATCGTTTTTTTCCTTTTAGGGGAACTTAGTTCGCGTTCTCTACATCGACGACAGGTGTAGATTACATGCCAACTAATTTACACAAAAAAACTGCGTTCCCAAATTGGATAAGGAATGTAAATATTTAAAAAAGTGTTGCAGTGCGACTTCAAGGAAAATATCAAAACCGCGGCATCAATGCGACGTCTATGACTTACCTATAAGGTGACACCGCGATTATAGGTATTTCAGTGTGCAATTTCACTGAATCGATTACTTGAAACAAACGCATTCACACGCCCTAGCAAAAGCTAGTACGATGTTTTACTTTATTCGCAGCACTTTCAAAGAGGTGACGTATGAAATCAAGAAGAGTTTGTATTTTTCGGAGGTCAGGTCTATACTTGATTACGCATGCGTAGTATGGAACCCCCACCGAGACTATCGTACACATCGAATAGAAAAAACTTGAGAACAAAGTGGCAAGGTTTGCTTTAAATAATTATAGCCCCTATGCTAGCGTTCACAATTGAGGACTATTTTGCAATAGGATCTGCGACGTGTAGATAGACAAAAACTATGGCCTAAACTGTTGCAACCGATATATCACTCTAACACAGGAATCAATCATCATAACTTCCTTGTTCAACCACCCTACACATCCACTCACTGTGACAATACCAAAAAATGTCTACCTTCAAATGCAGATCTACCGCTGTTTTCTACTCATTCTTCCTAATACAATAAGAAAGTGGAAGTGCCTAACTGACGACTTAGTAAATGTAACAAGTAATGAGTTTCTTTTCCATACTGTGAAATTGTTCTTGCATTATTCATGTACTACGTGAATTGAAAGCGTATTTCATTATCCATACTTATGTTCTGATAGATGTCCCGGTGAATTTTTGTATGTATGTTTATATGTTTTGCTACACATTCACTTTACTGATTCTTTTTGTCCCCCCCTCCTACTTAATGCCTATATGGCGATGTAGGTAATCTCAAAATAAATGAATTCCCCTCACAAACACGGCTACAAAAGTCGGCAGTGCTGCAGGAGGCCGATGATATTTCCACCGGTGAGCGCCAAATGTGGTAGAACTTTCTGGCGTTGACGCCACCTGTTATTAATCTGACGTATAAATGTGACAATGTACGCGCGTGTAAAACTGCAGTGATAATAAAGTTTTTTAGAAACAACAAACTCGCATTCAAGGCGTCTGCCATAACAGGCGTCTTCGTGCTCCGGCACAACATGACAATTCTGTCAGAAGTATTTCCACCCCGAAAGACAATCTACATAAGTACACTTTTATCCTAGAACTAGACAACTTCACTGAATAAGTGATATGGCTTTCATAAGACCTTCTGTATATACTAGCCAGAGAGAATCGGTTGTATGTGATTCTTAAAAGAGAGAAAAGTGAGCCCTGTAACTGTCTGCATCGTAGTGTGGCACCTCAACAGCGGCTCACGAAGAATGGGGATAAGGAGGAATTAAAAGGTATGGGGATAGAAAAAAATAGGGATAGAATTGAGGATACCCACATAAAGAAGTAAAGAGAGAATAGAAAAAGATGGGGACACGGTCGAAAGAGTCCGAGGACGGGGCACCACTCAGCGAGAGCTTCACGGCGTCAGGAGAGCCGGTCGGCCAGGGCTGCGCTGTCGTCGGAAATCGTGGGGGCACAACTGGTCGGCACCGAATCCAGCGAGCTTCGTTTTCGTGATTGAGTTTCCTTTTTCTTGTATCGCCAGTCTTGTACGAGGTAAATAATCACTTCTTTCTTGTGACACGTGCGTCAACAATTACTCACAAGCCATAACAAACGGTCGGTTATAAAACGAAGATGTCGGTGTAAACAGGCAGCACAGTCTTGTTTACCGAAGCAGGCTTTGTTTACCTTACGCTATCCCCGATAAGAAGTTCCGTGTAAACACCAATTTTGAAAAGCGCGAAATTCAATGCACCCCAACTACAGACCTCGTGCATTGCAAATATGTCTTCGTCGCGGCGCATGTCCTTTGAGCAGAACATTTGCGCTGGTCAATACTTACCGTGCCAACAAATATGTGCGTATTGTTCAAGTAAATGCCGTTCTCTACTTGCTTACTTTATTTACTTGTTTGAGCCCTTGCCAAAGTCGTGATGCTGTGGTGTGGTAACTTTATTTCATCATACAGCTCGAATGTTTACTTTCCCGCTCACTCGTTCATATGATATGCATGGAATACGCAATGGCATCGAGGTACCAGTGCCTATTTAAGGGTATTCGCATCGTTCGCTTGCTGCTCTGCTTTTCATACATTAGAAGCCGGCCTGGTTGATTGCTTCCCCATTTAGTCGAAGGAAACTGACTGTGGGAGAGAATGGGTGCAGTGAAACTTGATCAATAACGACGCTCATCAAATGGGAATCGAACGTTTACTAAACGTCTTCCTAAAAACTACTGCGATTCTTGCCGAAAATTATCAAGATAAGAAGACAGAAGAAAGAAATGCAACTGCAGCGTTAGCATACATTATGTGAAACTGGCAGAAGCTCTCTTATGTCCATCTTTACAACTCGGGAAAATAGAATCACGCCCAAGCTTTTCATTACACACTGTTCAAGCCTATTTTCGAAAACGGGTCATCCCGGATTTTTCGGCGACGGCAACGGGCTCATTTCACTATGATCAGGCCATCAGAAGAAGTCAGAACAACGCTTTAGCTTCGCCTGCCGAAATAAACGGGTAGAGTGAGCACATTTCGTTGCTCACTTTGCTTAATTATATGGTGGTTTTTAACAAAAAATTCCACATATCTTTTGTAGCAATCTAAAGAGTGCAACGCGAGCTCTGAGCCTACGCCTGCAAATATCCACGTTTTTTTAATACCGACACGTACGTGAAATGAAACAGTGTATGTATGTATGTATGTATGTATGTACGTATGTATGTACGTATGTATGTATATGTATGTATGTATGTATGTATGTATGTATGTATGTATGTATGTATGTATGTATGTATGTATGTATGTATGTATGTATGTATGTATGTATGTATGTATGTATGTATGTATGTATGTATGTATGTATGTATGTGTGCGCACGGGTATGTGCATGTGTGTGCATGCATGCGTGCGTGCGTGCGAAAAAAGTAATTTTCTAACAGCGCAATTTTTGTTTTCATTAAGCACATCTTAGTTCCCGATATATGCCATTTCTGTGTTGGATGAATGGTCGTGCCATAATTGATAATTTAGGTCTTGCGTGTGATAAGCACTTGAGGTAAGTAAGTCATGAATATCAGAAACAATAAGCTCAGCATGGAGCTTCCAAGAAGTTTACAAAAAATAATTTGGTGTATGAGACCTGGCGATGATGACGACTTACGGCCTTTTGACAAGCCGCAGTGAGGCTCAAGCATGAGCCAGTATTTACGAAATTCTTGAATTTATGCAGAATATATTATCACGAACTTAAATTTCTTCAGTTATATTTATGGTTTTCATCCCTCTGATAAATGGTAAAAGCAATGAATGTGGTTCCTGCAGAAAAACCGTTCATCCATGGATTGTGAATTATTTGTGAGAATATGAAGTTCTAACTGCAAATATATGCGCATAATGTAAGTTCGAAGCCCCTATTTGTCAACTCTCTGGTCACTGTTCTCAGTTTCGCCAGCAACCCGCTCTCTCCACTCCGTTTGAACTGATTTTATTCCGAAATTGTGCTCATACGAGCCTTTTCGCAATACTCGAAGCTTACCGACTGAGATGCTAGGCTGTATAGTTACGCTGCATTCTGCTCGTATAAAATGCTTATGTTCTAGATGCACACTTTATCTTCTTTTTTAGTTTCATTTACTTTTCGCGTAGTGAGTATACAAAACTAGAGTTAGGCAACATTTTGTTGATCTCCGCGTCTTTCTACATTCATAACCTCAGTATTTCTAGCTCTTTACGGCTACATCTTCCGGTCTTGTACTCGGCTGTCTTATCAGCAGCGAAGCTGAAGTTCTCAAAATAACCTCCCCACCTGGCATCAGCCACATGTCCCTTGGGAATCAATCTAAATTAGGACGCTTACTTCAAATCTAGCGGTGCTTCTACGCTGTCACTGCCAGAGGGATGTGCACGTGAATTCAACCTATGCTAGCTGACATTTTAAATTTTGCTACGCCACTGCTAAAAGATCCGACGAGTACGTGCATGACCGATTACTTGAACGGCGTTCGAGTGCTCGATGCGAGAGCAACAGATTCACTCATTTACGTTACGCCCGATGCCCAGAGGCAGCAGTGTGTCTCTAGGAACTGCACATCGCGGACATTGGAAGCGTTACTTTGATTTCAAAGTTGCAGGTATTTGTAGGCGAGCCCAAAGGGTTTTTTGCACTTCATACCTGCGTGTTTTAATTACCATGGCCTAAACAATAATAAAAAAATACAGCATATCCACGGAGTGAATGATGATTGGTGGGGTGCAGCGTTCGTCAGTCTGTCTGTCTATTAGTTCTTGCGTCCGCCTATCTGTGTGATCCTTGGTGCATCCGTCCGTTTGTTCATTCGTCTGTCTGTCCGTCCATCTTTTTGCGGCCATCCCTCTGTCTGTCCACCCGTCCGTGCGCCCCTCTGTCTGTCCGTCCGTGCGTGTATCAGTCCGTTCGTCCGTCCATATGTCTAGAGAAAACTCCAAGCACAGCCATCTCACATCTTTTCATCGTGTATTCATCATATACAAGTGCCCCCGTCCAGCAGACATTGTAAGGACCGCTATTTCGGGTATGTGCCACTGGTGGTTGCGTACTACGAAGGACGCACAAGCCACGCCATAAGAAGCTTCACCCCTAAAAATATACGCACAGAGGCAAGAGGACACTATTATTTATTATTTTGCGGAATGTTTTTCTATTATTTGCATTTTTGTGATTCGATAATTTATGTCACTAGGTAGGATTGGTTGACATCGCGTGAGATGTGCGTGGCTCTCAGTGACAAAGATAGTCACCAGCTTGAGGCTATATAAAAAAACATGCAGTCAAGATACACTCCGTAAACAGGTATGTGAAGCAATTGTCTATGGTTTCAACATCTTTTATCGCCTTCTTGAGCTCGCGAACGCTGACGAGTATCACCCGTGTAATGTTTTTGTAATTTTGATTTTGTTTTGTGTTCGTGCTTTGAAATAGTGGCTTCGTGAAGCCCAAGGACAGCACGACATAGACGATGTGTGCACTTCAAAGAGCGATTCTGGAAAGCGCATATACTGATGTAGTAAGTGCGTATACACACACTGACATTGGTTATGTGTGCGTCTTCACCAATTTGTCAGAAATTCGCCACTCCGCGTCATCTTGAGAATCATGTCTCAAAAAAGACTCCACTTCGCTCCCCTAATTTTAACCTAAACTGACATATCATATATAGGCAACTGGCCTTCCTGTACACCCTCATAAAGCGGTTAGTAACTGCCTATACTAATGTGTAATCGCGAAAGTGCTTTCGATTTGTAATAGAGATACCAATAAAAAAAAGGAAAGTTTCCTCACGGATACTGTGAAGACACTGTGTTCCCGGCAAGCTTCTGATAAATGCGCAAGTGGTTAGCATATCTATTTTTCAGTTTTTTTTCTTAGAAACAGGATTAAACGATGCTTGGTAAGCTGAACTTGGGCACGAAATTCTCAGGCAGAACAAATGCCGGCCAGCTCTGCCGGGCTGACCCCGTCTGTGGCAACATCACCACTCCCTCCCCCCCCCTTCCCCCGTTTTTGTAATACTTGATGGGACATCGCGAGGCTGACTTAATGGACGAATGCTGTGAATGCTACAAGCGTTGAGTCTGATGCGTGATAATGGTTTGGAAGCAGACTATCTCCATGTTTAATGTGGCATAATTGTGGTTCAGGATTCACTACACAAGTAGAGTGAAAATTCATACCTTACATTTCCGCACCTTAGAGTGAAGTTGGCTCTCATACTCTGTAAGTTTGGGGCCTCCCTCCCTGCGTGTGTGCTATAGTGATTGAATGAATGCGTTGACTGATCTCTGTAAAGGTCATGCTCACACTTCACTTTTTATTATTGATATGATATATAAGGAGATGTTGGTGCACAATTATGGCGCGAGCTACTCCTTAGCCCCTGAGTGAAACTTGAACACGTATCTTAAAACCTACGAAGCAGGGCATGAAAGATAGAACACTCGGGCACTGATACGTAAAGACACACTTATACGCACATATCACAACAAAATGATAAGGAAATGTTTGCAAGTCAACGAATGAAGGCTCTGATAATGCTTTCGTTAACATTCGGTCCAACCAGCACAAAACAGCAGAGCACACGTCTGGTCCTTATGAAGATGTATCCCCTTGTGTGTACATAATAGTGGACACGTCATTCACTTCAGCACACACGTTATACTGCACGTAATAAGTACATGTTTTGTACAAATGAAAGTTCGTTGTTTCTAAGTACTTTTCCGCGATTCCGTTGGGTTGTAAGAAACATGTTAATGCTTTTAAAGCGTGCGACTGTAAAACTCCAGTTGGCCACGGGCTCAGAAGTTTTTTTATGCTAAACGGTCTGTGGTCTAATGTTAACAGTTCGGATTTAAGACGGCGGCTCGGCGTGTCATGATGCGGATAGTCTAGGAAAAGGTGACACACGTCTTCATCTATAAATCCACATTTGCATTCGGGAGTTTCAGCTCTGCCGATTCTGTGCAAAAAATGTTTTGTGTATGCGGTGCCTAGCCTAAATCGTTGAATTAGACTTTCCATACTTCTATCTAATTCCAGCGTAATTTTGAATTTATTAAATGGATCGATGTGATATAAATCGCAGCTCTTTGTACTCTGGTCAAACCAAGCAGTTTTGAACAGTCTGAAAGTTGTAGTCATTATAATACTAGGCAATTCATTTTTCGAAATTGGTGAAGAAACAGTAACGTCCTTACGATGTGCTTGTCGTGCTGCTTCACCGGCAGCTGTGTTTCCAGGAATGTTGCAATGGCCAGTTATCCAATGAAATTTGATCTCATGTTGCGCCTTGCTTGCTTTGGTGAGCTCTTCACTTGTTGTCTGCTGTCTGTACAGTGAATAACTTCATGCCACTCTGGACGAAAAACAAACTATGTTCACACATACTAACAAAACATGTATCGTCGTTTCTATAGAATTCTCAGAGTGAGTAAATTTGTTTTGCTACTTACATTACATCTCTTTAACGCAATACAGATTGCTGCGTGACTGTATTTAAGCAAAGCACTCTCTGGTCATCTTCACCGCTTCCTAACTTCAGCTTCGTTACCGTATTCTCCTTGTTTGGTAAGATATACTGCTGTAAACTTGAATACTTATCATTCTACTATTGAACAGAAGTAACTAGCTTCATATCACTGTCGGTATTATTGAATTGTATATAGAGCATTTACTCGGGCAAAATACGTACGCTATCTTTTTTTTAAATACATGACTTACGAAGAGTATTGTATGCTGAACCCACCTAAATTATTATCTTCACCAATAACAAAAAGGTTTACTTTTTCGGGCCAGCATCTTTCTGATCTTAAAAAACGACGTCCATGCCTACTCGCGAAAATTACAGCAGAATGCACAAGTTACAAGGTTACAAAAAAATGAATTAATTCCTAATCGACATTAACTTTTGTCTAACGTATTTACGCCAATACATCCACAAGTCGATGCACAAGTACCTATAACCCTTTCAGGTAGAGTTTTACAGCGCACCGACGCACAAGGTTTTATCGCTGTCTCGTTTCGCGTAAACATGTTGTCGAACACGCCTGCTAACAAATTGATCTCGTGAAATATCATAAAAGTTGTGTCATCTTCTGTCTTTCTGTATGAAACAACATGGTGTATTCTGCACTACTTATGGATTGAAAATAGTTTGAACAAGAGCAAAAAAAAGCTACAGATCACTCAGAACTAGTGTGGGTGGCATAGGACCCCTTATGCTACCTTTATCTTCATGTGCTTTATTTAGTGAAATCTAAACTGCTACGTGACTGGAAGCTGCTCACTCAAAGTGAGAATAAGTAATGATAGCAACCTGTAAAACGATTGGCCCACAAACATTATCGCTTACGTAAGCTACGTTATGAGTTACCGGTGGCAATAACTATCTATAACATACCTTTAGCTATATATTAAGCACCACTTGTGAAATCAGCTGAATAAGAATGCAATTTTTTACGTACATCAATGAGTCTTGTGTCAGAATCTTTTTCAATAGAAATTGTTTGTGCTTCACAATACGCGAAACATCTTTCGCCTACAAATTTTCACTCTTTGGAATGTTTTTGTCGATAAACAACAAGCATGAGACGTGAATCTACGCTGGTGAATTTCGCACTTGTGCGTTTTCATGGCTTGTACTTGATTTAGCTGGATTATTTATTCTTTACTATGCTTATATATGTGTTTGTTTTTCTCTTACCCGGGAACTAAAGTGCCATCAAAAACGATTTGGTTGCATCGTCTGATAAATAATTATGTATTATTTTCATGATTTTGTTTACCTTCTCTACATCCCTTTGCCGTACATAAGCCTTATAGACTTATATTGTAAGGCACCTGTAGATGCCCGCTAAGCCATTGCCAGGACCTAGGGTGCAAAGTATACCACGAGCATCTGCTCATTACGCAAGCAAAATGCGTCTTCTTCATAAATAAATAACCCTTCGTTAAACTCATGGGCAGGACTCTCACACCGACGTCCAACCTTGTTACATAACGCTGCCTGGGATTCTGCCTTCATGTCTTCAACTGGATTACTTCGTTGAAACTCTCCCGTCAAAACAACCATTATCAGAATCGATGATTGTACACTTACAGATATTTCAAAATATCTTCCATGAACCGCGAGGCAGGCGCTGTTTAAATGTTGTACAAATAAGATTTGGGGCAGCTTTTATTTATTTTGTCGACTTACTACACTGTAGCCGTTCGCACCGATAACCTTACGCTTATGTAAGCCTCGTTCGGAAAATTCTGGACTGACTTCCGCAAGTAATTTGCCAGGTACCTCTCGTTCATTATTTTCAATTAACCAGTTTTTTCCTCCGCTGTTGGTGAATTTTTTCCGACAAAGGTGGTAAATTCGTTGTCTGATTCACCTGAAAAGAAATGTGTGTGGGCTATTTGTAATTTTTTTTCTAAACTAATTTCTGACGGGAGTGCCAGATTGGAGCGAACTTCCGCGCGCTTGTGTAGCCTTTCCACTTCAATTGAAAAGCGGAGTGGACGTGTTTGCGAACGGAACTTACAACCACATTACCGCGGAAACGTGATTACTGCCAAGATTGGGGAAAAGCGTACGTTCCGAGAAATTACTTCAGCTCATCCGTTTTTGGACCCGTTAAGCCTGCACTTCTGCAGCCTTCAGTGTTTGTTCTTCGAAGTCGAAGAATGGTATAAGCTAACAAACAGCGGAATGAACGAGCGACAGCGTTCAAGTCCCTGCCATCATCTGGTATGTCATAATAACATCGATTTTTTTTCCATCTCTCATCAATGACTGATATTCTTAGCGTTTCTGTATACGTATAGATTGGAGGGAACACAAGCCTAAAACACTACCGGCTGCCGCTACACTACCGAAGTGTTTTGAGTGTTGTTCATTTGGGATAGGGCTGCCAGAATATATATTCTGGAAGTACGCTACAACGCAAGTATACCTCAAATTAGCAGTAACTAATCGATTTCTTTTTTCAACAATCATCATGATAACTTGCTCCGGTTGTTGTTTCATAAATATTAAAGCGGGACATCGTTTTTTTAGTTGAATGACTGATATGAGCAATTGCTAAACAAAACAATGTAATGCAACTGCGAATCTGGTTCTTCAACGTAATATTGGCACTGATGTAAGTGTTGTAAGTGTTCGAGTCAAAATTACGCCGTTATGGCAGAAACTGTCGACGCTGGAAAACGAAAGCACCAGTATTAGCCCTAAATTTTCGCTCTTTAATCCGTAAGTGCTTTACGCTTATGGGTCGAGAACCTTTACCAATAACTCTGCAGGTTCCTTGGTTCTCGTCCTGAAGATTACAGTGACGTTCCGTTCACGAGAATCTACGTCAAATCAGACACGTCTAACTTATCTCTCCTTCCACGCGTGATCCGCTGTGGGAGATTACCTTCGCGATGTTGTGCACGCTAAACGTAAGAAGAAAACGTCTTTTTTTTTTCAACACTATAGCACGTATTTATTTATCTAACAATACATATGTGCATTTATTTCTTTCATACTCTCATTTGTTAGGCTAGATATGTGAGCATTTTGAGATCGTTTCGCCAGCAGTGATCCTTCTATTTGTAAACGTTTCAACAGGAAGCTGTCTGGCTGGGTGAAAGATTTACGAAATTTAAATGGCTCCTGCCACTATTTACCACAATCAAAACCGTATCAATGCCGATTCGCCGAGCTCTCTTTGCATTGTGCACGGCTGGAGCCAGGCCTGTAGCCAAAAATTTTTTCTGGCTGGCGAATGGGGGCACCTTTTTGATTTAGGGTAGAGCACCCTCATGAAATAGTCATTTTTCGTTCTTTATGGCATGGCAAAAGAAAATATCTGAGGTGGGGGAGGGGGGCACGGGTCTGGTTTGCCACCACTTGGCTAAGCTCCTGGCTAGGGCCATTTCGAATTCTTAAATGTCTTTCTTCTGCATGCTAATATTACTCAACACTTTTTTTATTTTTTCTAATGTTTGTATGACTATATGTTTTTCTGCAGTCTTTCGTTTTTGTAGCCCATAATTATCTGTTTTGTTTTATGATCTACCGATCACTTGTTTGTTCATCTTCTATTTTGATCAGGAAAAGGTGCAATGGAAGGGCACCAAACAATGACGAAGAACACGCAATGATGCCTGCGTTTCAGATATTTTCGTTTTACTTTTTAATAATCATGAACCTTTACCAGGTCGCCCAACTGCCAATGCTAATTAACAAGTTTATCTTGATAATTTTAAACATTTTTATATCTGTAAGTATCCTAACTTATTTCACAAAAGGGGCAAGATGAAGGTGGTGCAGGTCTACGCACCTACATCGAGCCTGGATGATGATCATACGTTCGAACGCTTCTTCGAAGACGTATTGTCCGCACTTATTTAGGTAAATACATATCACATTATGCTAATGGGTGATCTTGATGCCAAAGTAGGCAAGACACGGGCTGGATACCATGCAGTGGGGGAGGGAGTATGGTATCGGCTCTATAAATGCCAGAGGGGAACTATTCGTGGAGTTCACAGATCGCAATAATTCACGGATCTTGAATACTTTCTTCATAAAATGACCTGCAATAATTTTCGGATCTGGAATACTTTCTTCATAAAATGACCTAACCATAAATGGACGTGGCGAAGTCCTAATGTCAAAACTAAAAAAAAAATAGACTTCATTCTGTGCGCACACCCAGGCATTGTACAGGATCTAGAAGTAGTTGGCAAGATTCGATGCAATGACCATAGAATGGTAAGAGTGCGTATTCACTTAGATTTAAGAAAGTAGAAGTAAAAATGATACGCAAGATTCCAAATAATGAGCCAACGGTGAGAGGGTAAGTTTAGAAATTCAGAGTATCGCTACAAAAAAGATTCATAGCTCTAAACGAGGTAACTGACGTTAGCGTTCACAAAATGAATGATAATCTGACAAGTATCATCAAAGAGTGTGCAATGAAAGTCAGAGGTACTTTGTACAGCAAAGCTTTGTACAGACTACTCCACAATCGACCATATTCACACTATCATTTAGGTAATAGAGAAATGCGTAGAATGCAGCCAACTCCTATACAATGCTTTAATAGATGACAAAAAGGCGTTTGACTCAATCGATACATCAGCAGCATGGGAAGTGCTGCAGAATCAGGGCATCAGTAAACCCTATACATAAACAAACTAGAAGAAATCTACAGTGGATCCACAGCCACCATTATTCTCCATAAATAAAGTAACAGAATCCCAATAAAGAAGGGTATAAGGCAGGGAGACACAATCTCTCTTATGCTACTTACCACGTGTTTACAGGAGGTATTCAGGGCCCTAGATTGGAAAGAGTTGGTACTAAGAGTTATTGGAGAGTATCTTAGTAAGCTGCGATTCGATGATGACATTGTCTTGATGAGTAACTCAGAGGACGAATTATAACTCATAATTAGTGAACTGGACACGCAAAGCAGAAGAGTAGATCTGAATATCAATATACACGAAAGTACTGTAATATGAAAGTTTTGGCAGAAAACAGCGCTTTGCGATAAGAGGACAGACGCTGGACGTTGTAAAAGAGCATGTCTACTTAGGAGAGCTAGTAACCACGGTGACGACCCATCAGAGTGAAATAATTAGAAGAATAAGGATGGGGTGCGTCACATTTGGCAAGGATTCTCAAATAATGAGTGGTAATTTGCCACTTACTCTCAAGAGGTAGGTATATAACAGCTGCATCTTGCCAGCACTTACCTAAAGAGTTGAAACCCGGAGGCCTACGAACAGGGTTCAGCTTATATTGAGGACGACTCAGCGAGCATTGGAAAAGAAAATAATAGGTACAACCCTAAAAGACAAGAAATGAGTAGAGTGGGTCACGGAACAAACTGATGTTAATGGTATTATAGTTGAAATCTAGAAGAAGAAATGACATGAACCGGGTACGTAGCAATAAAGACAACCCCTGGTCAATAAAGACAACTGACAGGATTCCCGGAGAAAGCAAACGCACGAAGGGGAGACAAAAAGTTTTCTCAGCTGATTAAATTAAGTGTTCGCAGGTATAACGTGGCAGCAGAAAGCAATATAGGAGTAGGTTGATTGGCATTTTATGGTATAGACATTTGCCATGCAGTGGACGTAGTCATGCTGAGGATGATAATGAAGCTGCCCAAGCCTTCTTTCATAAAGTGAAGACTAATTGCCCAATGCTCTTTTCTGCTCTTTGAGGAATGTAAATCAACAAGTATATAAATAAATCAAGTAATAAGCTATAATGAAAGATTTGGCAACACTAGCCGATGTTCAGTGCTTTTGCACCGAAATTTTTAAAGTGATGTTACAATAAAGGCGTAAGGTTAAAAGAAGGTTGACGTTAGTAATGTTAATTGAAGGCTGCATTTGACATATTAAAAGATTTTTCAATTGTTGACAGGTGTTTTTCATAACTGTCATATTTCTGGAGTTAAGGCAGCCGGTTCGTACCAAAAAAAATATTTTCTGGTATGCTTATACCAGGCTTCACATGCCATGTGGTATGTGTTTCACATACACATACTAGGTTTCATTCTAGCGAGAGCTGTAACTTACAAGTCACAGGCGAGAAAAGCTTTTCACCAACGCTGCTATGTAACAAAAATGCGTGCAAATGCGTGAATTCTCCCGCTCTGATCAACACTAGACGGTGATGCTTCCTCCATTTATGGTAACATTTATTGCGTTTAACATTATTAAAGCAAGAAGCCTACAAGTTCGTATTTACTTTGCCGCTATAGGCTCGTGGCCATAACCACAACCCCTTCTCTCTCCCCCCTCCCCCCATGAATAATATTACACAGATATGGAAGCCATTGTCCTACTTGTCGCACGTGGCAGAAGTGCCAGCATAAACCGGGTTAACGTCACACACGCAAAAATGCGCACAGTTCTCCAATGGAAGGGGCAGAGGAGTGAATTGGATGAAGTTTTTTTTTTAAAGCTCCCGTCGAACCGTGCCACTCCAACTAAGGCCCTTACGGTGAGAACGCAGTGCAGTGACGAGAAACTAGGGAGGGGAGGGCAGCCGCTCTCCCTGACCCCCCCCCCCCCCACCTTCGACCGTAGGCGCACACCTACGGTCAAACGCCACAGGCTTTGGTCACAATCTACAAGTTCTTGTCTACGCGCACCTCATGTCACCTTCGTTAGAAAAGCTGCCTTACGTGACAAAGTGGCCGAAGGACGACACATGTTTCCTCGCGTAAGTTTAAGTTAGTGTTCGTTGCGTCAACTTTTCTGTAATCATTGAATTTAAAACAAGAAAACGTAGTAATAAAAATGATTTCCCTGTCTTGTATTAGGCCGAGAGCCCTCTTGCTATTTTCCTAAGTGAAACACTCGGCAGACTCTTGCTTCATTGTTATCGGTCACTCAGCGGAGTCTCACATTGTATTTTTCAGCTCAGCTCTTCAGTAAAGACCAGAAGGTTTGCAGTGAACACTTTCGGGTTTTTCAAATGGATCTGTCACCAAGATTCGCAGCGCAGATATTGGTGATCTGTCTATTGTTTGTACTGCACGCCTGGGGTTTACATTATATCTTGTGGGACAGCCACGCATGCTTTTTTTTTGTTCTTTTTGAATTTACGTTTTCTTTCCCCCCAAAAATACAGGACAACGCAAACTATGCTTGAAGAAATGCTGATAACAAGGTTCTCTGCTAGGACAATGAAAATGACATTATATAACCAGTATACGAGACAGAGAGAGAAAGAATATAAGAATGTGGTCCCGAGAGAAAGATGTCCTAAGAGTCTCTATGTTTCGGAAAGTAATGTTATTGCCGCAAAAGTTTTAAGGAAAAATAGGCAATGCTACAACCGTGTTGTGATCGAAAAGTTAGGTAAATAGCAGCTCAAAATTTACACTTGTGTGTGATGTGCAGCAATGAGATAAATAAAAGATACATAGACGTTTGTTCGGCTTTACGTTGAGACTTCTGTTGAGACTTCGCCTGTTACGAGCATTCCTGTACCGGTATATTGTTGGTTTTCACAGACGAAAGCAGATTTGTATAGGAAATCGGTGGTGTATTAAAAGCCGTCTATATATAGTACTAAAGTTTTGTGTAGAGAATTTCTGGACATATATCTGGAAACTCTGAACCAATGTCTTTGTCTAAAGACTGCCTGTGGAAGTGTTTTATGGTTATTTTTTGGTCACATGGAAGACACGCTCAAAAAAAAAAATTGGTACGGACACTATTTGAACTAGTCTGACAGTTTTTAAGCAGTATATAGACTGTGTAAGTATACTTTGGTAAACGGCTATTTCGAAACAACTCTTCACTGTTACTCGGTTCTCGCTTACAGTGCAAGATATATCCAGAAAACCACGCATTTTAGTCGGGTTTTCTGCTTATAGCAAGCATTTAAACAGGAACTCATTAAGAGTGTAAGGCTATTGAAACCATGAAACACATTCTGCGTACGTGTCAAGCGTACGCTCATGAGCCTGCATTCTAAGGACATTCCATGATTTCGATAGCACAAACAGAACTATCATTTGACTGTTTCTTGGGCTATTTAGCCGGCCTCACGCAATGGAGGTGTGTGACGAAGTTTCTATTCTAGCTTTTAGATGATGTATATATATTTGAGCTCGAAAAGCTTTATTTGCATCTTAACTGCACACAATTAAAGAATCTATCGGCGCACGTCAACGCCTTATAACCAGAAACACAGTCTGTTTTTATTTATTAATTTATTCTGTTTCATCATTGCTTTACTTTTCTCCATCTCTCTTCCTGTACTCCCATCCCCAATCACCTTCCCCGGGCAAAATAGTAAGTCAGTAATTTGTGTACACTTGATAAATTTTCGGTCTTTGATAAAAAGTTATCTCTTTCTCTATATAGGATGGTTGAAAAGTTGAAAACTGGCAGCATTGCTAATTCAATACTGCTGCAGCTCGGATCCGCAAAGGCTTACGTTTTTGCCAATGCTGAGGCAGTTTCAATGGATGTGGTCCTAAAGGTTACATATCATCTATACCGTAACGAGTGCCAGACCATAACACGATCGTGCTTAATCTGGGACAAGCCCAGCTGATATAGCCTTGCAGTATTTTTAGCGCGTTTACTTGAAAAATCTCTTTCTCAGCTCGCTACGAGCTAGCGAACGTTGTCCCAGTAATAATCAAACGCATGTGAACTGTTTCAGCGAACCTCTCCTAATAAATTTATGAAACCCAAAACTGAACTATCGTCTAGAAAGATGCAAGGCGTTTCGAAAAATAGAAAATAATTTGGTTAGCTCACTTCTTTTTGGGTTATAACACTCCGTCATAGCTTAGCGACCGTAAGATATCAAACTGTCCGCGGTGGTGGTAATGTTGTTACGGTGTCCTGCTGCTGAGCCGAAGGTCTCCTGTTGCATTCCAGCCGCGGTACTAGCAGTATGCGATCTAGGCAAAGCACTAGATGCTTGCACTGTGTGGTGTAAGCGCACGTTAAAGAACACTAGATTATCAAAATGATATTGTGGTTTCGACACGTAAAACCCCCAGATTATTGAGATGTGGCACTAATAAGTTCGACGACGAAGATTCGAATCTCGGCAACCGCCGCCAGACTTCAGTAGCCCTAAATAGAAAATAAAAAAAATTCTGGTTCACTTAGACATTCGTGAATGTTAAAAACGACTTGTGGTTTGATAACGTGTACCTTAATTATTCCCGAGTGACCAACCACCTTGTACCTCATAATGATATTGCCGTTCTCTCGCGTGAAGTTAAAATGTGTTTTTTTTTCCGTTGATGGCTCTCAAGGTCGAAACATATATTATGGATCCAACGGCCCTGGAAAGTACTCGTTGTGTCCAAGACAATTTCACAGTCGGTAAAATAATAGCCGCTACAAATTCTCTACTTCTTTGACAAAATGCCTTATATTGAAAAGTCAGTGGTGGCCTCGACCGGTAGGCAGCGGAAAATTTGTTGCGGATGAAAGTCGTCTCCCATTTAGAGTGGCAGCTTTTTTCCTCTTCTACGGAGGGCCATAGAACTAAGACGGGATGCGTAAAAGAGAGGCAGGAATGCATTAGATGGACGCGTGTGTGCTCCCGTGATTTGGGGGTTCGCAGGCATTCATGCGAAAAAAGCAAGGCACTGCTATAAATTTAGACTCATTTTCAGGTTCGTGACGATTTGTAGTACCTTCTTCTATTAGTGTCTCGGAATTACCACCAATAAATTCCTTTAAGGTTATTGCGCACTGCTTTTTATTTAGTTTTTTGTGTGTCCTTATGCCTACGTATGCCTCGGTATCAAGCAGTGCTCATCTAATCCTCGTCTTTCTCTTTCTCGCGCTGGCGTAGCATAAATTCCGAAGGTCCAGTGCAACTCTTCGTCAGTTAAATATATAAATACATATAGTATATATCACAAAAAGCCGAAAGCGCTACAGCAGGCCCAAAAATTTCATCATTGTATCATGTGCTTGGCTCGCAAACCATGACATTATCTTTTGGAGAATATATGAAAACAAACAAGAAGTAAACACTGGAATAAGCATACTATGCGGGAAAGCGCACAATCGAAATCCAAAAGAACATCGTGAACTTTCATTTGATAACGCGATATTGCGCAAATCGTACGAAACCTGAGCATGTCGCCTGAGGTCCTATGCTGCATCGACTTGACTCAAGGCGAGATTCCCTATGATCGGTGCATAATTTTGGCCACTTTTTCGGAGCAGTGTAGGGCCACAATGTCGCAAAAGTAAGAAGGTTTGAGAAGGTTACGCGCCATATAACCCGCCATTATGGGTGGCCATGATGACCCAAACAGTGACATCGACCTTTGCATTGCCACCACAACGATGGCTTTCGTCTTTGACTGAAGTACACAACCGTATTACCGAACTTGGCAACATGCTGAGTGCTAAGAGACATGGACATGAGAGAGAGGACAACACAATGCGCTTTTTGTTGTTTATATATGAGCTCGTAATAACGAGCTCATTTATAAAAGAATGAAAAGGAGGAGAAACTAGGGGGGGGGGGGAGAGAAATTGCATTCAGTGAAATTGCTCATGGCAGTCGGAGGAGGCCCATCGCTGGCAGCAGCTCAACGAGGAAGACGACTGTAGAGGCGGTTACAGCCTTAAGGTTGATGGAAGAGAGAAGTGAAAGAAAGCAAGGGCTTTGTGGCTTAATGCGCATGCTACGAAACAAGAGAACAGGAGAGACTCCCCGAATGAGTGCTCCCTGAGTGAAAGGCCGTGGTGAACTGGAAGAAGATTTGGAAACATGATAAAGCGAGAACAAAAGGACATGATTGCAGGCCACCGGTGTACATATAGTCGTCCAGACACGTAGTCTCCTTGCGATGCAGCCGTAAAAAAACACAATAACAAGCACCGCCCAATTTCGAGTTGGCTGGGGATGAACTGCGCAGCCGTCCACATGTGCCGTGAAGGTGGGTGCCCGTCTTGTCGACATGTGCCTGGGTCAAGGAGCAGGAGCTCGCAATAGGCGACAGTGTCAGGTTCTGGCGTCCAAGGTTATTGTTCCCGATGGACTTCACTCAGGTTACCTTTCAGCCGAAATTGGTTTATGCAAGCGTCACGTTAACTTAAATAATAAAATAAAAGAGAAGTGAACGAAAAGTCTTGTTGCAAACTGAACATGTCCAACCTTTTGTCTAGGATTTTCAAAGCTCTTTCTCTCAATATGTACGCAAAGATAACCTGGCCCCGCTTTCTGTGAATAAGAAATGCAAAGTAAACACAGAAAAATATTTGATAACGATGCATGGAGGCTCATTGCGGCAGAAATTGTGCACCCGGAGGAGCTTTCACTTGTTCGTTCATTATTGCAGATGCAACCGAGATTTCCGAGCTGCTGTGCCCACGCTTGTAGGCGTATATGAGAAGGGTAACGGGTAAGCTCAATATATCTGTTAGTCAACCCCATATACACCCAAATAGTCGACTGAAAACCAAGTTATGCATGAGTAAAATGGCCTGTCCAACTTTATTGCGATATCAATTACGTGAATACTCGCGTATAGTCAAAATTCAAAAGAACATCGTGAGGTTTCATTTGATAACGCGATATTGCGCAAATCGTACGAAACCTGAGTGTGTCGCCTGAGGTCCTATACTGCATCTACCTGACTCAAGGCGAGATTCGCTATGATCGGTGCATAATTTTGGCCACCTTTTCGGAGCATTGTAGGGCCACAATATCGCAGAACTAAAAAGGTTTGAGAGGGCTTGCGCCATACAACCCGCCATCATGGGTGGGCATGATGACCCAAACAGTAAAATCGACCTTGTCATTGCCACCACAACAATGGCTTTAGTGTTGGACTGAAGTAAACAACTGTATTAACGAACTTGACATGTTGAGTGCTAAGAGACAGGGACATGAGAGAGAGGACAACACAATGCGCTTTTCGTTCTTTTATAAATGAGCTCATAATAATGAGCTCGAGCTCATTTATAAAATAACGAAAAGGAGGAGAAGATAAGGGTGGGTGGTGGTGGAAGCTGCATTCACTGAAATTGGTCGTGGCAGTCGGAGTAGGCCCATCACTGACAGCAGCTCAACGAGGAAGACGACTGTAGAGGCAGTTATAGCCTTAAGGTGGATGGAAAAGAGGACGAGAACGGGAAGAAAGCAAGGGCTTTGTGACGTAATGCACATGCTATGAAACAAGAGAACAAGACGACCTTTGCCGTCGCTGTTACCGTCACCGTCATGTTAGGTCTAAAGTCCAAATCGATAACATTGCTCTGCGCCTCTTATGTTATACGGGCGAGTAATAGCACATGAGCAGCGGTAGCGAACGTGGCTGAAGCAGGGGTGTGACAATCCGGTGATCTCCGTCGCGCAGATGGCGCATGCGATAACATCACCATATCGCGTGCAAAGCCTGCTGTCGACTGCAACTCTGGCACAGCGGAGATGCCTTGCCCTGTCTTTCGCCTGGCTAAGGAGTATCAAGTGGCGGTGGGAAAGGGAGGAGGAATAGCGTGCGTTTTATCTAGGAGCAAGTGCGGACTATGATGATGAGGAGGCCAGAAAGTGCTATCTGAGCAGACGTTAGCAAACCGTTCATGCGCCATTTTATGTACCATTTCACGATTAGACGATAGAATGCACAAAGACGTCTTCTCTTCCAGAAATGGCCGTACTCACACTACCGTTTTGTAGAGTGGCGCTAGATCGGATCCAAAAGAGTTATCTGCTAGTCTTACTCAGCATAACATTGCGATTTGTTGCTATTGCTTTCGTCGCTGCGCCCTTGCGGCTAAACTATGATGCTGCAGTAAAATATTGAACGAGTAAGGCCGTGATGCCTAAAACGAACTCAGAAACAAAGTTTTGCAGAAATAAAAACTTTTTGTTTGATCGCAAGTTGCGATTCAAACGCACGTCTTTTCATTACATGTGCCTACGATGGAGCCTGAGGTATACCACAGAGTCGTCATTATACCCCGTTCACTTTAACGGGCACACATGTGTATTAAATAGGAGGCGTTTGTACTAGGGGCGCTTTGGGGGGAAGGGGGTCAGTCAGTAGCGCCTCACCGGATAACCTAAGAAAGGGAAACAAGGTGTGCCCGACACATTTATCAGTCGGACTTCTCCCGTCGTCGTTTAGGGAGAACTCTTATGTACCCGCTGATTTTTGGCAATAATGACGGGCCAAGGCCCGTGATGTAGCATTCCGAGAACTGAGTATTTCCATTCATCACTTCAGGAAAGGCAGGAACCAAAGGCCGCCCATTATGAGAAGCACGGTAGTTCTTCATTGTCCTTGTTTTCACACACTGATAACATGCATGTTTTGCTTTGGACGTGACCAACACGGCGTTGATAGGAAGGAAGAGATGCTGCGGATAAATCTGCCTCCCCAGCCAACGGGGAACCCTACCCACAGCTGTGTAGTAGATATTTAGCTCTAATATTCGCTAATACGCAATAGCTCCACAATAGAGGACGTATTTTGCAAATCTTGTCTCGCGAAGAACATGAAATGGATGGTGAAGGAAAGCTCTATATCGAAGGGGATCTACACGCGTGCTACTAAAATCAATTAAACCTTCGTATAGTGAGGGTAGCCGGTACTGTTCATGCCAGCGGCAAGCTGTCTTCACGTTCACATTACTTTCTTGACAACTGTCGTAATTACAACTGCGTACTTCTACAGTACAGTTACCAACCTCCTGTGCCTTTCTGGTTTCATTTTGTGCTGGTTATAATTAAGGTTGTGTGAGGCAAAGATTTGAGCACCCGAAATTTCATTCTTTCGCTAAATCAGGGGCATGGCTGTTGCGGCCATCTAAAATGGAGTTTCGTCGTTTATGCAGCTCTGCTGTCGCAAACTGGAGTTACAAGAGTGGTCGTGCGCCAGACGCTTATTAACTGAAACCCTCAGCTGTTTCAATGGTGGCCCAATAATATGAATCCTGACATTATTACGAGTGTAACATGTCAAAAACGCTCTGTGGAGCACACGAACCTTCGAGCTTGGGATGGTTGAGTAACCTTGAGCGGACTGCCGTTATCTCAGTCAATGCAGGGGGCTAAGTTTTCCATTTCCGTGACCACAAATCAAGCGACTAGCCCCGGATGCTAACAGCGAGCTAGACGTTTGAAGGAACTGCGAGAGTACCTTTCCTAGAAGTCTTTGTTGCAAAACCTCCGCTGACAAGAGTGTTTTTCGCGATTACTCGCGCGCGTCACTAATCTGCGAGCTGTTTTTTTTTGCCTTTTTATTAAATTTTGTCTTGAATTATGTGGCTGGACATACGGTGTGAAATGAATAATCCTCATGTGACTCGCATGTGAGCTATATTACAAAACACAGCAAAGACCCCTAGCTGTAGAATTCGGGGTAATTTTTGGTAGGATTGGTGCCCAAGGCTTGTGTTGTCAACATAAGCTTTGAACACACTTACTTTGCTCTGTTTGTCTCTCTCTCTCTCTTCCACACACACACACACACACACATATATATATATATATATATATATATATATATATATATATATATATATATATATATATATATATATATATATATATATATATATATATATATATATATATATATATATATATATGGTGGTCTTTGCCCTCACTCAATAGGGCAGATAATAAACCTTTAGAATGAATGTAAACTAAATAGGTCGCCTTCGTGGTTTTCTTCAGTAAATACATCTTACTGTGCACCAAAACCATACGACGAAGCCACGTTGCAAGAAAGGTATTGAGGGCATGCGCTTAGAGGTAAACAAGCAGGTCGCTTATCCTACTACGCTTGCTGCTTTCGCTACAATGACCTGCTGTTAAATCTGTATTTACTATCATCAAGGGGGAATGGCAACATAGTGCTCGTGTGTAACATGGCATCCTTTGATGTTTGCTTTCTTTGACATTTTTTTCGTTGCTTTTTTCACGAGTAAAACATGCAACATTTCACTCGTCAGTGTTTCCCTTGTGCACTAAAACTTGTGCCTTTCGCATACCCAGTGTTGTAAACGTTGTACAATCATTTTGTAATACTTTGGTAGCCGTTTAGCAACGTGTGCATTGTTTCATGATTGACCACACGCTGTTTTCTTTTGTTTTTTGTTGTTTTTTTTCTTTGTGGTTTGCTTATTTTATGTAAACTTGAAACTGATGTAATTTTGATGTATTGTCTTTTGATTTCCTGAAGTTTAGAAAATCGACGTCAAATTGTTTTTTCATGTTTTGTGCTCTGCGGATTTTTGTAATGCCAAGTGAAAAGGGGTAGGAGCCTCGTCAAGCTGCTAACATAGCAGCTTTTTGCTCTTATCCTTGCGTTTTCTGTTTCGCACCTCTGTGAAGAAAATGCTCAATAAAACTGAAACTGAAACTGAAATTAACCGCTGCTTAAATTTCTCCGCTAATGTATACTTAAATATACTAAAATCGAGTGACAGACAGACGTCCGTTCTTTTCTTTGTTTTTGCTTTTTTTATTTTTCCGATATTGACGCTTTACGAGCGTTGCCCTTTTTTGCTCAAGCAATATCACTGTAACACTGGAGGAGGATAAGCATATAAGGCTTAAAAGGACAGAGAGATTGGTTAGTTGGCAGTGCATAACTCAGAACAGTAGCGCAAAGGCTCGCACAGATGACAACCGAACGACACGAGAC
This sequence comes from Rhipicephalus microplus, assembly GCF_013339725.1. NCBI lineage: Eukaryota > Metazoa > Arthropoda > Arachnida > Ixodida > Ixodidae > Rhipicephalus > Rhipicephalus microplus. The sequence goes on from NC_051171.1 coordinate 76,780,946, forward strand.
TCAGCACTGAGTTAACCACTTGTTTATATGAAAGCACTTGAACGCATTGAATTGCACACAACACCACACGGAAAGAGGAGAATGGGGAGGGGGGAGTTCGAGCAATCTTCCCAGCAGATCACAAAAGCGGCTGACGCGACAACGAAATGATCACAGCATATTCACGGAGTGAGTGATGATTAGTCGGCTGATGTGTCCATCCGTACATCCTTCCACGTTTCCACCCATCCGTGCGTGCGTCCATGCGTCCGATCACGTTCGATAATGCAGACGGCGCGCGGGTGACACCGACGAGACGCGAGCCAAGGAGGCCGAGCGCAAGTGTCTTCGATGCACCCGCTGCTTTGCTTTTCTATGTCCCTCCAATGATCCGGCACGTGCGGTGACCATTCAGGAGACAGAGAGGCACTTGTTGTCGGCGTACCCAGGCACAGCCCGCACAGTTGCGAATCGGAGAGTAGCGGTACAGCGCCAAATCCTCACTCAACTGAAGTGTGTATGTACTTTTAGGACAGCGCCATCTATTAAATGCAAAGCATTTCTTTGCGAACTTCGGTGACCTTATTAAGCGTATCTATCTATCTATCTATCTATCTATCTATCTATCTATCTATCTATCTATCTATCTATCTATCTATCTATCTATCTATCCGCCTACGACTTTTAGCTTTCGTGGCCGTGTCGATAACGATATCGATACCAAACTTGGTGTGGCATAACATGACTATATGACAAACATAACTGACTAGTGATAAGATGAAAGTCATGATATGTATGTCATAAATGTTATGATTTGCATGTCATGGTCTTGCTGCTCTTGCGGTGGTTTCATTCACATGATATGTTGCAAAACTGGTATGGTATGACATGACTGCATGGCGAACACAAGCGACTGACCCTATCATCGAAATCATGACATGCATGTCATGTAACAGCATGACTGCATTCCACACTCATGATGTGCTCACGGCCATTTCGCTAGCTTTGCATATACCGAATCTGGTATTACGGGACGTGAATGAATGACGAAGGTATGGGACTGGTGCAAACGCGATAATCATGAGATGCGTGTCATGTAAAAACATGACTACAGGCAACGCTCATGATGCGCTCGAGGCCGTTTCGATAGCTTCACATGTACCAAAGTTGGCAATAAGTGACGCGAACGGACGACATAGGTACGTAAATGACTCGTCCAAACATCATGATCATAACATGCGTCTCATGTAACAACATGACTGCGTCCCACACTCATGATGCGCTCGCGGCCGTCTCACTACCTTCAAATATGCCAAAATTCGGTATTACGCGACGTGAATTGATGACGAAGGTATGTGACTGGTGCAAATATGATAATCAAGAGATGCGTGTCATTTAAGAACATGAATACACGCCACACTCAAGGCGCCAATACACTTGGACGTGAGCCAGTGCGCATGCGCGCCGGCGTTTGTTTTATGGCGTCATGCCGGCGATGCCACTCCAGGCGCCAATATTCTTTAGTACAAAGCAGTGAATCTGCCCACTGACCTTCATTGTGGATCTGCATGGCATATAATCGCAGGCGTGCGTCGAGCTGCGTTGCTTTGACGCATGCGCGTTTGAGTGCACACGGCGTCCCTCCGTCGCGAGCAGAGGCACACGTGGTGCTGTCTAGGTAACGTCGACGGCGCGAAATGACGCATGTCGCATATAGCACCGACGACGTTGCCACGGGACCGCGCCGACGGACGCTGGTCGCGCCGGTCACTCCTGGCATCACACCATTTAGTGCTCGAGTTTTGTTAGCGTGGCGGGACTGCGCCCAGACTGCGTGGGCGTCAACGTTGCGTCGGAGTATATTGGGCCCTTCATGACGCACTTGCCGCTGTTGCGCTAGCTCCGCATGTACCAAATTCGGTATCACGAGAAGTGAATAGACGACGAAGGTAAATGACAAGTTCGAACCTGATAATCCTTAATATGGGTTTCATGCAAAACATGACTACATGCTACACTCACAGCGTTCTTGCGGCCGTTTCACTAGTTCCACATATAGCAAATTTGGTATCAGGTAACGTTGATAGAGGACGAAGGTAAATAAATAAACGTCCAAACATGACAATCATGACATGGAAGTCATGTGTGACGTAATTTACCTCCGGCTGCTAACGTTGTGCTGATTTTAAAGTGACCTATCACTTTTCCTCATTCGTGCTTCGCATATCATCGATTCCCACTGTACGTGGGATATGCCAATTTTTATAGTGTTGGAGAGATACTGACTCCTTTTCTTTCTCGTCTATTCTTCTCTAGGTTACACGTGACGCATGACAAGGTTAGACTAAAAGGATTTTCGCCCCTAGAAAGCATTTCTCCCTCCGCGAAACAGACTCAAAGGCAACTTCTCGCGTGTATGTATTTCCTCTCTGCCGCTTCAACAATTTCTCGCTTCAGTTGGTTCAAATTCTGGCTTGTGAATGCGTATGCGTGAACAGTGGCAGGGCCAACAACAATAACAACGACGTAACGACGTACAAACATAGTTACACAGAAGGCTTGTAGACGCTGGGAAGTGCGCGCCGTCGCCAGTACACGAGAAAGACTAGCCGCGCGCCCTGAATAATTGATGAGAGTTGGGAGAACCCGGAGATTGTGCTACATGTAGTTGGGCGACACGCTTTACGGTGGATAAGAGACGCCTCACTCTTCCTTCCGTGATCCTCTCCCCTTTTCTTTCGCGTTCTTCTTTGCTCTCTCTCGGAGCACTCGTCCACATCACTCATTCAGGCCTCCGGCGGGCCATAACGGAACGAATGCGACTGCCACTGCGCTGGCGTTCCCAAGCGGCCGCTGGAAACAACAAGACGCCGTGAAACGGCCAAGGCCACCGGGGAGAGTAGCGCAGAAACGTGTAGTGAGAACGAAAGAAAAAAAACACGCAGACGGAGTCTCACGGGAACATGCGTTCTCTAATACTTGCTCTGGCGCCTGGAGGCAGTCCCAGCGGATGCAGCGATTGCCACGCTTGGGTAGCTGATTACGTGCGCCGATTAGTGCAGTACTAGCGCAATTACATCTCGGCGCGTGTAGTGCGTATTACGTGCGTGGAGTGGTCTCTGCGCTGTGTTCGCGCTTGAACTGCTAGAGCGTGATTTATTGAGTGGTGGAAATCCAAGGCAGGATTCCTGTCGGCCCCTTTCCCCCTTTCCGCGTTCGGCATTTTAGCACGCTGAGAAATATAAGTACCGGAATGCATTCCCTAGTTCTTACATCCCCGCTGCGCGCTCTTATGTTGAGTCGGGGCGAAATTCCAATGATGACCGCTGCAACCAAAATCTATGTCTCATTCAATGCTCACATAACTAATTATTGCAAAATACAACGGACAAGGTGAGGGCAGCAGGCAAGACGGAGTGATTGATCTTGTCAATTGTATTCGCATCGTTCGTTTATTTTTAAAACTATGAGTTATATCTGCAGTGAATGCGCACCAACTAGCTCAACTCGCTTTTTCAATGTTGTGCGTATCCTCCCTTTGTTGAGGGCATTGAAAAGCAGGAAACGCAAAATCCTCACCACAATAACAATCTCACCCAAGTTATACCTCTAGAAGTGATACCTTCTGGATACTTTGGAACTATTCCTTGCGAAGCTTCCTTAATATAGATTGCAGTCTGTTTCATCTATGAGATTGTCGCAGTCGAACCATACTCCAGTACAGTTTACGATTTGAAACTTTCTGGTATGAGCGACAAAAGCTGCTAGTGATGCTTGCGTATTGATACGCTGCCCCCCTCTCCCTATTCCTTAACTCGTTGTCTACCTCCTCTTCCTCCTCCCACCGTGTGGGGTTGTAAGACTAGTGGAACCTGCCTAACCCCCCTCCCTGTCTTTCAGTTGCCTTGTTCTCTCTCTGTCTAGCAATTACATGGACGGCAGTTCTTACGTTCCGATCGGTTTAACCGAACCTGCTGGGGCGCACAAGGATAGTTCACAATAGCTGCAGCAACTACGAGTATGTAATCACCGCATCACGCGAACATTAATATTTCATTTCTGGCCTTGCGCTGTTGAAAAGACGGTGAACATGAACGAGATGACTGACGACCACTGCTTTCAAAAAAAAATGCTAATCCATGCGGAATTCTACTGAACTCAACACTTAAATTAGAAACTAAACACTAGGAAATCAACACTGATTGAAAATTGTGCTCAAAATACGGATCTAATAGAAACGAAAGCTCCTTGTTTGAAGAAATATATATTCTGGTCCATAGAATCAATCCCTGAATTAAAGCCTTTGCCATGAATCAGGCTACTTCAGGACGCCGCAGAGATCATTTGTGAATAGTGTGCGTGTTTGTAAATGACGAGAAATTTCGTGACTGTCCACGTTAATGGTACTCTGGCGATTTATTCTCTTGCTACCCTATAAGTTAGCTTTGAAAAGAGAAGGCGCAAATAAAAGTATACGACTTTCTTTTACGCTTTTGCCAGAGTGTGCCTTGAGGCGCGCGGATATTTGAATCAACTTTTGATCACGCACTCTCTGCCTGTGCCGCTGTATCCTATTTATTCGCAACCTGCGAATGCGTTGCAACGGCGCCTCAACTGTAAACCAGTCTGGCGTGTACCGCATGGCTGCCCCATTTTCAGCCACTGTAGACTTGTGATGGATAGGATGAAGTATTATTATGACGTACAATACTGACGAACCTGTACACAAGAAATACAATGAGCCCACGGTAGTGTAAAGTGAGCACGTTTCAATTCTGATAGAGATCGTTGGGAAACTTTTGAATTTGGCATGTTCTAAGCACTCAATCTAAAGTTTACGGGTCGAAGAGTTTCGCCATCGTTTCATACACGTCTTTTATTATTAGGATGACTAGGAAACGGGGAGCTGAATTAAGTTGCCGTCTGTGTAAGGAACGTCATCTTTTTGTGAAGTGCTGCCACCTAGACAAATGTCACATAAGAATTGTATGCACGTGAATTCATCTCACTGGGTATGTTATCGGAAAGCGCTATCAAAACTTTTATGCTGAAAATATTATTAGCGGAGAAGTTATCGATAAATTAAACAGAGTGTAATGAAATGACCAACACTCTTCTATATAGACGACACGCATTCATTAGCATATAACGGTTATATCTATCTAATGATCGCCTTTGGAGTGCTTACTTCAAAATAACATAATTACACGACGCCATGGATATAGGCTTGTAACAAAGATATTGCTTGTCGCATGGTTAGTGGAAGGACTCAATCAATCACGTGTTTTGTCACATTTATTTTATCCAAGTTTGCTGCAACATGAAATCAGTGTTTAATGTTTGTGCCAATCATATGAAGTGTGCCAGGGTTTTAGACATTTCGAAGTGTGCGCAGAGATATGTATCTGGCTTTCGGGTGAAATATCAATCACTGTATGCTACTTCGAGACACATATAATCGATATCGGACGTGTGAATATTCGAATAAGCCAGTGATTACTAAAGAAACCGCTCCCGTAGCTAACTCAAATGAAAGTTCTAAAATTTTTGTTTCGTGTAGACTTTGTGGAGTGGAAAGAATTCGCTATGCTGGCCTGCTGGCCTGTGTTAATAAAATTTGTGCGTTGTTTTCTGAGCAAAACTGAACCACCTTTTATATATCCACCCTTTATATTTCACCGGTTCAGCTTCTGCGAGAAGGATTTGCTTTGTATGACAGGCCCCTGCCGCCCAGAGGGGTGCCTTAAAGACGTGCCGCTCCTCCCCCCCAACCCCACTAATTTGTAAGCTGGAGGATGTTTTACCGAAAGTAAATAATGTAAATAGCGCTTTTTCTGCAAACTTTTCAACAAGTGCTCCCACTCCCTGCTGCCGAAAAAATTCTTGGCTGCGGGCCTATTGTACAAACTCGTCTCTGAATTGAATACTACAAAGTTAGAAAAGAATTACCATATATATATATATATATATGAACACGATGGAAGAGCAGCAACAGTAGCCAGGGGTCTACGTGTCACAAGAAGCGGCCTCTTTCTTCTTGAGAAACAAATTGGGGGCGATGTTGGGGACGGGCAGTGGAAACTCGGATTTTGTTACAAGATTGGCGATACGACTGATGTCGCGTGCAGATCACGTTCTTCCTGACTGGCCGACGTCCAGATTGATTTCGCTCTCATTTTTTATCCATTTATTTTTTGCTCCTGTATCTCTAAAGGCATCGTGTTGTATTGTTCTGTGTCTGCATTTTTTGCCACAGTGACGGCGGCATCGGAGACAGCGACGCCGCAAGCAGTAATCTCCGTGGCACACCGCGCCGGGGAGTCGGCGGCTTGGCAACAGCGATGGTGATCCTCGGGGTTTGCCTTGTTTACGGCTCGGCTGAGTGCGTCGTTCACGCTTGATAATCCTGAATCTGCAGTGTCTTTCGGGAGCGATGTCGAAATGAGGAGGCACGCGTTGCAAGGATCGATCAGCACCAGCGAAGAAAATGCCCCCACCGGTCATTGCTCTCAGGCCCAACGTAACGATGTCCAAGAACAGTTTGAAAGAAAAGGGTTTCGAAGCGGGCTTTTATTCTCCGTCTACTGAAGCTTCTTGCATACAACGAAGTTGATTTACTGAATCCAGGCGCAATACTACAGCGCTTAGAAGGTAATTTTGTCGTGCATCACTGCTTATCCGTCTTAGACAATATTTTGGATAGTCACCTGGTTGCAGCGAAAGACTTTCGTAATTGTTTGCTTTCAGTCTTCCATCAGTCGTAGGTCCACCTGCTAGAATTCGTTCTACTGACATATCGCTTGGAAGATAAACAGGCAGTTAGTAAAATTTGTTCGTACACATCGCAGTTCCCGTGCCCAGCTATTTATTGTTAACGACTCAAGTTTCGATCAGGTCTCATCGCCAGCCAAACAATAAATTCAAGTTAACCCCTCAGTAGGCGGCTTTACTGCACACTGGCAAGCAACTTAGCAGTGAGGCTGAGGAGAACAAAAAGAAATTCAGCATATCTACCGAGTGTATGATGATGAGTGGGGCGAAGCGTCCGTCTATCCTTGTGTGCGTCTTTCTGTCCGTCACTCTCTCCGTCTGCCTGTTCGTGTCTCTGTGCATCTGTCTGTCTGTCTGTCTGTCTGTCTGTCTGTCTGCCTGTCTGTCTGTCTGTCTGTCTGTCTGTCTGTCTGTCTGTCTGTCTGTCTGTCGGTCCATCCATCGGTATGTCCGTCCGTCTGTCCGTCAATGCACCAGTCCGTCCTTCCATCCGCCTGTCTGCTCATGCGCCCGTCCCTGCTTTCGTCCATCCGTCCATCCGTGCGTATGTATGTATGTATGTATGTATGTATGTATGTATGTATGTATGTATGTATGTATGTATGTATGTATGTATGTATGTATGTATGTATGTATGTATGTATGTATGTATGTATGTATGTATGTATGTATGTATGTATGTATGTATGTATGTATGTATGTATGTATGTATGTATGTATGTATGTATGTATGTATGTATGTATGTATGTATGTATGTATGTATGATAGTGTCGGTTACGCCTCACGCAAGAAAAGGTTAGACTAAGAGGAGCTTCGCTCCTAAAAAAACACAAACTGAATTATGATGAGTAGGACAAAGAGTGGGATCGTTCGCTGTTACCGTAAATCACCCGGGACATTGACCACTCACGCATGTAAATGAGTGCCAAACAGTCCATTGTTATAAACGATGTTTATTGGTCATAACTGGTGTGTTGAGTAGTAAACCTCATTTTAAATTCATTATTATTACTTTGCGGAGTCGAATCTAGCCGGAAGCTGGCAAAGACGAGGTCTGAGCACGTTTCTCGTGGTGGTTGTTCATTGTTTCCAGTCATACAAAATGCGTCGTAACGTAGTATATCGAGATGTAATCTACTGCACAAGCCAGTCCTTAACGGTGATCATTATCGCCGTCATCTTCGTCGTTATCAGCGTCATCGTTATTGTAATGGCGTACGGTGGGTACCTTGCATGTGCTGTGTGGTGATGGCAGGATCGGAATGTGTGATTTGGAGCACTATTGCTTTTTGACGTCATTAGCGTCATCGTCATCGCCATGGGGTATAGTGCCTACCTTGTATGTGCTGCGCCGTGATAGCAGAAAGAGAATTTGTGCTCTGGAACGCGCTTGTTTTTCATCGTCATCTGCATCAACATCGTCGTCGTCGTCGCCATACGGCTCACAACGCCGTCGCCGAGCAACCGACAAGCTTCGACCTGAACGAGCTTCGCCCTTCAAAAAATAAAAAGAACGCCAGTGGGTCAGCGGGTTCGCCCGTTAAAGTTTTTAAAAGCGGTGGCAACGATGCGCGCTCGCGCATGGGCTGAGAGATTCATTATCCATCCCTTTAGGCCAAATTAGGCTTTCGCCTCCCTATTCTCTAAATGTTCTCAACATACCGTGCGATTTTGTGCCACTTTTATTATTTTCTTGATTAGCTTGCGCTAACTAGTAGCTGTGATCCGTCATGGCTGACCTTCAATTACATGATGGCAAACTTACACCCGTAGATATTGATCTGTCAAACCATGTCTCGCAAAGGACTGAGACGTCAAAACATGTCTGCGCACTTCGCATATAGTCGGGATGGGGCTTCTTCAGCGTGAGGTATACACTCAGAGGACAATGGTGTCTACGTCTTTCTCAGCAGACGTCTACGAGCCTTACGCTCGTCCCGCTGATGTTGAGGTATACTTGAGGAGGAACACCACCGTCATTTTTTCATTCGTTTATGATCCGCCTAATGGAATGCCTGGGAGGCACGCTCGCCTCATTGTGAAAACGCGACGCGTGGCGCAATCACATTTCTTGGAGCATTCTGACCCCCACTGTTATCCATGTTTGCAAAGACGGACCATAAAGGGACGGGAGGCTTGCACAATATTGACTCCCGTTAGGACAAATTTAAAAGGACCTGGGATTCTAAACAGCTTGAATTTTCGGCCTGGCGGGTGCAAACGAAAATGACTCTATATAACACCGATCCACGTAATTGATCAATGACATGTTTTGGTAACTTGAAGTTATGTTACTTCAGTGCTTTGCTGCCCCCATTGCAGGCGTGTATTAAGACAGGCAGATTGACAAACTGACAGATAGATAGATAGATAGATAGATAGATAGATAGATAGATAGATAGATAGATAGATAGATAGATAGATAGATAGATAGATACTCTTTTATATATTTTGTTCGTTTCCCAGTTTTACTTTCATAGAGTCTGCTTGCGATACATGCAATCTGTGTGCACTTTTATTGTAATTGCAGTGCTTGTATCGTGGCATATTCCAGGCTTGTAATTTTCTTCGCTGCATGGCAGCCACCCTTAACATTCCTCGGTCTCTGTCGAACTGAATGAAAGTAGGCTGGTAACTCGAGGAGTTTGTCATGAAAAGTACCGTGTTATCACCAGTTCTTTGATGGGTGCACTGGCGAATGAGACAGCTTTAAAGAAGATGAATGCAAGGACAGTGACCCTCTTAGAAGCACGGCTCATAATTCTTTACGTTGTTATTGATGTGCCCCCCCCTCCCCCCCCCCCTCTAAGAGCCTTGGCCAAGGCAGTTCCCGTTCTGTCATTCCTGCTGTGAGGCTTCAACGAAGTTCATACAAGAAAAAAATGAAAATCACCATGTAAAAAAACACTGAAAAACGCTGGCGAAAGAGTTTCCCACGCATACTTTAGCCAATGGCATGTCTAGCGCAAAGCCGATCAGTGAAAGTGCAGCGAAGCTCAATAACATGCCGCACGTGCAGGTTATATATTCTCCAGGATTGAAAAGAGCCCTGAAACCTAGGTGCGATATTTTGAGTCTGTGTAGTTTCTAAATAAACTCCTAATAAAAGTGGGAACGGGCATACGGGACGTACTGTTAGGCAGTGAGAATTTTAAGTAATGATGAGGAGAAAAGCGCCCCGTAATGCAAGAGTCAGTGCGCTGGCCCAAGGTCCATCTTTATGTGGAAGACTCAGAGGCTTTTATGACGTAATAAGAAGATACTCGAGAAGCATTGAAAAATGTTATTCGCAAACAAGTTACTGATGATCATGACATGAAGTTATGAAAGTTCATCTTTCAGGCTTCTTCGAGCGAAGTCAGATTCGTTAACGTGAGTGGGTACAAGGTAGTTCCTCTTACATCCGGCTGCGTTGGTCTTTTTTAATGGATCGTTACAGGGCGGAAAAAGAGGCTCAGAACGATGTGCTCTGAAGAACCATGTTACCTCTTCTCATGTCGTCGACGCAACGTTTTGCTTTTAACTACGCAGTACGCAGTTCATAACGCTTCTACACTGAGTAAGCCCCACCGCAATTTTGGCTTTAATTAGTGCACCTTGCCCAAGAAGCAAGTACAGTGCTTTATTCTTTATTCGTTAGTGCAAGTTTTTTCTTCAGCTTTTACTTTTTTACCTCCTATATCACCTCTCTCTGTATTCCCTCTTTCTAACCCTTACTTTCTTAACGACGTGAAAGCTCGCAGACCCGTTACTAGTGGTAAATTATCGTTTCTGTCTTTCGGTTTGATCTGCATCTACATTTTTGTTCACATGAAGCTGTTAAGAATACGCTGCCGGGCAATCTGACGCTAGTGTCTATGGGAGCTGGAAAGCATGGTCCGTCAGACAGCATGGGTATGATTGAATTTGTATAAGCTTCGTTCTTTCGACTCCGCTTGGCTTTGCAAGGTCTAGAGCCGCTAAGTCGCAAGACGTAGTTCAGCAAGTGATCAGCACTTCCGCTTCACAAACTTGCCCCTATAAGCTCACCGATTCAAAACTAGCTTACGGAGATCATGACAGTCATGGCTTATATTTCGAAACAAACGCCAAAACATGACAATAAACAAATCCACAAGTGCGTTTTGTAGCGTGCAGCGTATTCCGGGGGAGTACGGCCACTAGTGTAGGCTCGGTCTTAGCAAGCCGCAGGGCCACGTTCACGGCCGCCCCGGGTGACTAGCCCCGCCGCGGCGGTCTAGAGGCTTAGATACTTGGCTGCTGACCCGCAGGTCGCTGGATCGAATGCCGGTGGTAATGGCTGCATTTTTGATGGAGGCGGAAATGTAGGCCCGTGTGTTCAGGTTTGGGTGCACGTTAAAGAACCCCAGGTGGTCTAAATTTCCGGAGCCCTCCACTACGGCGTCTCTAGTATACATATGTTGGTTTTGGGACGTTAAACCCCACAAATCAATCAGTCATCGAGTGACTAACGCCGCTATACACGCGCGTTCGAACAGCCAAGGCGGCGAGCGCAGCGTGGCAAGGACGTAGTACTGCTCTGACCCAAATCGCAACACTTTACTGCCTGTGGCAAAAACAGAAAAAACACAGCATATATGTGGAGTTAACGATGATGAGTGGGGCAAAGCATCCGTACGTCCATCCGTGCTTCTGACCGTCCGTTCGTCCGAGCTTCCCTCCGTCTCCATCCCATTCGTGCATCCGTTCGGGCGTTTGCCCACCCATCCGTCCGTCCATGAATCCACCCCTCTGTTTGTGTGTACGACCCTATGTCCACGCGTCTATATGTCTGTCTGTCTGTCTGTCCCTCCGTCCATATGTCTGTCTGTCTGTCGTTCTGTCTGTCTGTCTGTCTGTCTGTCTGTCTGTCTGTCTGTCCATGCATCCATTCATCAGTGTGTCCGTCCGTCCGTGCATGCCCCCATGCGTCCGATGGCATTCCATAATGCAGACGGCGCGTGGGTAACACCGACGAGACGCGAGCCTAAAATCCAAGCGCAAGCGTCTTCAACGCGCCCGCCGCTTTGCTCCGTTTATGACCCAACAACATTCGACCACGTACGGCGACTATCCAGGAGACTGAGGGAGGCACTCCTTCCTCGCGCACTCAGCCACCACCTGCGCAGCAACCAATTCGAGGGTAATAATACAGCGCCAATCTAGAATATGCTTACTCAACTGCAGTTTGTACGTACTTCTACGAGAGAACGCCATGTATTACACTGATCGAGATGCACTGCCTTTCTTTTTTTCTCCTCCATTCTTCTCTCGGTTACACCACATGCAGGACAAGGTTAGACTGAGAAGCTTCGCCCTTGAAACGCTGTGCAGCGCCAGTTGCAAATGTTGGTGGATAAGCAAACTAGGATTGTCCACACCACGGCGAATAAGTACAACACAAAGGGTGCCACGAGCACGTCTCCGTAGCCAAATGACTCACAGCGACACATCCCTGAAGGAAACGGGCACTCCCAACCATGCGGCGCGCTGTCACGATCAGGCATAAGAGGACCCGAACGCTTGAGCGAGGCCAACTCCGCTCGCGTTGGCTTCGAGAGGTACGGGTTGGCGTAGTACGACCACGGGCGAAAACACAGCCCACCGCTCTTCAGCCTAGCGTTCGGAAGGGGCAACGAAAGGTAAGCTATCGCCGTGGGCGCAAGGCACCGTTGACAAGTCCGAGCGAGCTCCAAACAAAGGGAGTTGACGGACGGGAAAGAAATGCGCGATCATCTTTCGGTGTCCGGAAAGTTTCTGATTCCCGCCGCACGCACGCGATACGTCTCGGGAGACTCCGCGCACGGCGCCACAGTCGACATCCGATTCCGGGTGAGAGGGGTTAACGTCACTTCCATTCACCTAGCGCGTACGGACCGCGGAGGAGAGGAGAGTCATGTTAGGACGTCAGAACGGCAGAAATAGGCGAAAAAGCCCGTGGAATGGCGTTGCGCTAACCTCAATTCTGTAGTTCGATGCCGCAAGTTGGAAGATTGGAAAAATTCACGTACTAACTATCCTTGGCTCATTGGTTGTACGATGGCAACGCCGCAATTCCCTCTCATAAATATTGTGGGAAACTGTTCGTGATGCGATCGCAGTTGATGCTAGGGAGTGTGACGATGTCTATATGTGTTGCGATCTTTGAGAAAGCACTGACAGCATTGAGCGCTCTGTAGTCGAGAGTGTGAACCTTCGGCTACGAGTGATATGTCTTGCAACTTCACCAGCCGCGATTCAAAAAATGACACTATGTTAATTTAGGAATTCATTTAAAAGTAGGCATCATAGTTTTTTATTTAAAATATTCAAATTAGCTTCTATGACGAGTACTTAGTATTCGCATTTGAGGTAATCGAATTCATGGATAAGCATCATGCTGATTTTCAATGGGAATTTCTATAGGCTAAAGAAAAAAAAAATGAGTGCCAGTGCATGAAGCACTCACGTACCGTAGCCACCGCATGCGATCCGACTGCATCCGCTCCTGCGGCAGCCCACCCGAGATCCTAACGCTCTTCTGAAGTGCCGGTAACAAACCCTCACAGAGCGAGGTAGAGGAAATACGGCCGAAATGCTTTCCACCTTCCTCCATTTCCAATGCACGCGCACATGGCCGCAAGCACAAACACGACATCCAACATACTTTTAGTGTTCCTAAAAAACAACATACTATAAGCGTGCCCATCCTGCAACAACAAGAATAAAACGTCTGTAGTACCTACTTCGAATTGAGCTGACAAGCTAAAGTCATGTCAGGCAAGCAAAGATCAGAGACCCGATGAGGTCTCGACCAGGTGGGAACCTCAAAGATCAGAAAAAAAAAGTCCCCTTGACTGCATGCCGGGCGAAGCTGACAGCAAGCGATGCTGGTCTTCAGCATAACAACCCGCTCACCTTGGGTGGCTGAGGGCAAATTCTATGCCTACTTTTTCATGGGATAAACGTTTTGTTCATTTACTTACTCAGAACAACACAGCTACACGTATACAGTCGTTCAAACGAATGCTTGTGCGAGCGACGCACGCGGACGAACGCACAAGGCTGCGTGTAGCAAAAATTTATTTTATTGACTGACAATTTCTGTTTGCGAAAGGGGCTTTTCGTGGAACAGACAACAGAGAGAAAAGCAAGTGTTTCGTCCATGGATATCGTTGCGTTTGCTGCCGCGGGGGAATCCGCTAGAGATGAAGAGGAGAATTTCAAGCCCGTCTTCGTCCTGGAGATAATTTTTTGGTTATAGGAACACGCTAAGTATCAACGAAAATCAACTTCATCTGTACCCGAAGGCCACTGATTCTTATACGTTTACTGCGGTGAAACGCCAAACATAGAAATGAAAGTATGAAATGGCATCATTACGCTTCTGTCTTGCAAGGCTATTCTTAGAATTTCGCTACAGGACTTTTTGTGGTAGCGGAAATGGCAAAGGAATGTTTTGTCGTCAGCCTTTTCTGTAACCTACCCAGTGTCGATATGCTATCGAAAGACAGAAGAATGCCCGTGGAAGCCGAAACAAACGATATCATGTTGACCTGTGTTTTAGTGAAGCTGATTGTATAGCATTGAGTATATATGTTAACCAAAACAAGCGAGATGCATTCCTCAAGACGGTCGTCCAACGAGAAACCTTGACCATAACGCACAATACCAAACTAAATTAGCAATCGGAGCAAGCTATGCTATATTGAAAATGAGCCCAGGTAAATTAGTACATCGGTACTAATTTACTTGGGGTAATTAGTACATAAAGAGATTGTACACGAACATGGCGCGGACTGCCCTTCGGTTCTGTTGAAAGTAGAAGAAAGCTATAGGCTGGTGTCTCGCATGCAGATGCTATCATCGTTTAGATTCGTAATATAATCATTTGTTAGAGCCTAACGTCCCAAAAGAAATATAAGATTGTGAGACGCCGTCATGAAGAGCTCCAGAAGTTTCGACCAACTTGTGCTTTTTAACCTGCACCTATAAATCTAAGTACATAGGCCTCAAGCATTTTAACCTCTATCGAAACTACGCCGCAGCAGGGACTCGGTCCCGCGGCCTGTGGGTCAGTAGTCTTGTACCTTAAAACGACCCTGCAACACTTCTTGATCATGGTCAGAAACTGTGGTCGATGTGGTGGTTGAGGCTCCCGAGAACATGCCAGCCAAATAATATAGCGCAGCAAGCAGCCTGCTTCACAATGATTTTTTTTAAATTACCTAAAATAGCTTTCTCTCATCTGGACGAAATAGTCACGCTACATACTGAAACATCGCTGTGCCCGAGGCCAAAGTATCGCCATTAACTGATTTGAGCATGGGCCGCTAGGTAGAAACTGGGGCAGCGGCGGGAGGCCGCGACCTGTCCGTACGTGCACGCACGATCGTACTGAAAAGCAACGCGTTTGAAGAAAAAAAATGGCGAAAAACTCTTCAAGGTCAAGAGACGCGTGTGATTTATTTTTTCACCCACGTCACACCTTTCTGCATAGCTTGTAAAGCTCTCGCTGGAGCGAAAGGAGAAAAATTCAGCAGATCCCACGTACCTGGGAATCAACTTTAAGCGAAGCACGCCGAGGGAAGGTGACCGTGTTGCATTTTTTTATTGAGTGACACGTCATGAAATGACGCTAAATACATGTACAATTTTTGCACGCAGAGGCGTATGTTGAAGAGAACACGTGTATTGAAAAGTTTCAGGTGTTTTTATAACCAGTTTTCCAGTTACACAACGATGTCAGCTGGAACTGTGTTTTCGCAACATCAAAAGCTGATATGAAGCGCTGATGCTCGCGAGGATGCTGGCCCTGGGCACTGCTACATAAATCACTTTCAGCGTATGGCACTTCACCACAATTGACGTTAACCCGACGTGACTGCTGTATGAAAGGAGTACATATGTAATGTTTTTAAAATTGCATAGGCAGCATTGCAACCACTATTGACGTTTCACGAAGATTAGCGTCTATTTTAAAAGTAGTCCTGAAACCTGGCGTAGCTCTGAGGTAGAATTCTTGACTGCCACGCAGAATGCTTGGGTTTTATTTCTGCTGGAACCCTGTAATTTAAGATTTGCATTCATCAAGGGAGGGGGGGGGGCAACGCTGCTTATGTCAGGTTTTTCTTAACACTGCCTTCATTGGGTCTACACTACCGATGTCGGGTATTGCTTAACGATCACGCGGTGAAATTGCCATGTGTGTTCTCGTCGTTCCTGGGTAGATGAGATACCAAGTGTCAATCACCTGTGGCACTTACTCGCATATTAGCGGCACATACCTGCCCGTGAGTATGTGCCACTGTCTGGCGGAAAGTGTTTGACAACGTACAGGACGGGATTGTGACATTATTCATGTCTTGATTAGCGTTTAATATTCGTCAAACCATCTTACCCTTCATTGCTAATTTTGGTTCACGCCAATTTAAGGAAGTGATTAGGATAACACCCAAACGTAAGCGGCTAGATAGATAGACCGATACGCTCAATGTCACCGAAGTTCGCTAAGAAATGCTTCGCATTTAAAAAACCGCTTAAGGTGTGCGACAACTCTCTGTGAGTCCGCTAATACTCGACGAGTTTTTAAATTTTTGCGATATTGAATTCGTGGGGAAATTACCTTGGCTGAAGAAGCCATTCAATGTTTACACTTTAGAGAAGTGATATGAAGCATCTACAGAAAAGCAGACGCACCGATCATGGAGCTGGTTTTACTTTTTCACGCCAAATTCAATGCATGAATCCTACAATACATACATTTTGAAAATACCCACCACATGATGCTGTCAGCCTAGCACCAGGACAATAAGAAATGTGTGGCATATACAACGAGCAAGTTCAGCATCGAATCCAAGTTAAAACACCCCCGAAACTTCCTGAGTAGGAACTTGGGCGCACTCTTAAGTGCTAACGTACGCTCAATTAACGCTTGTCGACTTTACTTTTATAGATGTATCAAGAATCAAGATAAGGCAAAAACTTGGTTCTAACGCTTTGGTATGCGCAATAACTGTAGCAACTCCAACTTCCACACATGCACAAAACGCGAAACGTATATACATAACCGATGAGCCAGTATAACACACGTGCTAAAATGGAAATCGCTGCTACGGCATCTCATACATGTAACACGCTGTATTTTGCGGCAGCTAGCCCTTTTCTACGTATAGCGCTAGAGTGCGACGACTGTAATGCTAGTCCACTCTAATATATTTACATGGGAGGTGCGGGTTGCGAATCTGGGCGCAACATTGCAACCTTCACGTGGGCAATTTTCTTTACCCTTATCCTAACCATCTTGTCGGAGCCCCACCCCAGAGCTTAGACCCAGAATGGGGTTTTGAACATAAAATTTTTTCTTTCCCTCTCTCTCTGTGATAGCTCAGCGTACAACATCGACTAGGCAGAGAAGGCACTCTTGCGCTTCTTGAGCACGATGGCCTTGTGCGAACGCTTCTTACCTGTGGTGCAGTCCTACACATTGCAGTGGATTACCTTCTTCTCTCCATTTCTTTTCTTCTTTCCAGTCCTCTCACTCTTTTTGATCTTTTTATCTTTTTTCCTTAATCTTCCAGTATTGGGTAGCCGACAGGATGCCTTTCTGGTCAACATTAATGCATTCTCGAATTTCTGCCTCCTGCCTCAGAAGTGCCCACATGTCACGGTATTTAATCGCGGCTGTGGCGGCCGCATTTGCGATGGAGGCCGTAATACTAGAGGTGCATGTACTTAGATTTAGGTGCACGTTTAAGAAACTAAAGAGGTCAAAATTTCCGCAGCCTTCACCTACAGTGTCTTTTATAAATATATGACAGTATTCAGACGTCAAACACCGACAACCTCTATTCTTAGATGCGAAGAAACTTATGCTCGAGTCTGTGTCCGTCCTTCAGTCATCATCCGCTCCCCCAATGCGCATGCGCCAACACCCCACCCTCTCCTCTTGTGAGCGCCAGGAGGTGAGAAGAGGTGAGGTGGAGGAGGTGGCAGAGAGATGCGTCCACTTCATTTCACCTTTCCCGTTTATCTCCTTGCTACAGCTGCACGCTGGTATATAATGCTGCGCTCGCTCGCTACATTTCCTTCTCATAGCAGCGCTGCGTGTTCACTGTACGGCACACACACGGTAATACATACAAATGGGAGGGAGTTAACATAAACCGTGTACACACACATACACAACTCCGAACACGAATGAAACATACACGGAAACTTACAAATGGAAACAACAAATGGAAACACAAAGAAACACCTGTACAGCTTCGAATCCCCACATATTTTTCTTTAGTGGGAGATGGCGTATACTTTCTAGAAATAAATGAAGCCTACAACGCTAGATAAGGACAGTGGCACGAAGAACACAACAAAACGGCAAAATGCGACACACTGATGATGGGTGTTACCCTGCTTTATTACCACCAAGTGTATTTCAATGGCGAAGCTGTTGAACCTTTCATGTCTGGGATCAGTGCTTGTGGGCATGATAAATGGGTATGCACTGCAGAATCGGGTAAATCCAACTGGACAGATATTCCTAAATAAGAATGAAGAAGAAGGTGATATTTGGCACAACAAATGACGCGCGCGTTACCATGCATGATGGGACCACTGTCATGGGATAGCTTCTCGTTAAAAGAAGGCGGAGGCTACACTGCCACCTGGAATGTTAACACGGAGCGTTTAATAAACTTGGAGCACTGGTATACATATCACAATAAAGCAAAATATACCCCCAGTCTCCCTCTCTCGTCTATGTGTGTATATATATTTATACAAATGTCGAAAGGTATGTGTGTACGAGCGTTTTGCAAAAGTACAAAATAATGGACAAACGTACGAAAAAATTTTTGTTTTATTCCAGCGTTGTGGCAACGGTATCCCCCCAGTGGATATATATATATATATATATATATATATATATATATATATATATATATATATATATATATATATATATATATATATATATATTCTTCTGTGCGTGCATGTAACTGTCTATACTGAATATTGTCGACACGATAAACGCAGGACAATGAAACCATATGCACATCGCGTGAGCTGTGCTCGCTGCTCGCACTTGGTTCCGGTTCACCTGGCGCATTATCACTGGCATGCGCGTTACCATGGCCGTATGACGTCAATGGCTGTCGCTATCACTGTCTGAAGCATTATACAAAGCGGTACATGTATACCGCTAAAACGTACCCCATTGATCAGTAAATGTCGGTCTGCTTTTAACTACGTTCTCGGCATGTTCTGACGTTCTAGCATTGTTGTAGAATTCAAAAAATGTACAGGGCGTTCGAACGAGGAATTCATGACGGAGTGTTGTTTCTTTTTGTGCGTTCTTAATAGAGCCACCCTGCGAAGCCAATCTTTATAAAGTGTATAGCTACTCATTGCGAGTTGACACGTTATAGATAAGAGTTGCATGCAGCTCACTGTAAGTTTTAATGTCAACGCCAGAGGCAAATATTGCGTACTTTCGTCTATATCATTTACTGCAACAGTCATCCATGCTTGTTTGTCAAATGGCACGTTAAAGGTGCATGAATGGTTTGTGTTCTTTCGAAATGCTTACACCGCTTCATCAGTTCAAAGCTCTACTTTTCGACAGTACATTTCGAGGTTTTCCGTCGCACTTTGCAAGGCGTGCTCTGCGACTAAATACAAACTGATGCATGCTCACTGTCGGCAGTATCTGCACGTTTCCTGCGAGTGCGCGGCATTTCGATTAGATTGTTAGTAGAGTTTTGTAAGTTTACACTAGTTTGTAAGAGCAATGGCACGTACATAAATGCATGTGCAATTCTAATAACCACGCAGACAGGGCGTGTGCAATCTATATTGAGCAACACATGCATGTTCATTGACTCTATAGACGCAGGCTCGATGACGTAAGCAGATGAACGAAAATAGTGACTGTCTGGCAAGGTAACAATGACATTGGTGTTGTACTGAAAATACTTAGACATTTTGACTCGGTCACTTTATGTTCTATGACCTTCAGCTCCTCTGGTCGTGAACCTGTGGCAGCGACTTTGTGAACCACTGCTCGAATCAAGATTCTCTTTGCTGCCTCTTTTTAGAGGAATGTCATATTGAAGCATAAGATGAGAATACAGCAGAAAGTTTATGAACGAATATTTTGGCCAGCCTACGTATCAATGTGTGGTAGGCAGCTTTTGTTTCCAGCGATCACTTAGTACTCCTCAAAAAGGGAGCATGAGAGCAATTAGCGTCATTGCTTATACAACTAAAGAACCTGTTTATGTGTTTACAATGCATGTCCTGTGACTTTGCTTACACCGCACAAGAGTAGGCTGTTGATGGTTTTCAATGCGGTGCGACATCAAAGGCCGATGAATGCTCTTGCTCAGGCCACAATTCTCCACTGAACCTGTGCAAACAGACTGAGGCTTCCTGCTTCATGAAGAACAGTATACGGCTATAAATAAGTGAAAGTAGGCAGGTGACCTGCGTGTATCGAAACCGCACGGAAGCAACTATTGGCCTCTACTAGAGTATCGCGAGACAGAAATAGCACGCGCTACATATTCATTATATGAGCGCGTTTTTCGATTGGACTGAATTTCGTTATTTCAGGGCACTTTAGTTGAAGCACGCTCCTCGCAGGTCAATAAATAGCTCTCGGCACTGCCCTCTATGGGCACCATAACATGAGAGCAGGAAACTCAGTGGCCCATCAGCTTTTCCCACCACATGTGCTTAAGCACTGTGGGCTACGGGTGTCCACTACATATTTTTGTCTCTCTTTTTCAAGTCATGCGGATCTTGTTTCAGTATCGCTACGGTGTTTCAATGAGAATGCTTTGCCTTCGGCCGCAGAACGTCGGAAACACATCGCGAAAAAGCGATTGCACGCGGGTCGTATTAGGTATATATACAAAAATGATGAACCGTATGGGCAGCATTGCTGCTTCGGCGTGTCTCTTTGTATATTTATTTCTTCAATTTCTTTCTTGATGAGGTTTGTTTTCTTGAGTTTCTCGTGCAATCTCCAGTGAGACGTAGATGCAGGGCATGTACCATTGATTAATGATTTAGCGTTCATGTCGCTCTTCCGAGCAGTCGTATGGAACAAGTACGGGCCTCGATGGTATGGCAGACAGATTTGGGGACACATACTTGGTCAGGAAGCTTCCTTTGATGTCTTTATAAACCGATTGAATAAAGCCGATTGTACTAGAGGAAACAATCGTATCAATATAAACCAGTTTTACAAAAGATAACTCGCAAATATACTGCATATGTTCCCTACGACAAAAAGGTAGCATATATAACTGTACTCGCAATTATCCGATGGTGCCGTGATATGGAAGTGAGTGAAAGCATCTCGCTTGATCCGTGCCACAGCCGTCCTGCTACGTTTACACCGACGGCTAGCAAGCGTTGGAGCAATGTCTTACGTGTGTGAGATGTTCTCCGTAAATGCAGTGGGACGTCAAGAATTCGGTTTTGGGCGTCTTTCAGGACAAAGTCGACTATCACGACTTCGCAGCCTGCTTCACAGGGTCCAACTACAGACGCCACACAAATATAGCCTAGTGACACGTTTCCTCTTGAAAACTTTGTTTAACTGATTCTTTACACGCATAAACCTGTCCTTGCGCAAACGGCTGCCGAATGTCTGGGAACCTTCTGGGTTAATTCAGAACATTTTCACAGGCTTGAGCGTGCAATTGCAAATAAATAAATTTTTCTCTCGAACTGACACCCGCAATATAAGGCTTGTACGTTGGATACCGCATGTATAAAAGCCGATGCACCTTATACCGCAGAACAGACCATCGACGGCCGACGCTCTGTTTGCCGCTACCAGTGTAGAGTGCGTATTGATTTTAGTTTGGCTTTTCGCTTCCTGGCAACAGGTTCGCCCAAACGAAGAGCTTTGCTTTGAGCATGCAGATTGCTGTCTTCATTATTGTCGCAGGGA
Source organism: Rhipicephalus microplus (assembly GCF_013339725.1). Classification (NCBI taxonomy): domain Eukaryota; kingdom Metazoa; phylum Arthropoda; class Arachnida; order Ixodida; family Ixodidae; genus Rhipicephalus; species Rhipicephalus microplus. The sequence continues at coordinate 76,802,638 of NC_051171.1, forward strand.
CGTGACAATATTTACAGCTCTCAAGTCAGCCTTGTATGACTGTTTTCTGATTTACGTCTGGAGCCACTTAACCAATTAGTGTTTCAAGTCAGGTAACATAAAATGGGCATGATAGAATTTTTCTGTGCCTGGAAGGCCGCTGCTGCATCATCAGTTACGAACGTGCTGATGATGTTGCTAAGGATGCCCACTAAAATGTCATGGAGGAACCAGTGTCAAGTGACGCAGCAGTAAAGATTCGTATGCCTCTGTTTGGAATATCCACTGTTTACTACACACCCGTCTGCAGCTCTTGAATCTGTGCTTCAAACTCAGGTGTCTCAAACATGCAGCCCGCATACCTCTCGTTTGCGGCCGACGGCTTGCATATGGCTCTGTTCAGTCCACTTGTTTATTAATTTGTAAAATAGGTCTGCACATAAGCTACACACGCATGACTGGTCACATCTGTTGTATTTAGGCTCGTCCTGTGGCAGGCCCGTAGCCAAGAATATCTTTCGAGGTGCGAAGGCTTGCTTGTTGAAAGCCTTGAAAAACACATATTTTCAGTATTCATTCTAGGTTACCTCCTTCCGAAACTTCAGGGAATGGGGAAGTGCGTAAGTTATCCCCCCTTGCTAAGGGCCTGTCTTGTTGTCACCATGCTTTAATACGTAACCTTAAAGCATAACTTTATATGAGAATCAGCGTCCCAAATTTAGTCACTTTGGAGGGAGGTATTGATATATTTGGGAATTGTGGAAAATGTTGTTTAGTAATAACTCCTACATGAATAATGAGAAATATCTGCTTCGATATGGCAATGTAAGCTCACATTTCGTAATATCTACAACACTACGCCTATCATAATTAATTCTGAAAATCAGCTGAAATTTGCTCCAGCTTATCCCGACAAACGATTGCATAAATCCAAATGACCATGCCATAAACACTGAGTCCACAGCCATTGGTTGATTTGAGCATCGTGCGCAGCATAATTACAGCAGCCGCCACAAGATGCCGCTACGTGCATGTCCGCACGTGTTCGTTATTACACTAACTATAAGCCATGCTTTTGTGGTAAAAAAAAATAAAGTGCTTAAGGTGATGACCCACACTGAGGAACGATCGTTGCTTCTTGCCACCTTGTCATCCTTAAATTTCATTGGGCCAGTTACAATTAGCCAAGTTACCTCTGGAGCATGCATTTTTGGTCTGACATTCACTTCCGTTTCCTATTTTTGGTATCTCTAAGTTTATTTCTTGGTTTTGCTACCTGTCTGTATTTCGACATCTCTTGACTTTCGTTTACAGCCTATAGGCATTTCACGGCTCTCGAACAAAATTGGTTCCCATATGATAACAGAAAAAAGTCACCGTTAGTTAAAGTACGCGTCAACAGCTCAGAAAGACTTGACGCCCCGTGCGCATCCAAGCGATTGATTAATGACGAAAATCCGAAAAAGCTTCTTCCTAACTACGAAGATGCGAAAGAGCTTTCACATAAGACTTCACGGAGGAAACTAAGCTGCATAATTTTATTTAAAGGGACCCTGAAGAACTTTTTCAAGTAACTGTAAAATTAAATCACTGGAAGTGCCTATTGCATCACAAATTTAACGCCGCAAAAATTTTAAGAATCCGTCCAGTGCGAGTGGAGTTACAAAGATTTGTCGCATGCTGCAATTGCATTCTCTCTTTTCTCGTCCTAGTGAAAGCACTGGAAGCGAAGCAGCGAGGAATGGCAGGGGCAAATAAAATACGTCACGCACGCCTCGTGATCTGGACCACTTTTTTTTTCTTCGAGTGTGTGGATTTTTCAGTGTGATTGCGCGTGCACTCGTGGACAATTCATGGCCTCCTGCGCCGATCTCTGTAACGACTGAGTGCGCCATGTTCGAATCAGCCAATGGCTGATAGACGGGCTTTCTACAAGTGAATTTCGGGCGTCTTCCGTCATTTGTCGAGAAAAGAAAACGCAATTTAGGCTTACTTTGACAATTTATTTCGAATTCCAGGCCACGTGCTGAGCTCTAATATTTGGCACGCGTATTGTCGGGAGCCTCTACTACCGATAAGGAGCGTTTTCTGGCCATTCGCAAAAAGTTTGTCAGGGGGCCCTTTAATATGTATTGATGCCGCAGGGAAAATTATGCAATGAAAGAACTACGTTGCCACAGGGCACGTTGCGTGCGCTTTAATTTTCCCTCTCATTGAAGAGAAATTCTTTAATCCCTCGATTCGGCGTGCGAGTGACGTACTTCTCACGTGCTGCCTGTGGTTCTTATCGTAGTTCCACGGCATATTGCTCTTCTTTTTTGTTTCTCACGCTCTCTCTCTGTAACTTTCTGTTTCTCACCCTAGGCTTGCCCATAAAAATAAAGTATCGACTTCCTCGAAAGCCGATTACCAATCCGCTTATGGTGAACGAAGAGGTTCTCGACGAGCAGCAAGGACTCGAAAAGGCACCTTTCGGTTGTTAAGGAACGTGAAGAAAAAAGGGAAATTATGCGCGCAGGCTTATGAAATGCATGAAGGAATTCAAACCAGGGTTCATTTCGAGATAGTTTGATTCATATCATTTCTGCGATGCAGAGGATCCTATATAAGCTCAAAGCGTTCTTTCCATAGCACGATCCTTCCGGCTTCTCTTGCTTCCATATGCGCAGAATCAAGTTAAGCTTCTTTTAAGTATGTATCAGGTTCTTTTATGACTGCAACATTTGAATGTGACATCAGTATAAACTTCCCGCGTATCATTACTCTCTGCGCACAGTAAGTTCACTCAGTGGGGTGCACTGTGAGCACGAGCCGATAATGCAAGAAGGCTCGTATGCTCCAGTTTAAATGCACCCTTTTAGCTTGAATAGTGCAAATAACATTGCATTAAAATCAAAGCCATAAAATGCTGCGCTTCCTTAGTCCTTAAAAGACGCGACGCCGCTTGTGTCGAATTAATTTAGTATCACACAAGCGCGTAATCAATAGACGTGGGACCCGGGTGAGTTGCGTGGTGGTAGTTTGGGTTTGACAAGCGATAGCACCGAATGTAGGAGTTCAAAAAAATAACAACAAACGCCGACTTGGTATTAAGGGGTTACTAAAAAATAAATGTATGGAAAGCCATACTTTGACGTTTTCTTTCGGGGTTTAACTCAACAATAAAAATACGAAAATAAAGATAAGGTGTCATTCGTGTGAGCGATAACGTAATTATGCTATTGGTGGCTGATGCGATAAGGCGTTCTGTACTTACGCATTATACTGTACTTACGCACCTGACTGCTTACCTATCCGTTTATTTTTCTTCGTGTCATTCATATGTGTAGAAACACGTTTCCTAATTTTATTTCATAATTTGTTATGAACATGCCGTGCATTACCCACACGCAATAACTTTACAAGGAACATTTATGCAGTGCGGATTGGGGCCTGTGGGGTACTTCGAACAAGCGCATGTCAGCTAGCACCATTAACAAAGGAAGCACCACGAAAGTCAGTGATTAGACCTGGAATTGCTCACACTGATATTGCAGCAGAACGCTAGCGCTTAGGCAAATGCTCATCGCCTGCGGCAAGCATCTTCCCTTTGTTGTCCACGGAGCTCTTCATGTTGCGAAACCGTGGCAGGCGCGTACTCCAACAGAAAAGAAGGTTGACATATCCGAACGACTGTGGGCCCAAACAGACTAGGTAAAAAATTACAGAATTAGAATAGGTAAAAAATTACAAATGAATGGATTAATAATTAATAACAGATAATCTAACAAGTGAGTTATGTATCAGGTGTTTCGATATCGATTTGGTGTTATTGTAATATACGGGGTGTTCTGGCTAAATACGACGAGAAAAAAAATTTAAACATGGGCGCTACCCGCCTGCAATTTGCGTGGTATTGTGTTCACCATATAGAGCACGGCTAGAATCATTGTATGGCCTGCCAAACTTGACAATTAACAATAAGGGCTCAAAGAACTTTTTAAAATAGTGGCTCTAGAGAAAAATCTTGCGCTATAAACTAGTAGCGTTTAACCAGAAATAGTAAGGTTTTCAGTCTGAGTGTGGCAAGTTATTGCACTGACTGTTTTTTTAGACTTTGTATGAAGTGTGCTATATTAAATTTCGACGCAATCGATGTTCATGAAGACTAAAGGTGGAAGCGCAGCGAGCCGGCTCACCCAGGCGCTGGTATCGCTGTGTTTACGTGCGAAATAACCTTAGATCGCTTTTCACGATCTCGCTAGTGGTTTGGAAACGACCATTGCCTTGTAGAAATGGCACACTCAAAACAGTACTTCATTCAGTACAAAATTATTTCACGTCAGAGGCGAAATGTACTCCATGTTCATGTTGGCTATTCAAGGCAAATCGAGGCTCCACTAAATCGACTGTCATGGGCCCCGGTCATCAGAATGCCAACAGGGAGATGGCGCCACCAGTGGTGCCATGACACGTACCCCGGGAACATTGCACGTACCCGCAGCCAATGACTCCGGGCCATTGGCTGCGGCCGTGCGATGTTCACCTCCATCGAAAGCACCTTCGCCTCCACCGAAAACGCAGCCGCCACAGCCGCGATTCCATCCTGCGACCTGCGGAATTAACATAATCACAATAGCACTTGTCTGGTATAATAGAACAGCAATTTTTAAAAAATTTGGCTCTTGTAGCTTTCAGGAAAAAAAACACAAGAGGAAAACAAAAAGCAACGAGACAGTTGTACATATGTGGCAGTATCTGTTTAAAAGAACAAGGATTATACAATGTACATTGCACAGCATTTCACAACACTTCAATGCTATAACTGCGCACTGTACCTTAAAACTCAAAAAACAATAATTTTTATACTTCCTTGTTCAAGTGAGTTTGGGAGATTCTATTTTGCAGTAGGCTTAATAAACTCGCTTTAAACGTCAGGTGTCAATGATGTAACTTTTTTGTAAGCTGTAGTTTGTTCGTGATCGGAATTTGACACTTTTGTTTTACGTGCCACAATCTGTGCGTCACTAATAAACAGAGAGTGATTCAAATAGAATAAATAACAACAAATATCGGGTCTGATTGGGAATCGAACCAAGGTGGTTCGCGGAGAAGTGGTTGTTTTGCCACAAAGCGACGTGTCTTTTTTTACCGTTAACATACATAGCCACGCGTCTGCTGGTGAATACAGTGAAAATAACTTCATCTGTTCGAAAACGCAATAAAAGTAACTTCCATGTTTTACAAACACACGCCTCCTGCATCATCACCATCAACAGTCTGAATACGCTCACTGCAGGGCAACGGTATCTCCCATTCTTTGCCAATCAACTCGGTAATGTGCGTATACTACTGCCACGTTATTCCTCCGAACTTTTCATACTCATTGGCCTACCGGACTCTCTGTCTCCTCTTCGTGCGTTTGCCTTTTCTAGGAATCCAGTCAGTTACGCCTAATGAGCAGCGGTTAACCTGTCTACGTGCTCCGTGCCCGGCCAATGTACATTTATTTCTTCTTCCTGACTTCAACTATTATATTCTTTACCCCAGTTTGTTCCCTGACCCACTCTGCTCTCTTCGTGCCTCCTAAAGTTGCACCTATCATTTTTTTTTCCATCCCTCGCTGCGCCGTCCTCTATTTAAACTGAACCCTTTTTGTAGGCCTCTAGGTTTCTGCGCATTGGTGAGTGCCAGCAGGATGCAGATGTTATGTACGTTCCTCTTGAGGGTTAGTGGCAGATTACCATTCATGACTTGAGAAAGCTTTAAGAATGTGGTCCATCTCACCCTTATTATTCTAGTTCTTTTATCTTAACTGAGTTGCGCAAAAAAAAATGAATTACCAACTCGCCCAGCAGTCAGTGCTTCTTTAGTTATTTCCCTCTCATGGTTCGGCTCCGCGGTTACTATCTGTCCCTAGTAGTCATATTCTTTTAAAACTTACAGTCCCCCCTCCATATATCGCAAAGTGCTGTTTTCTGCCGGCAACGTTGCATATTACGGAAATTTTGTGCATAATAATTTTCAGACCTACTCTTCTACTTTCCGTGTCAAGTTCAGTAATCATGAGTTTCAATTCGTCCCCTGAGCTACTCATTAGGGCCATGTCATTAGTGTATAGAGAGTTATTAAAGTACTCTTCATAACTCTTATCCCTCACTCTTCTAAAGCTGCGGTCTTGAAAACCTTCTGTAAACACAAGACAAATAACTTTGAAGATATTGTGTTTCCCTGCTTTACACCCTTATTTATTGGGATTATGTTGCTTTCCGAATGGAGAGCTATGATGGCTGTAGATTCATTGTAGATTTCTTGCAGTACGTTTATTCTGAGTTCGTCACTGCCCTGAATCTACATGGCACTACCACTAATGTCTCGACTGAGTCACTCCTTTTCGGAATCTATGAAAGCTATGTATAGGGGTTCGTTGTATAATTCGCATTTCTCCACACCTGGTTGAAACTGTGAATATGCTCTACTGCGGAGTAGCCTGTACAAAATCCTGCTTGCTACTTTGGATGATGGAAATTTAGTGTCTCCCTAATTTTACTGGCTACCATTTTTCTAAATAATTTGTAGAGAATGAACAGTATGCTGACCGGTCTTTATTATTTCATGTCAATGACGTCTCCTTTCTTTTGGATTAAATGATGTTGGCGTTCCACCAAGGTCCTGGTGCTCTTCCCGTCAAGGGGCACTTCGTATATAAGGTGGCCAAACACAATTTTTCTGCCATCTTTCAGCAGGTTTATTGTCTATTTACCCTCACCAGGGGCTTTGCATCTTTGCATTACTTCTAGGGCTTTCCTTGCTTCCACTGTCGTTACTGGTAGTATGTCGAATTCCTCTGGGCTATTATTGCTCCTTACGATATTACAATGGTTGTTCCGTCTTCTGTAGAGCTTTCTTCAGGACTCCTATGCCACCTCAACTAACCTATCCCGATTGGCTATGACATAGCCATGCTTGTCCCTTAATGCATACATTCGATTTATGCCTATGCACAGGTATGCCTTCGGAGCTTTTAGGCTTCTGCCGCTTTCTACAGCCTGCTCAATTCTGTCCATGTTATACCATCTGATGTAGGCTACCTAGCAACTTTTGAACAACCTGAATATCTCCACTGGCTTTATATTGTCGTATGCATTTCAGGCTTTGTTAGTTTGTCGTCTCTTAATTATATTTTTTATCTCCTGAGATAGTTTCGCAGTGTCCTGTCAAGTGACTGCATCTCCGACTTCCGTTTCACACTCCAATATGCATGAATCATAATACAATATGAAATAATGCAGCAATCATGCGAGGTACAAGCTTGATCGATTGATTGATATGTGGGGTTTAACGTCCCAAAACCACCATATATTATGAATGATACCGTAGTGAAAGGCTCCGGAAATTTTGACCCCGTGGGGTTTTTTCACGTGCACCCAAATCTGAGCACACGGGCCTACAACATTTTCGCCTACATCGAAAATGCAGCCACTGAAGCCGGGGTTCAATCCCGCGACCTGCTGGTCTGCAGTCGAGCACCTTAGGCACTACATAAGCGACCTAGCAGGGCCGTGGTACAAGCTTACAATTCCACCGGGTAAAAGTACCTGTGATTATCCTAATGACTTCATTGTTTAAAGCCAGTCAACCACTACAAAAGGCACACACGTTACTGCGCCTATTTTCTTTAGGATGGGCGCAGAGTTACTGCGCCTATTTCCTTTAGGATGGGTGCAGAGCAAGTTAGAAAATATTTTATTCACTTATTGTTTTAAGTGCGCACTAGGGGCAGGATATCTCTGCTGCGTTCAACTCTTGAAGGCGAAGCTTAAGGATGCCCTAACTTTAGGATTAATTTTTGCCACCTCAGGTTTCTTTTGAGCGCTATATAAGCACACTGGTGTTATTGCACTCCGCTCTCATATATATTAGATGACCATGCTTGGGAATCTGGTCAGCAACATGCAGCAATGCAGCGCTATACACCTCAGCCTGCTTGGGTACTACCGCGAATAGGTAATGTTAGAAGGAGGTTATATTATAATAGACGGGGTGTCCAAATTTCGAGGGACACAGAATCTTCTAGGAAAGTGGAAGTGCGGCTGTCAACAAACACCCTCTCAGTACCAAGAGCAACCTTTATTTGGGGACAACAAAGCTCTTTCTTTCTTTCCTTTTTTTAAATTACTATGTATTTGGATGAATTTATGTGAACACTACCACGCAATCACGATCAGTTACGTGGGCATTACCGCTTTTAGCTTTATAATAGCGATACCGTGTGCAAAAGAAAAGTTGGGCACACACCTTTGAGGCATTAGGACATATAGGTTATTTTTATTTACCGTGAGAAAAAAAAAAGCAGACACAGGTTGTGACATTGTGACATTTGACCTCCCCGCTGATTCTTGTCAGAATCTCCGACATTTTGTCGTAATACTGAACTGTTCCACAAAAATAGAAACGGTTGGCAAGCGAAGCGGGATAAGGGCCATCTTATGATTTTTCTTGTGGCATTGCTCTTTCTCAGTTGTGTTGCGCTGCCGAAATAGCGAAGCATCCATACCAACGCACCCATCTTTCTCTTTAGATGATTAGCTTAGCCTATCTGCTTGCATGCACTCCCTGCAGCTAAAACAGAACCATCTCTGGCTGCGTCATCTTCTCTTCTCCGTGAAAGCAATAATCGATGTCCTCGGCCATTCGCGAGTGAGATCTAGCTTTGCGGCGACTCAATGAAGGGCTGTTTTGTGCGCGTCGCAGTTACGCAAAGCTTCCACGTAATACGCGTGACGTCGGTCGCGTCATGCGTAATTGCTAGCGTCGCTCGCACCAAGCAATACTAGCGCCTATATTATAATCCGAGCAGCTGTCGGGGAGATAAATAGCTGTGGGATGAAAAGGATTTGGCCGACCCCAAACTAATATCCCGCAAGCGTAACGAACGCTGCTGTTTGATTACGCGCCTGCCATGGTTTTGTATCGTGAAGAGCTTGGAGGAGCTAAACGGGAAGATGCGTGTCGCAAGAGACGAGTATTTTCCCAGCAGTTCGTGCTTCTCGAGTATTTTCCTAAGCGTTAGCGCTTGACTGTGTTATCAGTGTGAGTGATGCCTGGCCAAATCGCTCATTTTCACGGTGCTTTCTTTGTTAACGGTGCTAGCTGCCATACGATTGCCCGAGCCTCGGTTATACTTCACAAGATCGGAATTGAGCGGGCTTACAGAAGGTGGGCGTATTGTACCAGAATGCGAAGGAAAGAAGTAAAGCGAAGGAAAGCCATGGAATAGGGCATGGAACGCTTAGGGATTCCGTGAATGCATCATTGTGTTTGCGCAAGCGGGCTCCTCTGCGGTCAAGAATAAAGCGAACTCATTTCGACTGCTTGATCGCGTGACTTCGGGGAACATTATTCGTTTAATTTCCAGTCCCCACATCACGCTAGACGCTTTTGTTGGATGCAATCCGGCAGTTTTTCATAAAGCGCCGAGATCGTATAACGAGCCATTTTCTTGACAGACATTGCAGGCGTCATCTTTAGGCTAAGATGCAGCTGAACGGCATGCTTCACCTATTCTTGAAGCGATGGAGACAGACGAAATAGTTTGGATCACAGCTGCATACATACAGATGTAAGGGGGTAGAAACAAGCGTTGTTTATCTAAGGCCTTCGTACTTTTGCCACAATCCAATTGCCCCACCGCGGTGGTATAGTGGCTAAGGTGCTCGGCTGCTGATCCGCAGGTCGCGGGATTGATTCCTGGCTGCGACGGCAGCATTTCCGATGTAGGTGGAAATGTTGTAAGCCCATTTGCTCAGATTCGGGTGCACGTTAAAAACCCCAGGTAGTCGAAATTTCCGGAGCGCTCAACTAGGGTGTCTCTCATAATCATATGAGGGTTTCGGGACGTTAATCCCCACATATAAATTATCAATTGCGCACAGATGGTACGTCTTTACTTCTCGCATGACAGTAATGAGCTCTGGAATGCCATAGCCCAGTTTTTTTCAAACCTGCAAAGAGGAAAAAAAACGAACATTAAAGGGGCCCTGAAACACTTTTTCAAGTAACCCAGAATGAATTTACTGGAAAAGCTTATTGTCTCATGAATTTAACGCCACAAAAATTTTAACAATCCGTCCAGTGCGAGTGGAGTCACAAAGGTTTGTCGCAATCTGCAATTGCAATCTATCTTTTCTCGTCCCGACGAAAGCGCTGGAAGCTAGGCAGGAGGGATGGCAGGGCCATAGAAAAACGTCACACGCGCCTCGTAACCTTGAGCACTTTTTTTCTTTGAATGCGCCGCTTTCTCAGTGTGATCACGCGCGCACGCGTCGACAAGAAGCGGCCTCCCGCGGTGATCTCTGAAACGAGCGAGGCGCCATGTTGAAATCAGCCATTGGCTGATAGATTGGTTATTCACATGTGATGTTTGGGCATATTCCGTGGTTTGTCGAGAGAAAAGAAAGCAGTTTTTAGCTGACTTTGATCATTTATTGTGAATTGCGTGCCACGTGCTGTGCTATATATTTGACTCGCGTGTTTTCGGGAGCCTCTACTACCGATCAGCAGCGTTTTCTGACCATGCTCAAAAAGTATTGCCGGGCCCCTTTAAAAATAGTCAGCCGTCTGTTTTCTTTACTGTTCGAAGCGAAGTAGGGTTGTCTTAGAACGCGTAGTCATAAAGAGAGGTTCAATAAGGAAGAACAACAATCTACATGCTGTGGGGGAGTCAAGGAAACGATGAAATATGTTCTGATTAACTACGGCGATGTCCACCCAGGTATACGTGTGGGTACAAGCCCACATGAGGCTCTAGGTTTCAGGGACAAACATGAAAAGCTGAACACATCCACAATAGAAGTAAGTAAAATACAGTTAGAGTATTGATAGCAGAAAAGTAGAGATAAAGGACAGAAATAGCGGAAAAATGAGGATGAATGATGAAACACAAATTCATATTTTTTGTTGTGATAAGATTGATTTAATTGAAGTATAGAAGGGGCATTAGGCCAACGAAGAAAGGAAGTTATCATTCCGGTTTTTTTTTTGCGAGCCTGGTGGTACATTTGTTACCACCTCGGTATAAAAAGGACGCTCATCCATCTATGCATCTGAATTGATTGTATTTCCCGGATCCTTCTCAACAACTGCGGCTGCCACCTTGTCATTTCCAGGAGGAAGAAGCACATCTGCGCCTTAGCTTAGCGTTCACCAACACCTGCTGGTTTAAAACTGAGATGGCCGACAACGACGAGTACAATGACTGTTTCGCCTGTTTAACTATCGAGCACGTCTTGTGTTAACGCCTGACCTACGCGAACGAGAGGCTTTACCTCAGTACTCCTCTAAAGCACTTGGATGGAGAAGCTTTTTTTGTCGAGAAGGAATTGGGGCCATAACACTGCCGATCACAGTTCCGAAAGGCTACGAAAGTGTTGTTGCGTTTTCTCAAGAATGTCATATGCGGGGTTGTATCCACGCTCGTAGACATGCTCTGGGAGCGCAAGGCAACGTACACTGGCTCCGATACGACTTCGGCCAGGTGAAAGGTGGCCCTCTGCAGCTTCCTCTTGTCCGTCGCACCTAGATCGAACGGAGTCACTGCCTCGTGGCGACTAGATGAAGCGCGCCTAGTGTGAATTTCTTCCTGCGTCGTCTGCTAGCCACGTAGGCTGCATACGTGCGTACATCATGCTCGTACTCAAAGGGCGGTTTCTCCCTCTCTCTTAGCGCTAGAGTTACTGCTTGTACGCTTGTCTAGCACTGTCTACAGAAGCATTTGGCCTTGTTCAGTTGTATATGCACTGCAATAAGATTTCGTCAAGCATTAGCCGAGTGGTCTGCATCGTGATCGTAGCCATTGTTCGCTATGATTATGTCGGCGTAGGTGCCGCATTTACATGCAAAACAGCTATTTGAATCACTTGTGTGACGCCGTACGTACGTGCGTCCATAAGGACGCGCTGCACAGCTTTACCCTCAACGTAGGTGTTGGATCAGTGCCAAGTAGGTCACAGTGCAGCTGCGCGTTGATGCCACGCTCCCTTCGCACGCTTCTCTTGCAGATGCGCGCTGACGTCACTCTCTCTCAGCCACAGTATGCTCGCCGCGGTGCCCGCAAGTGCCGGCTCCTCCACCCGCTTGCAACACACCTTTCTTGCTTCGCCCTCTTCACCGCACGCAACGCTCAACCACAAGTCGAGTGCAAACACTCCTTCGGCTAGTTTATCTGCGGTTAATTTTACACGAAACCCAACCCGCCTCCCATGTCTGCGTTTCAAACAAACATTTGTTCGAATAAACGCTACACCGAGTATCAATTAACAACATTCTGCCAGAACCCGCATTCTCGTCCCTTTCAACCGGGTCAACGCCGTGCGCACCGCTGCTGCTTCGCATCACATCAGGGTTCCCATTAGAGAGATGGTCGAAATCTTGTTTTTGTTTTTACCTGAAGAACATTGTAAAGCACTCTTGGTGTCGTCAGAAACACGAGGAGTATTATACATTGTGTGAATGTAGTGTTTTAGCAACTGATGGATAAACGAAGTTTTGAATTGTTGTTAGATGTCTAATTGGGGCGCTGTTACTTACTGGGAGTGCGATGAGCTCTATTTGTGCTTGCGATAGCTTTTTATTATATGGTCCTGGTCACACGAAATTATTGTCTGGTAAATTCTGACAATTCTGTATTTAAATTTTTCCTGAAGAACAACAGAAAATTGAAATGACACGGAGGTTATTGAACTTGCATTGACGTGTGCAAGGTTGAAATTGGGCGAAATTTCAAAGACACAACCGTGTTCCGAGATATGGGTTCACTTAAAAGGCAGTAGATTTTCTAAAGTCATCCAGACAGCTTGCCTCATATATGACGCACAATTTCACGCAAAAAGTCCTCTCTTTTTTGCACTATTTTCAGTGCTTTTAAAGCGTTGTAATAGACTGACGCAGAAAAAAAAGAAAACGTTTGTCCCAACAAATAATCGAACCTTTTTTTGCAACAACGTGATGCAGATATTTTAACAAGGCTGCGGGATCAACTATGATCTTTTTCTGCTGTCGTAGGAGTAAGAAATTTGCTTTCCTGAATATATTTATTAATTGTCTGACGTTTATTTCATCAAACCTGAATAGGACGAAAATTCACAGCTTATCCACGAAGTGAATGATGGTGCGCGGGGCGAAGTGTCCATCCGTCCGTCTATCCGTCAGTCCGTCTATTGTCCGTCCGCTCCTACTAGAGCACGTATCGGATCAACCTGCCGCTTCCACATGCACCAACGATGTTTCACTGCCCACTACTTCGAGTGTGATAGCACGGGCTTATTTATTGAAACTGCTGCAGTTATCACTCTAGAAAGGCAGCGATGTCGATGGGCGAGTGTCGTGCCTTGGTGGAGAGAAACGGAGTGGGCGTGGAACGCCGGCACTGGTTCGTGACTATGAACCTGTGCGTTTCCCAAAATAGTTTGATTGCAAACACACAATTTATTCACACACACATACACACACACACACACACGCACGCACACACACACACACACACACACACACGCACACGCACACACACACACACACACACACACACACACACACACACACACACACACACAAACATTCAGGCAGTCAAACACGCTGTACATCCCCCGCTGCTTAAGTGCAGAATGCGTGAGCGTTGGCACAAGTTTCAGGAGCAGAAGCCGTGCTGCTTCTTTCTTTAACTGACAATCTTTGAAGACACGCATGCAGCTGTGTTTAATGCGTTCCTCTTGACGTCATCTTTGTGTGCGATTAACGATACGCTGTATTCAAGTATATGTTCAAAACTTCAGTTACCACAACGGTTAAATCATGTTCATGGGTGGTAGTCGTCACGATGAAGGCGTGCCACTTTGCATCAGGTGGCTGTGTTCAAGTCAAACGGTGCTACAGTTGTGAAACACAATAGAGATTGTACAAGCTCTCATATATCACTGCACACCAAGGACTGTATACATCCGTGAAGAAACGTCCCCTTTCGTGTTATACTGACTCCTAGGTCGGAGGGATCAGCCGTGTTTTTTTTTTTTTATCCAAGACCGGTGCGTATGAAGAAATAATTCAGTCTCGTTACACTATAGCACATAGTAGACAAGGCACAAGCTCAACACTTAAATAAATATACAGAGAGAGAACCAACTTTATTGATGGCATAGCAAGGTCGATAAACTTAATTTGCCGGTGATTTGAAGGGTGGTGGCCAAAAGCTTGCCACGACCGTTTCGGCCCAGTTAACCACTTCTGCCTGAAGACGGTAGTCAGCTGACGACAGGAGCGACTCCCACGCCTCGAGGGAGGAAGCTGGCAGTATTGTTCTTGGTGGGGGGTTACCCTCACATTCCCAAAGAATGTGATTTTGGGTAGCTTTTACGCAGCTGCAATGTCGGCAGTTTGGTGTAACCTCTTCTGGGTAAATTTTAGACAGCCGATGAGGGCTGGGAAAAGAATCTGTTTGGATTTGCCTCCACATCGTGGCCTGTTCCCTTGACATATCTGCCTGCGGGGCCGCGTATGTCTTTCGGTTCTCTCGGCAATACGCTGTAATTTCGTTGTACGTAGTGATCCCTTCCTGCGGGAAGTCCAGGGTGGAGGGGTTCACGTCCCGGTTGATCAAACCTTGGGCTACGCGGTGGGCCGCCTCATTACCTGGATTCCCCGTGTGAGCAGGCACCCATATAAGTTGTATTTTATTGCCTTGTTTCTTATTTTTGATAATGTTGGCCGCATTCAGCCCAACACAGCCCATCGTAAAATTCATGAGCTCTCTTTTTGAATCACTCAGGATGGAATTGGTAGAATTGAGGTGGCCAGCGCGACGGCGGCTTCTTCTGCTTCTAATGCTGAGGTCGTTGTTACGGTGGCTGCAGTGATAAGTTCCCCACTGCTGGTCACCGTCCATATGGTGTAACGTTCTTTCGCTTGTCGAGTGGCCTCAACATACAGATCGTTTGGGCGATCCTGAAATTGTTTTGCGAGGTTTTCTGCTCTTGCCTTTCGTCTCTCGTCATGTATTCCTGCCGGCATATTTTTGTACAGGGGTTTAATTATAATATCTGCACAAGTTGCCACTGGCAGGAAAACCTTGTTCTTGAGCGTGCAACTAGTGCGTCGACCGAGACGGTTGAGTATGTGCAAGCCTGCTTTGGTTCGTGAGAGCCTTTCTTCTTGGGCCGTCAAATACCCTTCTATTAGTTCCTCCACTGTGTTGTGGATACCAAGGTGCAGTAGTTTTTCTGTGCTTGCGTATCTGGAAAGTCCTGATGCACGTTTATAATGCCGCATGAATTCGCGTGGTTTTCGTGTGGAAGAGGACGAAGAGGTTGGGATTGCAGGGCTTGAGACCGGCATGGAAGTGCGCAGAGCTTCGGCATATGTGCGGTTCCCAACATCAGTGGACGCAGGAGGTGGTTCTAGATTTGTAACCGTTGGTTGAGGGCGACGGCTGTGAAGCACCTGCTGGACCTCGTCCCGAATAATATTGGTGATGCTGCTTACCTCCGGCTGTCTCGCCCCGTGTAGTTTCGCGATTTCCTCGCGGACGACGGAGCGGACGATTTCGCGAATCCACTCAATGCTGTTGCTCCCGAAGCTGGCGGAAAATTCAGTAGGTGATGCAGAATTCACTTGCCGGTTGAGTAGGGCTGACCGCTGATGAAGTACCCTCTCCATCGTAGTGGCTTCGGTCAGGAATTCTGCTACACTCTTCGGAGGACTCCGCACTAGACCAGCAAAAAGCTGCTCCTTCACGCCTCGCATCAGATAGCGTAGCTTTTTTTCTTCTGGCATTGCCGGATCCGCTCGCCTGAAAAGCTGCGTCATGTCCTCCACGTACATGGTGACGGTCTCATTAGGCATCTGGATGCGTGAATGCAATGCACGTTCAGCACGATCGCGGCGGTCGGGGCTCCGGTAGGTCTCCAAGAGGCGATGCTGGAACTCGCGCCAGGATGTCAAGACATCACTTCTGTTCATGAACCACGTTCGGGCGCCGTCTTTCAAACACGCGTAGACGTTGCGGAGTTTGGCGGCTTCGTCCCAGTAGTTGATCGCTGCGACGTGTTCGAACTCGCTCAGCCAGTCGTCCACATCCTCAAACAGCTCTCCGTGAAAGGGACTAGGCATCAGCGGGTTCTGGACAGTGCAATAAATTGGTGCCGACGACGTAGGAGTTTCCATGACGCCTTGAGGCGAAGTCATAGTCGCTCTATGGATAAGCTGTGCCGGTGTCTCTGGTGGTAGGCCT
This sequence comes from Rhipicephalus microplus, assembly GCF_013339725.1. NCBI lineage: Eukaryota > Metazoa > Arthropoda > Arachnida > Ixodida > Ixodidae > Rhipicephalus > Rhipicephalus microplus. The sequence continues at coordinate 76,818,875 of NC_051171.1, forward strand.
CGTTGGCGGCGGCTTGTTCTGTGAACTGGCGTGTCCACGGGCACAGGGCTTGTGTTCCGGCTCCTGGGCGGGCTCTTGTGCATGGGGTGCGTCGTCAGTTGTCGTACCCAGCAGCTCCACCAATCTTGTCACCAATCTTGTCTCACTCAAGGAAACCTTCCGCAGAACTGCTCGTCAAGCTAGGACAAAAAGAAAAACGGCTCCAACCCAACCTCTTCCAACAAATTTTAACTTCGAGCACCGACATCTTTTCCGCGGCACCACCGTGGCCTTCGGAGACCGTGTAGCGGATGTCACCGAGTGCTTCGCATCCGAGGAAATGGTTGATGGAGATAAGTTTCTGGACCACATCGACGTCAGTTCGAAGCTTTCGGACGAGAAGAAGGCCGCACTGCATACCCTGCTGAAGGAATTTAAATCTTGCTTCGCCTCTTCATCTAGAGTCGGTCAAACACCCCTCATAAAGCACCGAATTATTACCGACGATGATGTTCGCCCAATCCGCCAGCAACCTTACCGTGTTTCGGCTAAAGAACGCGAGACTATACAGACGCAGGTAAAGGAGATGCTTGACGACGGGGTGATACAACCGTCGAGCAGCCCGTGGTCCTCGCCAGTCGTTCTAGTAAAGAAGAAAGACGGAACGCTGCGATTCTGTGTTGACTACAGGAAACTCAATAGCGTCACCAAAAAAAGACGTCTACCCGCTTCCACGGGTTGATGATTCTCTCGACAGGCTACGACACGCGAAGTATTTTTCATCGATAGATTTGAAGAGCGGCTATTGGCAGATAGAGGTCGATGAGCGAGACAGAGAGAAGACAGCGTTTGTAACTCCCGATGGGCTTTATGAATTCAGAGTTCTTCCTTTCGGCCTCTGTTCGGCTCCCGCAACATTCCAGCGAATGATGGATACCGTTCTCGCTGGCTTGAAGTGGCAAAGCTGCCTTGTATACCTTGATGATGTGGTCATCTTTGCCGAGAGTTTCGAAGAACATCTGAAGCGTCTAAGAATGGTTCTGGAAGCTATTCGTTCGGCCGAACTCACGCTAAAACCCCAGAAGTGCCATTTCGGCTACGATGAGCTGAAATTTCTGGGACATGTTGTGAGTGCGGATGGAGTGCGGCCTGACCCAGAAAAAACTGCAGCAGTCGCCACCTTTCCTGTGCCGTCAGACAAAAAAGCGGTGCGGCGTTTTCTCGGCTTGTGTGCTTATTATCGCCGATTCATTACCAACTTCTCGACGATAGCCGAACCGCTCACGCGACTCACCCGAGATGATGTACCGTTTGCCTGGACTACAGAGCAAGAAGCAGCTTTCACAGAGTTACGGCAGCGAATGCAAGAGGCACCTGTTCTTGCGCATTTTGATGAGGACGCTGATACCGAAGTTCACACGGATGCAAGCAACGTCGGACTTGGCGCTGTCCTTGTACAACGGCACAACGGCGTAGAACATGTCATAGCTTACGCCAGTCGTACTCTCTCTCGAGCCGAGGCCAACTACTCCACTTCAGAGAAGGAATGCCTCGCAGTCGTGTGGGCAACGGCAAAGTTTCGACCTTACCTCTACGGCCGTTCCTTCAAGGTGGTGACCGATCACCATTCGCTGTGTTGGCTGGCCAATCTCCGTGATCCGTCTGGTCGTCTCGCTCGGTGGAGTTTGCGCTTGCAAGAGTTTGACATCATGATTGTGTATAGGTCTGGGCGCAAGCACGAAGATGCCGACGCACTTTCTCGAGCACCCGTGGGACATCCTGATATGGACTCGGAATATGCTGATGGTTTTCTCGGAGCCCTCAGTGATTCTGACTTTATGTCTAGACAGAGAGCCGATCAGGAATTGCGCCCTATTATTGATTCCTTAGAAGGCCGAAATTCTCACACTCCTCGGCGCATCGCTCGCGAATTGTCATCCTTTTGTCTAAGGAGGGGCATTCTTTACAAGAAAAATGCTCGAGGTAGCAACAAAGCCTTCCTCCTCGTTGTACCAGCCGACATGCGGGATGACATCCTCCTCGCGTGCCACGACGAGCCCACGTCGGGACACTTGGGCTACTCGCGGACTCTCGCCAGAGTGCGCCAGCAGTACTATTGGCCACGACTTTCGACCAGTGTACACCGCTACGTGCAAGGCTGCCGCGAGTGCCAGCGTCGCAAGACGCCACCCGTGAAACCTGCGGGCCTTCTCCACCCTATTACACCACCACGGACACCTTTCGACCTCGTGGGAATGGACCTTCTAGGACCCTTCCCTTTGTCGGCCACTGGTAACAAATGGATTATAGTGGCAACCGATTACTTGACCCGGTATGCTGAGACAAAGGCATTACCCCGCGGCACGGCGTCTGAAGTGGCGAAGTTCTTCGTGCAGCACATCGTCCTCCGGCACGGCGCGCCGTCATGTGTGATTACGGATAGAGGAACATCATTTACGGCACAAATGCTAGAGGACATTTTCAGACTGAGCTGCACGAGTCACCGAAAAACAACGGCTTACCACCCACAAAGTAATGGACTGACGGAAAGGCTCAACAAGACCATAGCGGACATGCTGTCAATGTACGTGGACGTGCAGCACAAAACCTGGGACGATATCCTCCCATACGTCACGTTCGCATACAATACGGCAATGCAGGAAACAACCCGATTTTCACCTTTCCACCTTGTTTATGGACGCAACGTACAAACGATGCTTGACGCTATGCTGCCGTACGATAATAGCGATGCTCTTTCTCCAGAAGCCGAGCAATACACGCAGTACGCCGAAGAGGCTCGTCAACTGGCTCGCGTGAACATCGGTCACCAACAAGACGCAGATGCACGACGTTACAACCTTCGCCGTCGAAACGTCGCATACCACCCGGGTGAACGAGTGTGGGTGTGGACTCCTGTCCGACGACCAGGCTTGTCTGAAAAGCTTCTGAGCCGTTATTTCGGACCATACAAGGTTATCCGACGTGTGAGTGACCTTACATACGAAGTACTTCCGGACGGCACAGTGTCGTCACGTCGACAACATCGGCCCGAAACTGTGCATGTCGTACGACTCAAGCCGTACTACACACAATAGTCTCTGTGCTTGCGAGTTACTTCGCAAACGTGACAGTGATCTCATGTGGTGTTTTTTTTTTCTTGACTCTTCCACTGGTGCTGTTGTGTTCGCGCATGGTCCAAGTGCTTGTGCGCCCTCTTTGTTTTCCCTGGCACTCACTTTGTGATTCTCTGCGTCAACGCGTGTTCTAATTATGGGTTTTTTTTTCTTCTTCTTTTATTTAGAAGCATCGAGTCGATGCTTTTTAAAAGGGGGGACTAATGCCGCATGAATTCGCGTGGTTTTCGTGTGGAAGAGGACGAAGAGGTTGGGATTGAGCCGCTTTTTAATGCCGCATGAATTCGCGTGGTTTTCGTGTGGAAGAGGACGAAGAGGTTGGGTTGGAGCCGTTTTTCTTTTTGTCCTAGCTTGACGAGCAGTTCTGCGGAAGGTTTCCTTGAGTGAGACAAGATTGGTGACAATATGTTTGTCTAGTTAGGGAGTTTAGTTTTTCTAAATTCTTCTTTCTGAGTTGGTAGTAGGGGAGCGAGTAGGTGACTCGACTGATTACAAAAGCGTGGATTAACTTGCACAGGTCGGATTCCTTCATTCCCTGATTTTTTGATGCCACTCTCCTTAGAAGCCTAGTCGTTTGCTGAACGGACGCCGTAACTTGTTGATAGCTTCTGTGTTATGAGTGTCATGCTGAATGAGCATTCTGAAAACCCTGATTGTGCGAACAGTGGGGACAACGTTCCAATTTACTGTGATATCGATTGCGGAGCGTGCTCCACTGTAGGGGTCATCTTTCTTGTTTTTGGTTCTGATTACTAAGAGCTCGGATTTGTTGGGACAACAACTAAGGCCCACTTTCTTTACATACTCCTGTACAGTGTCGGCGGCTCTTTGCAACGCGTCACAGATTTGCCCATCTGAGCCTGTTCAGGTCCATATGGTGATATTATCAGCATACAGCGAGTGCCTCATGTGTGGGATCTGATCCAAGAGAACAGGCAGGCCACGCATCGTAATGTTAAACAGGAATGGTGATAACACGGCTCCTTGTGGAGTGCCCCGTGTTCCAAGAATGATTTTGTCGCTTTTTAGGTCGCCAATAGTTAATTCAGCCATGCGTGTATGCAGAAAAGTTCTGATATATTTGTAAGTACGACTGCCGACGTTCATTTGGGCCAAGTTGTCAAATACAGCAGCATGGCACACATTATCAAATGCTTTAGTGATATCCAGGCGCAGGATGGTCCTGGCAGCTGCTGTGTGTCTAGGATTTAATATATCATTGTGAAATTGCAGCATTATATCCTGTGTGGACAATTTGCTGGAGGAATGCCACCATCGTGGGGGGTAGCAGGTCCCTCGACTCTGCATAAGCTGTTAGTCGTCGTAGAATTGCATGTTCCATCACTTTCCCTAAACATGATGTAAGGAAAATAGGCCGAAGATTTTCCAGACTTAATGTCTTGCTCGGCTTGGGAATAAATATTACTCCAGCATGTTTCCAACTTGGCGGTAGTGTCCCAGACGCCCAATGTTTGTTCATAAAGTCAGTAATTGCTGTAATAGACTTATCGTCTAGGTTACGGAATATTTTGTTGGAAATTTGATTATCTCCTGGGGAAGCCGTTGTACGAATACTATTAAAAACAGCACGTATTTCGGACTTGGTTATATCTCGATCTAGCTCATGATTAGTATTTCCGGAGTATTCAGGCATTTGTGACGAGTCTACCTGTGTGTTTAAATACCTGTTTTTCAATTCTTTCACTAACTCATGGTTGGTGCCCGTGTATGTGTAAACGAGCTGATGCATTTTATTGCGCGACTTGCTTTTAGTCTGCTCAGGATCCAATAAGTGCCTGAGGAGATGCCAGGTGTTTTTGTTTCCTAGCTGACCGTTGAGCCTGTCACATAGCTGATGTCATTGTATTTGACTAAGTTTTTTAGTACACCTCGATGTCCCTGTCAATTAGTGCTAGTCGGCGTTTCAACTTTCGATTGTGCTTTTGGCGGAGCCATCGGCGATGTAAGCTGGCTTGTGCTTCCCACAGGTGCACAAGCTTCGAGTCCAGGACGGGGCCGTCACGCTCCATTGGGGTTTCGCATGTAGCCTGTTTAGCATCGTTAGTGAGATCGGTGGTCAACTCATTGAGATATTTGATGGTGGTGGTTAAGCGCTTGTCTCTCAGGAATCGAAAGACATCCCATTTCGTGTGTTTAGAAGTGAATTTTGTTTTTTGCAGCCTTTAGTGGGTACGTTTATGCAAAGCAGATAATGGTCGCTTCCTAAATGTCATTCAGTTTTTTCCACGTAACTGCGTAAGCCTTTTTAACAAGTGTCTAGTCGGGGGTTGTGTTGCGACTGACGCTATTCCCAATCCTGGTTGGTCGGTCGGGGAGCGTGAGTAGGGTAAGACCCAAGTCCCTAATCATTTACCATTGTTTAGTGCCCTTGCGGTCACATTTTGGGTAGCCCCATTTGGTATGTTTGGCATTAAAGTCACCCAATATTATCAGCTGTGAGTGACCCGCTATTCTGCTAACTTTTCTTAGAAGTGAAGCAACGTGGGTACTAGTATCTCTGGGTAAACTATACAAATTTAAAACGTATACACTGCTATCTGAGCGTTTGTGGGGGAGAAGTTCTACGAGAGTGTGAGTTATTTCTGTATATTGCAAGTCATGTTGGATTGCCGTGAGATTGCGTTGCACCAGTATGGCAGTAGCCGGTTGCTTACCGGCAGTGGTCAATTCGTTGAATGTGGCATATCCAGACAGTGTCGCGGGATAGCCTGTCTCCTGTAACGCAATTATATCAGGGGACTGGTCGGTGGACTGGAGGTGAAATTGCAAAGCGGCCCGTTTGTTGTGGTAGCTCCTGCAATTCCACTGCCAGAAGAGCGTGCTAGTCGCGTTGGCAATCTTTTCGTGAATATGGTTTTGCCCTGACAGATTGGGTCGAGGGAATTTTGGGACTTTTGTGAACAATGGGCTGCGTGGGAGTGGAGGACGGTGTCTGTGATGTGATTACACCGGCCGCAGCTGCACTCTCGATCAGAGCGAGAAACGAATCTAAGCGAGCTGTAAGGTTAGTGAGAGCCATACCAAGGGCACCGATACAATCAGTGAGCTGTTGATTATGAGTTCTTTGCTCGCTAGACATTTTGTCGAATAAAATTCCTAGCCTTTCAGTTCGATCACTGATTTGTGAGACGTTCGGGTCTGCGGTGGTAATTACGGCTGTTGGTTTGGCAGCCTTACGTTTTGTGCCCCTGACCGTGTCTACGTCCATTGTGGCAGTGTTTTCATGTTGCGCGGCACAGGCCATGATCTGTTCGGTACTGTTCGCAATAGCGGCGCTAGCGGGCGCTTGTTTGCGTTCCAACTGTTTAATTTTATCATTATCGGCAGCCAATTGCTGTTGCGATAGTTTGACCTGTTCTGCCAACTCCCTCACCTGTTGGTTTTCGAAGGGTTGTGTCTGCGGCTGTCGCTGCTTGTCCGTCTGCTAAGCAACCCTCTTTGCATGTGGGACGACCGGAAGTCTGTTGTGGTGATTCCGGGTCCTTGACGGGGATCGGGAGCGGGCCCCGTCGTCAGGTCCAGTAGCACTGGTGCTTCTTCCCCCAAGCGGCGGGAAAGATTCTTGACAGTTCTTATTGTCGGTAGTAGTACCCTCGGTCTGGGAATCGGAAAGGTGCTGAGTTGCTTTGTCGGTGCTCTTGTCGTTTCCTGGAAGCTTCTTTTTGAGGAACCGGTATTTACAGTTGCGACTGCCGGTTAGGTGGCCGTCTTTACAAACGATGCATTGCGCCGCGCAAGTGAGTTCTTTGCTGTCGGTAGGTTGCGCGTGGCTTTCGCCACAACGACGACAGTTATCTTGTTTTGGCTTCGGACACACGTCGGTCCTATGACCAGTTTGTCTGCCATTGAAGCACGCCTCTACCCGTTCTCTGAAGGGAAATATCAAGAGCGGGAAAGCAAGGTAGCGGACATGCTTGGGTAGGGTATGACCAGCGATAGTTAAGACGAAATGTCTGGGCTTTCCCAGTCGCCGAGCGCTTACGATGTCGATAGTTAGATTGCGGGCGCGAATCTCGTTGAAAATCTGCTCATCACTTTCGAAGCTGTGCGCATTGAATATTATGCCTCTAACCGAGTTGTCTGGTGCAGGGGCGTACACAGCCATGGCACAGGATTGGTCGGCAATTTTCACTTTGGTAATCTTCAGATAAGCCATTGCACGGTTCACATCAGGATTGCTGACAGTGATAGAGTTGTTGGTCGGGTGAATGCGCATCTGGTTGGTGTGAGAGACTGCGGGTGAGTCGATTCCGGCAGCGGCGCAAAAGGCTTCACGGAGGCGGGCTGGTCCCAGATCGGCTAAGTGTAATGAACCCTGCGGTCGCAGGACTATATTGTAGTCTTCCGGTGGTAACCGTGGCAGTGGGTGTTGCTTTAGAGCGGGCGGTGGTCGTGTACGGCAAGGAGTCGGCTTGCCGCGTTGGGTGTCGGTGGTCACATTGTCGGCTGCGTCTGAGCTGTGCTCGGGATCACAACGGCGATATCGGCGTTGCATGGCCAATGCAGTATGTGACCATAATCCGTCATTGAGTTCTTCACCAGTTATTGGCGTTCCTCTTACGACAACTTCCATTTTCCTGTCTGGGACGCGCTCTGGAAGCGAACGCTGACAGAGAAAGGCGGCGTCTTGTCGCAACGACGCCGGAGTTAGGGTAAGCACGGCGGCCTAGCGTAGCCGGGCATGGTGCGTGGCGTTCACAGCAGCAAAACGACTTGCCGGTGTGAAGTGGTGATTTCCAACGGTGCCTGGTGTCATCTTGGAGCGTTGGGTCACTTTTCAGACGTAGAAAGGGAACTTGTGGCGATGCAGCAAGGTGAAAATGCAGAGTCCATGCGAAACGTGTCCGTGAGCTCTAGCGATCACAGCGCCTCCCAATAAATATACAACAAACGTCACACAGTGCGAAAGCCCAGACAGTTGCCGAGAGCGAACTTCCATTTCAATCGTAGATCGCTTCGCTATCACAAGAAACAGTAACGTTCAGCCAGCTTTGTTCACTAATTCGTCAACGCAGGGCTTATATATTACGAGTAAGCAGCAGTTAACGCGTTTTTATTCACCCAGAAGAAGACCACACTGCTGAGTACAGTTGGTATGCGCGCCGCCAGCTGCCTATCCACACTATATATCACGATGGCGGTGCTGCCCCCTATGGCCTGATTTCGGGCCTAATAGGCTGCCGAGCAGTCCATTGGAGTCCGCTGAGCGCTAACGTGCACCTTGACGAACGTCAATAAATTTTCGCACGCACTCAACCACCAGACTGATTCGCCGTTTTAGGTACCAAACGCGGAACTGGGACATCGGCTGAAGCACTCACTTTTCTCTCCTGCTCTCTTTCCTTCACCCTCCCGGATCCCGAGTGTGGGGTGGCCTGTCAAGCTGAGCCCTAGTTAACTTTCATGGGTTTATTTCAGTCTTATTATTTCCTTTTCTTCTTCGGGCATTCAACATTCATCTGCCTCGGCTGGCCGCTTATTTGAACATCAAAAGGTCGTAAGAATGAGCTCGTTGATTATGATGCCACGTGAAACTTGCAGAGCGTATCGAAGGAGAAGTGTTGGCAAACGTAAATGAGGACGTAGAGCATCGCCACATTTTCACTTCTTTCGTCCGTGTCTTTCTTATAGTGCTCTGAATGTCTCGCAACAAGAGTCTGATTTTTCCCCTTAAATACAGAAGGCAACAGCCCTTCGCATAGGTTTATAGTCACTGCGATCTATTCCATCTAGCTCGTTGCATTATGTGGGATATAATCAGTTTGTAAAATTATATTGCGGTTTGAAATCTTGAAGGTGCAATGTTTAGGCAAACACTTTATGTACAATACCATTTTTTCTCACCTTAAAGCACATCCGTGCATCTGGTCTACCCCGAACATGAATAAGCGCCAATACGACATACATGGTCTTCAGCTATTTTATCGTTGACATAGAATTCATGGCCATCACTGAATAAAGAAGACGGACATTTTACGAAGCTTGCGAAAACAAACATGCCACTTTAACAAAGGAGTTAGGAGCTTATCTCCGTAAGTTCTATACCACAACGCTTGAACAATTAAGGGATATAGAAGCAGTAGCAGCAGAAAGCTCGGTTATTTTAATTTGTGAGTTCCCTAAGCGCCTAGCACTCAGTCCTGGCCCTCATTCGCTGATGAAATTTGGCTAGCCCGGTGAACTAATCTTCTCTGGTCGTTCAGGGCTGCGCTGGAAATAGGGGCTTCCCGAGTGTTGAGTCTTATACCTTCCGCTTCAAGAGAAGCTGTGTGCCCTTCCTCGTCTTTTTCCGTGGTAGCCTTGATTTAAGCGTTTCCCTTCTTCTCTCGTTCCTTCTTATTCTTGGTGAACAAAAGATTTCCTCGGTTCTCAACACGTAATCAGACAAGAAGTGAATTAAAGGCGAGCTAACGTATTCGCCAGAGTAAGCTCCGTGGGAAAGTGCGGGATCTGCTGACAGCGCGACGAGGAAGACAAAAGCGGGCTTCCAATCGGATGAATTAAGCGATAAGGAAGGCTGTCCTTGTTGCCGCTTTGTCAACGGCGCAACAGTGAAGCCAAAAAAAAAGCCGCGGAGCGCTGAAAAGGCCCTCATGACGAAAATGATGAGCCTCGCTAAAACATACCACGGCAGGATGGTTTGCGCCACACTTGGCCCGCGTATCCAGGCAGAAAGAGTACACTAATGCTAACGATGAAGTGAAAGCATTATAATTCGGTGTCCTTTTGTTTTATATCCCTCACATCCGAATATATATATATATATATATATATATATATATATATATATATATTGTAACGAGCGAGACAGAGAACAAGAGACAACACCCGATCCTGGGCCAGCTGTTCTTATTCTGCTTCTTCTTCCTCGCTCGCCTAGCTGTGCCAGAGTGCCAGTTTCGGTATTCATCGTTACACTCAGCCATGACTGCAAGCATTGTTGATGGGCCACACGACAATATTCATGTGGGTGAGGCTAGCTGCAGCAGTTGGCATTGCTTCAGGTGGGCGGGGTTAGCTGCATCGTAGTGGTCGGCCCCGACCACGCTGGAAGTTTGTCGAAATTGGCTCCGGCGGCCGACACTGGCTGTGTCGCCCGGGTCGTTCGTCATGTCGTGGTGGGGACTGGGTCCTGGTTAGTCCCTTTGTTGATGACTCCGCGGGACGACATTGACTGTCGCGTGGCAGTCTACAGCCTCGGCCATGCTGCGACTTTTCCGAGAAAGTAGTTCGACTCCGGTTTTCCTTTGGTGGACGAGCAGGCATTCTCGTGGTAGAAATTTTCTGCGGTGATGTGGTTTTCTTGGAGATGGTTCTGGTGGGCGGCCCCGACTGGATCGGCATGGTCGCAGGCTGATCAGAGAACGCTTTCCTTTGTCCCACCAAATTTTAGAAAACAAGGCAGGAAATGGTGGATCCGGCAACGAAACGAGTAGCATCTTATGCAGCCGTCTGCACATTTTTCTGCGGATCGAGAGATGTTTTTCGGTGCGATTAGACATCGGCACGAACTTGGGGTGAAGTCCTCGTGCTGACCTGTGGCGTGGCTCCTGCGCCGTGACTTGCGTAGTCCGTGACTTGCGCATAGTTGTCGCTATGGGGCTCCTGGACGCTGTAAAGTCAGTGATTCTTTAAGCCACGCTGTGTACTGGCGAGAGATCCTAGAGGGAAGTCGTTCCGAAAATCGGAGACTCTACCGATTCAGACAGTGCATGCGTCGCACGCATGTCCTCTTCCGTCTGGTCAGGTGGGATGTTATAAAACTCAGCGGAAAGACCTGTCTCGTTAGGTGGTAGAATGTCCAGTAGGATGGGGGTCGGTGCCTCTAAGTCGACCAGACGACCTGCATTGGCGCCTCTTGCGGAGCGTTGCACAAAGCTTGCCATCAGAGACCCGCCGAACACAGCTGCACCGTCGGGCTGGTGCCCCTCAGGAGCTCTAAATACAACAGCAGAAATGCCTGTGCAAGGCAGACTTACACGATCGTGATTGTTCCCTACATCTTGGTCACCGAGAGATGACAAGATGGTAGGGGCTCGAATCGCATCCTCTAGGTCGGGCTTTTCCCGAGTTTCGTCCTGAGAGAAGGTCGAGTTACATGGGCAGGTAGCACAGGCAATCGGACCGAAAGCAGTTGTGAGCTTGACGCTCCACTCCGCCCATGACTGCTGCTTCCAACCTTCATACCGGTGCCACGCCGCTGCACCTTCCTGAAGACGGTCTATGGCCACATACCATTTCTGATTCTCTGTCCAGGCCGCGCGCATTGCTTGCGCGTTGACGGTTGTCACCCGGCTGTCGGCATCGTTCCCGACCCCATCGAATTCTGGCAGTTCGTAGGTGGACGGCGATGGTGGGGCGGCACGTGAGAATGCGGATATCACTGAGGCAACTCCGTCGAGCTGGTCTGAGAGCTGCGGGAGGGTGCCCCGAAGCTCCCGCGTTGCTCCAATGAGCTTGCCTCAAGGTCGTGCGAGGCAGCTACATCCAACATGGCGTTAGAGGCACGCAATTCTGGTAACATTGTTGGAGCTCTCTCGGAGATTGACGCTGTTAGTTCGTTAGTCTTGACGCGGAGTAGCGCGATGGTACGCCGCAGGTTCGCGGCGCTGTCGTGTGTGAATTCCGTAGCGTTGGTGATCGCGGTCTTCGAATGAGTAGCGGTTGCAGCCCTCACGCCGGTGAGATTGACGAGCAGAGAAGCCTGGACGGCGTTCCCTGGCAGCTCGTATGTTGAAAGAGTGCGGCAACGGGAATGTAAGCCATGGGAAGCGTGAGCGGCATTCCCAAAGGACAGGAGCCGGTGTGAATCCCTGCCGCGAAACGGAGGCAGGGTGTCAATAAGGTCATGCCCTACAACCCTAGGGGAGGCCTGGACGCCGTCTACTGGTGGTTCGAAGGGTAGCTGAAGCGGCTGGTGGGACCCCATTGCCAAGGAAGCGTGAACGGCGTTCCTCGATGGAGAAGCCCACACTGCCGACGAACCACGAAGACACGTACCGGTGGCTTCCCGCAGAGGGTTCACTTGTCGGCTTGCGCTGACGGCAGAATCCATAGCCAAGTGCTGCAGCACTAGCGGGAGACATGCCCAACTCAGTGACAGCAGAAGCAGATTGGCTTGTCGTCTGCTGTTCTCCACTCCGTCGGATTGCGGGATCTGGGCAGAGTGCATGGGTCGTGGCATGGTGCATTTATTGGCATAGGTCTGTAGTCTGGTCGGCAGACGGAGCAGGCGCAGGAAAACCAAGGTTAGCAATTTCTTGCTGCACGACTGCCTGAATAATTGACACCACCGGAGGTGTTTGCATGGTGACCTGGTCGAGTGGAAGTGCATGAAACGGCGCCGGACGGGCCGGCTCAAGCTCGCGCCGAACGATGCATGTGACATTCTCGTGCAAACGTGGCACGTCACCAAGATCGGTACAGGTTGACGTGACAGCCGTTTTAGGGAGCCGTGAAAATTGAAGCCGAACTCGGTGGTTTTTGGCCAATTCGAAGTGGCGGCATTCGTTAATTATGATATCGACGGTCGTGACGTTGTTGTACACGAGCAAGTTGAAAGCGTCGTCCGCGATGCCCTTGAGTATGTGGCCCGCCTTGTCGCTCTCGGTCATTTGCTCGTCCACTTTGCGGCACAACGCGAGCACGTCCTGTATGTACGAGACATACGACTCGGTTGATGACTGTACTCGGGTGGCGAGTTCTTGCCGTGCGGCCGTTTGTCGACCGGACGAATCCCCAAAGATGTCGCGTGGTTGGTCCTTGAAGATGTCCCAGCTGGTGAGCTCGGCCTCATGAGCGTCGAGCCATACACGCGGAGTGCCATCCAAGTAAAAGATTACGTTGGCGAGCATCATGGTTGGGTCCCATCGGTGAGACAGGCTAACGCGCTCGTGCATGCGGAGCCAGTAGTCGACGTCAAGGCCAGGCTGGGCGGAGAACGTACCGGGATCACGGGGGTGGGACATCGCAAGATACGTAGTAGCTGGCGCTCCAGGTGATGGCGGTGAGAGGGGGTTATCATTAGAAGCCATGGCTGGAGGCTGGACGGTGCGGCCACTGTGAAGCTTCGTGGTGAGGACGGGGAACGTTCCACCTCCACCAAATATGTTACGGAAGAGAGACGCCGTATTGATGAGGCTGTGAATGAAATATATTTCAAACCAGCGGCAGCAGCGGCGTGACCGGTAGACCAGACAATGAGTGCAGACCACTCTTCGTCAGGCACACACGCACGTCGCCCCCTAGAATCTCAATTTGCAAGCATGTAGCAATATATATATATATATATATATATATATATATATATAATGAGTTATATAGGAAGTATCATGCAGGATACTGTATAAAGGAATGTATTTGACACACATAGCAGAGTTTACTCAGTTACTCAGCAGAGTTTAGCAGAGTTTACTCCGACGTTTTAGCCGTGAAAATTACCTACATTTCTAAGCAGGCACATAGCTGTGGCTTAGAACATCTGCTTCCCCGTTGTGGTTATTCAGTGGCTAAGGTACTCGGCCGCTGACCCGCAGGTTGCGAGATCAAATACCAGCCGCGGTGGCTGCATTTTTGGTGGAGGCGAAAATGCTGTAGGCCTGTGTGCTCAGATTTGGGTGCGTGGTAAAAAACCCCAGGTGGTCGAAATTTCTGGAGCCTTCTACTACGGCGTCTCTCATAATTATATGATAGCTTTTTTGACGTTAAACCCCACATAACCATTAGAACACCTACTTAAAAGGCAAACGGCCAGAGTTCAATCCTCACTTGAACCCGATGAATTTTATTAAGTATTTGTTGCATCTTTTTCAATTTTTGAGCCAAGCACATCCCATTTTTTTTCTCTCAACCAGTGATACAGACGCTGACACTGACACTAGAATCACTGCGAAATCAGGTGTTCTGATATCTCGTAGACAAATACGATTTGGGGCGCCTGCCAGAGCACCATAAAGATTGCTCCCATAACAGTGGTCTAAGGGATCCAACTTCTGGGTGGAAGTAAACATTTGACTGTTAGAAGTGAAGTAAACTAGAAAGAAAAGTGATGATTGTGCAAGTTCCACACCTATCAGGTTATTCTAATTTAAAATGGTGTTTGTGTGTTCGCGCGTGAGCGTGTGTGTGTTTCATAAGTGGCTGCCCTGAGAGGCTTATAGGAGCAGATGTAACGGTTTGTGCGCGTGTTAGGAGTGACGTCTCTCAGTAACTAGACGCGTTCAATGTTTGCCGCTCGTGTCGTCTTCCGTCCTTCGGTCTTCGTCAGTAATGTGCGGTCAAGATGTCGATTGGCGAGTTCGTTTCGCAAAAATGCCAATGTCCGCGTCATTTGTTGTGAGGGTAAAACCAGTGTTTTCCGTAAGAGAGAAATCGAGTAATATACAAAAAAATAATTTTAAAATTCGTAACTATTGGGAATAGAATCCTGTTCTGCTTGACAAGCTGGTGTTATACCCAAGATCCCCGTGATTGCTTGAAAGTGCGTTTGGAAAAAGAAAAGACACTGTGTGATCTTCATGTAGGCCGACGGCTCTCCTTAACGCATGTAATATTCTTTATCGGAAACTTATCATTACGCTACGTGCCAAAGGAGGAGAATTGTGACAGCTAGAAGTGTTTCAAAGTCCCATCCGCTACAAACCACTTCGACACATTTATTAAATATCAACAAAAGATCTACGAAGTGACCACCCACGTGGTTTCGCATGTTCTTTCACGGACTCGTAGCATATACTTCGCAAACGTACTCGCATGAGGCAATGCGAGAATGATTCGAAATGGCTTATGTTACGCGCACAGTCGTTCGGTTTTCTTTGTTCTTTTTGTGATATAAGTTTGCGTCCAACATGAACCGGCGGCAGGCTAGCAATGGAGAAGGCGATGCGAAGGGGGGTCAGATTGCTATATCTCATTCTACTCTTCGAAGTGAACTCAAGCGTCCTTCAAGTTTTCAATGATGGCGAATATAGAGGAAAAATTGGAAGGTGTTATCTTATACTCCTTGGTAGTAAAAACACAATATATTGGTTTCCGCAGCTCAATATTAAAGAAACAATCAACGCAATATCCACAAAGTGATAGATGTTCGAGGAGCTCGCTCGGAGGTGCATGGGACGATTCTTGGCGAGGTCATATTTGTAGGAAGGCTCCTTAACGAGCCGGTGCATGATGTGCACGTCGAAAGATCTGTGGACAACGTTCCGCGGCCGGCACTGCGCAGTATTGGCTTGTTGATGGGCACGTTAATCACTTATCCTTTATGTCGCACTGGCCACTGCCGTGAGTAAAAGGCCTGATATTCATAAATGGCAGACGTGCAGCTGTCTGGATTTATTAAACAGGGTTCAGAGCAGGTAGGTAAGGGGGCTTGGGAGGATCCGTGTACCCCGTGCTTAACACTCATCGTAGGAACTTGTAACGTGCTTCTGTGACACCGAAGCGATGATCGTCGCCCTGCCCGCATGTCTGGTGTGTTTTTTTCTCTACCCCCGCGTACCCGGAGGCAGCGCGCGCTCACAGACGGCCAGACCAAACACCATTCACAACCTCCTGTTTTTTTTTTTTCGTTTACAATTCTTTCTCTCTCTCTCGCTACCCAACCACCATGTGGCCTTGTTGAGGTGAGCTCCTGAAAAAGAGACAGTTACGACACCACACTTTTCTTTTCACTTTCCTTCATTTCAAAGCCACCTCGAGGAGGTGAGAGTGTGAACCATCGAAAACTGACGCCTTGTAGGGTGCCTCGATACGCACGCCCCCAGCGAGTATCGAGGCACTCTAACGATGGATGGATGGATGGATGGATGGATGGATGGATGGATGGATGGATGGATGGATGGATGGATGGATGGATGGATGGATGGATGGATGGATGGATGGATGGATGGATGGATGGATGGATTCGGCTGTGCCCTTCATGGCTAGGTGGCGCGAGCCACCTATCCATGAAGTTAAGTACTATCACTCAGTGTTTAAGGATCGAATTTCACTCGAGCGTCAATTGTAGCCACCATTCAGTTAGCCTCCTCCTGGTTATTTCTACTCGTTTAAAGTCTATTTTGCCTTCATTGTCCCTAAACCCCAATGCTTTGAAAAGTTTGGTGCCATTATCTTCGACTATAGGGTGCAGCCCTTTGCAGAACATTATAAATGTTCAGCCGTTTTCTCCTCCTCTGCACCCGCACTACATACCGCGTCTGTGCCTTCGTATTCTGCTCGGTACGTCTTGGTCCGCAATACTCCCGTTCTAGCCTCGAAGAGCGGAGAACTACCCCGAGAATTATCGTAGATCTTTTCCCTTGCAATTTCCTGCTCAAAAGTTTGGTAGGTCTGCAGTGAGGATTTCGTAAGCATTCCCGTCTTCCACGTGTCCCTACGTGTTTCCTTCACCTTATTCTCAACCGATGTTTCCTTTTGTCTTGGTATTCTTATGTTGTCTAAATACTTGCTTGACAATTTTCCAGTTCGTTTCCTCCATTTAGTATCGACATTCTTCATGTACAAGTAACAGAACTTACCTAGCCCAACGCTCCTCCCCAATTTTTCTCAATCGCTCCTCAAATTCTATCTCGCTGCTAGCTTCCCTGCACTCAAACGATGTTCATCCCATCTGTCCCTGTACACCCCCGATTTGGTGTATTCCCGTGTGCGCCCAAAGCAAGTCTATCTATGCAACGTTGTTTAATTATGAATCTTGCTTGAACTTCTGCTTTCATGCACAAGACCGCATTGCCGAACGTCAAACCCAGGACCACGACACCTTTCCAAATACCTCTCACAACGTCACACCTATTGTATTTACACAGTGCCCTATTTTTCATTACAGCTGCACTCATGGTGCCTTTAGTCATTACGTATATTTCGTGCTTCCTTAAATACTCAGCCTAGTTATTTTTCTATACCCCCAAGTATTTGTATTTACCAACTATTTCTAGTGTGATTTCCTCTATCTTATGCGCACTGCCTTTTTTATCATTAAAAAACCTTAATTGCTGATTTTCCATGCCGAACTTCAAATTTAACCTATCTCCCTCATTACCACAGATGTCTATCAAACCCTGCAGATATTCCATGTTGTCGACAATTAATACTATATTATTTGCATACATCAATGCTCGTAATGACTGTTCAATATGTTTCCCTTGCTTGGCAAAAGAGAGGCTGAATCCGAGTCGACTCCCCTCTAATTTGGTTTCTAGTCTCTGGAGATACAGCATAAATAACAAAGGTGACAAGGGACATCCCTGTCAAAGCCCGCGTTGTATCTCCTTAGGTTCAGATACATGTTTTTCCGTTTGATAATGACCTTGTTACTTTTATAGATATCCTTTAGAACGTTAGTTATTCCATCTTCCATATCTAGCGTGTCCAGTGTTCTCCACAAGTCTTCTTGAATCACACTATCATAAGCTCCCTTGATATCTAGAAATGCCAGCCACAGGGGCCTGTGTTCTTTTTCCGCTATTTAAGTGCACTGCATCAATGGAAACAGAGTGTCCTCCAACCTTCTTCGTTCACGGAACCGATTTTGTAGTTATCCCAGCACCCCCTCATTCTCCACTCATGTCTGTAGTCTTTCCTTTACTATTTGCATAATCAGGCTGTAAACTACTGATGTCACTGTTATAAGACGGTAGTTGTTTATATCGGCTTTGTCCCCCTTTCCTTTATATGTCATGCTCATCCTGCTTACTTTCCACCCATTGGGAGCTTCACCATTCTTTATTGCTTTGCTTGCTGCCTCTCTTAATGTTGGCTTCGAGTTTGGTCCTAGTTTCTTGATTAGCATGATTGGGATGCCTTCAGGGCCGGTCGATGTGCTATTAGGAACTCTTTTTTCTGCCCTTTCCCACTCTCGTTGTCCCAGTAGTGCCATTGGGCTAATTTGTTCATCCTCATCTGGTGGGATGCTTGCAGCGCTTTCTTTGTGTTTAAACTTTTCTGTCAAGATTGTTTTTATATGTTCCATTGCCTCATCTCCTTCTAGTCTGACCCCTTGAACTGTAGTTATAAAACTCTGTTTCATGCTTGTCTTGTTACTCAGAGAATGGAGATAGTTCGAAAACTTTGCAGCTGCCTTTCTATCCTTTTTGTTTACTTCCGCCATTCACTAGGCCCCCTTTCTTCTAATCTTGTCACTGATAAAATTGGATGCTTCCCTTCTGCAGATCAAAAAGTTATTTCAATTTCTTTTCACATCATCATCCGGTTCACCCCTCTGTTCAGCATACCTGTGTAATCTGCAGGCTTCATGACGTCTTGCTATGGCTCTCTTAACTTCCTCATCCCACAAGCTCTTGGGTTTGTGTCTGCTTTTCTCGGTTGACTTGACTCGTACCTTACCAAGCTCTAACTCAAACAGTCAATTTACATTTGTGTACGTCCACTCTGTTGTTGTATCCTCGCTGATTATTTTCTCAATCTCCTTAGATGCTACTTCTATTTGTCTTGCTGAATAAATATTACCGTGTGGTTGCTCGTAATGCTGCCTTTCTAATTTTATTTCTCTTTCAAATCTCGGGTTGATACGTTTGTGATCACTACCTAAGCTTCTGGACCCATATTCATCTATGTTCATCACCTTTAGCCTATCGTACATCCTATGTGACATTATTGCGTAATCTATCGTCGACTGCAGCCTTCCCACCTCCCTTTAGCATTCTGCCTGTTGGGTCAGTATATCCATTCATATCTTCTATGTGCCCATTCATATCTCCTAATATGTTTACGACGCACTCTTCTCCTAAATCGTCAATGTCATTTCCTATTCACTGCAAGATTTGTTGATTTTCCTCTCTGGCTTTTGCCCTGCCCACAAGTATACGAAACCCAGGAGCGTCATTTGCCCTGTCACTTTCCATATTAGTCATAAATGTTCCTTGCACTCCTTCACCCATTGTCAGTCTGTGGTTTTATAAATGAATGCCCCACTACTACCTTTTCTTTCTTCTGCATTCTGGTCTATTACAATATTCCCATGCATAGTCCAGATTGTTAGGAGGTTGTTCCATGTCTCTAAGATGTGTTTCTACAAAACTATATACTATCGGCTTTTCCTACCTTAGCTGTTCTCCTATCTCTTCCCACTTCAGCCTATTCCTGCCACCCTGCATGCAAATATACCCTATGTCTGAATTGGCTCGGCGCTCGTGGCTACGTCTATTTCTGCCCCGGACTCTACCTATCTTAGATACTGGTGCCACTTTGGAATCGTATCTCTTCATATTACCTGTCAAAGAGCCTCCCTTGTTGTTTTCTTCGTTACTAGCTATCCTGCACCCCGAAGGGCCCGAGTGCCCCCCAAAAAAGCTACTGCGCGTCCTGCATGTCGCCAACCCACCTCACGAACTGGCCGCCCGTCGAAGTGAATTCTGTCTCGTTGAAATTCACCCACCTATGCACCTCTCTGTTTATTTACACCACCTCAAAGCATTTCTCTCGACTCATCTGCGATAACTCTTAGTTTGCGTTGACAACCGCTCTTTGCAGGTTGCCGTCACGCACCGGCACCTCTGGTATATCATACATATCACTGCCTGCAGCTGAGTAGAAATCGCGCACATGTCATCGACCCCTTTCGCCAGTGTGGTCACTAGTTCTGCCGTATCTTCATTTAAGACATCGTTTAAACCGCCTGCAATTATCACGAGGTTTCTTCCATCAGCGGTAGTTTAGAGTTTGCGCTCGCTTGCCTCATGACTGTATCCAGCTTGCGTTCTGTGAACGTCCCTGCTGCAACCCTCTTGTCAACTCTTAACCTCTCTTTGACTGCTTCTGCGCATCGATTTAAATTTGAGTCTCCGGCGATCATCACGTGTTGTGACTTTTCAGCCTGAGCGTCCTGCACCTGAGAGTTACTTGCACCAGTGACGCCAGCTGCTTTGTCCCCTCCCAGCCCCACCACTCCTTCGCTGAAGCTGGGTCTCTCGACCATTGAACCACCTGAACCTGTTTTTCCGAACTTGCTTGCTCTTTATTCTCCGTCGTTTTGGTTGCCGGTGCCCTCTTGTTTTCTCCGTCAGCCGCTACTTTGTTCACCTTCGCTAGTGCCTCTTCTGAGAACTTCAGCCTTTCTCCCATAGCCCTCGTTTTCTCTTGCTCTGTCGCCAACGCAGTTTCCAGCTCGGTGATTCTCATCATCAGTTCACTCTGGGCAACCATCATTTTCTCCATTTTTGTGCCCACTGGATGGATGGATGGATGAATGGATATGGCGGTACCCTTTAAATCGGGTGGTGGCTAGCGCCATCAAGCCGTAATACTTAATGAACAAAAAACTAGATTTTTTCCCTTAAATAGTGAGTTTGAGGATTTGTACTTTGCAGCGAAGTGTTCATTTTTCACTCGTACCTTGACTTTAGCCACCAATCAGATAACCTCCTTCTAGTTAATTATACCCGCTTAAAGTCTATTTTACCCTCACTGTCCCTAAACCCCAGTGATTTGAAAAACTCTGCGCCATCAACTTGAACTACAGGATGAAGCCCTTTACAGAGCATTATCAAGTGTTCGGCAGTTTCTTCTTCCTCTCCACACGCCCTGCATACTGTGTCTACCCCTTCGTATTTGGGCCGATATGTCTTTGTCCGCAATACTCCCGTCCTGGCCTCAAACAGCAGAGAACTACCACGAGTATTATCATATATCCTTTCCTTGGCTATTTCCTGCTTAAAAGTTCGATAGATCTCTAGTGCGGACTTCTTAATCATGCCAATTCTCCACATATCGGTCTCAGCTTCCTTCACCTTCTTCTTAACCGATGATTCTTTTTGGTTTGGCCGCCTGCTGTTTTCTAAGTATTTACCAGTCAATATTGGCAGGGCGCCATCTATTGAGCATCGTTCAAATCACCGGAAAGGCCACTTTGAGGGGTGACCACAGAAGTGTACACACTGGGAACACTGGTGTACACGCCGGCCACCATTGTTCGAGAGGCCGCTAGCAAAAAGAGAAAGCTTATAAAGAATGGCACAACAACTCACCATTGCAACCGTCGAGGTGTGCCTCAAGGCGGTGTTCTTAGCCCCACACTTTTCAGTCTAGCGCTACTCGTCCTGGTTGACGCACTTCCAGAATCTGTCCATCTATCAATATATGCAGATGACATCTGCATCTGGGCGTCAGGCGTAACACGCCTTCATTTGCGTGCCCGGCTTCAGAGAGCGGCTACAATAGCGACAAAGTACCTGGAATAACGGGGACTAGAGCTGTCATCAGAGAAATGCTCGCTTATAGCATTCACGCATAAGGCTATGAGCCCATATGTTATTAAAATTAATGGACACACGATCAACTACGTGAAGACCACCGATTCCTCAGAGTCATAGTTGATCGCGACCTCTCCTGGAGCCCTCACATCGCCCACATGAAAACTAAACTCACCATGATCACCCACGTACTGAGGTTTCTTGCTGGAAAAACGTGGGGTGCATCGGTACGAGCAATGCTCCAACTCTACACTGTTCTGTTCCTCGGTTATATGCGATACAGCTTACTCGTGGTTTGCGGGATCCGAAGAACAAACTTGCGCGTCCTCCAGTTGATCCAAGCCCATGCCCTGAAAATATGCCTTGGTCTCCCGAGATGCGCGTCTACAGCAGCGACAGTCATCAATGCGCGTGATTATCCAGTGAACGCATACATCCGCGTAGACGCTTTGAGAATGCAAATAAGACATTTCGTTCGGCTTTCATCTCATCGCCTCGCCTCACTTCGAACTTCCAGGCCCCACTCAGCGTTCAGCGCAACTGTAGCTCAGCATTGCGCAGTGCTTCCATTGCACTTCACGCATGCAGCACAGCCGCCGATACAATTATTGTGCCTACACCCACTCAAAGCCCTTCTTACAATTCCTGGCATCCAAAATAAGAAAAAGTCGTCGCATCTAGCCCTGAAACAGGCCACATTACTTTTCCTGTGGGAGAAGCACAACGGACGCCTTCACATTTACACGGATGGCTCGGTGTCTTCAGTAAGCTCTGCAGGGGCGGTGGTTATTCCCGCGAGGCACCTCACAATTCAATTCGTGACATCGCATTTGACGTCGTCGACAGCTGCAGAACTTCCAGCCATTCGTGCAGCTCTGGAGTTTATAGTGAAAGAACCTTTGGGAATTTGGTCGATCTTCTCGGACTCGAAGGCATTTCTTCAATGTCTTATATCACCCTTTCGCCATAGACCTAATGAACAGTTAGTAGCTGAAATAACGCTTCTTCATCACCAAGCAACCGAAAAACAGCACAGCATAGTGTATCAGTGGATACCAGGTCATTGTAGTATATATAGCAATGACCGCGCAGATGAGGCCGCTAGATCTGCACACGATGGTACCCCATACACAGCCATCCCGTTCTCAAGAACCGACGCAGCTACAATACTTCATTCGCTTGCACGTGACCTCACACTAGTACAGTGGAACACAACAGACTTCACAAACGCGCGCCTGCATAACTTGGATCCCGATCTGCAGCTTCGTCTTCCCCCAAGGATATCTCGAGATGAGGAGACTCTTCTATGCCACCTGTGGCTTGGAGTGGCCTTCACGAACGCATACTCTTATCTCATTGGGATGGCCAGCTCTCCTACATGCACTTACTGCAGTTGCGAAGAAACCATCGCGCACCTTCTGTGTGAGTGCACCCATTTCAACGTGCAAAGACAAGAACTCACTGCAGCTCTGGATAGACTAGACGATCGGCCTTTGTCGGAACAAAGAATTCTGGGTCATTGGCCGAGCCCATCCTCAGCCCAGAAGGCTTTGAAAGCTTTGCTGCGCTTTTTGTGGACAACTGGCCTCAGAGACAGACTTTAGTGTCTTATACTCTTTGATGTTGCCTTTCTTCTGTCGCAATTTTTTTGTAATTTATCCCTCTCTTCGCAACATTTCTTTTTAACATCTTTCATTCCCCTCACCCCTTTCCCCAGCACAGGGTAGCCAGCCGGTCTAAGAACTGGCTAACCTCCCTGTCTTTCCGCCTAAACTTTCTTCCCCCTCCTCTTATAAAAAGAACTTTAACTGAAACTCCATACTGCATGATGAATTCTCAGATAGCATCAAAGCGGAATAAATGTTGACTTACTTAAGCTGGCGCCCACTAAGACCACCTCTTTGGTCCGTCCGGGAACACTTACGCCTGAAAGTTAAGTGTCGAAAAAAGCCGAAAGCCTTCAATCAAGCTCTGCCCGCAGCATTTTATTTATATCCGCTTTGTCTGGAGTCTCTAGCGAAGTTTTAGTTTCGTTAACTAACGACTTTTTTTCACTTGTTTTACTCCTTTCTACTCATACCATAAAAACAAGAAGTGTTCTAAGCCGGAATTGATGACAGTGCCGGCTTTTGCAGAGCAAATTACGCCTCCAACTAAATTATTTTGGAGAAGACGTCTGACTTGTGAATAATATATGAACATTTGCTTTAGTAGGTTTCCTTTCGGGGCCACATCGAAACGTGGTTTGCTGCGGGGCCTCAGGTCGCTCGACTTGACGTGATCCAAGCCGCTCCACCAAGCGTTTTCTGTGCCATTAGAATTTCATTTCGACGTTACGTCTAGTTGTTCTTTCAACACCAACATTCTTTTTTTCACGTGTTTCTTTCACCTTTCAGAAACGAGTCATCGTAATAACAACCCCTTTATGTTTTTTTTTTTTTGTTCTTCCATGAAAGAAAATCACTGGTGTTAAAAACCGATCGTACCTATCTGAAAGGGGCCGGATAGTTCGCACCACAACTACCACTTCACAAGTTCCGGAACTCGTGGCTGCCAACACCTAGAATAAGAAATTTTGTAAGAAACAAGAACATTTTGTGCGTACTGAAATACTCGAGCAATAGTCTGGCAACAAGTGGTTGATTTACGAAAAATTCGTGCCATTTGGCGCCGCTATTATCGTGTATCCTTGCAATAAAGTGTCACAAAACAAACAAGCAAGTAATTAAACGAATAAACGAATAAACAAACCAATATTTTAATTCATGCATTAGGTCTTGATCAAATTAGAAAAACAAGGTAGCTCTCTTAGAAACTTATCTTAAACATGTGAGGGATAGCTTCAGGAACCCCTTAAGGGCACAAAGGGTTCCACCTTGCATTTTTTTCGCACTATGAAGAGCCTTTCGGCATAATCATAAAAAGACGCTTTCAGTGCTCGAGGCGACATAGAGAACTAGAGAGATGAGGATCATCAAGAATACACTTGTTACCAATAATATCATGACGTCTATATAGTTGTGATCGCATTTATTAAGCCAGATTACTCGATCACTATGAAGAGGGACAGCCAACCACACAAAGCACAAAGCACACACGCGATGAAAAGGATAACACACCGCTACGATGGCGACAGGGAAACAAACTGATGATTACGATTACTATAGTGCACAGATGAAGAAGAAGCGCATATAAAAAAGCCCACAATGGTATTTCTGGGTGTCTCATTTTGTGTGTGTGTGTTTGCTACACGACTTCAAACCAGGATACTATAATAAAGCGCTAGTGTGTGGGAATCCGAATTACTTGCGACCACCTACGTATTGTGCACCTTTACATAAGTGCGGTTTTCGCATTTAGCTTTTATTGTAAATGCAATATAGGGTCCGTGAGGCTCATGATGATCCCTGAATGATTTATCAGCCGTAAGTGTTGTCGTTTTTTTTTATCACAGAAAACCCTGGAGCTACTTGACCGTGCAGCTGTTATTCATCCTTCAGCAGAATCACGAAAGAGTGTAATAACAATCCAATTTTCTGACACGCTGTCGGTGAACCAACAGTGCAGGTGTTCCCGTTGCCGGAATGTAAGAATCGACCAGACTCGAGCTCAGCTATCCTGGTTCACAGGGAGACGAGCGCCGCCTTTCGTTTCACCTCAGCCTCTCCACCGCAGAGAGAGTGCCGAAACCGATACCGACGAGCTTCGCGTTCCTGTCTCGCAAAACCAATCGTTTTAGCCTCTCTGCTGTCTGATAGGGCCTCTTCCGCGTGCCGAGCCCTCGTACGATGCCCCCTTCTTCAACGCGTCCGCTCTTTCCTCCGAGGAAGCCAACTAGTCGTGCCCATGTATCGCAATACGAGTCGGGTGAGCCCGAGGTGCCATCCCAGCATAGTTTTGTGCCCTGTTGCTATCACTGCTGCCCTTTTTCTCACCCTCTTTCACTCTCTCTGTCTTAGACGTCGACCACGCGTCATGTGTCGGTGTCTGGACAACGTCTTGGCTCTGCTCAAGAATGAAGCGCCGTAGCACAAACAAGCGAGCCGAAAGGAGCGTACCGTAAAGACCTGCGTAATATAGCAGTCCGTCTCGCAAATAAATGACTCTGCGCAGACAACGTGAAGAAAGAAATAAATTGTTTGTCTACGTGAAGATGAAGGATTAGGCGGAAGCACCACATATATTTTGGACCATGTGGGGTTTATATTGCGGGCGCCCAGCCCTGCAAAAGAGGTGTCGCTGAGAAGCAGGAAACTGAAGTTTCTTTTTGAATGACGGTACTGAGGTTAATTTTACTCGTGATTACTGCACTTGATGACCCGTGAAAGAAGTCGTTTGGTTGCTCAACGTTTGCGAGAATGGTGGGTGAAAAGTATAAAATCAACCCATTCGCACGAAAGTACAGCGATGCAATCCTCTATAAGGTCGGTTTGACACACAGTAGCGCTATCATTAAGTGTTCCAATTATTGCAGTCGTTGCTCATATATTCTTGGCTATGACTCGTCCTGATGACAGTGTCCTGTATATTGCAAAGTAACAAAAACGCCGACCAAGGTGAAATACACAAAAATTAAAAAGACGATTCGGCTTTCCACACGGGAGCCCTGTTCACAGTGAACAAGGCTCTCGTATGTGACTGTGAACAAGGCTCCCGTGTGTGGAGCCGAAACGTCTTTTTAATATTTGTGTATTTCACCTTGATCGGCATTTTAGTTACTTTGCACTATGCTTGTCACCGACCAGACGGAATTCCATTGAACTCTTGACTATGTCCTGTATATACTTTGATACTTAGTTCAATCCGGGCATATTTCTCTTTCCTGTGTTCAGAAACGACCTAAGCTAGAAGAAAACAGCATGCAATGTTTAGTAATTAATTATCTTTTGGTATTGCAGAAACGATAACGGTGATGCTTCTCCTAACCGAGATTCGTTAACTGCCCACCACTGTGGTGTTGCGGTTAAAATGCTCGGCTGCTGACTTGAAGGTCGCGGGCTTGATCCTGGCCGTGGCTGTCGTATTTTGATAAAGGCAAGCAGCTGAAACCCGTGTACAATGCGATGTCTGTGCACGTTAGAGAATACCTGATGGTCCAAATTTCCCGAACCCTCTTTTATGGCATTCCTCCTAGTCATGTCGCGGTTTTGGAACGTGAAATTTCAGATACACACGTTGGAATTAGGTTACACAATGACGAAAGAAAGCGAAAACGTTGTGGTGTAGGGAAGAGTATTTTATATTCAATAACGTGAAACCTGCTGAAGAGCGAAGCATGTAGAGTGCGCTGGTGTTTGTGATAGAAAAATCTGCAGTTCATTTGTTTAGAAAGGGTTGTTAAAAATTTTGAGTACTTGGTGCGCTACTATCGGAGAGCGCAGAGCCGTCCCGTGGACCCCACAGCCGCAAACAGAGCAGTGCTTTGCCCGCCATCGGTCCACTGACGCTCAATGGCATCGTAGATATGTAACAAAGTGGCGTTTCAAATAAATGACTTTACAGTAGAAATGCACGTTTGTGTGTCTGGTTTTAAATAAGAAACTTGAGTGTCTTAGTAGGCTTCGCCAGCGATTCTGACACCGCTGCTAAGCCAAACG
This sequence comes from Rhipicephalus microplus, assembly GCF_013339725.1. Classification (NCBI taxonomy): domain Eukaryota; kingdom Metazoa; phylum Arthropoda; class Arachnida; order Ixodida; family Ixodidae; genus Rhipicephalus; species Rhipicephalus microplus. Next base: position 76,845,812 of record NC_051171.1, read on the forward strand.
TGATGTTCTAGGCAGCAACGAAAAATCTTTAACTAAGCATATGCATAGTATGGACAAGTGATAAGCATTAGAATTTATTCAATTTTTGTGGTACATACCTGTTTACGATGAACGATCGTGAGGGTATGGCACAGCGAGATCGGGACGACGATTGATTGATATGTAGGGTTTACCGTCCCAAAACCACCACATGATTATGAGAGACGCCGTAGTGAAGGGCTCCGGAAATTTCAACCACCTGGGGTTCTTTAACGTGCACCCAAATCTGAGCACACAAGCCTACAACATTTCCGCCTGCAGCGGAAATGCAGACGCCACAGCCGGGATACGATTTCCTGGACGACGACATAACACGACGATGAGAGCCTATTCCTACGCGGACCCACCCCTAAAGAAGCCTGGCCGAAGCTCTACAATATACTTAAGCCTTGGGCGAAGCATTGCGCTAATCTATATAGCGCGATACACGTGCGTTGAAGGCATGGCCGGTGGCGTGCATGTGTCCGAGGCTATACGTTGAGTGATTAGACGGAGAGAAAGTAGGGACAGTCGACTTGCCCCTCAAAAGCTCGAGCTCACATGAACTGTGGAAGAACGCTACCAATGACGTCATTCCACCACCTCACAACTTCAATTAAAGAGAATGTTCTGCCTGACGTGTTGTATGTATCGCTGTTTTGCAAGAGTCAGTAGCCGGCCTGTGCCACTCGGGGACCAGTAACCCAAGCCGTGTTCAAGGAATGTATACTTCTAGAAACACATTTCTCACCACTGCTATAGGGCCAGGGTCAACAGTGGTGCACCGCTAGACCGTTGACGTCATACGTGACGTATCTGCTTAAGTCAGGTGGCCCCTTGCCGCTGAAGAGCAAAGAAACTCTCAGCTGGGATAAAAGGTTTACCCTTCTGGAATTAGGTAAAACCTGACCACTTATGTGTAAGGAGAATTGCCGCGTGGCGGAGTGGCTGTTGAGCACGAACAGTCAGGTTGATGCTTCACTTCCGAAGGATTCAAGTGCGACGGAATGAGTATGAGTGTTACGTAACTTAGCGTTGTTCTGCAGTGCAACGCCAAAGATGGAAGGGCTAAAGTAACTCAGTTACCTAACTTACATTGTCATGCTTGCTTGTTTTGCATTACCAAGTAAAATTTAGGGATAAAGTCATGAATGGGCAAAAGTCTCAGTCGTGGTATTTTAGTGTGTTGGATACTTCGTCGTATTCCTCCTTTTATTATTTATGTGTCTTATACTGTATTATTTTTAACTGTTTACTCTTACCAAGTAATGATTAGTATTGCTGTTTCCTTTTTTTGTTGCTTATCTTGGTTTTTTGACTCTCTTGATGTCTCTTGCTTTTGAATTGTTATTTTCGTTCAGAGACTGGACGTCACCCATTATCAGATTCTCTTCCAGTATTCGGAAGGATGCGCAAGAAGACATATCCTTCAGAAAAAAAAAAGACAAGAAATCGATGTCGACCGAAAAAAACTCCTCGTGTCTCTTCAACACTTGTTATATACGGTTCTTCGCGGTATTCCGGTCAGTGGGTGCGATGACGAACTGCAGGCGCTGTGCGGCACTGGATACCGATTCTTCCGGCAACCCGTTCCCTTTAGCGCGGTTCTGCGAGAGCTGTACGTAGAGCATTAACCGTACAGACGCACCACGCAGACAACAACGCGTGCACAGTGCGCTGAGTGAGGGAACGTCGTGCATATTCGACATGACTCACGCATCCCGCAGACGAGAAGCCACTTGTGTAAGGTATGCATACGAGTAACTCATAGAGATGAAAACGTTGCATGAGGGCAGGCACGTTGCGAAGCTTCAACACGCCTTATGGATTCCGGGGACGAGAAACGGCTTGTCGGAGGTACGCATCCTTGCAACACACAGGTATGAAAGGCTAGAGGTCCGAGAACGGTCACAGCATCTTAAGAGGGTCACATCTGAATGAAGTTCCTATTATACAAAGACTATATATATAATAATCGTTCAAATTCGTATTTCCTACTCCAATATAAGTATATTTGTTTGACTTGTGACTGTGCATTTTCATGCGGTTACAATACCTGAACGCTTGCGTTGCATCGTGACCGCATTTGCGTTTTTTATTAAAATAAAAAAATAAACGAAGGAATTGTTGTCACCGTTACTTGGGGAAGGCTATCCCTGACCACTCGATTGTTACAAATAAAGAGTGCAAAAAAAATTGCATATGTACATATGTACACTGCTATATAGGTATTCTAAAGGTTCTCATTCAGGCATAACAAACACGTAGCCGCCACGCTCACTTTTAACCTAGTCCGCTTAATAGTGGTCACAAAGCTTGGTGTTAATAATAAACGTTGGAGCACCTTCACATTTGCGTTAATCACTGTTTCTCTAAAGGCTACCTGTTTATATTTATCGAAATAAAAGTTTAAGGCGCGGAGCGGCTGTTATCGTTTTTTGACGATGGCTACCTCTTTCCGATTCGTTGTTGGGGTGAAAGTGAAATTTCGCAAACAGGCGTACTGCATAGTATACTGCATTAGGCGAGTTTACGGGTTTTTGTTTGGACCCAGCTCACAAACATTTAACGCACACAGGAAAGGCGGATTTTTACAATGCAGTTTCCACACTATAATCATCAAAATACCAATGCCCCCCCGCCCCTCTCCTCCTCAAAAAAACTTTCAAGCACTCTCATTGCTGCGTGAGAACTCTTCCATGCGAAAGTTCGTTTCGGAGTTTAGCAACTGCAGCGTTTCTATTCGAGTTTCGGTTTTTGAGTGAACTTGGGAGAGACGAGCAGCAGGTGATGCGCATTCTCGGGATATCGTCGCTTCAACATGTTTAGGAGTAATGTAGTAGTACAAAGTATTCGGCTAGTTCGCACAAATGTGCTTTGCATAAGTCAGTAATCAGTTGTTCCAGCTACAAAGGAATTCTCCTTTCTAAGTGCAGATTGACTGTTACTATCTGCTGCATGTTCAGATATCTTGTCTGCATGTTAGCGTTATCATGTGGGTAAACCTTTTGTAGTTTTCGAGTGGGCGCTCTGGAAGCGGCCTGGGTTTATGCACGTCCATGCTGTTCTTTTTTGCCAATGAGCTAAGGTGCGAGTTCATGCCCATTCGTCTTCTTCAAGTGCGGGCCGTAGGTGAATTGTTCCTAATACAGTGTAAATGAGGCACTTTGATTATGGAACAAAGAGCGCTCTGTGCTGAGTCCTTGGCTATATATGCGTGAGGATGCCGATCTGTCGTGGGAGCTGCTGGCCCAGTTCACACTCAAGATTAGTTAGAGTCATTTGCGCCTTGTGGCTTAGTTTCAAATACATATGATTGACGCTTCTCCCCTCGTAAAAAGTAATTTATTGTACAGATGAAAAGGGACAGGTTTCGGAAGAACTAGGGACAGCCATTGACAGCTTATCTGGTTATCTGTCATATCGGCAGCATCGAGCCTACAGGAATAGCGGATAGCGTTTTGACCCTTTCGCTTGGTAAGTTTCCTAAAGGTTTTTTTTTTTGATGGAGATATTTATGCAATATGATCAAATATATTTACTTACGTATTTACTGATGTACACAGTACTCACTATCTTCCGTCAATATAGACCGCGCACTGTACACGAGTGGAAGGAAATAAAAAAATTACACGAATGGGATGAGAAAAAAAAACAATTATACAATATTGAGAATATAATCTTTACTGAGGCCCCCCCCCCCACCCACCCCCCAAAAAAAAAAGACGAGAAAAGTAAACTTTAACAATGTAACTGCTTTTACTTGTACATGAGCTGTCCAATACTAGCGCATTCTATTATGTCATAAAGAGCGAAAAAAAAAACGAAAAGCAAGATGCGAATATATCTATTATCCGCTTGATGAATACATCTAATCGACTTCGAGGTCCATGCATGTGAGCCACGGCAATAGGCTAAGGCGATGAACGAACGAAGCCTAACACATTCTTGTTATAGTTCACTTTCTTTATGACTAATATCAAAACATCATATTCAAGGCGCCACATCTAATGCGCACACTCCTCGCGAAATGCAACCAACCCGGTCTTTCTCTGAACTTGTTGAGCAACGTGTTCTTGGTGCTTAACCCTTTTCACTTAATCGGGATCTATTGTTTTCCTTTCGTCTTTCCAAATCATTGATAAGCCATAGTCTCAACAAAGACAAAAGCCCTCTTTTTTGACTGAATAATCTAGGCTGTTGTATGGTTAGAGCACTGCCATGTTGTCGCTCATGGACTTTATACACTTCAAAGTGTCACTAATTGGAAAGTAGGTTACTTTATCATACCGTAACGAAATGAACGCTGCCTAAAAATGCTGATCTCATATCAAATTGTGGCTTCGTTTGTCGCGCCATTCATTAAAGACCAAGAACCATCACGTGTAGATTGACACAGAAAGCTGGATACAATGAGAATTAAAAATAATAACCCTTGCTGTGAACTCACTCAAAGTCCCAAACCATTATTATTTTCATTTGTTTCCTTCTTATTGTCTTTTTCTTTCAGTTTGCGTTGGCCATGCTGTTTAAGATAAGCTTTATTCACGTATTAGTAGAAATATCGTACGTGTGAATTAAAAAAAATAAATGAAAACCCTGAAGCCCTTGGCTTGTGGTGAAGATGAGGACAAGCGAAGCTTTGCGTTTGCGTCCACGCGTCTGGCGTACTACACTTTCTTTCTTTCTTTCTTTCTTTCCCTCTTTCTTTTCCTCTTTCTTTCTTTCTTTGTTTCTATCTTCCTTTCTTTCTTTCTTGCTTTTTGCTCTTTTTTTTATTTTAACGTTCGTTTTTTTTTTGTTAATTTACCGCTCACTTTCTTGTTTACGTTATTTTCGTCTTTTGTTATTTCTTCGCTTCTTTCTTTTTCTCTTTCGTTCCTTCTTCTTTCTTTGTCTTTCTTTGTTTATTCGTTTGGTTCTTCCTTCCTTTATTTGTTTTTGTTTTTTATCCAGTTCTTTTTTGTTTCGTTTTTCTTTCTCTCTTTCTTTTTTGCTTTATATTTTTGTTTTCGTTATTCACTGTTTTTTTTTTCAACGAATCTTCCTTCCGTTCTTTCTCTCTAGCATTCCGTCTTTTTTAGTTTACCTCTCTTTCTTTCTTTTTTCTTTCTTTATTTATTTATTTACTTATTTATTTCTTTTTCTCTTTCTTTTTGTTTCTACATTTCATGCTTTCTTCTGTTTGTTTCTTCTTTCTTTCTTTGTGTTTGTGTTTCATTTCTTTATTTCATTATTTCTCTCTTGCTTTCTTTCTTTCCGATCACTTTTACTCCTTCTTTTTTGCTGTATTTCTTTCGTTTTCGTTCTTTCTTCTTTTGTACTTTATTTCCCTTTATCTCTCTTTTTTCTCTTTTTTCTTTCCTTCTTTCTTTCATTTTGTCTTTCTCTCTTTCTTTCTCTGTTTTGTTCTTTCTTCATTTTGCTTTCTATTTATATTCGTTTCTTTCTTTCCTTCTTCCTTTCTCTCTTCTTTCTCACGTTCTCTATTTTCGTTTCCTTCTGTCGTTTTTCTTTGTTTGTATTCGTCTTTTTTATGTATTTATTTCTTTTTGTTATTTTTTCGTTCTTACGTTCTCTATTTTTGTTTCTTTCTATTGTTTTTTTCTTTCTTTGCATTCGTCTTTCTTTCTCTGGCTGTTTTTTTTTCTTTCTTTCTTTTCGATCACTCTTGTCTGTTTTGTCTCTCCCTTGCGTTCTTCATTGCTTACGCTTTTTTTCTTTCTTTCGTATTTTCTTGTCTTTCACTCTTTACTTCTTGTTTGTTTCTCTATTTCGATGTTTCTTGTTCTTTCTCTCCTTATTAGCAGCCATTGGCATGTATATTGAGCACTATCTGACAAGAAAGGGTTGCTACGTTATACTCGCTGGGTGTAACCTCCTTAGCTTGAGAAAGGTTTAGCGAGCGTTGAGCCGCAGTGCCATGAATACAATAAACTTGTATATACCATGAATGAACTCGAGGTGGTTAAAAATGGGAAGTAGATACGAAGCGCAAGCCGTAAGAAAGTAAAAGCCGAATTCTCCGCGTCTCATTTTCCATTAGCAGCCATTGGCATGTACATTGAGCACTATCTGAGTGAAAAAGTTTGCTACGTCATACTCGCTGGGCGTAACCTCCTTGGTTTTCGAAAGGTTTAGCGAGCGTTCAGCCGCAGTGCTATGAATACACTGAACTAGTATATACAATGAACTCGAGGTGGTTAAAGGTGGGAAGTGGACCTGAAGCACAAGCCGTAAGAAAGTGTGCGTGTGCCACCTCTCGTTAAGTCCTTGGAATGTCCGCTGGATGGCGGTGAATATGCGGAATATATGATGAAAAGGTGCGAGATGGTGGTACTTGGAGTGTTGAATAGATGAATGAACAGACACACAGACAGATGCATGGATGGACGCATGAACGGACGCAGGGGCGGCTGCATGGACGAACGCAGGGACGGACGCACGAACAGATGCACGCACGGACGGGCTGATGGACGCATGGACGGTCACACTGGCGGACACATGGACGGACGGAAGCAAGAACGAATGGGTGGACGAGTTCTTCGCCCCACTCTCCATCATTCACTCCGTGGATATGCTGCCATTTTTTTCTTTCTATGTGTTTCTTTTTCTCTTTTCTCTCGCACTTACTTTCAGTCATTTTCTTTTTTTCTTCTGCCTTTCTTTATTTGTTTATTTCACACTGCGCAACACTTTCTCCTAAACTGTTTCATTCTTCCATGTCTGCAATTGAACACTCATCAACGGGCTTAGCCGCATGTACTTGATTTGCTTCCGGCTGCACCAACGGGGACGTCTTTCTATCATAGCAACATTGAAATGCGGCATCGTGAGATGACAAGTGGCACCGATAAAAGATCAGATTGCATATCGCGAAAAGGCTGATCGATGACAAGCACGCGATCGAGAGAGCCGCAATTATTCTAAAACGGCACCCGCGAACACAAGTCTGGCCCACGTAAAGTCACGCTCAATGTGAGTTGCAACACACTTGTTATGGGTAAAATCACCTCAAGCCTGAAAAATGTTACCGACAAACGTTAGATTGTTTCAGAAAACAGCATAGAATGAAAAAGCTTAATTCACAAACTTTTGCTATTTAGGTGTCAATTTGCAGTGTGTCGCGGGATCGAATCCCGGCGGCGGCTGCTGCATTTCCGATGGAGGCGGAAATAAATGTTGTAGGCCTAGGTGCTCAGATTTGAGTGCACGGTAAAGAACCCCAGGCGGTCGAAATTTCCAGAGCGCTCCACTATGGCGTCTTTCATAATCATATGGTGGTTTCGGGACGTTGAACCCTACATAACAGTCAATCAATCACTTTGCAGTGTTGGCGTCATTTTGAGCACAGACGGCGCGTTGCAACTCATATTCATCATGACAGCACGCTATTTTGACGCTCGCCGGCGTCCGGTTCATTGCGTACAACACGACCAAAATGTGTGTGTTTCAAAACTATGCTTAAAAAACAAAGTACCAGCCTGTCATGACGCTAAACATTTTTGCGAATCTAGCTGCCTCATAGCCAGGAGCACTTCAAAACAAGAAGCTTAACCTCAACTTGTGCTCAAATATTTGTGGTCCGTGTACTGTTGCATTTTACTGTGCGCACTTGATGTTTTCTGGTGTGACATATTTCGCGCACTTTATTTAATTTTATTGTGTATTGCGTTTTCAAAGCGAGAAGGAGTAGCTGGTGCCACCATTAAGACCCCAACTTCTTCTCCTTTGCATTACTTCATTTACCGAAAACAAAAAAGAACTTCTTGAATTTAGCCAGTGACGAATAATGTGACAAACATATGCGACATATGTAAATACTACCGGTCGCGCGATTCAGAATACTCACCAACTCAAAAATATAGCAAGTGCTGATTGATTCGTCCGTGGTGTCACCATTTCCCATTGCAGATCTTTATGCAGTGTGTTTCAAGAAATATGTCCTAGGGTCCTAAACAATATATCTCTAGGGACTTGCGTCGCGAAACAAACGATGTGACTATTACGGACGCCGTAGTCGAGGGCCTCAAAAAATGCTGACAATATGGAGTTCTTGAACGTGCACCCACATCTAAAGGCACGGGCTTCGAGCATTTCACCCCAATTTAGATGCAGCGGTCACGGAAGGGTACGATCTCCCAACCTTCGGGCCAGCATTCGAACAAGATAAGTGCAATGGTCGACAGTGGCGGGTTCTGAAGATCCACAAAAATAGGGAACCGGAACTCATGCTTGCTGCTTTCAAGTTTACTTTGCTTGTAGGAACACACGTTGTACGATTTTTGGAAAAAAGGCAATAATTACCACTGCAATTATAATAATTAGGTAGTAACTTCCTATTTTTGGATATGTATATAGTTGCGTGAAAGAACAGTGCATAGCCGTTATTCAAATTTCGAAACATTTTTTTTCTTTTGTACTGTACGTGTGCATACTCGTATACCAGGGCAAATGGAGTGCAGCAGAACACTCTTAATTACCACTTAAATTTGAAAACAACAATTACAAAACAATACATGAAACAGTTATTATCAACCTCGGAATGGCAAGATTACACTGAAAATATTGTGACAGGGTTGGCGAGCCATACTGCAGAAAGTCAGATGCCGGCGTCGCCAGTGGGTGTGCTTAGTGAAAAAATTAGATGGATGAAAACAATACTAACTATGCTTCTAACCGAAACCAAATATAGATATTCTTCGCGACAGTCAAGCATCCTGCGACAGAGCCACTCCACTGCCTGAAACTGCTTCTGAAAGATAATATTTACATGCATAATGTCGAGCCAACATGAATAGTGGTTGGCTACCCGCTTTTATAACAGTTTATTTTTATGCTACGTATGAACTCCTGTGAATCGGCAAGCTATAGCGAAGCGTCGCCTGAACCTGGAAGAATGGAGTGACGACTATTGCTATATTACTTGTAATTATAAAAAAAATAATCCTGTTGGTACCTTTTCTGCGCATTCTTTGTTTATTTCTCCGAAAGTGTCTGCTATATATGTATACTTTAAATAACTTTGTTTTGCAATTTGGAGACCCTTTCTCGTTATGCTTTAATTTGCTTCTGCTAAGTGTCGTTGCGGGGTTATTGGAGGTGGGGCCAGTGAAGCTACATATACGCAGCTTTTTTCTCACCTTCCAAACCGCATCTGAAGTTTTTGTACTTTGTGTGACAAATGAGCCAACTTCAGACTTTAAACATATAATATGCACACGTTTGCCCAGTAGCATGCAATACTTCTCGATAAAACAAACGTCTGTGCTCAAAGCGAAGTGCGGACGTCAGTTTTTAAGACGGCTTACCCTTTAGGCATCAAGGAGGACGGCATGCATCGTACGTCTCTGACAACCACTACTTCAGCGTCCATTCACTTCAAAATCTTTGGCTCGAAGGAGAATAAATAAATAAATAAATAAATAACAAAAGAAAACAGCATAGGCGTCCTCTCGCTTATAAAGCTTCGCATGAAATCGATTCCCACGATGCACGGCATCTGCTGGAATTTTTCACCCCCACAACTTGTTGTTTAGTGACCGAACTTTTCATTATTAAGCAGCGGACAAACAACTTCCACATAGATTGCTTGCCCACAAAAACAACAAAAGAGGAAACAAACAAATACTAAAGAAATATGTAAGGCCGATTTGCAATAAAGAGCTCAAAGCTTTCGACGCGATTAAAAGCACGATTTCTCGCTGCGCTCGCGGGATGCTTTTAAGCCACCGACCTGTTTACGGTTCTCTATCTCCAGTCTTGTTTACTGTTTACAGCTAGAGGCGCAGATTGGCGCATGTGTTCTCACGCTTGAAGCTTTCCGCTTGCCTTTTTGTCGCGTCGTTGTCATGGTTTTCAGTGGCGTCTACAGGTCGATCGTACTCCTTTGTTCCATTGCTTTCTAGGTGGATAGATCTTGAAACATCCGCACTACCTGGAAATTCCGTACATGCACGCTTAAGGGTTGCTGGTAAACACCTGAAGAGCACTGCCGCCTCTTCACAGCGATTATTAATAACGAGCCGAGCGTCCCAAATGCCCAATAACTTAAAGGTTGCCGCGCGGTTTCTGGAACGTTCTTCTGTACCTGAGGCAGCCTCTGGAGGTATAGCATTATTTGCTCAAACACTTCTACGTTACTCTTTTTTTTTTCGTTTGCTTGCCCCATTAGATCACAGTTGCTGTTTCGTTACTTCGACTTGTCGCCTACGACTGAGTCTTTTACGTCACCAAGCAATCTCATTACTGCACATATTATATGTGCGCAGAAGCGTGTTTCAGGGCAACGCTGTTTACAGGTAAACGCCTGTGCAAGGCCTCCCAGGCGAGGGGTAATCTGAAAGTGCGCCCGTACGCTAAAACCCGTTGGGAGATAGCTATATATACCGGAGCGCATCTTTATTGATGGTTGGCAGAAAATTTTGGCCAACAGAACAAGATAGCATCTTTAGGTTAGATGCCGCTTTGCCGTGGAGCCTCATTGCGATGCTCCCCTGCGCCACACGTGAGTACCTAAAAGCGCAAGTCTTAACGAATAAATAATGAAAGAAAGCGTGATGATGATGGCACAAACATTTATCGTCCTGAAACAGTGTTTGGGCTCACATTAGGTGGGAGGGTCTCTCAATCCACCAATCCTTTGCTCGCGATCGCCTCTCGGGTCTTGGCGACGAGTCGTCATCCGTCGTCTAGGTCCCTTGGAGTTCTTGGCCTTTCATGAATAGGCGAGGAGGTTGATACGAGTGGTCGTTGCGGGCTTGCTGTTGCCGTCTTCGTGGCGCCGCGGGCTTTCGAAAATTAGGTGTACCAGTGCATCTAGCACGTAACATATAGAAGATAAACAGCGAGAATAGGAGGAAGAAAAGAACGAGACAGATATATAATTGCTGCATCTGATAACCAACTTGCATGCCTTCCACTACAGTACGGCATTCACTCCGGTGTTGTTACAATAATACCTGAAAGCATATCTAATATCGATCGAATTGTTCTTATCGGTTTACAACGTTATCTTTAAGTTCGAAAAACAAGTGCACGCCTCAAGCTAACGTCAAAATGTTCAAATATTGACGCACATGCGGTACTCACTATACACATCCGCCAGGCAACATGCGAACCTATGCAAGTGTTCGATTTGTTGATGGTTTTGCTGCTGCTCATGATGATCGAGTATGCCTGAGTGATTTTTTTTTTAGGGGCGAAGCTCCTTAGGGCGTGGGCTGTGCATCCCCGGTAGCCTGTATGTAGCCACCTCTAGTTTAGTTCTTGCAGTGTTCACTAGATGGCGGTACCGTCTCCTGTATGTAGCCACCTCTCGTTTAGTTCTTGTAGTGTTCACTAGATGGCGGTACCGTCTCCTGTATGTAGCCACCTCTCGTTTAGTTCTTGTAGTGTTTACTAGATGGTGGTACTTGTAGCTGATGATCAAAAGATGCAAGATGTTATAAACTAGAAAGCGGTACTTGTAGTTGATGAAAGACGCGAGATCTTATAAAATAGGAATGATGTCACATATGGCGCGTGTCATTGGTTGAAGGCAATCGTTCGATTTAGTGCGGCGACGTACGCTAGGGGGAGCGCTAGGGGGAGCGAATAAAATCGAGTGGGCAAAATGTACAGAGGATTCATGGTTTACCAGGTTTACCTCCGGAGCTTCGCCCACTCATCATCATTCACTTCGTGGATATGGCGGAATTTTTCGCTCAGCATTCACATAACAACTTGTTTATTCAGCCGACTTTTCGACGGGAGCCCCGTCTTTTTCAAGGCATAATACTATATACACATTTTCGTGTCTTCTTATAGCTTCTCGATACAGGAGAGAAGGGGAAAGAAGAAAAATATTAACAACAAAAACGACGAAAAAAAAAGGAGGAAGAAACGTTAGAAAGAAACAAGAGAGGCATGGTAGGATTAGCAAGGAGCAGGAACTCAACAAAGGCGAACGTAAACGAGCTATGCAATCTTTGTCAACAATACCTCCTGAGCACCTACCCTTCCCCCAAGTGGACAGTATGACCACAGTTTCTGTATTTCACCCTGCGGTGCAATCTATTAGCAACTTGCCCTCCTTTGAATTTTACGGGAAATCGGTGGGGGGAGCTTAAGCGCTTCAAGTGCATGTTGGTGGCGTTGTAAGATATGAAAGAGCCGGTGATTGTGGCGCCGCTATAATTAATGAATATATATATATATATATATATATATATGAGTAAAGCTCGTGGCTCTGGGGTAGAATACTTGTTTGCCACCACGCAGACGTCTTGGTTTCGAGCCTCATTCAGACCCGGGAATAGATGATTGATGTTATTCATATTATTTGCTTGTTTCTTAATTTTTAGGTCACTTACAAAATGAAAATTGTTTGCTCTCAACAACAACTGGGACGCCGACCTCCGGCCCAAAACCGAATCCAGATTGTACGTGAAACTAGCTTTTTAACGCGGAAGCTTCACAATAATTTCCTGAACCAGGAGAAAGACAGCTTTGCTCCGCCACAACGCAATTGTAACATGCGGCGAAGAGCCTTACAATTTGGACGGAGCTTTGTATTATTGCATAGTGCGCCTCTAAAATGGCAACCCCTCGCTCTACAGCTGGCGGCAATTGATGACTAGGCTACGCAGCATATGCCCTACATAAGACAGTCAGCTTTCTATAGAGCCTATTTACCGCTAGCGACAAGGAGGGTTCATTCGTCATGTGGGTATAGCGCACCATGACAAAGATGCAAAACAGAGAGAGACACACACACAGCGCTATCCCTAAATGAATGATGAATCCCAACCACTAGCCCGGCAAGTTGTTTCGGCGAGGAGAGCTCGTAGGAGCTTCAGCGTGTTTTTTATTATCAGTCAAATGGTACTAAGCGCGTGCTTAGAAAGCTTAAAAAGGTCGTTGCGATACGCGTGAGCCTTCCATTACTATCACCTGTACTTTTCCCTAAAGGGCGTTGTTGCTCGGGTGCGCAAGTTTATCTCTTTACGTAACCATTAGTACGTCTTCCACTTCAACTGCAAAGTTTGCGTTGAAGCGAAAGAGGTCACGAATGTCCCTTTGGTCGGTGCAGCGGCCACGTTTGTCGAAAGAACGCGCTGCTAAAACACATAGAAGTAAAAACGGTCGCAGTTTGTTCACGCTCGCCCGCTGTGTGTTCCTTTCGTGCGCCGTTTATGCTTGAGCAGCGCACTGCAAGTTTTGAGTGGCTTGCCGTTTTCAGTGTGAGATTCCAATTTGTTCCTATCGCAGTTGTTGCCACGCCCTTACCGCAAAACTGTTATTTTTTTCGTTTTTTTTTTACGAGAATGGATTTCGCGGACTACGAAAAATAGCTCTAAAGGAGACATTCATTTGAGAACCACTGCCTGATAGTGGTATCATGCCAGTAAAAAGGAAACAACACACACACACACACTTCTCGGGAAATAATTATGTGCATCATAGTTGAGAATGCTTCCGTTGTGTTATATATATATATATATATATATATATATATATATATATATATATATATATATATATATATATATATATATATATATATATATATATATACGTCACAGTATCCGGAAAACTTTAAATTGAATTCATCAAGGAGCACGTTTATTAAAGTTGCATACTTTTACTGGTCCACAGTTCCGTCGTGACGTGGCCTTCTTCAGAATAAACTGTTTTTCTTTCTTTTCTTTCGTTCTTCCTTGCCTTTTTTCTTTGTTTTTTTGCTTTATTCTTCTCTTGTCTCTTTTCTTTCTTCTTCCCTTCTTTTGTTCATGTTCCTCTCCTTGTGTATTCTCTTATTTATTTCTATCGCTTTCTTATCTTCACTTTTCTTCATCGTTGCTTGCGTCCTACTTTATTTATCTTTTTCTACATTTTTTCTTCTTCTTCATCTTTTTTCTCTACTTATCTTTTTCTGTGTCGCCCGTTCCCTCCTCCATACATCACGTTACTCTGCCTCACGGTCACTTCTCTTCCTCACCCCTTGCTGTGCTGTACCATTCATGGTTCCGCTCCGATTTCCTTTCATTGGCTCCGCCTCGTCCTCGGGTCACACTTCATCATGTCCACTACCTCATCACGTCGCGCGTCATCCTTACAACCAGTCGAATTGTGAGCGAGGCTGATCCATGTTTGCAATACATTTACTTATTGCCATTCCGATTATCTCTATCAAGATCGGCATAACGCTGACAGGTGCGAGATGTAAACTCTAGCAGCTCCAAAGTTTGCTGAACAGAACCCTTCCCCCCTGCTTCTCACAAAAGCAAAGAGAACCTGTAAACTATTCCACACCATCCACATTATATATGTGATAAGCTTGGAATCATGAGTTCATATCTACTTTCTATGTTCTACAATTCAAAGTGTTGCGAATCGTGTGTTGTAGAACTTTGCAGCACGCGACGCGCAGCTCTTCGATTTCAGGTTGCGTTTCTGTGCCTTCATGTACTGCCATTTTTTTCGAGCGTGTATATGCGTATAAATGTTGAGAGGCAAGCATTTTTACTTTGTTATGAAACGTTGTACTGCTTCCTGAAGCTTGTCTAGGCTATATACGCGAGATGGTGACCACCGAAACGGCGGCAGTGTTATAAATTATTCACAAACTTGCATAAGCCCCAAGTTTGAGAAGGAAACTCCAGCAGAGTCACTTCGGCAAAGACCAGGGAAAGACGCCGATGTCAGGGCTGTCGCATTTGCACTAAACGACAACATATCAAACACACGCTAAAAGAAAGCCGCGTAGAAGTATTTAGATCGTGTGATACTGCATACCGCACGATCCGCACGCTTACAGACTTGGCGATAAAGCTGCGTTCGGTCTTTATACGTCCATACGTGGTCGAAAGAAAAAAATGACAGAAAGAACAAAAGGAATGAAAAAGATGGAAAGACAGGAAAAAAACAAAAAAAAAGAAAGAAGTAAAGGAAAAAAAAGTGGCTGGCTCTTCGTCACGCCTAAACTCATTCACATTCAGCATCGCTTCCATATATGAGCAAGCCCTTTGTAAGCGTCCCTCTATATAAAAAATACATATCCATATGAAAGGATAGAAGCAGAGTCCTTTCACTGGTTTTATTCTGAGAGTTATTACCAAATGAATGTAATACTCGCTTTCGTATGGACTGGAGTTCATTCTATCACTAATACACTTTCTTCCCCTTTCTCGCCTTTTTTTTTCTTTATTATATCATGTGCCTAACCGGAAAACTAGCGGCCAGTCATAAGCGATGTGCGCTCTCGCGATG
Organism: Rhipicephalus microplus; assembly: GCF_013339725.1. Lineage (NCBI taxonomy): Eukaryota > Metazoa > Arthropoda > Arachnida > Ixodida > Ixodidae > Rhipicephalus > Rhipicephalus microplus. The sequence continues at coordinate 76,861,082 of NC_051171.1, forward strand.
TTTGTTTACGCCCGTTGGTGTCTTTTATTTGGGCACGCATCACGCAAAAGACTCACGGGGTTCTTTATGCAACCGCTCAAGACGACACAAAGGCGAAAGCGATCTTTTTTTCCCCTCTCAGCTCCTCCTCTTTAGGATTTCGCCTTAGAAAAGTCATACCTACGTCTTTGCAAACACGCATCTATATGGCCATCTTTTTTCAAGCTTCGCCATGGGTCAATAAAACCTCGCTCATCGAAGTCAACAGCCAGAAGCGACGTCTTAGCGTAAATACACTCAAAGTGGATAGCCAGGAAGAAATCACAACGGCTTGGAGATTGTTTTATATCTCTGGCACAGTGGTGAAACCGAGATAGAAAGCATGAGTAGGGGACCTTTTTGGTAAGGTTAGTACATAATTCGTTGTTTTGCGCATCACATATACAGGCACGAGCTGCAGAGAATGATGTTGCCTCCACAAGCTGAAATATTTGAATTCCTCACAATCCCAGAGAAGCTTGCCTTCACATTACTGACGGTGCACGTACGAGATAAGCTCTTTTTTTTTCGTGAACAAGTAGTACTAACATTAAAGAGCTCGCTATATTAAGAGGTTCGCTTGACATGTGCACGTCAATATTCAGGGCTTCGCTTCACACGTGACTCTTTTATAGTGACGCTCATTCATTTCTCAGGCAGCCCCCCCCCCAAAAAAAAAAACAAAAACAAATATTGATCCACTAATGTTCTCAATATAAGTCTGCGCGTACGCGCCTTTGTGTATGCTCGTAAAAAATACGAAACCCAAGTCTAGTCAGGAAATATTGTACATATGTTTACGCTTCTACTGTCTAGCGGGAATTGTTCCACTTCTTGGGTTGCATAGAGTTCGCGAAACATCCGTGTAAATCAGCGGGAGTCATAGGAGATTCACTGTTCTTGTCGTAAATAATAAATTTCGAATACTACGGCTTTTATTGATTAATCGCGAAACCCTTTTCTGTTTTTGCACTGCACTTTTAAACACACTGAAGGTCACACGTAGCCTCACTGAAGGACTGTGGCCTCGCAACGTTATGTGTTGATGCTTTTCTATTATGGAAGAGCGTGTCATCAACACCACGACAAGTGTATTGTTTTTGTTTACTTTCACACATGAAGAACGTTCTTAAATGTTATCTTTGCAAATGAAGGTTACAGTATATCAAAAAGTCATCCGGGTGCCTTTCAAAAGCAACTTAGTGACCTGCTAGCGACGTAGAAGTGCCACCATTTTGAGACTTCGTGATTTACTTGCAGTCAAACGACAGTATACGTTTGCCTCACGACTGAAAAGAGAACCACTCTTTTTGCCCACTTTCTTCACGTTTTGACATATTTTTGAAATACTGGAATTAAGTCCTCTTCACACCTTGTGCGACAGCGCACAAAAATGGCTGGAGTGTGTCCACCACAAGCCACTCTCTCCGCAATAAATCACCATGACCTTTATTTTTACAGCCGTAAGCTTTATTCAACGGCACATTGAAAAGCCCATGTTCTCTACTAAGCATATTCATTGTTCTGCAACAATCAATATTATGCGTTTTGTGCGGTTTCTCATGTAGTAATGCAATGAATACCGATGCATGAGGGTGGAACACACAGAAAGTTTTGTGGATGAATAGATGTGGCAAGATTTCACCAATCAATTCTCTGAACTGCCGCTATACGATTGCACTTCTGTCAGGTGCGCATAAGGTTATCGTAAACTCTGACTTTGTTCGATAACTTCTGACGTGTTTATTTTTTTCGGCGTAAAAATAAACTCCAATATAGCGGTGCAGAGGGAAAAAGTTGAAACTTGGTCAATACCCAGGTTTCAATTTCATTTATTGCCATTCTGGCTTGTGTAACGAACTATAGAGGCGCACAGACATGGCTACTTTGGCTAGCCGACCACTTAAGTTAGGCGGCGCAGTGTAAAACATAAGTAAATGTTTGCTCAGAGTGGCCGGAGGGTGTAAGCTTATCCTCTCCCCCACCCTTGCCTTAAGCCTTTTGTTTGATGAAGTTCGAGACCAAAATGGGGCGCAGCTATCCTCTGGTTCGTTATACCATGAAAACCAAGAGCGAGCGCTCCGCTCCGCGATTCAATTCACTTTGCCAGGGTAATGGTACTCAGTCTATTGCTATTATGCCACAAAGACACTGATTAATTCAATCATTCTAGCGTGCCCTTTTGAAGCGAGCGTCAACAGACCTTTCGAAACACATTCCCAGCTATTGACATTGCTACACTAATAGCAGGAATGCAGCCACTTTGATTATTGGTAGTTACATGTGAGACAAAACGTGTTTGTAGTTGGTGGTGTAGTGGAAATTGGTTGAGAAAGGGTTGTTTTAACGCAAGAGTGGATAATAGCGTCTTAGCAAGGTTGAGAAATACCGTACGCGACTAGTGTACGACAATACAAGAGCGATTCTGCTCTGTCGCTTGTTGTGTTTCTGCCGCTGCCGAATTCAGGGAAAGTGCGCCTCCCGTACGACAGGATCTTCGTTAACAGTGTGGAGGCTGATAAGAAACAATAAGGTGTTACATTATCACTGTGATTTTTTTTGAAACGTGGATATTTTGTTTGTTTGCGGGCTTGCCTTTGTTAGAATAATACGCTAACCGTAAAGGCACAACGGAAGGAAGGAAGGAAGGAAGGAAGGAAGGAAGGAAGGAAGGAAGGAAGGAAGGAAGGAAGGAAGGAAGGAAGGAAGGAAGGAAGGAAGGAAGGAAGGAAGGAAGGAAGGAAGGAAGGAAGGAAGGAAGGAAGGAAGGAAGGAAGGAAGGAAGGAAGGAAGGAAGGAAGGAAGGAAGGAAGGAAGGAAGGAAGGAAGGAAGGAAGGAAGGAAGGAAGGAAGGAAGGAAGGAAGGAAGGAAGGAAGGAAGGAAGGAAGGAAGGAAGGAAGGAAGGAAGGAAGGAAGGAAGGAAGGAAGGAAGGAAGGAAGGAAGGAAGGAAGGAAGGAAGGAAGGAAGGAAGGAAGGAAGGAAGGAAGGAAGGAAGGAAGGAAGGAAGGAAGGAAGGAAGGAAGGAAGGAAGGAAGGAAGGAAGGAAGGAAGGAAGGAAGGAAGGAAGGAAGGAAGGAAGGAAGGAAGGAAGGAAGGAAGGAAGGAAGGAAGGAAGGAAGGAAGGAAGGAAGGAAGGAAGGAAGGAAGGAAGGAAGGAAGGAAGGAAGGAAGGAAGGAAGAAGGAAGGAAGGAAGGAAGGAAGGAAGGAAGGAAGGAAGGAAGGAAGGAAGGAAGGAAGGAAGGAAGGAAGGAAGGAAGGAAGGAAGGAAGGAAGGAAGGAAGGAAGGAAGGAAGGAAGGAAGGAAGGAAGGAAGGAAGGAAGGAAGGAAGGAAAGAGGAGGGAGGGAAGGAAAGAATGGAGGGGGAGGAAAGAGGGAGGGGGAAGGAATGAAAGAAAGAAAAACAAGAGAGAAGACAGGGAGGTGAACCATGCGCATGTCCGGTTTGCTACTTCACGCTGGGAGAATGAGAAAGGAGAATATGATGATGACAGAGGAAGGATACAGAAAGGAAAGAGGAGAAAATTCTCAGTACCTTGGCTGACGCATATGCAGCGGTGGTACTATGCCAAAGTCAAAAGCGTTCACATACGTTCGTAGTCCTCAGAAAGCACAAGAGGGCCTTGACTGCCTTGACAGCCGCGAAAAGACGAATACAGTGTTCGAGCAGCATCTGCACAGAGAGGGCTCTATTGTCCATTGTCGCAAGGCGTCAGAAAGTTCTTGCCTCTCTGAGGAAAATTGAGAGAGACGGCATAGCAAGTGGCCGATATCTTTTTCGGTGCCACAGATCCCGCACTCCGCACTGTCGGCCACTCTTATGAGGGTTGGATATACTTTTGTGAAGGGAACCTCCAACCACTGCCAAAATAGAAGCAAAGTTTCACGTCGGCGTAGTCCAGATGGAGGTTGAAGTTCCGCTCATATGGTGGAGTCTTTATGTCTTATGCTTCGGTGTTCCACCCTACAGCAGGCACAGACTACGTAGTAGGTGACGGAGCTGTCTTACCGCGTCTGTTATTGACAGTCATCTCAAAGAGATGTGCGAACCGCGTTGCCTGCGGATTCATTTCTTCTGATCCCACAATTACCAAGTAGCTACGGAAAATTTAACTCGTGGCCTCTTTCTGTGACGTAATAATGTAGCTTGAAAATTTCAAACCTTGGCTGTTCGTGGCAGCCTCTTCGAAGAACTGATTGCGTGTACTATAAGTCTGCTTTCAAGTCGGAAAACACAGCCCATTTCCCAGGTCTCTGAGATGCGATGCACTCTAGGAAAGCACGATGACCCGCAAGTTCTGCCTCCGTAGACGTAGTGACATGTGACAGCTTGATCCACAGGGTTATTTCTAGCTCTAGTGTCACCACCACGCCGCTAAAACTAGACGTTGTAGTCGAACCATCGGTGTATATGTGCACGTAGTTACAGAAAATTCATGCAAAGGAAACAGGCTAAATTGCTTTAGTTCTCGCGAAGGCATATTTGGTTCATTTTACAATCCTGGAATCAAGGCGTACTCGTGGAAGAGTCAGGCACCACGGAGGATACACTGGATTTTCTGCAGGTGTATAACCTGACGCAAACAATGCACGATAAGCACAGACATTTGCACTAAACGTCGTATGGGGCCCGGTCAGTGGCGAGGCTCACCAAGGGGTGAGAAGGGTTCCTAGCCAAATGTTGGAGGTAATATGCTTTCGTTTCAATAGTGACGTGCGCCATGATCAGGTACTCCTGCGCAATGGCAATGGTTCCAGCCGGCAATTCACATCAGAGTAAACCAAGGCATATCCTAAGAGTCTCAGCTTGAATGTTTTGGCAATTAAGGATATTAGTTTTGCACGAGTCAGATATTACATGTAGGCTGTACTGCACGAATCCAATAAATGATACCTTGTACAGCTGTAACACAGACTCGACAAACACTCCCCGAATTTTTCCGGTAAGGAACCTGAACAACTGAAGTGTAGCAGTCAGCCTTTTTTCACGTAGTTTACGTATGGGGTCCAAGACAGATCTCGGCCGATTGTATATGACTCTCGAAAACCCATGACTCTGGCTGAATGACACTAATTGGTCATTAATTGATATGCGGTAAGTGGAAATTGGCTTTCAGATGAACGCCACGACTGCGCACTTCCAGTTGCAATCTCGAGTCCTTGTTTACGTAGATAGTGCGATATCACTGGTGCTGGCTTCCCAAATCAAGGTTGATGTCTAGTCACACTCGTCGCCCATACACAGATGTCATCAGTATAAATAGAAAGTCGTACGCTGCTTGTAAAGTAGTCCGATGATAGGTTGAACATCGTCGGGCTTAGCACATCGTCTTGTGGGACTCCTGGGATACAGTAATACTTAGGTGTCAGGTCATTTTGTTTCTGTATGTGAAATGAACTATTCTGTAAGTGTCTTTGAGCCCACAAATAGATATTTCCACTGAGTTCTACTACTTTCAATGATCTGAGGATGGCTTCATAGGTAACATTGTTGTAAGCCCCATTTACGTTCAGAAAGCAGGAGATAATCTGTAGTAAAACTGAGAGGCTTTTCCTGTTTCCTTTTCGTCTGTGTTTCCTGTTGTGCGCTTCACAATTATGGAGCAGCAAATTGCTTACAGGCCTTCTGACAAAATAAAATAATGACTGCCCGTTGGCTACTGCTCTCGCTACTTGAGGTAATTTTGTGACTCTTTTCTTCTCTTTGAGGATTTGGCAACACTGTTCACTGGTCTCTGTATTTTTAGTGCCTCGCTTTTTTTCATCATGTCTCTCCATCGAAGCAGTAAAAGTGCACCGTTATTTTTCGTGGACAAACCGTACGGAAAAAAAAAACGTAACTTATGTGCGATGTCTTTCGACGGCTGACGTTCATCGAGGTTTTTGCGCTCTGAATATGTTCAAGATGTACGCCCTTGCCCCTACAGTCCCTGTAGTTCCAGTGCACACGTGGACGACCCCAAGCGCACATTGAGCGCACCATTCGATGGAACGTCTGACTTCCAGCTGCGTAGAACCTACAGACGCTATCGTGAAATCAACCGGTGCGCGGTTGTTCTGAGCCCCGCATTCCTCAGGAGATCGCTTTGTGTCTTTTTTTTAATATTTTTGCCGTGTTCTCACTTGTTTCTCCCGAGACACCAGTAGCACACGGTTCTCCACACTTTTGACAAGCATACACCTCCTGCCTCCTCGGGGCATGCTTCGCTGAATGTCTGACTTTTTGGACGAAGGGAGATGACCTTTTGAAAATTCCGGACACGTATAGGGAATAAACAAGCATGCCGAACACGACTTCTTATGCAAAAAAAAAGAAAACAAAATCAACCTGCTCTGAAAGCGAGTGACCTGTGGGAAAAAGTTTCACTTTGATCAGAATTTATGGAATGGCTCTATTGTTTTTGAACATTGCGTTGAGTATAACACCGAAGAAAAAATTGACAGAAAGACTTTTGGCTGCAGAGGCAAAGTTTTGTTGAATGAAAAGATAACAAAAATATTTTTTGTGGCGTGACCCCAGGCACCGCATTTATCATTGAAGGAGGGTGGGATGGAACAGGCGAACAATATTGGTATGATAAATGCCGCAGTGGAGGACTACGGAAATATTAGCCACTTGTTTTTCTTTAACGTGCACTGATATAATCCCCCTGCCCCCCCCCCCCCCCCCCCCCGCCATTTCACCTCTATGAAAATGTAACCGCCACGGCCGCAATTGAACCCGCAACCTCTGGTCATTGTAACCAAGATAACACGTCGCCTCGAGTGTTACTACTTGTGAAGCTACTTCTATAGATTAAATTAGAGTATCTTCGTATCGGTGCCACACACGCACACTGGAGGCAATTAATTGGTCAAGAATATACTAATAAAATGAATAAAGTCCTGAATTTTGTCCCATAATTTTTTAAAAAGGAAGAAGTGATAAAATAAATACAGACTAATAAAACATTAGTAGAAATTAGTGATGTGAAAATTCAACTAGATGATTCGAATCAACTAGTGAATTAATTTGTAAAAACAGGAATCGAGAATTTAATACTGATTCTACGGCCTGAATCCGTTTGAACTTTTATTAAGGAGGAGGAGGAGGAGGAAGGGAAGAAATGAAAGGCAGGGAGGTCAACCAGACGCGCGTCCGGTTTGCTACCCTGCACTGGGGCAACAGGTGAGGGGATTAAAGGAGAAGAGAGAGAGAGGTGAAGGGCAACGTGTGTGTTGATGTGACCTTGTCCATTGCACGCTTATAAGCGGTCGCGTAGTCCGGTCGTCTTTAGAAAACCTAGCAATGCCCGCGTCGCTTTGCTGGCCTGCGACGCGTAGAGCCATGAACCAAGGATCTTCACTTCGGAAAAAGGTCTAGTGTCTAGTATCTCTAACGTTTCGCGTAGCAAGTTGCGGTCGCTCGCAAAACGTTCACATGAACACAGTAGATGTTCTATTGTCTCGTCAGTGTCGCACGATTCACATCGGGAGCTATCCGCCATTCCTTGCGAAAGGAGTACGTCTTTGTAAAAGCTACTCCTAACCACAGGCGGCAAAGTAAAGTTGTATCCTGGCGGGAGAGGTTCGGTAGAACTTGAAGCTTTCTCGATGGGTCCAATTTGTGTAGGCGGTGGTTCCTGACACTGGGGTCACTCAGCCAAGTTTCCGACATGGTGTTAGCGAACGAGTGAAGGCCCCTTGCAGCGTCGGTTCTCGACAATGGAATTGGGGTTGTCTGGGCGTCCGCGTGAGCGGATCGGGCAGCATTATCAGCAAGGTCGTTACCGACAATACCACAATGTCCCGGTGACCACTGGAACACCACGTCATGTCCTTTCGATAAAAATTTGTGAATCACTTCTCTTATTTCATTCACTAGTTGCTGATGCTCCCTTAGTCGTAAAGTTGATTGCAAGCTCTGAAGGGATGCCTTGGAGTCGCACAACACAGCCCATTTTTGAGGTCGGGCTTCCGCGATATAAAGTATAGCAGCACGTAAGGCGCCAAGCTCCACTGCTGTGGATGTTGTCCTATGCGACAGTTTGAACTTTATAGTGACCTGGTACGTCGGGATGACAACAGCACCTGTGGAGCTGTCAGCCGAGACCAATCCATCGGTGTAAGTGTGGGTCCTCTGGCCGTATTTTTTGTTGAGTAGCGACAATGTCACCTGTCGTAGGCAACTGTTGAATGACGGCTCTTGTTCGTTATTCCCGGAATAGTGAGGCACACCTGTGGTTGTTGTAGGCACCACGGAGGTGACGCTGGTCTTGTTACTGGAGTGAAGCCACAAGGAAGGCATTCTCTATGGGCAGAAATAATCTTTGAAAACATCGCTTGTGGTCTTTGAAGTGGCAACTCTGCAACATGGTGACCAGTAACTCGGCAGAGGTGTCTTATGTGGGCTCTCAAATTGTCAGTGGTGATGTATGTTTGAATTGAATGCTCTCTTCCGATCATAATTGCCCCGTAGGTTGAGGTGCATCGCGTCAATCCTAAGCACATGCGTAGTGCTTGTCCTTGCTGACTTTCGAGGGTGCGGATGATCGTCTTGCACGTACTTGCCAGTAACGGCAAGCTGTATCGCAAAAAATCCCAGAAACAGTGCCCTGTATAGCTGCATCATTGACCTTATCGATGTTCCCCAAGATTTTCCGCAGAGGAACCGCATTATATGGACGATGGAAGTTAGCCTTCCCTTCAGGTAATTGCAGTGGGCACTCCACGAAAGGTCCCTGTCAATAATCACACCCAGGAAGCGATGGTTCTTCTGGTATGGAATATTTTGTCCATTGATGGTAATGGGGTATTGTGTCATGGCTCTGCGAGTAAACGCAACCAATGCACATTTCTCCGTTGAGACGAAAAGACCTTGCTTGCGAAGATATGAGCATGTCTGGCTGGCAGCCTGCTGGACTCTTGCACGTACTTGTAGACGAGTTACAGCTGAAGTCTATAGACAAATATCGTCAGCATATATGGATATGAGGATAGTACTTGGCAAAAGTTCATGAAGTCCTACCATCACGAGGTTAAATAGAGTGGGACTTAATACGGCGCCCTGAGGGACGCCACCGGAGGTATAGTAATTGGGGGTAGGTCCTTCTGAGGTTTGTACAAAAAAGGACCTTCTCGTCAAATAATCCTGGATCCATTAGAACATCCGACCACCGATTCCGACAGCTTCCAAGGAGTCTAGGATGGCTTTATGTGTTACGTTATCATAAGCCCCTTTGACGTCGAGGAAGAGTGCCAGTGGTATGCGGTTGAGACTCTTCTGTTGCTAGATAAATGATCTGAGATCAATAACGTTGTCAAGAGATGACCTACCTCGCCGAAAACCCGTCATGCAGTTTGGGTATACGTTGTAGCGCTCGAGGTACCATTCTAGGCGTGTAAGTAACATACTTTCCATGACTTTTCCTACGCAACTAGCGCAGGCGATAGGGCGAAATGATGTCAAATCAAAAGGTGAATTTCCAGCTTTGAGTAGTGGCACAAGTCGACTTATCTTCCAATCTTGGGGAACAATGCCCGCCTGCCATGAGTGGTTGTAATAGCATAACAGCTGTCCCCTTGCCTCTTGTTGAAGGTTGGCTAGAGCGGCGTAGGTGATGCCATCGGGTCCTGGTGAAGATGATCATCGGGAAGCCGCCAAAGATGCGTCAAGTTGTTCTATAGTAAAAAGACTGTCCATTTCGGAGATGCGGGGTTCAGGGATCACACTCCTAATGGTGCTAGCGGACAAGGCGGACACACCAGCGATTCGCGTACAAAACTCATTTGCCACTTCAAGTTGGGTGTGGCCTAAATGTAGGGCTAAAGCCATGAAAGGATGTCTTTGTTGGGGAGTCAAGCGCAGGCCACGAATAGTGCTCCAGATGCGTGGCAACGGCTTTCGGGGATCCAATGATTCGCAGAATGATTTCCAGCGTTCCTGTTCAAGTTTTTCTAAACGTCGTTGGACTTTTTTCTGGATGCGTCGTGCCAGCCTCAAGTCGCATATTGCTTTCGTCCGCCTGTATCTACTTTCCACCCTTCGGCGAAGCGCACACAGTTTTTCCAGTTCAACGTCGAAATCTGAACGCTTGCCGGTGAACGGAAGGAAACAGGAAGCTTCCCTCATTGCCTCTTTGATGACATCCTCCAAGTTCTGGTCAGGGTCTTCATGGCATGTATTTTCCATGAGTCGCTGAAATTTGGACCAATCAATTCTTCCTGTTGTGGTCTTAGGAGAGAAGTTAGTATGACCCCTTATTCGCATATAAGTTAGTATGTGGTCACTCCCATGCGTTTCGATGTCTGAAAACCAGTGCACTTGCGACCGGATGTTTCTGGATACCAGAGTCAAATCGAGGCAACTGCGGTACGTAAGGCCCCGCAGGTATGTAGGACTGCCATCATTTAAAAAACATAGGTCGTGCTTGGAGGCGAATGACACGAGGTTTCTTCCTTTAGCGTTGATCGTCGAACTACCCCAGATTAAGTGATGTGCGTTGATGTCTCCAGTTACAACCCACGGTCCCGTAGTTGTTGTCAGTATGTCTCGTAGTCGGTCTTGCTCAAATCGTCCGGATGGTGATATGTAGACACCAATGAGTGTGAATGACACTTTTTTCCTTTTTAACACGTAAGCAGACATATTTGTTGTCATCATGCGGTTTAACTGCGTGATGCACATATGTGAAATCTGTGCGAATGTAAACAACCACCTTGCTGCGTTCCTCGCACGTTGAAGAAACGAAAGATTCATACCCTGATAGTTTAGGAGGTTTTTGCAGCTTTGGTTCACATATAACTATTATAGGAATACGATTCATGAATATATACTGACGGAATGACGAAATGCGGGATCTCAGGCCTCTCGCGTTCCACTGCATTATCGACGCTTGTCGGACCTCGTTGCGGAAGGAGAAAATTAGTCGAGCCGTTGGTTGCTACTGGAGACTTGCAAAAACTGGACTTAGAGCATCCAGTACTTGTAGTGCACTCTGAGCGAGTGGAGACTTCAGGCTGCTGCACAGCTTTCATATGGTATCCAGCAGTGTTCAGAACATTCTGATGACTTCTGTGTCCTCCTCAGGCAGCTTGTCAGCGGCTGGCTGGAGGGATGTGATTGTCGATGTGCGCTTGGAATTTGCAGGTGGCTGTGATTTCGGCAATGAAGGCCAAACTGATTCATCTGCAACTTTGCTGTTCGTTGGTTTGTTGACCGTGCTGGCCGCCTTCGGTCTGGGAGGCAAGGGCGGTGGAAGAGAAGGGTGGTGGCGTGGCGCTTTCGATGCAGCGTCTGCGGCATTCTTTGATGAACTGCGGCGACGATGACGCCTCTTTCGGACGGTCCTGGCTGCCTCTCGATGCGACGAATTGTCTCTGGCCATTTGTTTCAATACCGCTATTTCTCTTTGAATTTTAGGGCATTGTTTTGACGAAGCTGCATGTGACCCATGACAATTCGAGAGTTTAAGGGTAGTTGCTTCACAGTCATCCGCAGAATGGTCTTCCGCGCAACGAGGACAAACCGTCCTATTTTCGCGTACGCTTCTCACGTGGCCTTTCTTCATGCACTTATGGCACTGTAAGGGCTTAGGTACGAAAGGTCGCACAGAATGCCGAAAATGGCCCAAATTTACGTGTGAAGGAAGAGAGTCACCCTTGAACATGATCTTCAAGCAGCGCGAGTTTCCCAAACGGACAACTTTTGCGATGACGCTGGCTTCATTTGCCGGTTTGACCAGAACATCGAAGTCGGAGCTGGGAATGGCAGTATCCACATCGTAGATGACCCCGGTGACGACGTTAGAGCTCACAGGAATGTAGGAGCGAACTTTCATTCCCCCCAGCTCGTTGACGTTGCGCAGTATATTAAGTACTGCAGCATGTAAAACGTCGATGGCCAATACGTTCTTACGCGTGTTCACTCTGATGTCTGTGATCTCGTTTGGCACGAGTCCTTCCAGCATCACCGAAACAGATTGCCTGTTGAGGCGCTTCATGTTACCGTCCGGTACCTCAGGCACAAAAAGGATAGTGTCTGTCACGGGTCTCCTTGGCACTCTGTCGTTCAACGTACTCGCTGACGAAGATGTTCTGACGTTCCGCCTTTTCGCTTTACGGCTCAGCACCACCTTAAAATCGTCGTCATCAGAAGGCCCTTCGCTGTTCATTGAGTAAACAAGAGTGCCCTCGCTGTCGTAGCCGCTGTAGAGTCCCGTACGCTTCCTGGATGCAGCCACCGCCGACGCCGCCGTATCTGGCGGACGTCCGTGGGGGTCCACGTCCATCACCGACGGACACGGATGTGATATTCGCGAAGTTCACTTATAATTAGGTGAAAAAAGAGAGCACCTACTGAAACAGCGATCTGCTAAGCAATCACTTCATCGTCATCGTCCAACATTTATTAAACTCCTGCAGAGCGTCGGCCACCTTCCCGTCCCTGTATTCAAGGGATAAAACCGCCAGAGAAAGTGCATTTATTGAATTTAATCTGAGGAACTCCACCGCAGAATATGTGACAGCCTCCTCACTGTTTTCTTGTCTTGACAACGGTATGGCTGCTGCCTTTCTTGCATTTCTTACAAGTTTAAGAAGGCATCAAGCACCCGAGAATTCTGAGCCCACGCACTATTTTCGACACGCTTGTTTGTTCTCGCATAGATAAGTGAAGAAAAAGAAAGGTCCTGCTTAAAATTTTATGACGTCACTCTTGTTCCCACTGCAAGCCCTTTTTGAAACGTCCTTTGTTGATCACATGTTTTTGCAGGTGGCATGTGGATGGCACGCGCCCTAATTAGCTTGTGCTCTTTATCTATAAGCGAGCTAAAGAATACAGTATACAATAAAAATAAAGAATAATGTTTTCGTCTTGGCGTAGTTCGAATAGCCGCATCGCAGCGCATGTTCCCAGAATACAAGTGTTAGAGCTACCAGCTTCACTTATATTAAGGGGATTTCGGCTTTCCTTAAGGCGTAGCCAAGTCCCGTGTAGTAGTAGCCACCGCTAGTTCTCAGATCGCTCACTAGATGGTGCGGTGGCGCTCACTCCACTCCAATGAGTGCTCTCGTGTGTCAGAATACGACGTTCGCTTTAGCATTAAAATCCATTCGCTCCTGGCGCGCTTCTTCTTTCGGCGGCAGCCTGTGTGCTTCGAGTAGGAGCAACGAAGACAAAACGGTGGAGCGTAAGGCTCGGAAAACGGCTCCAGCGCGTGCTCACTGTTTTTATTTGATGATCGACTGAGCAAGATTTACGGAAGATTCACGGTTCACACCGTGGATATGCTGGGATTTTTTTCTTCGCTGAGAAGCTTCTTAAATTTTCAAGTCGCTTGTCACGTTTTCTAAGGCTTATAGGCATTTTTTGCACATATAGTTATTTTAGGGATCATCACGTTCCCCAATAGTGCGCATGTCGTTCACTACTAAAGTGTTTGTTGAAGTCAAATATACGTCGGGAGAATCAACAAGTAATGTTGGTCATGTACTGAAAAACATGCATTCGAGTGAACAGAGACTACGATGGAGGCGTTGTTAAAAGATGACCACAAGTTTCCCTTCATATTTGCGGATACTTTCGCTGTATAAAATATTCAAGTCGTTTTTTTAACTCACCTTCTTATTTGACTGTCATTTTTATTATACTCAAATAGTTTCAAAAGTGAGAAAATATACTAACAGGGTACGGTAGGGTAGCTCGAAGAAACACTATTCTTTTGTTTTATTGCAAAAAATAATACACACTCTAAGGAGCAAAGCCGTGCATTGTCGAGTGCATAGTCGTACTACAAGCTCTCGAGAAAGGGTGCCTAAGAACGCGCTTCCTAAAGCATGCTTGGTCTCTTTTGTCTCGTTGTTATTGCGTGAATTTTTTTTTTAATAATAACCATTGCTTGATCGGTTGCACATATTTACGTTGTACCATTTCCATACTTCTTCATCGCAAAGTTTTCCACCAGGACACTCTTTATTCTAATTATTTCTTTGTGTTGTGAGCCCATCCCGCTCGTGTTTCTTGACATATTACTGTGTTCTTCTTGTGATCAGTGTTTTTTTTTATTTTTGGAAAATTTTGAACTGGATATGTACCTTCCCTGGAAAACAATCCGACCGATGGCAATCATATTTCCTCAGATTACAACTAATTCCCTTACGAATAGTCTGAATCTGAATCTGTAAAACTGTTTAATGTATGTTAAAAATAAAGAACATTAATTGGGAACTGTCTGCCGCGGCAGACGACAACTGTAGGCATTATTTTTTCTTGTGAGATAAATGCAGGAACCCGTTCTTTATAAGTGTGGTATAATAGCGCTATGATGTGGAATACGCGTGCCAAACTTCATGATTATACTGTGCTTTTTTTGAGAAAATGTTCATATAATGCTGTGCCCCCAGTTTGAAATATGGAACTCTACCAGACGCAAGTCAGAAAAGGTACAGGGTCGAATTTGTACAGGGTGAAGCCGTAAGCCATAAGGAAGTACTTGTTTGAAAAGCAAAAACAAGAAAGGTAAACGGAAATAAAATAAAAAGCGTATAGGAAAGACTCTCGATTATTTATGACAAAGTTGAGCTTCTGAGCTGCTGGAAATGTGACCGGCATGATAAAACAGCTATGGCAGAACCTATACTAAAAGACGACAAGTGAATTCTTGGCAACTCATAAAACTTGTGCTCGCAACTACTCAAGCATTGATTATTCTATTCGTCAGTAAACCAACAGCATGCATTTCAGATCTATTCAGTATATCGTATCAAGAAAACGACACATTCTTAACATGCCTGCCGGGTCACTGCGGAATCATCAGTAGCCATCTCAAATATATCACTGAAGCAAACAGCCAGTTATATAATACGTCATTTTACAAACGACTCAATGCCAATCCGACTAAGAAATATAAAGCGACGTTAGGCGGCACAATAAAAGCACTGATAAATGGTACAAAATAACTGATAAGGCAACTTGTCTGATTCATCTTAATCTGATCGCAGGTAGATTCTACTTGTTGTTAAAGATTTATGCTCAAAATCACCTTGGTCGCCGAATCGTTTCCGGCACAGGCACCATGACAGGAAGACTATCACGTTACGTAGACGGCCTGATCAGCTAGATACCCCCCTCCCCCCGTTAGAATCATTTCTACATAGTGCGAACCACTTCCTGTCAGATATAAACAACCTTACATTCTACTCTCTCCCATCACTCTCGATGTTCCATCCCTATTAACAAACATACCTCACCTGCATGGCATACGCGTCAAGGCTGAGGCTTATGATCTATCCAGTCTTCATAAGCCTATTTATAGCTTCACTTTAGCCATACTGTTGCATATAATTGCACAATACAATAACTTTGAATACTATGGAGTGCACTATGTGCAAGTCAACGGTACGCCCACAGGTAGAAAAATGGGACCTAATTAGGCGAACATATTCATGGGAATATTCGAGAACAGTTTCTTGTCGGGTCATTCGCTGAACTGTTTACTATAAGAGATTAATTGACGACATTTTTCATAATTTGGTCTCACGGAGAAGCGGAACTTTTGTCTTCCATTTTGGACTTTAACAATGTGCATCCTTCCATACCATTTTCGCAATTTTCGCAATGCCTATAGTGTAGTTTGTTGTGCTAGCCGAAACATCAGTAAAAAATTGCGTCTCGTACATTTGTCGTCTTCTCTTTCGTTTGTGCTTCGGGTGGAATCCTAAAGCTCGTTACTATTCAGAGTTAGTGAAGTGACCACTGCGATAATTCTTTCTAGATTTTTCGAGCTCACGATATCACTTTATTAATTGTGCCTTTTCGTTTCTCGCTTACACCTGTAATCTTCTTGCGTTTGTGAGCTAAAAAATTAAAGTGCCCGAGGGGATACAAATGTCAGCCTTTTCTCAGTAAAACAGTTACAACAGTTCACATTCAGCGCACTCCCTAGACATTGGTGTTATGGACTTGGTGACCTCACCAGATTGAGCTCGTGCCGTACTAAACACAGTGATACCTTGCAAGGCTGCTAAGGAGATGTCTCACGGATGACTAGCTGTCACGTCACTCCATGAAAACTTTACATTATGAAGACGTCACGCTGCAGTGGTCGTTGCTGCAATACCCTGGTGTACCACATTTTTCTTTGAACATCACAAGTCAACTGTCCGCGAAATGCCAAGCGTGGCCGAATGGGACCTGGTTGTTTACTCCTTCGCGTGTTCTTCTTGCCTTGATTTCGAAACTGCGCAGTAGGGCTCTGTGTGTTTTCTACCGTACCCTGAATGCCTCCTTCGTCCGCACGGACTGTGTTATTATGTACTTCATAACCAGGGTCTCTATGTATTTGTTCCTAAATTTCAAGAAGAAGTAATAACACGACAGTCACGTTGGAGCCTTTATTGCTGTCTGTAAAGAATGCCTGGAATGTGAATGTGCTTGCGCCGATTCAAGAAGACGATAATTTTCTATTGACAGCACACGAAAAACCTCGAGTCTAACAGCTGGGCTGTGAAAATCCTGTAGCCCGATATGTGTCATACGCATTGGGCAAATGATACGTTCCAGCAACTCTTCTTAGCTATCTCCATACAGAATGATCGGGCGCTCATTCAGCGTGTTCTGGCTTTTGATGGTCATTTTACATGTACGATACACAACTAACCTCGATCATACGAGGTGTTTCGTATAATTCCGGACACTTTTTCTTTACAAACGACTGCCCGAATGGCAATGAAACCGTTGTCATAAAAGCAAGGGCAGGGAGCAGAAAACATTGGCACATCTTTCCTTGTTCTCTTCAGTCGTCTCCTCTCTTTTGACTTATCAAAAAAAAAAAAAAGAAGACGCTTGATTTGATTGAACAGAACTGTTCGTCGGCTTACTAATCAGTATGTATGTCGGTGCTGCACACAATCGATGCTGCAGCCAGTAAACTGTGCAACTTGTCCTCCCTACACCACATATACTGGCTGCGTTGGCCCACTTTGACGTCAGGTAGATTTCAAGGTTGACAGTCTTTGTATGCCGACCTCACGTGCAAAAGAAAGAAGAGAGAGTGATCGAGATGGTGTTTCTTCGTTACATGTAACCAAGTTAAATTGACAGACAATGAGGCTAAACACAGGGGCACTTTTAAAGGGTGATCCTGTTGATGGCCACCGAAACGTCCCATCGCTGTCGAGTGGATGGAGCTCTCACGCGATTACGCGGCATTTATCAATTTTGATAGCCCGTTGAGTGGTTCAGGCGTATCCCGCAAGGATTGTGTGACGCTAGGGGTCTTTATTTTTGTTATGATACAATTAACTTGTAGGTAAATATTATATATTGATTTAATATCACACTATCTTTGTTCTTTTTGTTTAAACATTTTATGAAATCGTTCAGTCGTGGCTACTAATATTATTAAATATTTCTAAGTTCCCATGTGGTCGGACTGTGGCTAGTAAGACGCGGCGAGGCGGTGCGAAGGAGACAAGGGCGTTGCTGTGGTCGAGTGTATATGCAGCTCGCACGTTTCAAGTACCAACAACACTCAAGTAACAAAATAGCCCTTCAAGACACCTTTATGCAATTTACTAAAGAAATTTCAACGCTCATATATAGTAACTGCAAAGCATACTGGTTAGATTTCTTTTTTTTAATGATCAGTGCCAGCACATTGTGGACGAGACAGCACATCTGCGCTGTTTCCGCTTTCGTTGCTCAAAGGTCGGAGAAGTTTCCGATAGAGATGTGTTGTTCTCCATCAACTCGTTTGGCTGATGAGTCGGTGGCCTTCGAAACGCCTCATGTAGCAACAGGTCGTTCTTTACTGTTGAGTCAATAGACTATTCATTGGAAGCCCTTCCGAGCAAGCTTTTGACAAAAAGTGAGACGGGAAAAAACGCCACGGTGGTCTAGTAGTTATGGTGCTCCACTGTTGACCCGAAGGTCGCGAGAGCGAATCCCGGCCGCGGCGGCCGCATTTTCGATGTAGGCGAAAAAACTCCAGGCTCAAGTGCATACATTTAGGTGCACCTTAAGAATCGCAGGTAGCCGAAAGTTTCAGAGCCTACCATTACGAGGCCTGTAACAACCGGGTCGTGGTTTCGGGGCGCAAAACCCCAAGAAAATAATATTTATTAGAGACAGGGGTTACTTTATGCAGGTTTTATTTGTTGCGCTGTAGCCGTGACATATATGAAAAGAAATTAATGTGGAGTAAAGCTCTGCTTGGCTCCAACAGAATTCAGGTAATGCATTTGAAACAGTGGTTGCTAACGTAAGCTGTCGTTGTTCCGGAAGTCTGTATATAATTTATCAAAATTTTACAACTTAACAGTTGCCTATTATATGGAGTACTGTATTCTTGTTCCACACATTTTTTACACGCCAGCTTTCGGCGTTCACTTTTATATTCGTGTGATTTGCCTTGTTTTCTTTCCGACAAGCATAGTAAGGTAGGAAACCATAATTTTCTAATTTACTTACCCTTTGTCTTTCTCTCGGATGATTCGTTTAATGTTTCTTAGGGTACCGTAAACACTAGAATATAACTAGTGAATAAACTGCCAGGCTTTCAGTGAGGGAATCGCTAACAAAAGCTTAAATATATCAAAAGAAAATAAACTTAAGTATAATCGTGATCTGTTGCAATATGCGCGGATTTTCTTTCTTGTACATCTGCGCTGCTAAAAGTTGAAGTAAACAGGACGGTACATTAAGCTTCAACCCTCACACACACAACAGTAAATGAAAAAGACAAACGCAGCACGCTCACCCAACATGACTGCATAAAAAATACTCAGAGTGTCTTTTGTGCATGTGAAGTTTTGTTTGACGCAAGGGATGAGTCGGGTTCACGTTACAGCTGAACCTCTTCAGTGGATTTTTTGAAGGACTAAGTACATGAATAAGAGATGCATTGTCAGGGCACGGTTAACAGCAAAAAATGTGTTTTTTCATAAAAATATTATGTTAGCATGTCCGCAAAATATTTACAGGAATAACTGTCATCAATGTTTCCCACTTCTCGCGTTTTTTTTTTTGTTAAAAGGAACAGAACATGTGACAAATATCACATAGGCATTATAACTGCATTAGTTTTAAATTCCAGAAGAGCCTGATAACGAAAAATGAAGCCGACAAAATAACCAGGACGAGGTCAAATACTTCAATGCCGGTTTTTTATACAAAGATGTTAATCTTTTTGCACTAACGTTGTGGCTTGGGGAGAAAAAGGATAAGAAAAGTACACATCGAATACAATAAAACTGAAATCACCGAAAACATAGTGCGCAGTATGCTTACACGAAGGATTGTGATCGTGAATTCAAAGATGAAAATGAATGCGGTAACTACACTATACATAGTATGCAAATAGGGCAGAAGAGCATGCTGCACAATCGCAGAAACTTTGCTGTCCTTGGGTGAAGCTGCTGTCGCGGAAGCACCAAGTGTACTTATCTACATAAGATCATAAAAATAATGAAAGAAAGTATTTAGAAAATATTTTAAAAGTGCAAATCGTTATTCTGCACTTAAAAATAAAAGAAAGGGTGTCGCATATAGTTCAAAAAGCACTGGAGAATGAAGACGATAGATAAAAGCCAGAGACGATGCCCATAGCTGAATTTGTTTACGGTAAAGCCTCGTATGCCGACCTCTCAGTGAACAAGGTGAAGCTGTCGATTACCTGTTAAGGTCTACCTTGATGCTCCTATTCCTATGTTTATATTAGGTCATGCAGTGACCAGATAAAAGGTACAAGAACTTCGAAGCTATGAAAGGTGGTGAACACTTGTGTGGCGTCATTAGAACGGGTTCATTTATCTAAACTTTGAAACGGAAGTTTTTTTTTTTTTCGTTTTTCTCTTGTGGTGATTTTTTTTCCTGCTTGATATCATGGGACAAAGTTGACTTGGCGAAGAAGCTTTGCGAGGTTTTCAATAACTTCCATCGCGCCTATGTCGACATGTCTGTGCGCGTACAAAAGTGCCAGGCCAACCATGAATTCCTCAGGCATCGTGGAACGTAAGTAGTTCATGAGTAACGTCATGCTTGAAAACGCTCTCTCTGCGCTGGCAGTGGTCACTGGAAGGATGACTAGAACCTGTTATCAGATTATACACGTTCAGATAGAACCTGCTGTGGCAATAAGATAGCGCATCGGTTCCTGTCCTGGTACAATGGTCTGCTGCTTTGTTCTGGCAATTTGTCCACCATAGTCGCAGTTCTTTCAAAGCAGCCCCGCTTCAACGTCATGCGCAAAAATAGTCAGAAGATTTTCTGCTTCTTTTTTCAATCATTTTTCAATGGTGTAATTGCGGAGAGTGTAGTTACAGAAAAGTCCTTAAGAAGTATACCCTGTGCTTTTCAAACCATTCGTTCATCCGGGCTAATACGTGGTCCGTAAACGAAATGAACAGGGTCCTGTGAAAATAATCTTCCGTGCTGTAAAATGCATCGCTCTCCCGATCTTGCTTCCACACAGTGGCACGTCGGCTGCTGATTTTAACATTCAGTTTTTCCCTCAATGCCTGCACTTGTGCAAATACTTTTGAGAAAAAGTCATTCGCATTATCTTGGTCATTTTGAATTATCTACTACAGAAGTGAATTATCTACTGAAAAAGATTGGTGTTGCTTTTAATGTCCCAAAACACTTTCTGATATCTGCGATATAGCATGTCGCGCACAGAACTTGATTAAGGGAGTAGCCGGCGGAGTGAGCGTAGAGTCCGTCTGGATATTTATCACGAATAGTAGCTTGGACACCATTAGTTTCGCCAATCATCAAGCTTACACCATTGTAGCCTTGACGATGGAGGTGATGCATGTTAATGCTCCTGTCTAGAAGGAACTATATGCTGGTGTCGAGGGCACAGCCACTTGGGTCATGAATTGGTTTCTTTCATTTCGTTGGCATCCTTATTAAGGTTCCTTGCACAGACAGTTAGCTGCTCGATAACAACAACGGCTGTCGTTTCATCAGTGATTACGGAAAAGCAGCCTGCAGCGTTTACTTTTGCCACTAGGCTTACCTTGATGATTGCCGCAGAAATATCTATAATCTGGTTTTGCACAACGGGACTTAAAGGCGAGGCATTATTTGGGCAACTTCCCAAATGCTCTTCTTTTTTAGATCCGCACGCATGTGAAGCAGTGCTATGAGGTTTGCTGTATTTGTAGACGCGGAGACTGCGTTTTAACTTATGGGATCACTGTCTTGGTGCCCACGGAGAGCCGGACATTTCCGCCCGCAAAAGAGAGGTGTCTCAACAATAAGCTGCTACTTTCTTTGGTTTTCCTTCATTTGAATTTGCCTGCCATGGTCCAGTTGATTTGTAATACTTGGCACATATTTTGAGAAGGTTTAAAGAAAATTATTGGCTACCAGCGGGGAGTTACTGCTATTTAGCTGTTTCGTGTGTATTCAAGACTTCGAAGGCGCGCTTTTATTTTTGAAATGGCTTTGATACGAGCACCAGTGCGCGCATGTTGGTCTTTCCCAACCTCACTGCTACTGAAACGGACACGCACTCGGCTAAAGACACCCTCTGGAAGTACTGAGTGTCTAAGCCATTGGTAGCGGAAAGGCCAGAAATGTGTTTGCACAGCAAAACAACAGCTTTTTCCTAGGTATGTGGTAGTAGCACTCGAAATATATCACTTCAAGAAAACTAACAATACAAAAATAGAGTCACAATAGGCCTACAGCAAATATATTAAAAAGTATACCAAATAAACTCAAAGAAAACAAGCAATGGAATAAAATGCAACAGCAAAGTCATGAAAGTTCGATGGTGTAAACACGTGAAAACGTACGTGAGAGGACTGGCAGCGTTGCGTACATCACAATCTGATGCGAGAAGTCCCGAAGAGTTCTGGCACGACTGAGATGTCAGTGGATCAGAGTTGCAGTGCCGATATTTCCGGGAGCTAGTGCTTGAATGGG
This sequence comes from Rhipicephalus microplus, assembly GCF_013339725.1. Lineage (NCBI taxonomy): Eukaryota > Metazoa > Arthropoda > Arachnida > Ixodida > Ixodidae > Rhipicephalus > Rhipicephalus microplus. The sequence continues at coordinate 76,883,014 of NC_051171.1, forward strand.
ATATCAGGCAGGTTGAGTTAACTCGAGATTGAAGTGCCGAAGCGCGTTGGAGACGTGTCTCAACCAGGCGAGCGGCCAAGTTTATATAGCCATTCAATACAAAGCGCCACTAAATCTTCCAAGAATGATACTCGTTGATCTACTTGTACGTCTTGTTGTACAAGCAACCAGATGGATTAGCTGGGTGATCTATCTGGCGCTTAAACCTCCTTCGAGTTCCCTCGTTCTCTTCTGAGGCGAAAAGGAACCATCGACATGAATCATGCGCATGACATTGTTCAAAAACGCCGCCCCAAAATTATTGACAATTCTCTTTTTTTCATTACGGGAGAGTTCTCGAATAATAAAGAGAGGCAACCAGTTTAAGGTGACCGTGTAGGCGGCTGGCACACGTTCAGCTCCTTCCGCGGGGACAGTATCTTGCCTCGGTTGTCAGTCGAAACGTTCATTGTGGCCTTTTAAGAAAAGCTGTCGTCGCCACGCTACAGAACAAGGAACCTGCGTCAACTGCAATATTCAAAGAAGTAACACCCGCTGCCGCTGCTCTTCGCGCTTCTAATGACTAGTCTTTTCATTACCATGCCGGTGCACAGGTGAGCGGAGGGAGCACGGCGTTTATTATTCGATTAATTGGTATGTGGGGTTTAACGTCCCTAAACCACCATATGATTATGAAAGACGCTGTAGTGGAGGGCTCCGGGAATTTCAACCTCCTGGGGGTTCTTTAACGTGCACCCAAATCTCAGCACACGGGCCTAGTTTATCAATCGACATGATGATGGGTCAAAAAGTGGAATTTTGAGAGATACACTGTCTCAAAAAACTGCATGAATTGAAAGAAGCTTGCAGAAAAGCTACCTCCCAAAACTTTTCAAACTGTCCATTAGGTTGTCACCCCCCCCCCCCCCATCCCTCTTACAAAAACTTCATAGACGTCATCGTGGGTGGTTTTCAGTGAATATAGTTATTTCGAGCGACGGTGTATTAGAGCATGAAATATATTTCAAAAGAGGGGGGAGGGGGACTCAAGTCTAATAGGTCCTTCCCCCCGGATGACACCCCTGGTTGGTGGTGTACTAAAGCACAAAAAATGGCACCGTATCGACGGAGTGAATGATGGATAGTGGGGCGAAGCATCCGTTCGTCCATTCGTTCTTGCCTCCGTCCATCCATGCGTGCGTCTGAGTGGCCACCCGTCCGTGCGTGCGTCTGTTCGTGCGTCCGCACGCTCATCTGTGCGTCCGTCCCTGCTTTCGTCCATGCATCCGCTCCTGCGTCCGTCCATGCGTCCATCCGTCCGTGCAGCCATCCGTGTGTCCGTGCATGCATCTGTCTGTGTGTCCTTTCGTCTACCTATTCAACACTCCAAGTACCACCATCTCGCACCTTTTCGTTATATATTCCTCATATAACAGCACCGCCATCCAGCGGACATTCCAAGGACTGAACGAGAGGAGGTACACGCACACTTTCTTACGGCTTGCGCTTCGTGTCTACTTCCCACCTTTAACCACCTCGAGTTCATAGTATATACTAGTTCACTGTATTCATGGCACTGCTGCCCAACGCTCGCTAATTCTTTTTAAAACCTAGTAGAAAAAGTGTGCGTGTGCCACCTCTCGTTTAGTCCTTGGAATGTCCACTTGATGGCGGTGCTTCTATATGGGGAATATATGATGAAAAGATGCGAGATGGTGGTATTCGGAGTGTTGAATAGATGGACGAACGGACACACTGACAGATGCATGGATGGATGCATGAAAGGACGGAGGGGCGGATGCATGGACGAACGCGGGGATGAACGCACGAACAGACGCACGTACGGACGGGCGGATGAACGCATGGACGGTCACACAGACGTACGCATGGACGGACGGAAGCAAGAACGAATGGACGGACGAATGCTTCGCCCCACTCTCCACCATTCACTCCGTGGATATGCTGCCATTTTTGTGTAATTCGATGTACTGAACCTCTCGCGCCTCTTTCGAAAACTTTCTGCAACTTACGTGGTTTTCGCAAAGCCTCGAAAATTGCAGGCATTGTAAGCTTTTCTGCAGCCCTTCTTGCTTTTCACTGCCTCTGTGATCAGCGATTCTTTTGACCCAGTAATGGTGTGATGTCCCATCCCATTACGTCACGGAGTATTCACATGGTGGCGTCAACGCGTGATGAAGATCTCTTTCATCTCTAGCGTCGACGCCACTGACGTGAGACACCGGTAGACTTTCGCCTTTGTTGAGGTATATAAGGCTTTCCCGCCTTCATAAATCCTACTGTTGTAAGCGAATGAGCATGTGCACGCACCACAGTGAAAAATTCCTTCACTCACAGAAAAGCAGCTATTTAAGGAACGTTAGTTAGTGGCAGTGATTACATCAATGCCTCAAGTGCCTGCCCATTATTCCTCCGTCGTGCGATGCCATGTGGTCCACCTCAGTCTAGAACTGGTGTTAGCAGGTTGGCTGCTGATCCGAAGGTCACGCATTTGGTCACAACCATGAGAGTCGCATTTCGCTGAAGGCAAATTGTTGGAGGCCCATGTACAGGGCGATGTAAGTGCGCGTTAAAGAACGCCATAAGGTACACATCTCCGGAGGCCTCCACCATATACAGTGTTTATTTTAATCATATCGCGGTTTGGGGACGCAGAAAAGTACAAAATGGTATTATCATTATTATTATACCATAGTGGTCTCAAAGACGAGGCTGGCGGGCCGAATAATTTCTTTGAATATTTTTTATTGTTTTCATAAGTATGTTCGTGAGCTAGACGAGCATGACAGGTCTAAAGCAATTTTTTTCATGAGGCAGTCTTTGTTGTGGTCACCTTGTGTTGATAGATAATCGTGGAACAACGCTGCATTTCGGAATCGGCCTCTAGGTTTTAGTCACATTCAAGATCGGTATCGACATGATGTCGGCTACCTGGCCCCATATCTCCTTCAGAAATCACTCGCATGTGATTTTTGGGACAGGTTTTCTGTCAAAGGCGCGGTGTGCTGAAATTTCATGAGCTTCTCTCCCTACCATCTTCCCCACTTTTGGCGCTTGCAGGACTAAATTGTGTGAATGTGGCCCGCTGGCCGAGTTGAGTTTCCGACCTCAGTTATAGTGTGTGACTGATGTGTGGTAATTTCAGTTCGCGTGATTCACAATAGCTTCGTCCAGTTGCACCGTTCTATTCTCGTAGCAATGATGGCGCTGTCAGACAATTCACCGGACTTCAGTGGCAGCGGAGATGTCTCAATTTCTGGCTATCAGTGAGGCGCGACGTTTCATATTTCGGCGAGTGACAGTTCGCGGTGGAATCGCTCAGATAACTGACATGTTTGCGACAGCGAGTGATTTTGAGTACGTTTACTGGTTTCGCTGCCTGGATTCCTACCCAACCTGAGTAAACATCTTACGCCCACGCCTTTCAGAAACGAGATGCATCGATCAACGCGCGTAGCGAACACCAATACTGGTAAGAGAGGCCTAGTTGCTATGAATCGGTACGTTATTAATCAAAAACTCTGCAGGAAGTTGGAATTGTAAGTGTGCAAATGAGGTACATTATCACCCACACCTGTGGATAATGCTATTGTGTGGACTATTTCTTTATATTTTATTTTCTTACACTTGAACGAAAGGTTTACAGCGAAAGCTGCTGTGAAATTGCGAGGAATAGATTTAAGTGACAATTGGCAACAGGCAAGAGGAAAGGATAACTGTATCTTGTGCGTTGTTCATTCGTGCTCTTATCTGTTGCAATGCAGAATGAACCGACGAGCCCAACAAAGCATTTTGTCGAGACCACAAGGGTCGATTTGGCGCCGTAGTAGTACAGCGCCGCCAGTGTTTGTAACCAGTATTGTGCGAAATAAGAAACAAATAAATATAATAGAATCGTAGTAGAGCCCGCGCCCTCTGCGTGCAAGGCCACTATTCAACCGCACTGCTTAAAACTCTGTTGTGAACTGACCTTGTGCAAGCTTCACGTCGGGTAAAAAAAATTGTTAACATGTGTAATAATGCATTAGGAACAGTTAAGCAACAACCACGCGTCACACAATGCAATTGACTCTACACAATGCAATTGAAGTCTCCAACGCATTAAAACGCCTCAGCATAATTCTTTGTTGTCAGCCGCAGCATGCACGAAGTGCACCTACAAGTGTCCAATGCGTACTACGCTTCTCCGAGGAATGACGAATAAAGGCATAGCGGACGCCTACCTATTTCACAAAACTTATGATATAATGTTTAGTGGGCACCCTAAAAGTCTGATTGTAATCGGTCTCTCAAGAGCAGGGGTCGATCATCTTTAGGCGTTGTTGTAGATCTAGTTTCTTCTGTTGAAAAAAAAAAAAGACAACGTCGAAGATTGGTAAGGGCCATTTTCTTAGATATTAAAGGTGCATACTATAGCGTCCTTCAAGAGGTCATTCTTGATCCATTTGAAGACATCAGTGTTCGTGGTCGACTCCACGCATGGACAGTGAGCTATCTCAGAGGACGTATCATTTCTGCGTCGACATCTGACGGTGGCACAGCCAGGCACCTCGTAAGCCTTTAAATTCTGCAAGACGCCGTCAGGAACCCCATGCTTTTCAACATAACACTCATTGGCCTTGAAGCTAAGGTCTCCGACGTTGTCTGAATCAGTGCGTATGCGGACGACATATGCATACGGGCATCTGGAGAAACGCGACCACAACTGCGAGCAAGGCTACAACAAGGCACATCAGTAACATCTAAGTACTTGCGTCGTTAGGGCCTGGATTTTTCAATAGCAAAATGTGCTGCATTGCCGTTTACGAAAAAATCAATAGCATGGTACCCAATCTTCGCTGACGGAACAGCGATTCCCATGGTCAAGCACTACCGCTATTTAGGGGTCGTCATTGACCGCAACCTGTCCTGGTCTAAGCATGTGACGGCGCTGGAACAAACTAATCAGTTTTGTGTATGTTCTTCGCAGGACTGAGATCGGGCTCTTCGGAGAAAAGTCATCTGCAGTTGTACGAGGAATTGTTTGTGGGCTATATACGGTACAGCTCACCTGTACTTTCCGGCATGCGTGAAACGTGCCTTCGTACTTTGAAAGGCCTTCAGGCACGAGCACTGAGAACATGCATAGGCCTGCCAACGCGCCCGTCAACCTCTCGCACGATAGAGGAGTCCCACACCTCCCTATACAGGTTTACACGTCCTGTGAGCCTCTTCGAGTGCACCTTCGTCTGCTGACCCGAAATGCACAGCACCCGTCGTCTTCGCGACAAGTGGACCGACCAGGCTGTACCTATTCACGATGCTTCGATACGCATAGACGTATTATCCCTTCAGGCTTCGCGTCTGCCGTAATTCTCGGAGTGCCTCTATGGACATTGACTAAACCGCTGGTTTGCCTGCACATACCTGGAATTTTGTATAAGTTGCATATTTCTTATGTTGCCCACAAGCAACTCACCTTGGCATATTTGAATGACCGATACAGTGACTCTGTGCACATTTACACTGATGGATCCGCAACTTCGTCCACATCAGCTGCAGCATTAGTGATCCCTCAATTCGGTATTTCCTGACAGTGCAAATTGGATCACTGGTCATCTTCGACAGCTGCGGAACTTGTTGCTTTACAGGAAGCCATGAAATTTGTGAATGGCGAAGCACCGCGTAAATGGTCGATTCTGTCTGATACAAACTCAGCGCTTCAAGCCATCCATTTTTCGCTCAAGAAGAGGCCAATTTTACGCGTTAGCGTTAAGAATCGTCCAAGCATTCGACCTAACACACAGGAGTGGTCACTTGATTACACTCCAACGAATCCTTGGACACTTCGGCCTGGTTGGCAACGAAGTAGCCGATAGCGAAACAAGGGCAGCAGTACACAACGCTCTTATGTACGTCAAAGTACCGTATTCACGAAGTGACGTGAACACATTGTTGAGATCACTCATGCGCGAATGCACTGCCGCCTACTGGTCACTACCAGATCATCGGAACAAGCATCTGCGGGAAACAGACCCGGATATGACTTTTCATCTTCCGGCTAAATCAGCCGAATATATGCTAATATACTGCACAGAATTCGCCTGGGCGTCGCCTTCACTCGTCACTACACCCACCTAATTGGCCATGCGGACAGCCCAAACTGTGAGCGCTGCCAAGTGGGTGAAACTTTAGCTCACATATTTTGTGACTGCGCATAATACGTGAGGCAAAGAAAAATGCTAACTGCAACGTTGGCAAGCATTAGACGAACGCCTTTGAGTGAAAGCCACATATTGTCAGCAATGAACGACCATACAGTGTCACAAATTGCTACTAAGGCGGTTTAGACTTTATCAAAAGCACTGGACTAGATACTAGACTGTAGGGTGCTATGCTAAGGGGCTACCGTACATACGCACCACCTTTTCTTGTCCCCATCATCATCGTTCATCCTTCTTTTCTTCCTCTTTTCTTTATCCCCTGTGTAGAGTAGCAGGTTAGAGCGAACTAGCTCAGCCCGACATCTCTGCCTTCTAATAAATTCCCACTTTCTTTTCTCCTTTTATTAGACACTATTGTGCTATAACGCATGGCCTACTGGGTTGAAGAACAACGCCAGGAGTTGCGTCCCTTTTACTATGTCACGCTAACAATAGAGCTCTCTTTTCGAAAAATGCTTAGGTAGCATAACGCATTAACCCATACAGGCTCGACGGCAAGAGCAATGATAGTGATGAGGTGTACATCTCGGTGGAAGAGTGGCTACGGTGCTCGGCTGCTCACCCAAAAGCTGCGGACTCAATTCCAGCCGTGGTAGTGACATTTCGATGAAGGCTAAATGATAGAGGTCCTTGTACTCTGCGATGTGTGCACGTTAAGCACCAGATGGTCAAACGTTCAGGAGCCCTCCACTTCGACGTCCCTCATAATCATATCGCGATGTCGGGTCGGGGCGTAAAACTCCAGATATTCGTGTCTTCGTGTGACGTCAAGTCTTGGTTATTCATAATGACGTCACAGTAATGTCACGGTTTCTTGCTATCTTCGACGTCGTCAGGACATTTCGTGAAAATTATTGCATTGTTTCGGCTGGATACCGCCACCGCCGCCGAGGATTCCTGTTTTGATGAGGCCTATAACGATTTTGCCTGAAAAGCGAATGACGAAGGCTGATGGACTACTTTCTATTTTTTTTTCTTCCTACTGCTACAGCAAGGTGGTCTACGACGAGGAGCGAATTCACTAACGCAGCTGCCAGCCGCCAATACAGTTGACTCGAATCTCGGCAGAACCGTGTACACTTCATTACAGTGAAAGGGAAAAAATTAAGCTGTAAAGGACTATTTTGGTATTGTTGCTCCAGCAAGAAACGAAGTGAGCACCCAGGCATGAACAAATGTATACTCTCTTCTAGGTCAGTTTACCTGGATTTCTCCGGCCTCACTGCTTTAGTGCTAAATCGAAAAAAAAAACAAATTTTCCCACGAAAGGTTCTCATTGGATAGAGAGGGCTTCGAAATTTTTCTGGCACAAGTGCAAGCGTGAAAGAACGCTTCTTGACGCGCCTTGTGTGGAAGTTCGTAACTTCATATCCGCAAAAAGCGTGAAACCCATGTCCTTCGGAATATACTAGAAAAGATAAAAAAACGCGAGGGAGAGAGAACGAGAAAAGAATAAAAGAAAAACAGTGCAACACTGACCGAGGCAAATCGGGTAACGGAAGACGGTTTTCTTAAAACGTTCCTTTCAATTTACGCCGTGGACAGCTCGAAAAGTTGGAGCCCTCTTCATCGTCCCAGTCTCAGTTTTTCACTGTCTTCAATGGTGCTTTTCAAAGTGCTTGTTTTTTTTGTTATATCGCTAATGTGTTCTTGTTCTCGGCCTATGCGCCTGGTGAGAGCTGCAATCTGGAACGCGTGTTTCGTGGACTGCTGTGACAAAAAAGAAATAAACAGCACACCATCACCAAAGGCAGTTGGACGAGCTTTTCAGGCTGCAAGTTTTATGGTCTATTTATTCTTGGGAAAAAGAAAATCACGAAGGATAAAGAAAAATTGTCGAAGGTTTGGCGGATAAAGAAGAAGCTTCTCAAAGTAGAAAGAAAGTATGGAAAGTAATACAGTTGAGCAAACTGCAGTTTCCGGGTGTCATACGCCCTTACACAGGAGATATAGATAACCGCTTAGTGTACTCGGAACAAAGCGTCAGTGCTTCACAAAAGGGTTCTACAGTTCGCTTCTGCTCTAGATGGCTTGCTGTTAACTGGTTGATGTTTATATTTCCTCGAGTACTCCGTTTCTATTACACTCGAAGCAGTTCTTTGACTAGTCTGTGTAACGTTGTCCCTCTGTGCATCTATACGAACGCGTCGCAACGCGCTCCCCTCGCTGAAGTTGTTGGAGCGGTGCTAAGTAGGTCACGCCCCAGCTTCGCGTTGACAGCACGCTCTCCTCACCGTGCGTGCTGACGTCACTCTCTTCACCTGCTGCGCGCTCGCCGCTGTACCCGCAGCTGTCACCACCACGTCCGTTCGCCCACAACACCTGCCGCTACCGCCACTCGTACACCACCGACTCGTCAGTTCACGTGCAATAAACATAACGCGTGCCAACGTACGCGTTGAAACGGGTCTGTACGTGTCACATCTTTCTCGCGTCACCCTCTCCACCACTCTTAACGCTAGCGCGCGCAACGAGGGGTAACACTCTTTTGGATCGTTTATCTGGGATGTAGAGGAAGCCGGAAGACGCCGCTCCTTTGCCCGCCGAAACATCCGCCGAACCAATTAGGCCTAACCCGGCCATCGCCGGCGTTGCGAGGGTGACGCCACCCATGCGCAACGCTGCTGCTTTGCACCCAATTAGTGTTACCTTTGGGAAGATGCTGTGAATTTTTGTTTTGGTGCCCAAAAAGAGCAAAGGAAAGGAAATTGCCCCCCGAAAATAAAAAAAAATCACAGCATATCCACGAACTGAATGACGGTGACTGGGGCGAAGCATCCGTCAGTACGTCCGTGCGCATGTCCATGCGCCTGTCTATGCATCCATTCCTGCGTCCGTTCGTGTGTCTGTCTGTGTTTCCATCCATCTTTCCTTGCGTCCATGCGTACGTATTGTCCGTGCATCTGTATGTCCATCTGTGCGCCCCTCCGTGCGTTTGTTCATCTAGTGAACACTCCAAGTACCGCCATATCGCATCTGATAATAGTATATTCATCATATATAACTATGGTCATGCAGAGGACACTTTAAGGACTAAACGAAAAGTGGCTACCTACTGCTTTACGGCGAATTTAAAGTGGACGTGCCACATAGAATACGTATCTACTAAAGCCCTTAAAAAACTCGGCCTTCTCAAAAGGCGCCTACATTTAGCCACCAAGGAAACCAGGTTTCATGCATATAATTGTCTTATCCGGCCCTCACTAGAATACGGTTCAATCATATGGCATCCTCAGGGCGCAAACCTAACTAACCTTTTGAAATCTGTCCAGAACAAGGCAACCCGGTTCATCACGTCCTCGTACTCACGTTACCAAAGCGTATCTTCTTTAAAGAATTCACTTCATCTTCCCTCGCTTGCCATGCGGCGAAAGTTGGCTCGACTATCTTTTTTTCATTCGCTGTACCACAGTAGCACGCCGTTTTCCCAGCTTCATATCATTCCACCACCTCATATCTCCGCCCGGGTAGACCACACTTTCAAAGTTAAACCAATTTTCGCTAAAACAGAAAGATATAAAAACTCTCCTTTAGTCCTTGCAATCGCAGAATGGAACGCGTTACCTGCTCACATCGCAGAACTGTCCGATTCATCATCTTTTCAACATGCACTCAAAACCTTTCTTGAAGTTCTTTGATGAGTTCTTTTATTTTGTTTTTCTTCTTCTTCTATGTTTCTCTCTGTATTTTTTACTTTTTCTTTTTTTGCACACTGTTGTTGAGTGTACTGATCGCGCTTTTTTGTTCTTGTTTACTGTTTTTAAAGTGCATTTCGCGTGAACCCTTTTGTTTCATGCAATGTAATCTATTGTTGTTTGGCGTTGTTTCTGGATTGCACTTTCAGTTTCTCGATGCAGTAGACATGTATACCATCTCTGCCTTCATTTATGTTCTGTACTGTACTTGTGATCACAACCCCACTCTATCCCCCCCTATGTAATGCCCATTCGGGCCTATAGGGTATTTAAATAAATAAATAAATAAAATAAATAAATAAATAAATTACGACTATTACTACTACTGCTACTTCTACTACTACTACTACTACTACTACTACTACTACTACTACTACTACCACTACTACTACTACTACTACTACTACTACTACTACTACTACTACTACAAAGATTGCGGACACACGACCCACGGCATAAAGAAATTTCCCCTAAAACTGAGTATTAAAAAAAACAGATAGCAAGCTGACACAAATTTAGAAGTACGCCCACTGCGACTGCTTTTAGGGAGCTTGATGGCGAAATTGATGCGCCAATAACTGCTGTGCTCACGTCACCGAAACGAACAATGGGCTGAAAGTAAATGCAAAAAATAAAATAAGCGTGAGCGACGGCAGGGCAATTGAAAATGGTATCAGTGGATCCTGTAAAAAAAGTTAAGGGCACCCAAATATAAAAAAGAACAATAGTAGAGTGCTTGATACTGCCTAGCAAAAATTAATTTCGTTGCTTGCTTCTCTATTTTTTCTTCCGCAGGTAAGACGGCGTCGGGAAACCTGCTGCTTCAAGAAATGATGGCCGTGACCACGTGGTAAGGTTTCCGGCCAGCATACAAAATCAGCGAATTTTTTCGTTGTCTATCGCGTGTATTTATCTATCTGTCTCCTTCTTTATATTGGTGAGATATTATACTGTTTCACGGAAAAAAAAAGAAAGTTTAACGCAGGGCGAATGGCCGAATGATAAGCAACTTCGAAATCTGACTTTCGCTTAAGGAAACCCCGTAGGGTGTTCCATAATGCATTTGGGCGAACCGGACACTCGGCGAAACGGGCCAACAGAGGTTCGAGTACTGCACAGGGTTGCAACGAAGATGACGATCGGGCAAGCGCACACGTGGGTTACCGTTTGCACTGATGATCACGTGAGAAACGAGCACGCTTTAGTGTCTTCTGAATTCAGCGTGTCCTTGCGTGTTGTCCTTTCCTTGTCTATTAAACATTCGCATGGTATACTTCGGTGATGTTTATTATATGCCTAGGGGCCTTCTTGCTCATTCCGATTGCGTCGCCATGTAAAAGAAGTACGTTTCAGGGGAAAAGAAATAAAGAATAATTAATCCTGTGAAGAGGGGTGAACGAAGCATCGAATAGAAGTTCAGCGTGAATGATTGGGCTCATAGTTGCTGTAGATAGAAATAAAACAGAGTCATCACCATAATCATATACCTACTTGATATAAAAGCAAATACGGAATACGAAGCATTGACTGGTACAATTATTATTGACTGGAAATGGTTGCGAATATTTCATATCGCAGGCGGTAAGAAAGAGCACGATTTCGCAGTTGGGGGATGATCTACTTGCACCATGGCACAATCACGGCAGCATTCTCACAAATGTAGAGTAATTAAACTGACTACTAAATTTCTGGCAGTGGAAAACGTGTTAATAAATGAGATGTGATACACCTTAAATATGTCGATTCAGAAAACTTCGCTTCGCTGCATGAAAAGTCGGCCATTTATAGGTATGATAGATTGCAGGGCGACGAATGACATGCATGCTTGATGGTTATGCAGATGCAGACGCGGGGCAACCTTGACGTCTGTGATGGACTGTATTAAAGTTACACTCACTCACTCCCTCACTCACTCACAATCACACACACTCACTCACACGCTCACTCACCTACTCCCTCGCTCGTTGCGATTTCGCGTGGTTATGATGCTTTACGATAATGACCATTCAAGCTTCCTCGGCAAGCACTGCGTCAGTCGCCGCAATTGTGATACTGCGACTGCGGCCTTTGTGTAGTTTGCCAGGGTTCGCTTGGCCAACTGTCATCTTGCAATGTTCACATACTAAGCAAAGCCCCACAAAAAAGAAAAAAAACAGCATATCCACGATTTAAATGATTACGAGTGGAGCGAAGCGGACGGACGAACGGATGGACGCACCGTTAGATGCACAGATATACGCAAGGACGGACGCATGGACGAATGGACTGACTCACTGACAGACGAACAAACGGACTGACGGACGGACGCACACACGCACTGATGGACGCTTCGCCCCACTCATCATCATTCACTCCGTGGACATGCTATGACACCGTTTTTATTGACATGCAATACAATGAAACTGCATGCAATGCAATGCATGCAATGCAATGCAATGCAATGCAATGATGACTACGATGACACGGAACATACGACGCACGGCGTAAGAAGCTTCGCCTCTAAAACTTCTCGCAATTGCCACCTTAGCTTTGTGAGCCACTGAATCCCAGCAATGCTATTAGAGATATCTACGAATGCCGGAAAAGTGCACATGGATTCGCCGTCGACGACGCACAACTTTGGGCACACTGCACGACGAGATCTTGTGTTCTCTTGCTATGTCTCTTCACCTTCACTTTCCTTTCTCTTCCAATTGCTACATTTTTATTAAGGGCTGTAAATAAGGGCATCTGTGTCTGTGCATTTATTAGCTCTATTAATAACATTGCTATGACTATTTGCTTTATATGGCCCCTTCTAACCAAGCGTGCTTAGAACGCTTTCACTTCAGTTGTTCTTAAGGGTATGTTTAGTCCATGGACACAAAACATGCGTAACGTCAACCGCAAGTGTGTCCTAAAGAAAAGTTTGAGCATTTGTGCAATGTTCACAAATTTCAGCTGAATGCTGTTGAAGAACGTTTCAAGAGCATTGTAATGTCCTTGCCAGATATATTTCATAAGTTCCCTTGACTTACGTTCAATTACAAAATTGGCCGCGTATCTGCATGTTTCAATGCAAATGTCGTGGATCTTTTGCGCGGAGAGACTGAACAAAACTTTTGTTTAAAGTTCTGCGCGAGAAATTTGGTGAACTGTATTCTGGAAGGGTTGCGTTAGAGAGTCTCGATCTGTGCAACGAAGGCGAACGAGCACATCGAGGCACGTTAGACACGAGCGCTATCTGGCAGTTATCTTCGAAAACGAAGGAAGGAGTGCGCACCCACGGAGAAAGATGTGTGCCTATCTCAGAGGCGATAAATTGTAGAACGCAAAGCGACGGCCAGGTCCCACCACCATGTCGTCTTAGCAAAGTGTTGAAAACACTTGCCTTTTTGAGCATTGCATTGCATTCTCAGCGCAGCGTGATAAAGGCTATGGACCTTAGAATTACTTATGTATGTCTTCTCCAGTATAAATTCACACATATAAAATATTGAAAAATATTGACGTGTTGCTATGATACCTCAAGTATCTGCAATAATTGCTTTTTAATTTACAATAGCACCAGTATGAACGCTGAAAATTGAGCATTATTTGTGGGCGCTGCGGATGGGCTTGGACGTTTGGGGTATTGTTTGGTGCTGTTTGGGATATCGTTCGGGCGGACAAACAAACAGACAGACCAAAACTTTGGCGTCGAAGGTCCCTAAGAAAGACTATTGTCTTTAAAAAGTGCTATTTAAAGACGCACTTAAGGGGGAGGAGGGAGAAACAGGAAAAGGATATAGATACAAAATTTCATACCGGTGAAAATGGTCTGGTTTGCGATCTGGCACTGTAGGAAGGAAAACAGGCGTGTCCACACATGCGTCTGTTGTTGTTGCTTTTTCTCCCTAAACGAGCGAAGTCTATTTTAGGTGAAACTTAGAAAAAAGAGTTTATTTCTTTATTGTTGTAATAATACTACTTTTATTTTTATTTTTTGCTACGGACAATATGGTCGCGCCTGCTCCGACCCATTACTTGAGTGTGTTCGTGTCACAGAAATACATCAAATTTACACTGAGGCTAAAATCTATATAGTCCACTAATGTCATCACAGAAGATTAATAATGAATTAAGGCCATTAAAGTTTGGAACATTTAATTTTTGCTTGCATTAGCTCGAAAAAGAACTCTGCATCACAATAAATGACTGATATATTCATAGTCTGCGATAAAATTAACATTAGCCTGGTGCTTACGCCGATGCCGTCCTTCATCTTATGGGCGTAATGGCACTGACCTGCATTGTAGAGCCAGATGTCTTTTCATGCAAAATGCACACCATTCTGTATAATCGGCAGGGGTCTCTTATTGAAAGGCCCTCAAAGAAAGCTTCTCTTCTTCTTAGCTCATTATTCGCCTCGTAGTTTCAAATCACTTCACCTTCTAGGAGTAAATCGCTGCCCAATGTCTTCGTTTCATTAATCTTTGGTTATACAGTCTTGAAGACGAATGATGTAATACTTTAGCGAAAAATATGAAGAAATAAAAGCACTCAGAGGATGGAAGAATTAGGAAAGTCGGCCTCTTACTCTTTATATCTAATTGTTGCCTTGCAACGTACATGCTCATCAAAAATTACCACCTCGCTTACCAAGAACTAATTGTGGGACGAAAGCACTAACTTATGGATATTTACGTCCCAAAACCGTTACCACGGTATTCTGAGAGAACAGGTAATGGAGGGGTCCAGAAATGGCAACCACCTCAGGTCTACTTCACTGGAACCTAAATCTTGGTACAGGGGCTACAAAAACTTTCGCCTCCTCGAAAATGCGGCCGCCGTGGTCGACATTGAATCCCGCGACCTGCGAGTCAGAAACGAATGAGGAAAGAAAGCAAGGTACATAACAAAGACACAAACGAAAGAGATTTAAGGCGGCGATGTTGGTTCTTTTGTTCATGATTGTTAACGCAGCCAAGTTTAATGTATCTGGATTAGTTTCGTTTGAACAGGTGCAAAAGCTGGCTCTATTATTTTTAAGACGACCTTTTGGAGTTTCCGTTACTTTAGAGGATTGCCTCAATTCGATTGCAACAGCTTAGAAGATGAAAGATGTTTAGGCATGTTAGAAGCTCCCGTGCTTACGCTGATGCCGTCCTTCATCTTATGGGCATAATGGCAGTGACCTGCATTGTAGAGCCAGTGGTCTTTTCATGCAAAATACACACCATTCTGTATGGTCGGCAGGGGTCTCTTGTTGAAAGGCCTTCAAAGAAAGCATCTCTTCTTCTTCTCAGCTCATTATTCGCCTCGTAGTTTCAAATCATTTCACCTTCTAGGAATAGATCGCTGTCCAATGTCTTCGTTTCTTGAGCTCAGTTTCTGGGTTAGGCTTTCTAAGGAAAAAAAAACATTTAAAGAAATGACATGTGAGAAACAATAAGCGAACATAAGTTGTGGTCACAGCGTTACATCGGAGACTGTAGTAATTTAAAACCACAGGAGCGCTTTCAAACCCTCTCCTGCGCCCTTCTGTTGAGGTCAGAGTGCTACAGAATATAATAACGCGCATAAACCGAAACACGATTCTATTTAGGGATTACATGTTAGAAGCGCTGATGTTTATTGGGAGAACTGGTAATGTATTCTGTATACGTTCGTGTGCCTCTAGACAAGTCGTACAAGACACTGAAAGTTGATTACCGTCACGAATGGACTAAATTGAGTCGAAAGTGACAGCAGGAGAATAGCGATGGCAGAGCTGGTTCGCTAGCGAGCTGAACGGGGGCGTGAGTTGGGGGAAAGAATAAGGGGGGGGGGGGTTACCTCGAGTTACAGTGACAATTTCTACTCCGTAGGTAACGCACCGATATCACAGCTTGGTTGGAGCCCAGAAGGAAAAGTAAGATGTAGGAGAACTGAGAAGACGTGCGTGACATGATTAACGCTCGACCTACCTTGCAGGACTGACTGCTCTTTCAGTGTCTGGGAAGGTGAAGTAAATTTGTACAATATAAACGGTCGTTAAGTGGGCACAGCTAAAGGGACTACGAGGAAAATACAGATCTGAGGAGTGAGATATTAGTGGTGTGTTCGGCTTGCGGTACAACTCGTAAAAAGGGTGAGGCAGCAAGAAACTGAGAGGAAAAAAGCTGCCCACATCTTCCCACGGGGGGAACTCGAGCAAAAGCGTCGCAAAGTGGTAGAGGTACAGCGTGAATGTTGCGTAATTGGGTACGGTTTTGAGTTGTCATTTCGTCTTTATTATTTTTATTTACTGAACGAAGGAGAAGCATTGCCTTGAACGAGTGAAGGGACGCTTATGTGCGGTACAGTGCCCACATATGCGCGGTTAGACGCACTGACAAAAGTTTTGTCAAGTGGGCGTGAATACGCATGCACATCCATCACACTTACGTGAAAGGCCTTTCATAAATCACTTACAATGCGAAAAGAGCATTTTGCTAAATAAGGTAGGTGTTTTACCCAAAGACGCTTTTTTTCGCAAGCGTCTCGAATTCACTTGTGTGGAGCGGCCACTCAGAAACTAAGAATATCTGTCTGGTAACGATATGGAGTGATCGTGAACGCACAAGTCGCTCGCGGCACATTTGGTGCCTTCACTTAAGCAACGCCGATGCTCTTCGGGAACTTGGAGTCTTGCCCAGAAACGAGTGCGCATTTATCTTGTTAATTGGCGCCATCACTCATTAGCGAATGCGCTGACTCTCTTCATTGTTCTCCGTACATGTTCTTCATCCACCCCAATCGTTCTCTTGAGCCAGCGTAATACGGTATTCCGCGTGTTTCAGGACATACGAGCGGTAACACTAAAGTAACACTCAGAGAAACGATACTTGAAAGGCTGCGCATTAAGTTCGTTACGGAGTGTCTCTAGTTTTTTTTTTTTTTAGATGCAGCTCTTTTCTGTGCTCCTTGAGGGTAGCGTGCCGTCTTTGTAAAAGGCGTTGTCGTGAGAAGCCTGCAGCAGTTCTCCCCAACACTTCCGCAGGAAGATGCAGCTCATGAATAGTAGTAAGAAAAGAATGCATGCGGAATGCGAAGGTTTATTGCGCGTCGTTTCACATGTTTGTTGATCCCATAAATTAGTCTCGTTTCATCTCTAAACCACCTCGTGACATGCAACTTAGAAGTTCCGTAGATACCGCGGTGGGCATGTTTAAAGTTCTGGTTAACCTCCCTGTCTTCCTTTTTTCTCATTTCTCTCTCGTTCTTCCGCTGATATATATATATATATTTTTCTCTCGTTCCCTTTTTCAATATATATATATATATATATATATATATATATATATATATATATATATATATATATATATATATATATATATATATATATATATATATATATATATATATATATATATATAGTGGGAGTAATAATTCAATGGGCCAGTTAGTCTTCGTGAAGGTATGAGATATGGCACAAAGGGAGCGTTGTCAACAAGGATAAATATATTTATTTCCCAACAGTATATATATATATATAAACACAATATGACTTTATGATACATGCGCTAACTGATACTTATACCCTCCGAATGGTTTACGGACCACGTGCCTGCGGGAGGGAGCTAGCTGCGTGCAACCCATGCTGTGCACAAAAGAACATAGATGGGAAAAAATATGAAGTGAGCTCTCGGGACTCCTAGAAGACTGAGATTTTGTTTCGACTCTTTTTTTATCCGAGCCCACAAGTTCACCCTTCCTACGTTCATTTATCGAAAGTGCTCTTTTAGTTTTGCGTTACAAATTTGGTGGAAGTGCCGGGTGTGATGCCAAGCACCTCTCGAGGGATGGAACACAGTCTAGAACCACAGCGACTTTGATCTAACGAGTTTACCCTTGGTTCATCAGCGATGCAGTCGACGCCTACGTGGTGAGGGCTCTGAATTTTCACCTTTGTGAACTTCCGTTCTAACCTCAACGGTTGTGAACGGGTACGCAACTGACATGAGAGCTCAGGTCACTCCAGTTAACATTGCATTAAACCAGCCAATGCTACGAAAGCATTTACACGGCTACGGCTACGAGGACGCTAGGACTAGTTTGAACACATTGAACGTGTCGCAATGACCAACAGATATGGGACAGATCACTAACTTGGGGAAGTGCTTACTTCGCGCTTGAAGATAGCGCACGAACATGGTATAAAAACCATGAAGCTGCCTTCTGGTCGTGGGTTGACTTTTGACGCTAACTGCTTTCTGCCTTCCCGAATAAAGACCGCAAAGAGAGGGCCATATCTGCACTCGAGACAAGAAACCAGCGTAAGAACGAAGTGGGGCCACGTATGTGGAATACATGTCTCGACTATTCCGCTGAACGAATTCATATATGAGCGAAGACAGGTAGCTGCGTCATCTGATGCGAGGCGTGAAGCAAGAACTCTTTGCCGAACTAATTCGGAGCCCATCGCACACTGTGTCCGAATTCCGTTCAGAGGCGACTACGATAAAATGGACGCTACAACAGCGAGCAAATATATACATCCGGGAGGTGAACAGCACTTTCATGCACTCGTTGCCAACAGTCTTGATTGATTGATTTGTGGGGTTCAATGTCCCAAAACCACCATTTGATTATGAGAGACGCCGTAGTGGAGGGCTCCGGAAATTTTGACCACCTGGGGTTCTTTAACGTGCACCCAAATCTGAGTACACGGGCCTACAACATTTCCGCCTCCATCGGAAATGCAGCCGCCGCAGCCGGGAATCGAACCCGCGACCTGCGGGTCAGCAGCCGAGTACCTTAGCCACTAGACCACCGCGGCGGGGTCACCAGTCTTCGGGAATAACATAAAAAGACTACGCAATCTAATAGGTATGTCGTGCGAGAAGAGCTACTGAAGCAGCGCCTTGACCAGAACGCTCCATTGCTTACGTCCCTGGCAGACGTAATCCGTGAGGAGCTGAAGTACGGGAACCTCCGAGTTAGGCACCTACAGCGGCGTCACTACAACAGCAGCCAGAGAATGACCTGAGCCGATGTGCTACTGCAAGGATCTTCAAGACATGCGGACGTTGCGGCCGCCAGACGTATGCAGTACCCGATGCCGCCTTGCACCCTGTAGACTCCGCTCGAGAAAAGACTTAGAAAGAGCGATGTCTCGCACCCTCCTGACAGGATGCCCCTTTGTTACCACTGTGGGGAGGATGCTCACCTCTACCGAACGTCCCAGTACCGCCAGGCAGCACTACGTGGTTTTCATGCGAATGCACCTTGACCACGAAAGGGGGGAGCCTTTTCTAAATCGAGGAGTACCTGTCGAGCCTTCAAAGCTCAAGTAGTTTCCAGCAACACCAACCTCGAGCAACGGCAATGAGTAGGTACAGGCCGCTGAGCCGCTTTTCAGGAAGCTACCAATGGTCCCGTTCCGCCCCAAGCCTGCGTCAGGAAAACTAGATTCAGCGACCTGTGGAGGCAAGGCCGCTGTTAACGCTGTTGCAGAAAAACTTCCATCGCTGACTCTGAACGACGCCCGACTCGTAAACTGGTGCTTTGATAGGGACTTTGCTTCCTATTTACATCTGTTCGTTGGCGACTACGAAGCTATCTCATTGGTAGATACAATCGCATATTATTAGGTCATAAGCAGCGGACTTCCTGAAATACCGAAGAAGGTGCTGACTGCTTGGAGAGACCACAAGTTCGCACAGCAGGAAGCTACCTCATCGACCCAGCTGAAATATGCACAGCGAGAATTTGAGTACAGGGTTTTACGTAGAACGCCAGCTTTATTGCGCCGTCCGAACGCTCAAGAGACTTAATTACGGGCATGAATTTCTTACGATCTTATGACACTGTAATCAAACTGCGAGAATCTTCTGTCTCGTTCTCAACTAGGCATGCTATCGCTACCTCTGAAAATTAAGAATACGGCGAGATTGAGCGTATCTGTCGCAGTAACCCAAAGAGCATTCAGTGACTTAGACAACAACACTGCCTTGATACTCCAAAAAAGGATCTGAATGGCACGAGGCCTTGTTCCGTTACGTACAGGATGTACGAATGATTTGCTTACAAACTTTGAAAATGAGGTGCAGCACATTGCAAAGCGAACCATCATTGTCAGTATGAATGATTTCATCTAGGTTACGGAGCTGCGCACTTTAGTAACCAATGAATCTGATTTCAAAGAGGTGGAGTCCATCCTTGCATCCATTGACATGAAACCAGGGCTGCTACCTAGTCAAAAAGAACAAACAGAGGGCCTTGTAAGAGAATTCACCGAAGGTTTCTCGTTGTCATCTAAAGCTCGACGCCCTCCCATCGCCAAACATCGCATGATTGTTGGCGAGTCAGTGAGGCATATATGTCAGCATGCCGACCGAGTGTCATTGAGGGAAAGGGAAGCTATCGGCAACCAGGTTGAAGAAATGCTCAAGGACGACGCAATTCAGCCTTCCTTACGTCCATGGGCATCGAGGTGCAAGCCTGAGGGAAAATATGATGACGCGGTGACGCCACAGCATAATGACATCGTGTGTTCAGCAATTGCTGAAATTCGTTGCGTACCATGACGTCATCGCGAGACATCGTCAACTGCAGTCCCAGGTGGACCAATTCCTGAGGCAATTCGAAAGCAGGTGGTGTGCAGGAATCTTGCAATGCTGACGATCTCGGAGGTTGGGGAAATGCCCGCTAAGTACAAAATATTAATGAAAAGTAACTTACAAAAGAGCCAAGGGAACTATAGGCAATGTTATTAGTATTGAATGGTAATTAAATGTGAAGAAATATTAGTGCACGAAAGGATACCTTGCCGCTGGCAGGATCCGAACCTGCAAACTTCGAATAACGCGTTCGACACTCTACCGACTGAGATACAGTAGCAGTCATCCCCCCCCGCCCCCCCACTGCGTCCACATTATACGACATATTTGTACATTTAAACTGTTACGCGGCGGCCCAGTCATTGACTTTTTTCTTCTTCTCTATAGCTTTACTTCGCCCTCTCCCCTTCCAAAGTGCAGGGTAGACTACCGGAGCTCAGCCCTCGTTAACATACCCACCGTTCTCTTTATACTCTCTCTTTCTATTTATAAATTTGGGAGCATGAGTCAACGCCACCAGTAGCCATGACGGCGAGTGTGGAACACTCTTTTTCTGCCTGTTGGTATCACGTGGGCTGTGGTCTTGTTACGAGCTGGGAGGTGACCAATAATCCCTCGCATTAGGTCTGCCAGAACGAGACGCTCGCTGCGAATGAAGTAAAGGAGGCGGAAATTTTAAGGGCTTCTTTTTCGTTCTTTGGCACAATATTAACGAAAACTGACACACAATAATGTGAAGGAAAGAGTAGAAAATGGTATAAGTGGTAAATGTGATGTAAATATGAAGAAAAGTGAAGAGAAAGCTTCCAGGGGAGACCACAAAGTGGTCGAGGTGAATTCGTACAGCGAGAAAAAAAAGAAGCCTATCGCTTTCTTTCAAGTCATCCCGGGCTATTACGCAGGACGCCCTAATGACTCTCTTTTCTAGCGTTGGTGTTCTTGACCGCCTCACAGTGACAGTGGATGTATTTTGTAAGTGTCTATAATATGTAAGTGACCTGTACAATGTGAATAATGTGTATGCCCTGTGACGCGCTTATATTCTGATTTCATCCTAAACACAATTACATAGCAAATCAAGTGATGTGATTCATCGTGTAGAGTGTCTTTTTTTCTACTTTCTCCTCCTTCTAATGTGCCATCTCTCAAGATTTTGTTAGCTATCGAATTCAATATTGACTGCAATGGCTCGTTTAGCGCATGGAACACTACGATCGCCTCAATATTTTGATGCATTCTCAGAGATTTATACGTAAAGAATGTGAAGAATCAACTACACGAGAACTCAAAAGGAAAAAAAAAAGCGGGACCATGAAGAACCACATCGTCTGCACGAAAATGCTTTTGGTTCCCTACGTCAGACGTAAATCACACATCATCGTCTCCGAAACATTACACTTGGGATTCCTACACGATGCCCTGCTCGCGAAAGAATGGTTTATGCATTTGTCCCGACTGTTTGAATGTGGAGGTTTCAGTACTGCATACGTAATGCAGAATACGCTGGCACATAGGGCATTAATATCATGGAACCACGTTCAGCTACTACCTATGCAGACACACCGAGTAAATGTTCGTATTTCCACAACGACTACTATAATGCATGTACGTTTTACCTGCCTGCCTACTTGGCAGTAGTTCTGTGGGTTTTGTGAATAAGATAGACGAGATAATCGCAGCGGTAAAATATTCTTCAGCCTTTTTTCCGCTGACGGTTTTGGGCTGTTTTGCACACGTCGTGCGGAAAAAAATGTTGTCGTCTCGTCGTGGCATTACAAGCGACGATGTACGTATTGTGGTTTTCTGTTGTATAACTGATCATACACATATTCTTGCAACATTGCCGACAAAAACCTTGCATAGGTGAGTCAGGCTTCAATTTTGTTATCGAAAGGAGAAATTCATATCACTGGTTGCTTGCGATTTGTTGTACTTCCACGTTCTTTGATTGATTGATATGTGGAGTTTAACGTCCCAAAACCACCTTATGATTATGAGAGACGCCGTAGTGGAGGGCTCCGGAAATTTCGACCTCCTGGGGTTCTTTAACGTGCACCCAAATCTGAGCACACGGGCCTACAACATTTCTGCCTCCATCAGAAATGCAGCCGCCGCAGCCGGGATCTTCCACGTTCCTTCCCAGCTATTAAACGCAGACTAAACGAAATATTACTTGCTTCACGTGCATGCCTAGAAAAGAATTTTCAGAGCAGGAAAGCGTTTCAGTATCGTGCCCTTTTCTTTATTTATTGTTGGGCTTCACGCAAACAGGGAGTGACTGCTATTTTGTGGGTTTTTCTAAATTCTTTTATGATTTATGAAAGTGATCATAGGGTGTTCCGTAGACTAGAACACTCTTAATGTTCAGCAGATTTTGAGAACGACCAAGCTTTAAGTTGCTTTTTTTTGTACCGCATGGCTAAGGTACTAGGTAATAAGTTGCTAAAAAATAATCGGTCAAGTGATTTTCAACTGCCAGTGACTCATTACGACTGTGAGAATGTGCAGGGTTGTCTGTCGACGATGAATGCATATGGGTAATTATTTATGGGCCGACTGAACTTGCGTGTTCTCCTGAACTGGATAGTGTCATTTAAGCTGCCGTGCAAACTGTAAGCTTTTCCCACAATCCTTGCGAGCATTATAAGTTACGAAAAAAAAAAACAGGTGAATCTAATTTAGTCTTAGCTTTCAAAATAAAATAGCGAAACTTGGTCAGATAGTAAAAAAAAATCATTTTGCGAGAAAATAAAACAACAGGTTCCACAGAGAGCAATGACCAATCTAGGTGTGGTCTAGACAATAAACCTACAGTAATAGTTTTAACTTTCTGACTGCTAAGTCACTGGCAGATACGTGTTGAAGGGATACCCTCCCCCCCCCCCCCAAAAAAAAGAAAAAAAGTAAATTACAGTTTTACAATAGCTAAAATATTTCTATTAACATAAGATGGAGCACGCCCTCCTCCCCCGCCTGCCTATCAGCTGCTACCACACGGCGGAACGGTTACACGGACAGTCGGGTCGGCCAAACTGCCGTCATTGCTCGCAACCCGAAACACTCCCTCACAATATATTAATCTCTTCGAGTGTAAGAAGTATTTGGATGTGCGCAGATGACTCTTTTGCGCCTGCCGCTAACTGGGACTGACCACCACTACTGTTGATGCGATTCTCTTTCCCCGAGCGCACGCTACCCTCGTCCCCTGCTTCCAGACCTGTGCGCTCTTTGAGCGCTTGTGACCTCGAGGAACTTCGGTGCCTCCCCATCGAGGTGTGCGGGACTCGTACTAGTGAGTGCTACAGACCCCAATTTTTCCCGTGCAGAGGCTACGAGCCCCGGCAAGAGCTTCAAGCGCTCTCTACAATGCGCCATCTCGGCCCGTTTGTTTGCCTTCCTTCGGCGACAATACTTTTTCTGCCAGCTTGGGGAACCTTTTTGGTTAACTGCGCGTGGCGCGCGGGGGCTTGTGCGTCTGTTGCGAGAGGCAGATGAATGACCTCCACCTTTCTTTGCTCTCTTCTGCATTGTTATCGTTTCTATATCTTTTATTCCCCACAGCACATTCCTCTGCCGACCTGTTGGGATGTCCTCGTATGGGGAAAGAGTACGGGTCAGCAGTTTTCTTTTCTTTCAATATAAACACTTAGAGATTTCCTTGCACGAAAAAAGCCGCCGAAAGAAAATGCGGGTAGCGATACCGCCTTGAGACTCCCACACCAAACGCTGTGAAGTCGCACAATTTGACGGTATCTTCTCGGTCATGTGTAATTTCTAATAGGTAAAAATATGAATACATTGTTCTCCAAGAGGGGCAGAGGCTTAGTATACCAAGTTCCGGGAAGTTTCATTGAACCTTTGTGGCAAAAACACAAAAACACACTTGGAAATTCCGGACTTAACGTGCGCAGGTATGTAAAATGAAACGGTCAACCTGGATTTCCTGCGGTACTATTGAAAATATGACGTTGAAGTTATTGACATAAAGTTAGCGGTGCATCAGTTATCAATCTAAGTAGATTCATTTTTCCACTTTAGTGTGTCTTTTAAGGACCTTCACCAGAATTTGCTGTGCTCTTTGGTCTCTTCAAAGGTGCATTACCATAAATTTCAAAATTTTTGGGGCTGTTTTTCTAAATAAAGCATAGTTGTCGAGAACCTTAAGAACAGTGTCGTGATGTTTGGGAATGCATTCAATATATCTTTATTACCACTGCCTCATGATAGCAATTCCAGTTTTAGTATCGAGCGGGCTGTGAGCAGTGACCTGTGAACAAGTCTGACTACGCGAAAAAACAGCAGCTCGTGACGTGATTGCAACAGCTGTCAGGTTTATGTCGGTCAGACTCCGTGGACATGGGAAAAGATGAGTGAGCTTGTTGTCCAGAATCTCTGATTGCGATTTCTGTGACATGTGCTTCATACAGGACGCTAAGTTTGCAAACCTAGTGAACCGTGTTAACGTGTCGTGATAGTGTTCGTTGCAGTTGGACTGAATTGCAAGTGCTGGGTTAAGAAACTTTAAAAAGAAATTAAAATGTTTACACGTGTTTTGCCACTCGAGTGTGTGGGCAGCATTATTAGTGCGAAGATGCCTCACGATTGTGTCAGTAGTCTTTCAGTAGAAACCCGCCATAGCAGTCTAGTTGTCATGGTACTCGACTGTTGACCCACAGGTCGTATATAGAGGATTGAATCCTGGCTGTGCTGGCCGCATTTTAAAAGAAGCGACAATGTTTGAAGCCCGTGTACTTACATTTAAGCGCTCGATGAAGAATCTCTCAAGTGGTATAAATTTCCGGAGCCCACCACTATTGCGTCTC
Organism: Rhipicephalus microplus; assembly: GCF_013339725.1. NCBI lineage: Eukaryota > Metazoa > Arthropoda > Arachnida > Ixodida > Ixodidae > Rhipicephalus > Rhipicephalus microplus. The sequence goes on from NC_051171.1 coordinate 76,908,279, forward strand.
TCATATTGATATGGTCGTTTCGGGACCGTAGACCCCAGTAATAATGCTCGCTATACTCCTTATATATCCGTTTGTGTTTGGCTCCACAGCGCTAGCCACCAACAAAAACTGAACAAAACTTCGCCCGAAGCACTTTACCTCGCACCTAAATTCATGGCTGTGCTTAAATGCATAAATATGCGCAGGATATCCGAGTTAGTTCATTATTCATTCAAAATACAAACGTTCATAGTTAGCAGTATGCCGAAAGTCGAGCGACTGTAGTAGAATCTTCAATTAACAATAACATAAAAATCATAAAATATGCAAAATATCAAAAGTACACAAGGCAAATGGAAGGAAATGGTGAACGTACTGAAAAACAAGACAATAAAAGATCATCGACGCTGTACTACAGTGAAAACAGCGAAGCACATTCTCTTCCACCCGTCGAACGAATCTAAGGGAGAATGATCTCCGCTAGAGATGCAGAAGTGAAACAAAGAACGGATGCATTTCTCACGACCAGTTACCTGGTGAGTGAGAGCAGTTGGGAGTAAGTGGTAAAGGCCGGATTGGTCACGAGAAGTTCTCTTCGTGTTTTTATGCAGGGTGTTTCAATACCTATGTCCGAAATTCTAAAAAAATAATGGGAAAGCGATATTTGATGATTCAACAATAACGTATCCTCTCTCTGTGGGCATCATAATCATGCTAAAACCATCATTTGGGACAGTGATTAGGTACGATAGATTATCTAACACTTTGATTAGTGGAATTTGCCGGCTACGGCAAATGAGAGCATTCAATTTCTTAATACGCAGAAACCATTTGCAGCGGTGAGATTCCGAAAGAGTAGTCTATAATAATTGCGAAGCCACGAAGTTCGACCTAATGCAACAGCAGGACCGAAAAAGCTGACGACGAGAATGACATCAATTTTCAAGACGACTAGTAAAAAAGCTTAGGTATTCTGCTTTAACGTATGTGCGCCATGCGTGCTGTAATTGCAAGCGCGCGCTTTCATCGGCACAGCAAATTCGATTAATGGCGGATATAACAGAATGTATCAAGTTCACTTATTCTGGACGTCTTGGAAAGTTAGGGCAGTTGCGCTGTCGCCCCTTTCCGTTTAAGTTTCATCGCTGACATTGGTTGAATTTACTTGCTACACAATTGCTCCTAAAGATTTCTCTTTCAAAATATCAAGGCTTCATTAGGTTCTCCGTACCAAGGGCTTGAATTATTCAGTTTTTTTTTACACAATCATGTAACTCCTCTAATCCAAGTATTAATGAACTTAACATTCCTTATCGCGGTCCCAAATGGCACCTTAAATCTTCTTAAGATGCGTGCGGCTAAAGAAGAAATTCTGAAGACAGCAAAGAAATGACTAATTTTTCTGATTCCTGAGAATTTCAGACACATTTCTTCGAACAACCGGTATGTGTTATCACGGTTTTGCATAAAAATTGAATGAAAAGTCAGCGCAATGCCCTTTCAACTTCTTGACTGTACCCGTGTTAATCGCGTTGTTAGCATCGACAATAAAAAAAAGAACTCAGTCAATCGTCCTTGACTTTTCAGAGTAAAGATTGGAAGTTTTTTTATTCGATAATAGAAATCTATAGTTACCATTATCGCAGCAGTAACTGTGCGCATTGAAAATGCATTCTTCAATGCATGTTCTCCGAAGTTCTCACTGAAAATTACGAAACCTATTTTCTCTACTTTGGATGAACTAGTGAAAGAGAGGACCTCTCACTTGGCATCAAGACATCATGTGTCTAACATGGCTTGTCTAGGAGGAATTAACTGCAATGAATACGGTGCTCGTAAGAGCTGTCGGTGAGCCACGTTATCATACACACGTACCGTGGCAACAGTTCACAAAGGTTCTCGTCTATTCTCACGCGAGGGAGGTGGCTGGAGAGGAACGCGTGCGCGGAAGATTTTGTGAGAAAGTCCCCAAGAGTTTCTGGACACCGTTCAAATTCGCACGCCCATCGAGCGTTGAGAAACGTCTCCCTGGCGCCGGTGCGTGGAACCCTTTCATAGCACCGTGCGACCATCATATCGATTTCCGGATCCATTTGTTCGTTCGCAAGGCAATAAGCCGTGGACGCGGACGAGCAAAATTACAAAGTAATGAAGAGGTCTCATTAGGAGATGTCCAGAGCAGCCTGTCACATGAACGTGAACGCACTGCGGCACTCCCCCTAGCGTATATGGTTGCAATTGTACTCGCATTGAGCCCATCGTATACTCAGTTATCTCCTAACCTCTATACATTTTTCCAAACAATATTCCAGTGTGTTAGGGTGTCATATATAAATATCTCCTTGTGTTTAACTTTTCTCCATGGTTTTTACGTTTTTTTTTCTTGGGTTCTTTCGCAATCTGTACCACAAACACACACTTGCACACACACGCACACACACACACACACACACACACACACACACACACACACACACACACACACACACACACAAATGCACGCAACGTCACACTTGTGTAAATGCCCGCGATAAAACACTCACGCTTCGTGGCGAGTCGCAAACAGTCCCTTTGGTAAACATACTTTGTGCCCTAGGAAGCGGTAAGTGTGTGTCATTTCGTTATTTGCCTGGTGCTGTTTTTGTCGCCGCGGCAGTATCGCGTGAGAGCCCGCACAACCTATTATTGACGGTGGAAACAATTTCACGTTCGCCGCGTAAGGCTGAGAATTTCACCCGATGGACCTTTAGCTTGCTGCGCGAAGTCTAAAGAAAACAAAGAGATGGAAGAGAGCTCGTAACAACTAATAGATCGTGAGGAAAGACTGCGCCAACGGGCACTTATGATAATTCTGAGGATTCTGGTTGCCCTACAATTCCAGAGTATCGTGTGATGCTTTCACTTGGGGAATTGTAAAAACAAAATGCACTCGCGTTATCCAGCGTAGTCTAAACGAAGGTAACAGGTGCACATATTTCGTAAGTTGTCAGGATAGCTTCTTGTGTAGTTGAAGTGCAGCTTCTGTCTGTTTTTTGCTATAGTATCTACTGTTAGAAAAAAAAAAACGTGCATTTACAGAAGCGGCCTACGCGGTATCGAAGCTGCACAAACGCAGTAACTGTCGCATTTTGTAACGCGTCTTAACCCTCTTAACCCGTCTACCAACAGAACTTCGTATAGAAAAATGATAAGTAGTAACGTTTACTTTGCTTGGTCTTTGGTCAATGCGGGTATATTCTAATATCTGCAAGTGCCCGCGCAACAGTGATTTCGCTGTGGCAGCACTAAAACTTCGAACGCACTTCTTCTCTGTTCAGCGTTTAGCTATGGCATCGGTAATGTTTGTAAGTAAATACGGCTGCGATAGTTCCTTACGTCATTACTGAGAACATCTTCACATCAATTGAGAGGTACCTTGTTGTTACACCATAAGGCTTCGGTGATTTCATAGCGGTGCTATGTACCTATAACACATAGAGTGGCGGCTTCTCCTGTGGCACACTAGCGAGATTGGCAGTGCCGATCGTCAAGGTTGGCACTGACTTTCGAGTAAAGTTCGCCAAACGACAAGCAAAATGTCTCCAAAAGTCATCATATTTCTTCAAATTTCGCCAGAAATGTCGCTGCTGTACATATGTGTAACACGTCTAGTGATAAAGATTCCATTATATGTATAGGCCCATGGAGTTCATCCATAAACCCTAAATTATATTTATGTTCTACTATGCCAATCACACCACACGCTTCACCATAGGAGCACTGATAACTGGCATGCATGCACTATGGTACGCATGCATGCACATAGTAAGCACTATAACACTATGGGATGCTGCTATAGCAGCGTGCCTTAATGCTAGCGCCGCATAATAAAAGTTTATCCTAATTTTAGTTCTGACGAATACAAGATGAAGCAGTAGCTACATCATGAGAAGGACACCACGCATAGCCTTCTTGCAGGTTTAGAGAATTTCGCTACAGTGCAGTCATGAGTCCGATTATCGAAGTAATTAATTACAAAGCAACGGAAATAAATTCGAAAGTAACCGTAAGTGGCCGTTACGTAACCATCGCAACGCCCACACCACGCTTTTTGTGTGGTCATGCTTACACTGTACATTCGCCTCACTGTAGTTTCCTAAGGCTGCCCAAAGAAACCCAACATTTTGGCCCACCCGAAAACTAGGATAATAACAAATTTAAACTCAACAAATCAAATTAAAGTCACTGCAGCAGTGAAGAGGTCGACAAGCTATTCACGAGGGTTGGAGCTGCAGTCGGAGCACGTGGCTTAACCCGCAACTACCCACTTCTGACGCGATACTTTGAAGAAGCCTAAAGCTTTTAAAGCACCTAAAAAATGTTGTACAACACCACTGCATCGTGGCACGCGAAGCAGTCTACTGGCCTATTATTGCTGGAAAGGTGCTCACCAGTGTGCCATTGCCTCCAGGCTCTAGGCGAATTAGGAGATACACACGATAAACGGGACAGACGTAGTAAATTGCGCGTAAAGTGCGCCTTCTACTCAAGAGTTAAAAGCCTTGAAATCTGAAAACAATTGTTGTTGTCCGTTCGTTTTGATGACACTGAGTATAGACTGCATAACTACGTCAAGACCTAAGCAGAAAATTGCCGAAAATTCTCTATGTTGCCATTCATCAATTTTTGTCACCACAGGTCTCTGAAATTCGACAATTTGGTGAAAAGTGGACACTAGTGGCAACCCTGCCCGTCATCGTATGAAAAGAGTAACTGCTGCGGAAACGCAGAATACGGTTCCAATCCATTCCACTGCTGTTGAAAAACGATATTTAAAGAACCACTCACTTCCCCACTTTTAAAGACGACAGGGTGGCTTTCTCCTCACCTTCGCTACCCTTCGCGCAGGCGATGTATCATCATCACCCGTTCTTTCTTAAAAGTACGTGCACAATATCAGCTTTGAGCACTCGAGCCTATAAGGATTTCGCACTTCTCGGCAACGCGCTGTGTCGCAGATTGTGCAGTCATACAAACACACAGAAATTATGGGACCATAAAACTGCGCCTTTAAAAGTTGAACGCGGCAGCGATATTTCTAGTGTGTACATCAGAGACTTCGTTATGTAATTTATATTGTAACTTTCTATCAACCCATTACATGTCGTTAAAGGCACAGTAGCGTGTGTGCCTCTTGTTGTGGGTGACTGGCTTTAAACTAAGAAGTCATTATGACAATACCATGTTCTGATGCCGGATGGCAATGTACGCTTGTACCACGCATTATTACGGCAATATTTCATGTTGTATTGGGAAGAATGTATACAGAACGCATGTGTTTCAAAAACATGAATGTTACTTTCATTGAATTTCAAAAGCAGAAGAAGTGAAATTCACTAAATTAACAAAGAGAATGGTGGCTGCGTAGTAGAACACTCGCTTGCTACGCAAACGACCCGGGTCCGACCGCCAGTCGAATTCAAACGACCCGGGTTCATTCCGAACTCTGATCCTGGCTTTTTTATTATTTTGTTTATTCGCACCGTTCTTGATCTTTCGGTTATTTATAAGATGGCGATTTTTCGCTCACAACCAAAAACGCCGATACCGACGCCAGAATTTCTTCGAAACGAGCTCTTTAACTCTATAGCATTAAAGTGAAGGGAAATCAGCTGATCGTGCATGATGGTCGCGTAAAACAAGGAAGAACTGATGGGCGGCTGCATGGCAAAGCAGTGTAGAAGACAAATAACGTCCGATATTTCGCGTGTATAGAACAATCGATAGCATGTACTCTTTCGACGTCACGCAAATGACTGTGTGCGTCACAAAGTGCGGAAGAAAGACCACAAACCACAAGAGATGATAATGGGCTTGGTTTTTTTTTTGCATTTTAAGAGGCGCGGCAGGGGTCCTTAAAAAATATTTGCCCGTCAGTGTAAGGCTGCGGCATTTTATTGCTCAATAGAGAGTGTTAACGTGACGTCTTCACGCGTCGTTTTCTTGTACAACTTTCAGCTTTCAGCTGTTCTCAAGATAAGCAGATTAAGATAAGAAAGCGTGCATTTCTCTGTGATTTTTGCACTACGAAATGGCGGCCGTGATGACGTCAGTAAATACTCCTTATTTTTCGCTGTTTTGTTTCAGTATGTTTTCTGGCTACTACAGAATTCTTTTGTTTCGATCCGCTTTAGCGCGAGGTCACATAAGAAGATCCATTTGTTGTGGTGACTGTTGTAGCATCGGCTAAGCAATGAGGCAGACGCTATTTACAATGGAAATGACAATTCCAACTAAGGATCTAGAGTTCATATAGCTTACCTGTTATTGGTTAACGGTTAATGTTAATGGTTACTTGTTAATGTAATGGTTAACGGTTAAGAGGCATACGTGCAAGAACAAAGAGGCCTTTTTTGTTGTCAGAAACATCAAGCGCGTCATGCTCGGGAGCAGCGACTCAAGCCCTAAGCTATGCTCGCAATTTATTTACGCTTAAGCGAAAGTAGTCACCACCGGTATCAGATCAAGCAGGTTGGTCTGTCGTTATTCATCGTAGAGTAATGCGCAGTGCGCACATTGGTGAAACATTTCGAGCAGCGAGAGCACCGTTGTTAACGCTATACTTCACCATAATCTGTATCCTCAAACTATCCCAGCTAACATCTCTTGTACTCACCATGCACCAAGCCGGGAAAGTTGAGGTCCAAATTTCACAAGTATGCCCACTTTGAAAATTTCGCGCAGCAATGCGTTAGTAGCTCCGGAATTCTTTTAATGACATCGCTTCACACTAATGAACCCTGAAATCTGGGTTTCGACGGATACACGTCTGGTCGGGAAGAATCAAAGAATAAAAATACGAGGACGCCAAACACGTAAAATGTAAAGCGCCCTTATTAAGATTCAGTAAGAAGCCCTGGATCCCAAGCAAGGCAGCACAAAGTGCCCGAGCAGGAGGAGGAAGACGAAAGGGATTTCTGGAAGTGTTCAAACAGCTCCCCTTCAACCCCCACCCCTAATTCACACATGAACATTCATCATATACACGCATATAATAGTATGAAAACATTTTCTTCTTCACCTTCTCTGCAATATTATACTCAGTACACCGGCACACGTGCAGCCGAGAAACCACGACGACGCTGTGGCATAACACTCTAACGCCAGACCGAGCAAAAGTTAGGCGTCACTAAGGCAGGCGTCACGGGTAGCTGTTGCATCAGTGACATTAGAAGCAGTTGCTCGGTCAGGGGCGCCGCTGAGTCTCAACCTACTGCTTCCACGTGACAGTCGTTGGCGGCTTGGACGCCAAAGAGAAACGCCGCCACGTGTAAACACGCTTGCCGCTTCGTGGGCGTCTACCCCAAACAACTCCCTGCATTCGCTTGCTTGAGCCTTCGACAGAGACGCACGAAGAGATATGTTTGGCCCAAAGTCGAGAGCACCACTTTTTTTTTCGACGATGTCCCAAAGGCCCAGGTTAGTAGTTCGGGGATATAGAGAAATGTGAGCAAGGCAACCGAACCGGAACTCGCCGACTTCCCTGCTGTTTTGCGGGAGAAATGCCAGCGGAGGGGCTTTGCACTTTTATGGATGATGCAAAGGTGCGGAAGCCGTTGAGAGGAAGGAAGAATCTATTTCTATTAAAGAAAAGCAATACATAAAACAAAGCGAGAAGAGTCTACGCTCTGAAAACGCGGTGCATAGGTATAATGCGAAAGATCTTCGCGAAAGAGTTGGGACAGCAGAAAGCGTGAGTCTGTTTTGGGGCTGCCGAGGTGACGCGAGTCGCGCCCAATTTAGCCTTCGCCGGAAGATTTATCGCTGCAAGAGCTGGCTTCAAAAGAGATGACAGAATCTATTTTTGAAAAAAAAGCAAATAAGGGCCCCCGGAACACACTGAAAAGGTTCCGCTTTTGTGAAGCCGCAAATGCCTTTCAAATCGGAATTCGGACGTGAAGCCAATATATCCTGAATTGATTACCTATTCTTGGTATTTTTGAATAAACAGGAATCGATGATACTTTTTCTTTGTGTTTTAAAGTTTCGCGCGCCGGCTGCTTGGTTAGGAAAAAAATTCTTAGCTCTGGAAATCTGAAAACAAAAGAAAGAGACTGAATCACAAAACAAATGCACGTGCGTGGAGATTGAATTCGCAACCTTCTTTTTTGTGTGTGCGAAATGGTGGTCCCCTCTGGTGTTCCAACTGAATTTCAAAGACGAAACCATGTAAAAATAAACTAATGTAGATAAGTTTAAGCTATGATAGTATCCTGATAGCTTTACATTAGTCAACACACCAATTTCAGTGACGCTATCGACCGCTGTACAAATGCCAGTGTATCTGCGATGTCAGCTACTTTCGATCCCTATAAGCTACACATTATAAGACAGTACTTATTGAAAGCAGAAACTACTCATTGGGAACGAAGAAACAAATAGAGAAATTGCTCGATTACTCTGGTTACCACGTGAGTTGGGATGCCGCTGGTGTAGCTGGGAACATTCAGTCTTCATACTCACGCGCATGCGAACTAAACAGCTCACTGGGCCTGTCGCAAACGTATATCTCAAATAACCGCTGGCTATCGCATAATACTTTCCTTATAATTTCCGGTGACGTTATGTTTTGTTACTCAGACACGAGGATTTAACACTAGAAATTCACTGTAGGCAAATAAATATTGGGATCATAAGTAGCGATTGTGGCGCTTGAATACGCTAAATCTGATTTGACAACAGCGGGTGGTTTTGACGAAAACAAACGAAATATCCGCAGCTCCAATGTTTCAACATGGTCAGAGAATGTGTCTTACAACATATTGAGCATCATGTCCCAAAATCACGATATGCATGTGGGGCACGCCGTTTAGTGGAGAGCTCCAGATATTTCTACAATCTGGCGTTCTTTAAAGCATACTGATGTAGCACCGTATTCACGAGCATCTATATAATTTCCCCACAATCGTAGTGTGACCGCCACGGCCAGGATCGAACCCAAAACTTTCACATCAAATGCCCAGCACTGTAACCACTACAAGGTTAGTAATTAGCTGTAATGCCGTCTTTAAAACTTTGTCTGGGCCTAGTGAAGATAAGCGACGGGGATAGTGATAGCAAAATTAACCAATGAATCGAGACTGGCGGAGCTGTATTTGGTAGGCATTACCAAAGTGTGGCCTAAAGCTTGTCAATATTCTTCAGAAATAGGAAAATATTTCACTGGGATAGATAGATAGATAGATAGATAGATAGATAGATAGATAGATAGATAGATAGATAGATAGATAGATAGATAGATAGATAGATAGATAGATTTTATCTTGCTGTCGTCGGTGGGATCGATCGATAGATCGCACCGACGACAGCGATGTACCGATTTGAACATGCTGGCCCTGAAGTTGAAAGTTAAACACCAAAAACTGGGAATTTCAGGACCGCGCAGCAAACAATGGATTGAGAAATGTTGGTCGCAACAATAAAATACAGCCTTTCTAGCACTAAAGATTGCAAAGAAGGCCTGACTAGCGGATAGTGTAGTAACCTTTAGAAAAGTGGCACAGGCAAATACAACTGTTTGAAAAGCCACGCGAGGCGTTTAATCAATTGCAGATTTTGTGTCAGAATGGGTGTCAAGAAAGAGGAAGCTTAGTTCAAAACGGCAGAATAACAGGTGGTGATATGAAAGTAGTGTGCTTTCCGGCTTGCGGGCGTTTAAGCCCCCGTGCACTGTATGTGCTATTTAATCAGAGAGCACAGGTTAGGGGCAAAATCTGGGAAAAGAAATCACGTTCTCTTTTCTTTGCAGTTGGAGAATGCTGTTCCTTTTTGCTTAATGTGAACACTCATGCTTTTCTGGAACAGCATTTCTTGTGGCTCAAACCAATTTATCCGAATGGAAGCAGTGAGTGAAAAAGCGGCTTTGCACGAGCGCTCTGTGCTTGCGGCGCATTAAAAAAACGAAAAAAAGCCTTCGTGTACGAACGTTGAAGCGCTTGTGTAGACTCAACTGTGATAGGGAAATTGTCCAATAAATTCTAAGGCAGTCCGAAAACACTGTGCGTCTTTATATTCTCAGTCTTGGAAGCGCATCGGTTTGAACACTTTAGGCTGCTAGCTTCATAACACCTTGTGTTTGTCGTGCTTGTCAATAAGCTCAGATGATGGGAGTAAAGAAGGTATTCAGCAAGTGTACATTGATTCGCGGGAGCCAATACAGTTCTATTGTTAATTTGCATAGATTATGGTGGTGTACTGAGGTGCTCGACCCTGAACTAGCAAGTTCGTTATTTTTGAATCTCTCATCCTTTCAGCGTCTTTTGAGGCGAATCACGTGTATGGTGACAACGGGTAGGCTCTATCGAATATATCCATAGTCCCTTCAGTCACGAATTATGATGCACTGTCAGAAACGCGCTAAATTCACGTTTAGTAATTTCAAGACCCTCAATATTACATTTCAAGACAGAAAATGAAAAAAAGCATTGTGCTTGTTAGGTTTACTGATTAAAAATAATGAGTCTGTAATTACGTAAGTACCTAATTATTATGCTACCAGTCAGCTTCAGTGCTTGCATAAAAAATCTACTCTAAAGCCCGAAGCGCGTGCACTGGTTGTTTTCTGGTTATACTAGTTTCGAGAGAAGAAAAACAGTATTAGTCACGTTGGCCTTAGAGAGTGTCACGTCGAAGAGTTAGTCACGTTGAAGAGAACCCAGCAAAATAGTACTCTGCAGTAATACTAGCATAATTAGGTTAAATTATCGCCAGCTGTCCATTCAAAAGGCCTACTCAAGTGTGTACACGAAGTATCAAGCCATTTGAGGGAACACGTGGTGCGTGACGTGCCATTGAATATGGCGTGTACGTTTTTACACACCACAATAGCGTGGGAGAATGGTCTGGTCTAAGCGTTGAGTAATGGGAATCGAGTAGCAGAGTCTTTGCTTTCTTGGTTTAGGTTGAATTGCGATATTATATATTGTTCTTGCATTTATAGATGTTACAATCACACGAGTCAAAGTTCGGGAATTAATAGGATTGAAGCCTGGCTAAGCTACAGTGAATTCGGTGCAAAACTTTCACCGCACTTGAAGATATAATGCAGATACAGCTGTATGACATCTCACAAAAAAGTAAGATAAGGATTGCGAGAAGGTCCAAAGTCACAAATTGACTTTGGCAATAATTATCGAGATAATACCTACAAAATTATTTTTAGAGGACTAAATCAAACAAAAGAGTAATATGGTAGCAAATGAAATGTTAGGTATTGTTTTTATTTTCTTTCTTTTTTTCTTCCCACATGTGGCTGGTGAGTACTACAAGTTGTTGCAAGTTTTTTTGTGGATTAATATAATGCGATTTTTAATGCCGGAGAGTTGTGCGCGCATGCCCCGCCGAGGTGGTCTAGTGGCTAAGGTACTCGGCTGCTGACCCGCAGGTCGCGTGTTCGATTCCCGGCTGCGGCGGCTGCATTTCCGATGGAGGCGGAAATGTTGTGGGCCCGTGTACTCAGATTTGGGTTCACGTTAAAGAACCCCAGGTGGTCAAAATTTCCGGAGCCCTCCACTACGGCGTCTCTCATAATCAAATGGTGGTTTTGGGACGTTAAACCCCACAAATCAGTTGTGCGCGCACACTGTTTTGTGATTATTTTCTTTTCTTTCTTTTCCTAACTAGCGATATATGACTTTGCAACATTGATCTGAGGTGTAATATTTGATTTTCATGTACCCTTTTATATTTGTAAATGTGTTTTCTTGACGCTGCTGCTGTATGAATGGCACGGCCCAGTCAGGCAGTGTTAGTCTTTTGTCCTATTTCCTTAGACAATTTTGTAATTGTTCCTAATAAACTAATAAAGAAAGACAGAAAAGAGGAAAGAAAGAAAAGAGAAAAGAAAGAAAGAATGAATGAAAGAAAGAAAGAGCAAAAGAAGATGAAATATTTGATTAGTGTTGGTGACAAAATGTGATCGATTTTTAGTACTTTTAGAACTTGGTACTCAACTGTCTCAAACGCATGTTTTTTATTACTTAGGTACCATTACTTCCTACGTATTCCAAAGAAACCAGATGAATACTTTTTTTTTTGTAATCTGCAGAAGCAGAATTGAAGTTGTGCCCTTCACAGTTTATGTGTGAATGATTTTCAGAAATGCGAATCACCCCAAAAGTTTGCTCTTTTTGACAAAAAAATTTGAAAATGTTTAATAGTACCCACATATTGATAAATCTGCTTCAATTAAAATGGCAGAAAAATTGAATAAAAAAAGCAGTGCGTGGGTTATATAAATATCCCTTTCAGTCACTGAGAAAATAGTACCTTAAGATGACCAGAAATGCATGGGATGCATAGGGCTTACCACGTGGCCTCAACATCAGGTAAACTCGGGCAAGACAAGGGTAAATGAATATTGCCAAGTGAGTGAGTATACCTGCAGTATATAAAGAACTCCTTGAGGCGCGAATAATGATGCGCTGTCTACGAGATTCACATTCCGTAATCCCAAGGCACCCATGTTACATTTTAACAGAGAAAAAGAAGCAACGTGTTGTTTTTGGGGACTTAGAGTCATTATTTGTAATTAGCATCGAATTATATATTTCATTTTTCTTGCTGTCAGTCACGTTCTATTTTGACATAAAAAAAATTGAAATCATAGGCCTCAAATGTGCGCGTAAGCATCCACTCATTTGTAGTACTCGCTACCAGAAAAAAAAAACGTGAAGTTCTCATTTTGCTCCTGGATAACTTACCGTTGGACGATCCAGCGAACATTGCGGTACCGTCACTATCGAGTTAGGTCATATACCCAGAAACATAAAGCTAAGTAAAGAGGTACACACTGTGGAGTAGGTTCGGTTCAACCGATGGGCAATGCATCTTTTTCTCTTCTCGCTAAAAGATTTCACAGCTAACGTAAACAAGTGTCGTACACAAACAGCCAACGCCACTGAAGTGGACAATACGTTATAACTTTCGGGGTTTAATGTTCGAAAAGCAGGCTAGTATTATTAATCGGCCGTCCTAGTGGAAGACTCCACAAGTTAGACCACTTGGGGTTGCTTAACGGGCAGCTATATGTGTGTACATGGTCCTAAATTATTTTCGCTGGCCGGGATTCTCACCCGCGACCTTAGGGACAGCAGTCGACCACCAGAACCCTTACACCATTGTGGTGGTGGATTTAGAGGACGTGAACTGACACACGATGGCAGACTGGGCGAGATAGTCTTAAGGCATGGTGCTTGAAGAACAGCACATAGGGCAGTTTCAAGGAAGAGAAGACGTATATACGACTCTGTTACGATGTTGTTAGAGGAGAACGAGAACAAGAAAGTGCAGAGGTGTTGTGGCAGCGGTGGCGGAGTCATTATTGAAACACAAAAACATACTCGAGAAGCGTGTGTTGTAGAGCTATATTTCTTTTTAACTTAAGCTGCGCTTGGGATGGGACGCCAGAGTAGAAACAGACGGCACAAACGAAGGCTAACAACTGATTTATGAAAACCAACCATTCTTGGTTCCTGAGCATGATGCTTCTACTCTCAGTTTGAATAAAAAAAACACGCACATGTAAGTTGCTGGACAGACAAATAGCCTAATATTTTACTCGGAACACACACACAATTCTTGCCAACGTCATTCAAGCGTCATTATTTCTCTCTTTGGCTGGCAGGAGCGAAGACAGTGACGGCGAAGACATTGACGAAGATCTCATGCTTGCGAAATAACGGAGTGTCACTCAGGACACGTTTCCATGAATGAGTGCACAGAATGCTTGCAATCGGTATGTACTAATTTGCATTTCTGACAACAGCACAACAGGATGAGTGAAAGAACATAAAGCGAACACAGAAGGAGCGAACGTGGGGCACTCTGCCGCAATTTGAGGGATTCCGTATACTCTCCTCAACTACACAGACCACGCTTTTTTATCGATGTAGTCAAAGCGAGTCAATTGTCACCTAACTGCCAACTCCTCCTTATTTGGTAATCACATCACTTCTTTGGCACAGTTGCCATAGCATTGCCCTTTTTTTGTTTCGTCGATTTTTGTGCGATGTTTCCTCCTCTGTGAAGCCCGACCCTGCAAACCGTATGCCATTGGAGTTTTTCTATCTGCCTAGAATAGGGGAGGACCAAGATAGTCGGTAGGCATTCACGTAAACGAGACAGAATAACGTTTGTGGTGTCTTGAATTTTATCTTATGTTCATGCGTGCGAGACTCGCATTTTATCGCGTTCCATGCATTCCTTCCAGTCGTTAGACGTCCTGGATATCTCGGAATACCTTAAGTGCAGCTTTTTATTGAAGAGAAGTCCCTGAGATCAGTATGTTTTATTGTGCAGACGGTGGCTGATCCTTAATTTGTCACTATGCAGTGAGCATTGTAAATGAATATGACCACACGAGAGAAGAGTGCGTCGGCTAACAAGCCTGTTTTACGGACATCTAGATCAAAATAAAGAAGAAGTCAACATGAAGGCGTAGGCGCAGCGTGTAGGCATGATAAGAGCTGGTCACTAAGAGTAACAGACTTGATTCTAAGAGAAGGCAAATGTTCGACGCGAAGGCAGAAAGTTAGGCGGGCAGATGAGATTAAGAAGTTTCTGGTTATAACGTGGCTCCAGGCGAACGTGATGTGTAGGAGTTTCGCAATTCTACGTAGATGTTTGAAGAATGCTCGTATCAGCTTCCTTGAAACTTTTTGGCTATTAGATAATAAACCTTCTTTTATACCCTAATAAGGAAATCGTTCCTTGTTCGGAACTGTCTTGCGGCCTGCATGAATATGTTAGCTTCGTACTCCCACATATTGTGAATACTGATTTATTTGACCTAATTAAATAAACGTGCAATTATGAAGGCTTATTGAAGGGCTCACTATGACTTTTCATACTTATCGCCACAGTGTACAAATTGCGTTACATTTCACTGCGACCCCTAAAATTGGTTCTCGAACGGTCATAATTGAGTAACAGTGACGTGTTAGAAGGCTGTAGTAATTTGATTGATGCGTGAGGTTTAACGTCTCAAAACCACCAGAAGGCTGTAGTACCGCATGAAGTATACTCGCATTAGCACCAGTGTACACCACACTGCAAGTCTTCACGAAACGCTACAACCTGTATCAAGCGTATGAAGATCTATTGTAAAGAGCGATACTTCACAGTCATGGGAATGTGATTGTTGTGAAGACCAACCCTTTTTCCTGTCATCCATAGTTCACTGCTGACGCAAGAATACCGCAAACGAAAAGAAGCGTTATTTATTATGAATCGATGGGTTACACAAGGCAGCAGACAAATACAAGAGATGCGAAGCAGGCGGCCATCAAATCAAGTGTGCCGCCACATTTCCTACTCTCAACAAATTTAATGAGTGCCAGCGTCAACAGCTGAACACAGAAAAATAGAGGCTTCAACAGTGATGGTTTACTGTGCAGTATGTGCGAAAACGCCCTACACTCCTTCATGACACGCAGCATTTGAAAGCCTTTTAGCCTCATGATTGGCCCATTGATCCAAGTAATGTGATAATATGACCAAAGTAGGTAATAGATGAATTGCGGACTAAAACGCGGTGTGGCGACTGTGGTGGTATAGTATAGGCGTATTATAAGGAGGCGATTCTAGAACGCGTACCCGAAACAGACTACCCGCAAGAGTATGGTAACGTTCGGCGCACGTGCCGTTCGGGCCCGCTACGTTGCATAGCTTTGCGGGCTGCCACAAGTGGTATACAACTCTATATTGTAAAGTTTTAAGATAACGTAGCCTAGAAATGTATATCGGGCCCTAATTCAACGATTTTTGTGATGCAGGTGTGCAGGAAGTAATGTAGACGAAAATTCAACTTGCCGTCAGCAGAAACCAAAACAGCGGCCTTCGGATTTTAAAATATGAAATATACGCAAACGCAGCTTGTAGTTTTCCACAAGTTTCCATCGTAACTTACTACATCCTACAAGGAAACAACTGCTTGATCTGGTAGAGTGGAATGTATCAAACGATGAAGAAGCAGGAACTGCTAAGTCAATTCGTGTTACGGTTTCGAATTACTAGAGCTGGAGCAAACCTGCATCGTTCATCACTATTACTTTTTGAATTATAGCAAGAAAATATCAATTTTTACATTCCAAAGTGTATTCTGATATTCTGTCGGTAATACCCTTTCGACTCTTCTACAAAGGCTGAAAGCTTCAGCTACGATTACCTTGACAAGAGGGGTTGAAGAAGTCTTGTAATCTTCTGACGACGTGGTATGTGTGCTGAAATACGTTACACGAGAATTTCGCAAAAAAAAGGTAGTTTCTTGTGTAACGTTTCATATTACCTGTTTAAAATATCCTAGCTTTTTTTTCACAATGAAAGTTAGCAAACGAGAATTGTGTTATCTGTTTCCACCTACGACCACTTCTTGCTTTTCAAACGTGATAGTTCTAGGTGTAGAACACCCATACAGGACTTGATAGCTTCAATGTGCGAGTCATACAGCACTTCAGTGCCTTAGTGGTTTGTAGCCGTTCACTGGAAAACCCAAGAACAGAACAAAAACAAAGAGAAATAAACAGAAACACCCCGGTGACGATTGAAGTCGAACCTGCTAGAAATGTACGCCTCCGTCACGTTTCAGTGGACTATAGTTGCACCATTCACAGCTTTTTGGGGAAGGCCATGCGTCATTGGCTCCAAGCCGAGACAGTGGCGCCAGGTAAAAAACGAGAAAAATACACGGCCTGTCGCGTTTCTTCAGTCTTGTATACGCAGCAGCACGCGCTGGAAAAATAATTCCTGCGCCGAGGGGATGGTGTTCAAGACGTCTAGCTCAGTTTTTTATTTCTGATCCCTCGAGTGCTTGTTTGCAATGCGGAAGTTGCGACAGGGTTGTATTTTTTACTACCTTCTTTCATCTTGCCTGCATGTGGTCCCGTCTATACAAAAATTCGGTTGAATGTCATAGCCTGACGGACTAAAGTGATGTAGCAGTGTGTAAACTTAGGCTACAAATTTCATGCGCCACACACTGATTAGAGAGACATTTGAAATTGTAAAAGCGAAAGAGAACTACGTGAGTGTTCATATATTGCTCTCACCGATGCTGAGGTGTCGTACCTACAACATACGTGATTAAAAGCTCGGTCGCGGTTGATAAGGTTTCATAGGTGTCTTCCTTTCTGTGTGAACATGCCGTGCATAGTTTTTTTTATTAAACTTTCAGTTGAAAGACAGTGGTTGTGTCTCTTAATTCTTTGTGTTTTATGCTTTAACTGGTTAGTGGCTGCTTAAAGCAAGTGTTGTTCAGAATAACGCTGAAAAAAAGACCGATAATAAAGTGCAGAGAAAGGGAGCCCTCAAAGCTCTCGATAACAGTTCATTATAAAACAAACTTTTGTGTCTAAAAGAACGAATATATTTGGCAGTAACAGCCGTAACAATAGACGTTTATAACGAACATTCTAGGTGACTATACTGCATTCCAATACATAAAAAAGTAAAGGCCTATAAACTTCAGTTCAATGAACTCGAAATCATCGGGGGTTTTTGTGGGTAAAGGCCAACTCTGGCGATATTTCGAGGTCAATGTATCTCAGTGAAATTCGCTGGGTACGTTCCTTTCCAAATTACCGTCATGTGTGCCAAATCACAGGCTTGAGAGATGCTTTACTTGTTTTCAAATGAATTTTAAAGATTGCCTCAAAACGGCCCACCTGGCTTGTCAGAGTTATCGGCAACACTGTATGTGTGTCGTCACGTTTGGCATATCAACGAAAGTGACGCACCTGGTGGCATCGCTAACTTTGGCTGCTGCGGCGTTTACTGTGCTCGTCAAAAGGTGGTGGTGGCAACATTCGGCTATTCTAAGCACTATAGTTCGGCGGTATTCTTCCTTCCTCCGTGGCGTTCTGCCGGCGTTTCGTTCGTTTACGCGTGATTTTCTGTTCCCTGTGGATGAGTGGGCGATGGGTGGTAACTGGTGTTCCTTTGTGGGCTGCACAAACCACTGGAACAAGACGCAGAGTGTTTGCTATTATGGCTTTCCACGTAACAAGTGCCCTCCTTGTGAAGTGGATCAGTGCAAAAAGGCGGGACAACAGGTTGCCGAGCAATACGGCTCACGTGTGTTCCTTTAATTTTTCGCCGGAGTCCTATCAGGACAACGCTTGGCCAGCGTTTGGGTGGCTATGGCTCTGCGTCCATCCTTCCGTCCATCCTTCCGTGCTTCCGTCCGTTCATCCTCGCGTCCATGCGTCCATCCGTTCATCCTTGCGTCTGGCCGTGCTTCCGTCCGTCCGTCTGCTTGTCTGTTCGTCGATGCGTCCACCCGTCCATCTATTAAACACTCCAAGTACCGCCATCTCGCATATTTTCATCATATGTTCTTCGTATACAAGTACCGTCATACAGCGGACATTCCAAGGACGAAATAAGAGGCGGCTACTTACTACTACTACTACTACTACTACTACTACTACTACTACTACTACTACTACTACTACTACTACTACTACTACTACATACAACGTGGACGCACGACCCACAGCTTAAAGAGCTTCACCCCTAAAATGGTGATGTAATATCATTTGCGTCAGAGCCGTCACTGCCGGACAGCTCTGATACACTGTCAGTCTCAAACATGTTACTTGACGCTCGGCACATTCCGCTCTGCTCCGAGCTAAACTCTGAGTGTCTGCTCGGCCCGGCATTCACAGTTTTCAGACACCACGCTGGCAAGGCCAGCATGCCTTGTACGACATCCGGTTTTAGGTTCCTACCAAACGTTACGTCATACGTACACTATGCGCTCGGTTGAGTTTCGGTTTCGGTATTGCGCCCTTTTGCTTATTAAAACTTGTTCTCAAACTTGCTGAACATTTCAGCTATCGGGTGCATGACAAGATTGTCTCAGAAACACAGAACCACCATTACCCTGACATGGTCAAAACAATGCCGTAGTTGGCCTTTAAACAAACTAGGGAAGGGCGAAGCATATAGGGAAGGGTGTTTCCGCTTGAAATCTGGGGAGGGTCGAACAATGCAGTATTTCGAGAGGGATTTCTTTGTTGAGGCACTAGTGGTGTCAAGACTGAAACCGAGCATGTCGGTAAGAGTGTCTCCGCTCCACTAACGTTGTCGGGAAACTGCGTCGGAATGCAGCTTACCCTTAGGGGCTTCTTCGTCTTCCATACATGCTTGGTTTCAGTTTCCTACGGCATGGAAGTGTTGGCATTTCAACTTCACTGACGTCGTCGGCCATTTGTTGTACTTTGTGTTGCCGTCTTCATCTTTAGTGGACTGGTCGCGAGTAGTGAAATTTACCCCCCCCCCCCCTCCATTTTGTGGTGCTTATGCCTGTTTCATGATGAACTATCCCTTTGCGACCCACTGGGACGACATTTGACCCCGACAAGCCGAGACCCTAAGGGATGCATCGCACTTCAACGAGAGGAAACAGCGAAAGACGTCATCATATTTTAAAATTATTGAAATGTAGGAATTTTAAAGGCCCAGAATGCGCACGCCTGAGGTACTGGCTCTTCGTTCTCTCTTCTATACGTTACGCTGCACCAACCTGCACCGTAAAAGGGTGCATATTTAAGCGGGTATCAATAACGACAAGCAAACGTTTCTAAACAACCGGTGTCTATGGTGTTCGAGATAACGCCCGCGTGCCACTTCGTCCACGCCGTGCAGGTCATTGCGGAGACAGCTTCTGTCGGGGAAATGGCACCCACTGGACCTGAAAGAGCACACTCTTTGAATAAAAAATCAAGCATTTGGGGGGTAGTTCTGCGACACAACATAATCATCACCTGACTTGCTCCCGTTTCCTTTCTCGAAAACCCGGCACTGACCACTTTCCTGTCCGGAATGCTATGCCGACTGATAATGCGCACGCCATTCGCGACTGCGAACTACTGGTACCATGGTGATAATGCGAGGAAAGTATTAGAAGTAGAATATTATTGTCGTGTAGCAGGAACACTCCCTAAATGCTCTAGTTTTTTTTAAGGTGTGTACTGTGAGTTCTAGACAAGCAGACAGGAGACTTGAAAAGGTTTATTCCGCATTCGCAAATCAACCCTATCCTTAACCTACGCTTTTTTATGTTTATGTTCACTCTGCGTCCGTTATAAAGACAAAGATTGTAACAGCGCATATGATAACTTCAAGAATTATCTGCGAATGCTCAACTACTTCGTCTACAGAACTGTTTGTAGAACCCACTTGAGGCACAGAACGGATCATGAAGATGCGAGACAAGTTTGTGAATGAGCTTAGTTTGTAAATGTGGGCATTAGACTACACGCATCTCCGGAGATCAAGGAGGCTGTTGGATGATACGTGTTTCGGAGATGGCAGTGCCGTCAAACGGTTTGCGGAAACATCACACAGCGACAGGACCACGGTTTTGTAGAAGCCTCTTTGACTCAGTTATCTGAGTTTTGTTTTGACTTGTTTCATGAAAGAGGTGCTTTCAGAGTAAGAGATTATGTGCCGTTCTCGCTGCATTTTTCTTTTGATACATTCCTGTTCGGGCAAGATCCATTAGCTTTTAGTGAGAAGGGACACGACAAGTTGAGCTGTTTTTCTCGCTCTTGTTTCCACATGTGGAGCTTATATTTGCTGCTCTTATCTCACAAGAAGGAAACGTCAAAAATGGTAAAACGGCATGAGGGTGCACGTTTCGCGTGCCATCGGATCTGTGCTTGCTGGCGCTGGCTCGTCCCTTCCGTATAAAGGGCTAAAGTGATAGGAAAAACAGAGGTCTGAGATAGTTGGTAAGCATTCATTCCAAAAGACAGGACGTGGAGAGCCAGGACGTGCAGTTGTAAGAAGGCGTTTGGTTTTTTTTGTTACTTATTTCTTATGTCCGCGTTTACACGCCCTGTCTTATAGAATCGAAACTGCTCAGGTTTTTGTCGCGGGAGGTGGCTTCCTAATCAGCTCAATTTTTAGAAGCTAGTGAATGCGAAATTTCGTGGTGGACTATGTACTGCCTATATGCATGTCTAAGTGAACTTTTTTATAAAGAATGTGCGCAATTGTGCATGATGTGCAGGCACTTCTTTCACAGCAGAGTGATTTGAGCTCACTGGGCGGTGGGTGCTGAAGAAAAATAGGCTGGGTAAATGTCACGGAATCGGACAAGACCTCATACTAACTACGGCTGGGTCGAGGTGTAGAGAAATTATTTGCGAACCATATAAAGGCTTTGGTATAAGTGAGAAAACGAGAAAAATAGAGAGAGGTAAAAAACAGAGAGAATGAGAGAGAATGAGAGAGAAAAGAAGAGAAGCCGCAGCTTTGCCGCAAAGCCCAAGGAATGAACTCGATTCGATCATTCCAGCGACTATAGATGGCGCAGCGCTAGGTCGAAAAGGCGGACGAGACGGTGATGTCGCAAGCGTGCACGTCAGCGTCGCAGAGCATGATGACGCGTTCATCGGTTTATGACTGCTGAGAGTCCGAACTTGCGTCGCAGTTTATTACCGTGCGACAGCTTCGGAGCACGGCTACATGGCGCCACCTACGTCGCTGGAAGGACCGAATAGCAACAAATCGAAAGGTCACACGAACAATGGCAAGCAGATCGAAACGTACCCGGCGCTCCTTACGTACAAATGGCGCACGAAACGTACTCACGGGTACAGATGTACGCGAATAAGCGTCTCAGTTGTTATACTTTGCTGTGTCTGAAAAGCTTCGCGCAAACGGCGACTGTAACGAGTGCAGTGACCATTGTCCACCCGATAACTACAACATAATCGTTCCGGTCAAAGCCCAAGGCGTACGATTGTCCCCACCAAGCTCACACGAGAGCGTCCTAGGCTCTCACGTGAGCTCACACGAGAGCTGAGGACGCGCAGCTCTCGGGTGCGACCTCACACGAGAGCGTCCCCTCTCTGCGGTGCAAAGTACGCGTGGGAGATGAGAGAGCGCGCCGCCGCGTCGTGACGATCTGGCGACGCGCGCTCATTGCGCCACCTCACTGGCAATTGTAAAACACGATAACAGTTCCGCCGAGATGGCCATCGCCATATATATATATATATATATATATATATATATATATATGTAATTAAGAAGTAAAGGAGCACACATACGAAACTTAGATAGTTGTTTACTCTACGTTTCGGCCGTGGCTTGGCCTTCGTCAGGAGGCCACGCCACGTCAGGATAAAGAGAAAGAGCGGAGAATCAAGAGAGAGGGAGAGACCCCCAATTTGCTTTCCTAAGCGTAACTGCCCTCTCTACGCTCATGTGACATGTATATGCCGGCTTAACTGGCTGTCTCCAGGCTAGGCTTGGCTGGTATGCTATGGAAGGTTGCCAAGCTCCGTTGCTCCTTCAGGGTGCATGGGGTTTTAACTACTACGAACAAAGTGATTGTACGTAAGCGATACCACACAAAGGGCTAAATGCATAGTGCGTACAACGTTAGCTTCAGGTGAATAATTAGGGAGAACAGGTGTTCCTCGTAAGTCCTTTTTTGGACAGGGTGCCTAGCAGCTTCCGGTGCTCCAAATGAAAAGTTGAAAGCAAGTGTGGTATAAATGTTTTCTTTTTTGAAAATAAATTTTTCTCAAGATCCCACCTCGATTGAGATTATAGTAGAACCAGTAGTGGTAGCTTAGCGGCTATTGCGTAGGGCTTCACAGTTGGTGCACGTGCATTCGCGTGGATGTCCTACGCTCAAATTGTTTGTAATAAACAAGGCGCAGCCACTCTACAGGCTCATGGAAGAAGGTCACGCTAACGTACATCACGACCATTTATGAAAGATAAATTTTCACATAAATTTAATGGTGTTTTTCTGCCACCCGAAGACAGTTTCTCAAATATTCTTCAAATGTGTTATGTAGAACAATATCACTGCCATGTCCACAAAGTGAATGATGTTAGAGGAGCATTCTCGTATATGATCGGGTAACCCGCAAACTATCTGTACACATTTGCTATCATTATATGTAGATTGACAACTTTCTTCTATATACAGTACTTACACAATGTATATTGATTTGCAATGGGATGTACTGTATACATTTTGATGAACTACATACATTTTAAATGCACAATCCGGAGCTCCGGGTTTCTATGCCAGCGACCCCTCTTCGCTTCGGCCTCTCATGCTGTGAGCACAGGGTCTTGGCGGCGAGCCCGAACTACAGCTGCATTACGAGCCCACCGTGCTGCTGTTCGTGGGTTGTACGTGCGGCCGAGCGGTCACAAAGTGTGCTCACTACGTGAGCTCCAAGCGAAGAGAAAGGAAGCGGACGTGCCGAGAGTGGTGTGTACCATCACGAGCGAAGGTGCGCTATCTAGGGATCTAGGGAGCATTTTATAATTATCAAAAAACTGACGCCTTGGAAGGCGGCCTGACCAAACACCACGGACAGCCTCCTCTTTTCCCGTCTCTTTCACTGCCCCACTACCCATCCCCTGTGTGTCGTTTTTGTGGCAATTTCCTCAAAGAGAGACAGTTCCCACGAAACACTTTTCCCTTCCCTTTGTTTCAGATTACTGTGTGCTAGAAGCTGTATTTCACATCCACTTCTAGGAGGCCAACGCACGGGCCATCGAAAGCGACGCCTTGTAACGCCTTATAGGGAGCCTACGCTGTCATGTAGGCTCCCTAACGCCTTGTGGGGCGGCACACTACCTATAGAGCATTACTGCAATCGTTGGAGAGACGACCTTGAGTGCGACCGCAGAAGTGTACAGGAAACACTGGTGTTCACAACGCTGGCATAGGACAAGGCACGAGCACAAGGAACAAGCTCCTAAATACTAAAGCTAATTATGATGACGTACACTAATATCAGACAAAATACCCCCCCCCCCCTCCCTCAACATGATGGCTGTGATGACTGCTATTGTACCGCTGAAAAAAAAAACGACTTGGTAGAAGTGGTGGTGTCCTTGGAGGCTGCATAGTTAACTGACAATGCTGTATCTTAAAAAGAAAAACTTAAAAAAAATTGCCTCTTCAGTACGTCGTAATTCAATGGAAATTTTGTAACACTAAGCTTATACGTCCTTTTCAATCCTTGTATATTTTAACGCGATAGCGTCAAAGAGCTCTATTCGCAGAAATCCCATATGGCGTCGGTGTCTGCGGCAATGGTTGTGAGAGAAAAAATCAAGATGTTGTGTATGACAGCAAAATTCAAATAAAACAATGAAACTTCCCGTGTCGAACCGAAGTCGTTACCGTGGGAAGCAGGTGTTCTAACACATACTCCTGCTTCTGCTTTCAAATGCAGCGAAAGTGACTTTGATGCTTTACAAACAAGCGTGTCCTGTATACACGCTTCACAATACAACATGTATATTGCAGTTATATTGCATGGTACAAGCGTACATTACCATCGGGCGACAGAACATAACCTTTTATAAGAGGCACACACGTTTACGCGCATTCGCTTAAGACCACGTAGGGGTTGCATATCAAGTTTCAACAGATTTCACCAGCATTGTCGCTCGTAGTTTATAAAGCATGCTAGCCTTTACACAGAATGCTGCCTTATGCGCAAGGTTAACTGACACAATCCACTTTCAATGTTTTCGATTACATTGTAGTACTCCACAATTTAAACTTCTCGACTAACATCATACAATAAAATGTATGCACTGAGTGGTTGAAGTTTTCAACATATGGACAGGATATTGGTACCACGTTCAATCTTTGAAGGCGAAGCTTTATGGTACTCCAATTCTCGTTGCCCAGTATAAAACATAATTGGGAAGCGGGAATAGCTTGATTAAAAAATACTGCTTTGTTTAGAAGTGTCAGGCTTTTCCTCAAAATTTTTTACGAGAATGAAAAATAAAATATCGAGGAAAAGAAAACAACTGAGCTTTTTCGAACGTGTCATTTCTGTTTGAGGGCAGTCTGAGAAGACAGCACAGCTTATATACAGAACCGAATAGACGCATAACGTTTTTGCTCCACAACCTTGGGTACTGCAATTTTTTATGTTAAAATAAATAAAAAGGTCACAATAAAAAGTAGCGAAGTACATTATTAACACAATGAAAATTCCGCTCCATAAATTGCACCTTTGTATTCACTTCCGCCTTTTTTCGCTGCGGAAATAACAAGGACAAAGTATGTAGCAAAATGAAAATTACGAAGGTAAGTTTTCTAAGCTACCCATTCATTTTTATCCTGAGCAGCTCCCTATACAAACACACTGTCGATTACTTTTCATGTCACTGTGGTATAATTCGCAAACTTTTTGTTATTTTTAGTTATACTTATTAGTGCCACGTTTTGTGTAATGATGTGCACCTGAGCCGGGCATTATGAGCCGCTCTAGCATACCTTGCAAGTACCGCCTGTCTTACACACGTGAAAATAAAAGCCTTTGTTGCGTTTCAATAAAATACGCCGATGACTCACCCCTCATCCCCTCGCCTTATTACTTTGAGCAGCGAAGCGTGTCAGCTGGAGTATTCCTTCGAGAAACAGCTCCTCTGCTTCAACAGAAGCTGGAGTGGTTCTTATGGTGCTAACTAAAATCTCCGAAGGAACGGCTCTACTGTTAGTTACTTCGTGTCACGTGATACCTTGAACTTTATCCACGTGTAAAGAGAGCCAACTTGTTTCATCGTTGCACACTTTAAAGTTATAAGCCGGCCTCATCAGCCGGGACGAAGAATGTGGGCAACTGAGCCCGCGAAATGACGTCGTTCATGCGTGGTATAAAGCAACCGATCTTATCGGGCGGTTAGTCATTCTTTCCTTCTTAGAGGGAATCTGTTATCATCGGTAAGCTTTTGTTTACGTCTAGTGCTGCTTTTTCTAACGAAACGTTTGTGTACGCGAAGTCAGCGACACTATGTGCGGCATTCGATCTAAGCCTAGTAGTGCATAGCAAATACGGTTCAATTTAGAACAAATTAGAGAACAAGCATGACGTACACTGTACGCGGTAAATGCTCACCGGCTCAAGCAAGCAGAGAAACACAATATAAACTCCATGCGCTGCTTGCACCCCCCCTCCCAATACGTTTATTTTTTTTAATTTTCCTTATTTCAATAAGCCTACCCTCGCTACACCAGCAAAGACTTGTTGCTTCGCTCTCTTATGAGATGAAAGATTCATCTACAGTGATCCAGTTTTGAACATTTAAGGGATACATGCAAACTTTTGCGTCTTTTGTAAACACCTGCCACGGTGACGTAGCGGTTGTGCTCCGGGACTGCTTACCCGAAGGTCGCCGCGTCGAATCCTGTCCCCGGCGGCCGTGTTATGAATGGAGGTGAAAATTCTCGAAGTCGGAGTAGGTATACTTATGTGCACGTTAAGAACACCCAGGTTTTCGAGATTTCCGGAGCCCTCCAGTAATGGGTCCCTTATAAGCATACTGTGGTTGTGGGTCATTAAACCTCGACAATAATAAGTTTTTTTTTACAAACCTTTTCCTTGTATCAGCAAAGTTGGCGCAGCTGCTAAACGCGCACCAGCAGTATAGTGTTTGTCGTCAAAGCCACGTATAACAAAAATAATAATGGAACTCCAAAGCTTCGCCTTCAGGAGTTTAACGCGATAGCGATATCCTGTTCTTAGTGCGTACTTCAAACACTTCGTCAATGAAAGCTTTTGGAACTTTCTATGCGTGCGCTACGTGGCCTTAAGGGAATAGGCGCAGTAGCATGCGTGCTTCAGTAGTGGGTGGCCAGCTTTAAACCACGAAGCCATTATGATAATCACATGCTCTGACACCCACTGGCAATAGATGCTTGTACCACGCATTATTACCACAATATATTATGCAACATTGTGAAGCGGTATACAGACGCGTGCATTTGTAAAGCATAAAAGTTACATTATTTTCATTTCAAAGCTGAGGAAGTTCTTTCCACTGTGTTCAAAAGCACACGCGTGGCCGTGTTGTAGAACACCAGGTTACCACGCATACGACCGGGATTTGTTCCTCACTAGGCACCAAACGACCCTGGTTCGTTCTTCTCTCTGTCCCAAAATGTTTTATCACTTATTTGATTCGCATCGTTCTCGATTTTTTGGTCACGCATAATAAGATGATTTTCTTCTCCTAAGCGACGACGCCGACGCCGGAATTTCGGCGAAATGAGCTCTTTAACGCTGTCGCGTTAAAATATTATTGCATTGATGTACACAGGCATGAGGTGAATTAGACGGGCTGTTTCACCATTAGATCGGTGTTACTATTTCTGTTAATCGTGTCTGCTCATCTTTGAGATCGAGTTAGTTTTAAAGGCTTAGTCACCGACGTCCTGTCATGTGGTGATTGATTTGATTTGATATGTGGGGCTTAACGTCCCAAAACTACCATAAATTTTGTGTCATGCGGTGTCGCTGCTGGCGCCTCGACAGGTGGCACCACCTGCCCAGGCGTCACCACATGATACCACACGACAAGACAAGGCACCTTTGACAAAGCAGGAGGAGGGCAAAACATGTATTCCAAACCAAGAAAAATGATTTCCTTGATGGAGGGAGGCGATGACGGTCAGCCGGCCGGGTGCTCCTTGGTGGTTTCCTCTGCCCGCCCCGTGATTCAGACCTGCTCGTCGCAGCCGAGCACGGTGGCTTCCCGCTGCTGCGTTGCAGTATTGGTGGGCAGGAGCTTGCGTGCAGGACCCCGCCGGAGGGGCTCCTTTAAAACACCGATTCTCGACTCTCACATCCATCCCACTATGTTCGCACCTCAGTGAAAGATGTGCCGAGCACCCCTGGCAGTCCTCTTTCACATATTTTCGAGATGTCCCCGTATACGTATACATGTTGCTCACAGGGCTTGCAAAGTAACAGAACGCAGCGCCTTTGACAACTATAGCTACGTCTATCGTAACGTTGGACAGTTTCTCCGACCCTGTCGGCTGTTGGTCGGCTTAGCCTTTACAAATTCGTTCAGTTTGCGATTGCGTATAAACTCCGGAGTGCGTCCTGTGACATTGTCCCGACTTTCAACAAGATTGCCGAATTCTACGGTGTGCCTTGGAGAGACTAGATGGTCGCCCCTGTACTCAGGAGAAGATCTTGTGCGCGTGTACTTCAATTACATCAGCCCAGAAAGCTCCACGAGCCCTTCTATGATTCTTGAGGGCAACATTGCTGAGCGACCGCCTGTGAAACCCTGCACTGGGTGTGCAGTTTGTGGGTTGTGTACAATGTCTACTCCTTTGTCCCTCTCTTACTCATTTATTCCCTTTATTCCTCTCTCCCCGCGTGTAGAGTAGCAAACTGGAATTGGTCTGGGTAACTTTCATACCTTTAATATATTCATTCTCCCTCTCTTCTCTGACGCACTCAGTTGGCGGAATGAGTAAAGTGTGGCATTTGTTTCTCGTTGAAAAGCTTCTAATTGAGCTTTCCCGACTGTCCAAATATGCTTAAAAGTATTGCAAATATAAAACGAATAAAAATTTTATGGTCCTGGTTCAAGCTAATAGTTTTGTTGGATACACAAAATATCGGAGTACAAATTGACCTAAAATAATTGTTAATTGTGTGTCAATATAATCAATTGAACTTATTTATTGATTTTAGTGAAAACGCTGAGAGTTTTCTTCCGAGCAGCTGCGATTGTTGCGGCACCTGGTGCAGCAGGTGGGAACAATGCGTTTCTTTTTACGCGGCGTCGGAGATTTGCTTTGAGAGCATGATGAAAGACAGGGTTAACCAAAGAAATACTCAGGGTTACACGGTCCCAGAGCTGCAAGTGCTACAGACGACCAAATAAGAGTTAATAAAGGTCACCTCCAGTTTTTTTTATATTGACAACTTTGATTGCACCCTGTCTTCCCATTCGTTGGCTCCTAAATTTACCTTATTATTACAAAACAACAGACTGCCATTGACAACACTGATTCTTCAACGCACTGACTCATAACGCAGATAAAGGCGGAAACTGAAATCAAAAAAGCATAAGAGCTGAAGAATGAGTGAATCAGTTGCTTTTATGCAGAATTCTTCGCAGGGGTGCCTTCGACAAGGAACAAACGACCCTCAAATCGCATTTCCTGGAGGAACCTGACCACAAGCTGAAAAGAAATAGGCAGAAAGATTTCTTTTCCGTGGTCACCTGACCATTGTGAAACCACCTGAAGCGACGTCGCGCAAAGTAATGCCTTGCTAAACTTCCAACTAAGAAGACCACGGCTTCCAGATTTTATTGTTTTCGGACAAGAACTGCGATTGAGTTTCAACATCTGGTACAGACACTCTCGTTCAGCCGAACAGAATAGAGCCAGTCAGCAATCATGCCCTGACTCGTCGTGGAAGTCCTATTTCATCACAGAACACTCCGATGCGATAAATCAGCTCCGCTGTTGGTAGTGGTATAGGAATCCATCTTTGCGAGATCTTCATCCGCGATAACTCAATGGCTTACAGTCCTCCCCGGGATGTCCGCGAGATGAACTCGGAGCAACCTTTTGTGTCAGTGGTCATGGTTTGACAAGCAAAAATGAATCAATTCTTAATGTCCCGTGGCAACAAGATGATTCCCCTATTAAGGTACAGAGAATACTACAATACCATGCTCAACGATCATGGGCCTAAAAAGCAGGCAGTCCCTTTTTTGGCTTTCTTAGAAAACGGCTGGTTTGTATGAGATATTTTGACTGCGTGGTATTATCCGCGCATACTGCACGCATTCATCTTATTTACCTTAATATTCAGTTCTTTTTTTTTTCAGTTATCCAGGTCTAAAATAGCCGGCTTAATGCTTCTCTTACAGTCATCCATACATTCATGTTTTCTCGTTTCGGTCGCTATAAGTGCAAAAATGGGTTTTATGGCGCATCTACCTTAGATACTTGATGAAAAGAGCGGAGTCATTCAGAGATACTGGCCCCTGAACAACACCTAATTGTCCACGATGCATTTCACAAAGAGAAATGGAAGAGCCTAGAAGGAAAGGCGCGACTAATTTGTACACACGTTGCCGTGATACCACCGGCATTCACATGGAGCCGCTCAGCCGCACTTGTAGCGTAAATCGACAATGTGAACAGTAGTCCAGGGGTGCCTGAACAATAGAAGCAATGACGTAGTCCATTCGTATTGATTCCTTCTAGAGTGTTTTGTCTGCCTGATTGAAATAAATGATAATGCGATTAGAATGCCCGGTGATCTCGCTGCTGCAGATACCGTACAGAGCCGTGTCGGTTAATCTGATTAGTATTGTGGATGCCCTCATTAATGTAGCTCTCAATTACAGCTGACATGGAAGCGACGCTTTCATCGTTTGATGAAGACATGCATGCAGGTCCGAGTAGCAGTTCCTATAGAAGGGCTCACATTTCGGATGTTGAGTTGCGCTAAACGAATTCACGTGCGCCAAGTAACAAAGCCGCCTAGTGGAGATCGGAATGCTGCCGTTTCATTGATGTCAAGCTTGGGCAACCTTCTTTTGTTTACGGTTACATTCTGCTTGTTCCTCAAGCATTGTTTGACCACCGGTAAAAAATTTCCAGTCTTTGATCACGGCGAAAGCGTTTGATGCCTCATAAAACAAAATTTCACCACCCTCCCACGTTCGTGACTCCCGT
Organism: Rhipicephalus microplus; assembly: GCF_013339725.1. Lineage (NCBI taxonomy): Eukaryota > Metazoa > Arthropoda > Arachnida > Ixodida > Ixodidae > Rhipicephalus > Rhipicephalus microplus. The sequence continues at coordinate 76,938,796 of NC_051171.1, forward strand.
AGGCGGCTTCCTCACAAGTGATGCAAACAGTAATCATCGAGGGAGGACGTCAAAACGCGGCGTCATCGCGACGTCAGAGATAATCACCATTTATGACGTTTTTGTGACGTAATGTCGCGTTACATCACGTGATCGCATCATGACATGTTGTTTATTTAATTTCTAGCTTCTCAAAAAATATTTTCATGAACAAGATATAACAATTGAGAATTCGGACAATGCATTAGCTGGACTACACTGCGTGTCCCTCTTTTCGTGACGGGGGGACGCCGGACGCACTAAATGTCGTAGCTAAATGTCGTAGGAGGCTATAGATAGATAGATAGATAGATAGATAGATAGATAGATAGATAGATAGATAGATAGATAGATAGATAGATAGATAGATAGATAGATAGATAGATAGATGATAGATAGATAGATAGATAGATAGATAGATAGATAGATAGATAGATAGATAGATAGATAGATAGATAGATAGATAGATAGATAGATAGATAGATAGATAGATAGATAGATAGATAGATAGATAGATAGATAGATAGATAGATGGATAGCTTCAAAGTCACCGAAGTTTGCTAAGAAATGCTTCGCACTTAAAATAACATATGGTTGCCTGTTCAAATTTTTGCCCATTTCAGCTGAAGAGCATCGCTGTACATACATGTTTTTCTGAATCCTCCATTTTCTATACATTACGATTCGTAAGAAAATAAAAAATAAGAGGGCTGTTGCTGACGTTTTGTCTAGAGAATAATGCAATGACTAAATTTGAAAAAAAAAAGAAGAGGTTGATCCCCGTATTTAGGAATCGTAGTTACACGAAAGTGAAACATGTCTCCAGAGAGGTAGTCGAGCCGTTGCTGGGCGTTTTTCAGCAACTGGAACAAATGGCAAAGTCACGTGAAGAATGGCAAGCAGCTCGAAACTTACAGCGCACACCTCAATCAGAAAGCACGTACGAAATTAGCATACACAGGACGAGCCCAGGCAAACAACTCTCAGAGCTCGACACTTAAAGCTCGCTATTCAAACAGAAAGAAAGACGCTCGAAACGAGCGCACGAGTGTACACAGATCAAGCCCTTACTACTGCCCAATTCTTACTTCGTCGTTTGTCAGAAGGGTGCTCCTTTCGTAAACGCGGCCGTGGCAGCGAGCGAAGTGACCTTCGTCATCTTTCGAATCACGAGTCTGATAAGGGCACGAGCAGGAGGAACGATGCTCCGTGGAGGCGACGGCGTTTAGAGCGCGCCCAACATCCCTGTCCTTCCTCCTTCAATCCTCCTCCTCCGACGCAAGCCCGTCACGCCATCTCGCTACAAATAACGAAAACGCGCTAAACTTTCGGAGCTCTGAGGACCGCCAAACGGTGTATGGTGTATGTATGCATAGCTTTTCGTTAGCATAATCGACAGCGTAGTTCCGTGGCTTAGTACTTAGCGCCGGGCACTGAGAATCAAGAGATTTTTGGTTCGACGCCGTACGAGGGAACTTTTCGTTCAATTTTTTTTTGCACTATGATAGTACATAACATCCGGGATGCAAATGCGTCAGTGGAGCCGTCGTGGACCTCGTCATAAAACTCGATAGTGTTCAAAATCGACGTGTTTTTGTGTCACAATATGCGCTGCTTTACGGTACAAATAACGTTGCTGAAGGTTCGCTCTGCTCGCATTGCTTCGATGACTGATCTTTGTAATAAGAATAAAATCTCCCTAGCGCTTTGGATGTACTCCATGTGTAATGCTCACCATCCTAAATGGGATAGAACTGCATGCATTGCGGCTGGTGCTTCCCTTGTCACGGGAGAACTCTGACCAGTTGTTGGGAGATCAGAATCATTCGCCAATGCCGTACCCCTTGGCGTTTGCTTTAACGGTTATTGTATATCTCAACGAAACAGCCAACCGTCACTAGCACTTCGGCATATCGGACAACATTTGACCGCAGCAGTGCTGTGTATCTCGTTTCAATCGCTCTGAACTACAGACATCAGTACAGCCATTTTGATTGGGGCAGCCACTTGTAATGTCTCATTATAAAATTCTTATTGAAATATAGGAAGTCAATACAAATGTAATAATAACATGGTCACTAATATACTCGCGTAGGACTACGCTAATGCGAAAGCCACAATATTTTTCATCTCACTCGACTGCATTCATTATCCCCGCCGCCCCTCTTCAAATGCTTCCGGTAAATAGCGTCATCTTGTCTAACTCCTGTGCACAATCCGCGCGCCTTCGGCAAAACGACGATGTTGAGCGATGGTGCCATTGCATGACTTCAATAACGCGGCGTCATGTGATAGGACAACTGCTTGACATCGTCGCTCTTGAGATTGCTATGACGTCACTATAGCACCATGTCTTCACTGTGGCGTGCCGGTATGAAGTGATAGTGGTGTCATAATGGCACTATATATTCAAAAATGTAGGCAATCTCTAAAATCGTGATTACGTTGATTGATTGATTTATGGGGTTTAACGTCCATAAACCACCATATGATTATGAGAGACGCCCTAGTGGAGGGCTCCGGAAATTTCGACCACCTGGGATTCTTTAACGTGCACCCAAATCTGAGTATACGGCCCTACCACGTTTCCGCCTCCATCGGAAATTCAACCGCCACAGCCGGGATTTGATCCCGCGACCTGCGGGTCAGCAGCCAAGTACCTTAGCAACTAGACCACCGTGGTGCGGGAATCGTGATTACGTGCCATGATAACATCTTCTCATGATTTCGCATCACTTCATGTTGACGCACACTCCCGAGAGCCTCTGCCGATCATTATTTTCCACGTTTGTTGAAGCGTCTAACCCCCGTATTCACAAACGTTCCTCGACTGGACTTTCACCCTTCACTTGACAGAGTTGAGCACTGCGCCGCTGCTCGGCTGAAAATGACGCTGCGCTATCCAAGAATCGCATCAGATTATCGCTGATATGCAGTGGCTTGCTGTGCCTAGAGACGGCGCTCCCATCGGCTTTTTATCGTGAAGGTGAAGTGTTGAGTGAAGGGACGTTCTGTAATGCTGGGTTAAGGCTTTCGGCCTATAAAGTCACAACATCGCTCATTAGCGCAATTTTTTTTTAATTCAATCTGCCAGACAAGTCGGTAGATTGCTGAAACCCAAGAAGCGCTTGAATGGCCTTCTGCCTCCTCATCTGGATGACTGCGCTGTATTTATTCCTTCGACAGAGGCTGGTCATCTTACTTAATCAGCGCCTCACGAAGAGGTTGTATTGGTGTACTATAATCCGGAAATCACAAAGAACACGAATCGTTTCTTTTTCTCCGCCATGTTTAGAGGGCTGATGGTGTCAGCCATCTATGGGCGGGACGCATAGGCACGTTTGGGTAAAGGAGACGTTTGAATAACCAATTGGTTTTGAAAACCTGTTAGTGTGGATATGTGGTTGTGTATTTGTTGTTATTTTCTATCTCTCTCTGTCTCTATTCACACACGTCCTAACACCAGTGCAGGGTATACGCCCAATACTACAATATGCTTAGCCCTTTTGGCTTCCTCTTCTAACTCTCTTTCTCGTTTAGTTAATTTATTTATATTAGCCCCGAAAGCTTGGCTCACGTTGAAGGTACGAAGTTTGAAGCAGGTAACTGCACTCACTGTTCGCGTCTAGCATTACAGTGCTCCGGTTACTGCCTTGAAGCCTCAACTGTTCTTAAAGAGAAGCATATATGAACATATTTCGCTGCAGCGGCGGAGACGAAGGAAGATACTGGTGTCACCAGTACAATTATGATAGCTACCCTTAAGAAATCGTGACCCCCTTCTCAAAACGTTGATGTCATTGACCTCGCCTGTGTAATGATTTCTCAATTTTGCGAGTGATCGAAAGGTCGTTGAATGCATTGCGCGCTGAGTCATAGCTTAAGTGGAAGTGGTACAGCGTCCTAGTTCTCACTCACTCACTCACTCGCTCACTCACTCACTCACTCACTCACTCACTCACTCACTCAAAAAACGGGGCTGTGTTTTCATTGCAAATCATTTTTCACGCCTGTTACGTGCCCTGCGTTGCGTCTGTGAAATTAACCGTAGAGTAATTCAGAAAGCGTGCGATGTTTTTTTTTTTTAACAGAAAACCTGTTTGAGCTATTTGTAAGTTGTGCTTCACCGCTAAACACTCCTCATGTGGGTATGCGTCATAGGAACTGGGCATGCTCCACTAGTGAGCACAGCAGACGCGAGTGTTAAACAAAAGCTCTGCTCGGTGAGGTGGGGCATCTCAAACACTTGAAACAGACAGGAAGGACGAAAAAGAGAATGAGAAAAATAGAGAGAACGAAAGGGAATAAACAATATAATAGACTGGAAGATACAAAAACTCGTAGAAAGGGAGAAATAGACAAAATAAAGAGCAAAAGGTAAAGATAAAGCAAGAGAAGAAGGGAAAACAAATAGAGAGATAGAGTTCGAGAGAGAAAGAAATAAATTAAAAGAAAGATAAAGAGAGACAAGGAAAGCACCCCCCTCTCCTCCTTGCTGTTACTGCCGGCTTGACACTTTTTTTTCTTTTTTTGGATGGGAAGATACACAGACCCCTGCCAGTTCGAGGCGTCTCCATCGTAGCCTTGCTTAAAGAAACATAGACGGGGGCAGTGTTACGGCGCTGAAAATGTGAGAATATTCTGTAGTGGCGTAGTGGCGCCGCTAGCACTGCAAACTTTTCGATGGAAACGTGGTGTTTAAGTAGAGGGGGAGTCCTTCTAGCTAAGAGGCACATCTCCTTCGAGAGACATCTTTTGTGTGCCGTCACCACTCCTCTTATCTCAAAGAACCCACGGCTGTTTGAGACCACGAAGTATATTCCGTCATAAAAGGGTTTCCTCTTAGAGGGCGAAAATGAACATGTAAATAGCAACCAAAGCATGCGCCCTCCTTCACGCGCCAACTTCGGAAGTGTTTGTTAGCCGGTTACTTTGGGCTCACGAGTGCCTTATTAAAGACGGCAGTCTTTTTTGGGATACCTAAAGAAGGGAAGCTGCATTGTACACGTAACTTGTGCATACAGAAATGAAATAACTATAACAAGAAAAATAGTGTATGCATCTTGCAAGTAGGGCCTAAGAAACACATTTAGGTATGTGTTTGTGTGACTGATTCATTTCAAGTCCTTGCTCAACCCCTACCCATCTTGACCTGGTTGCTGCGTTCACACCTGAGAATACTGTCAACCAAAAACCAATTATTTCGCATATTTCAAGCGGAACATCTACACGTAAGTGTTAGGCAGTGTATATCTGTATGGAAAATGCATAAATACAGAATTCTAAAAACCGAAATGTTTATTACGTGCGCTGAGAATGCGATACAATGGAATAAAAAGCGGGTGTTTCATCTTATGACATAATTTTTTGCGCTGGTAAAATAATTCTTATTGTATTAGAGTTACTGTTCCCTCATGTTACTTCTGCTGATGCATGCTATATGCTTACACTTCGTTGTTAAATTATTTATATGTATGTTTTTGTGCTTTTACTCTTGTTTTTTATTCTTTCTTTGCACATTGATTCACTATCATGCACTATAGTGTAGGTTATTTATCTTCCTGTATATGTATTTATGTATGTTCTCTTGATGATCCTATAGATTGCTACCAACCGCATGCTTTTAATTTTTCTTTGCTTATTCCCCCCTTGTAAGGGGATGTGGCACTGTGGGCATGGCATAAATAAATTAAAAATAATAAATAAATAAATTCATATAAATTCTGCTGCGGAGGAGGATTAAACTTTATTATTCAGAAAGGGGAGGAGAAATGGGGGAACCAAGTTTGACGGGGTCTAGGTTGATCCCAAGGGGCCGTAACACTAGCAGACCAGTCCACCAGCTTGCCCTGTATATGCAAATTCTGGGGTTTTAACTAAAATGACCCGGTACCGCCACTTAGTAGTGGCACTGCGTTCTGAAAAACTTTCGTTTTTTCACATTATTGTCAGATGGCACCATGTGTAACGTTGCGGCTACAGAATGAAGACTACCATTTTTCGACGTCCTTTGCAGCGTAGCGTAGAGATACGTGGCCATTTTTTGTAGAGGTGCCAGTAGCGTGCGAGAATAGGCTACATTAGGAGTTCGTACTCCGTATCTGTAGTGTATTTGTCATTGTTTCTGCAGGCTCAGGAGTACTTGCTTTAAAGAGACTGCGTCATGCTTGACTAAATTATCGAAAAATGAAAATTAATGTTGCAGATAAAAAGTAAAGCATCTTGTAGTCAGTGACTGTAGCGCATGAAACAATAACAGAGAGTCTCTTATTTTCGCGCAACGTGCGTAGTACATAATGAATTCGAAATGGTAAATGATCAAATATTTATATGAATGAGTATACGCAGGGATATCCATAGGCGGCATAGTTCTTGTCTTCAGAAGGCCTTTGAAATGCTTTTCGCTTAACCGTAATCTATAGGGCTAACGAATCGAGTTTGCTTAGTATTCAGTTTTGAGTGACTACTGTTAAAGCCACATCTGGTGGGGTGCTGAATTTCGGGGATCAGAAAGGACCCCTTAATAAAGAGGACATGCTAAATAATCCCACACAGACAGCGTCACGCTTGTGTGCCTCGGCTCCCCCCCCCCCCCTTCTGCATTCAGAAGCATGCAGACGCCATTGATTACGCCATTTCTGTTTCACGGCATGGCGCGAAGCATGCAGGGAGCAGGGGTGCCTTTGTCGGTACTATTTTTCTGCCACCCTCAACCACCCCAAGCAAAGCATGAAAAATGTAGCTTTAACGCAGCAATAGTACCAGCGATTACAAACATGTGGTGGAAATGATTTCCCAACTTGTGTCGCCTTTGTTGCCATGTTGAGGCGCTGCCACAACATGGCAGCGCCTCGACATTATTTCCGTGGATTATTGGACGGACACCCTGCAGTTGGCGGGAATCCTAGCAATAAATAGAGAGAGTTTTTAAGAAGAATGCCGAACGGTATAGTTCTGCGCTTCTGGGTAAGCTCGGCACTCATTTATTTTGAGATGCGATTTGGTTGAAATTTAATGATTTTGCGAAGGAGGGGGGTCGGGCGCTTCCACACACTACCCTTGGTTACGCTGCTGCTGATCTCGTTTGCTTCTAAGGACTGGGGCTGGACTCGATAAGTTTAGAAATCCGGCAATGTACGTCAAAGGAGATAATCACCCACCCGTTTTTTCGTTCTATCGTAGCTGGTGTCTTTTGTATGCCAAGGTACTGCAATTCATGTTTTCAAATATTCTTGTCCACCTGCTTGGAAGACTGACCTCTGGACAATGGCTATGATCATATGAGAGGTCGTCATATCTGCGCAATTCCTAATAACTCTGCAAAACAAGATTATCCTAAAAAAATTTCACAGATATAATGGATGAAAACAGTTAAAGTTACCCTCACTTATATATATATATATATATATATATATATATATATATATATATATATATATATATATATATATATATATATATATATATATATATATATATATATATAGAGAGAGAGAGAGAGAGAGAGAGAGAGAGAGAGATAATATTATTGAGATCTAACAGACAGTTATGCCAAGGCATGTACAGGGGAAGTTATTAGAACCAATGGAATGTAAATAAGAAGAAGGAAATGTGGATGAAAAAATAACCAGCCGTTCACCACCAGCAGCTGCTCACGGCTGGTTATTTTTTCATCCACTTTTTTTCTTCTTATTTACATTTCATTGGTTCTAATAACTTCCCCTGTGTATGCCTTGGCATTACTGTCTGTTAGATGTCATTAATATTGTGTTAAAACACGAAAAAATGGGCCCTTAGGTATACACTTCTATCCCTTATTTTATATATATATATATATATATATATATATATATATATATATATATATATATATATATATATATATATATATATATATATATATATATATATATATATATATCCTATGCGCAACTGAATATAAAAACCACGAAGCAACGTACGCGAGGGTGGCAACACAGCCGCACTGCTGGTGATATGGCCGGCAAATACTGAACCCTGAAAGCGACACTGCTTTACGCCCTGTGCTTTCTGTTTTTTGCAAGTTTATAAAAAAAAAGAGGTTGCATGCAGTGGGAGCTCATTAGCAAAGAAAATGCTTGCTGATGTAGAATGTAGAGAAGATCTTCTTTTCTACCCGATTTTCCACTTGCCATGTGTAATCCAACTGTAATCGATTTCTTTCGGTTTCTATTTTCGTAAAGGCTATCGTTAAGTAGAAAGAATGGATCAGATGAAACATGAAATATCACTTTATTCAAGGATTCGTGTAATGGCTACAATAAAGTGATGCCACGTTGTGGTCACTGCAAAGGAAGGCACGGTGCTTCAAGAATAGTGAAAAATAATTTGCATGCATCAATATGTGTGGGGCACGGGCATAAAGAACGTGCAATGACCAAAAAGAGGTGTGCGTTAAAATAATTGCGGGTTATTTAGGTACCCCTTGCTTGCTTTTTAGTGGAGCAATCAAGGATAGCCGTCATTTTGATTGACGCTAATATGAAGAAGTGATAGGCGACAGGATGAGAACACATAAACGCAGGCGAAATTGAGATTAAAGGATCGAAAATCCTGCCAACTCCACGAAGTGAATGACAATGAAAGAGCTTGCTTGGAACTCATCAGGAGAACCCGTGAATGTTCTACCATCATCTTAAGACCTGATGCGTTGTTATAGGTGGGATTGTATGTACGCTTATATATACACATGATTATAAACAAGGATTACATGGCTCATTACAACGCAGTGGGACTCCTTTTTTTTTGAAGATTTTAATATAGTGGTCCCTGAAGTGTATGACGAGAAGATCTTGAATTAGAGGCTGCAGTTGAATGTTGGAGAAGGCAATGTCGATACTGATCCTGAGTCGAGGTTCTCTTGTCACGTTTTCTTCGAGGGCTCTCGCTTCGGGGTCGGCCTGCCGGTCAGCCTTGTGTAGGTTTAGGGTGGGTACCTCGCTTAACGGCAGAATTGCGAATGGCATAGTGGCATGTTGGGTGCTTTCCTCATGAGAGTAATGGTGGTCGTATATAGTGGGTACATTCCACAGCGTGAATAGGGGGTACATTGCATTGCAAACGCCTAGCGACATGTACTGAGCATAAGAACCTTGACAAGAAAGCTCCTGAAAAAGTTGAACCGTCTCCGCTTCGTGGACACAGAAGCAACGCGATGCTGGTGTGGCGTTTTCTTCGACAGGCTAACACATTTTTCATGTTTTGCAATTCTTTCATTTGTCTGGAATCACTTCTCTTTATAAAACCCTTCTGTTTAGGCCTTGAGGTGGTGGTATAGCTACCGCCTTTCCTCACCACAGAGTCACGTGATAGGGGTTCGACTATAACGCGCACGCAAGTATTGGGGCTCACTGTCACCTTCTTTTCGAGGGAAAGTTGTGTGCAGTGGCATTGACCCGATTTTTGGGGCTCATACGTGTTTATAGTGAAAGAGAGAGAGAATAGACTTCTATTTGAGCGAACGCATTGTGAGCCCAACATGGGCGGCCTCCTTATACTATAGCCGCGAGCCTTCGCCATCTCCCGCGCCCGTTGAACCATTTGTCAGACCCCATTTGTCAGATGATTTGTCAAACCCGGGTCTGATAGCTTGGCCTCCCACTGCTTTTCAGTTAGTGTAGTGGCTACAGGGCTTTGTCTGCATCCCCATACTTAATGGTGACGATAACTGGCGCACATATTTCTGTGGCGCATACTCATGTGGGGTAGCTGTTGCCTCCATCTTTAGTTGACCTTCTTTTGATTGGTGAGACTTACCTGTTGTGTCTGCGATGCATACCCGTCTATAATGCCCAGAAGCGTCAGCACGGATCCTGGACATGACAGGCTTGACCACGAACAGCTTCGCTCTTTAATTACGACAATCTGCTGGTCAGGTCGTGGACACTCATAAGCTAGAGAACGCACAGCGACATACTTGAAACACGGCCGGGGACGGGAAGGTGTTAGGCACGGTGATGAAGCTTAAAATTAGGTGAGCCTAAACTGGAACCAACTCGCGCAGTGCAAGGTGGGCTGGCAATCATTAAAACTGGTCTTTGTGATGCCATGTACATAAGATACGCTGGCGACACTGATGAAACTCTTCGCGGAGTGGTCAATGACACACTAGTGGAAATGTCCTTTGACCACTGATGTCAATTTACGGAGGCTCCGTCACTGACACCATGAACGCTGGTCCCTACAATTAGTGTGCATTAAAGCACGAGCCGTTCTCGCAGAAAGCACATGTACTTACATTAGACACGACGCGAAACACAATCTGGTAATATGGAATGTCAGGTACCCAATCAATAAAAATACGATGAAGAAATGCCCAACGTTCACGTCGAGATTAAATAAGCATGGGTGCAACAAATGAGTACGGTCCTGTATGGCAAACATGTTTCGTTCCTTGTGTCAGAAGCATGTGCTAAAGAATAATTATGGATTATCAATTTTACCAATCATGCACATTGCTGTGCAATATGATAGCTTACGCAACAGATCGTGCCATAATTTTTGTATTCTTGATCATAAGCAAACGTTTCTCTGCTACCTGCTAACTTTAAGATATTCAGTGTGAAGAGGGTATGCTTTTCCAGCTTGAGTATTAATCAAGTGACCTCTTTATTTTCTTTAAAAAGTACACTTTTGCCACAGTGGCACCTAATTTTGGTTACGCTGATTATTTTATACTGGAAAGACATAGTTTTAAACTATAAGAGAAAGCTTTGCTAGTAGTTAACGTGCGTGAGCTGAACGAATGATGATTCAGACGGTATGTATACCTAACGCTGGATGCATGGATTTTCATAAATATAGGGCTATTTTCAAAAGAACTTTCGGCTTCGCGAGATGACCACTCAAAGAAATGTCTGCATTATAAGCTGCACACATGTGCAAAAATCGTTAAATCTCAAATATCCTGTCCTGAATATAGTGCGCTATAAGATTCAGTGCTTGTATCTAATGGATGCTTTAAAGAACTGCCAATGGTTTTTGTTAAGTGTACAGATATTTGGAAATATCAGCTGTCGGCCAGTAAACACCATCTTAGTGCAAAAGTAAGGTATATTCCATCACTACAGTCAAAATATATCTTATATTCTAGCACGAGACCTTATGTGTAACTTATAGCAGGCCATACGTCACTCGAAAGGAGGTGTCAGCTTTACAAAGACAGTCAAGAATCACGGAAGCGTTCAGTGTATGCACTCAATTGGCATATATGCGCTACTTATATTTTTATGCAAAATATGTATTATGTTTAGAATATAAGCAGCAGTTTCTATAAAGCACAGGAACGGTTTTTCAGTATTTTCAGAGTATTCAATATTTGAAATAATGTTAAGCTCCAGGGTCTTACTTGGCAAAACGGCGATAAGATTATGAGACGCACCGAGATGTGGCACTCCGGGTTTATTTTGACTGCGTGGAGCTCTTTAACGTGCAGCTAAATCAATTGATTGATTGATTGACTGATTTGTGTGGTTTAACGTCCTAAAACCACTATATTCTTATGAGAGATGCCGTAAAGGAGGGTTCCGGAAATCTCGACCACCTGGGGTTTTTTAACGTGCAGATTCCTAACAAAGGCCTGACTTTGGCCGAAACTCAAAATGAACGCTTCCGTTGCTACTGTTCCCATGGCGGATGTTCTTGACCATATATATATATATATATATATATATATATATATATATATATATATATATATATATATATATATATATATATATATATATATATATATGTTCCGCCCGTCAACTCCCTCCTGTGCTTGCTACTGCTAATTTATACCCGCAAACTCCTTAATCCCATCTGCCCACCTAACCTTCTGTCTCCCCCTAACCCGCTTGCCTTCTCTACGAATCCAGTTAGTTACCCTTAATCACCATCGGTTATCCAGTGTAGGTGCTACATACCCGGCCCATGTCCACTTCCCTTTTTCGATTTCAACTATGATATCCTTAACCCAGGTTTGATTCCTAATCCACTCTGCTCTCTTGTTGTCTCTTATGGTTACAACTACCATTTTCCTTTCTATTGCTGGCTACGTCATCCTCAATTTAGGCTGAATCCTCTTTGTAAATCTCCACGTTTCTGCTCCGTAGCTAAGTACCAGCAAGATGCAGGTGTTATATACCTTCTTCTTGAGGGATAGTGGTAATATACTTGTCATGATTTGAGAGTGCTGGCCAAATGTGCTCCAGCCCATTCCTATTCTTGTAGTTACTTCAATCTCGTGGTTCGGCTCCGCGGTTATTACCTGTCCTAAGTAGACATTGTCTTTTACAACCTCAAGTGCACTATTACCTATCACGAAGCGCTGTTTTCTTGCGAGGTTGTTGTGCATTGCTTTCGTTTTCTGAAGAATAATTTAAGACCTATCTTTCTGCTCTTCTTGTCTAACTCCGTAATCATGAGTTGCAAGTCGTCCCCTGAGTTACCCAGCAATGTTGTGTCATCGGTGAAGTGCAGGTTACTGAGGTACTCTACGTAAACTCTTATCACTAACTGTTCCCATTCTAGGCCTCTGAAAACCTCCTGTAACCATGTGGTAAATAGCATTGAGGAGATTGTATCCTTACAGCCTTTTTGATTGGTATTCTGTTGCTTTCTTTATGAAGCACTATGGTAGCAGTTTGTCTCCTGTAATTTCTTCCAGAATGTTTATATATGCTTCGTCAACGCTCTGATTTCGCAGTGTCTGCATGAGTGTTGATATTTCTACTAAATCAAACGCCTTCTCGTAATCAATGAAGGCTATGTATAGTGATTGGCTAAATTCTGAGCATTTTGCTATTACCTGATTGATAGTATGAATGTCGTCGATTGTTTAGTAGCCTGTTTGAAATCCTGCCTGTTCCTTTGGTTGACTGAATTCGAATGTTGTCTTAGTTCTGTTAGCAATCACCTTTGTAAATAGCTTGTATACCACGGAAAGCAAGCTGATCGGCCTGTAATTCTTCAAGTCCTTGTCATCTCCTTTCTTATGTATTAAGATGATGTTAGCATTCTTACAAGACTCTGGTACTCTTCCCGTCAGGAGGCACCTCGTAAACAGGGTGGCTAGTTTTTCTAACACAATCTGCCCTCCATCTTTCAGCAGATCTGATGTTACCTGATCCTCACCAGCAGGTTTGCCACTTTGCATGCTCTCTAAGGCTTTTCAGAGTTCTTTTAATTGCTAATGTGGTGTCATTTTGGTTACAGCTAGTTCTTATATTAATGTCGTGGTCGTCCCGGCTATTTTACAGGTCATTGTAAAACTCGTCCACTAATTTAACTACCCTATCCATATTGGTTGTTATTTTTCCTTTCTTGTCCCTTAGTACATACACCCGATTTTTGCCTATCCCAAGTTTTCTCTTCACTTCTCTGACGCTTCCTCCGTTCTTCAGAGAATCTTCAATTCGCTCCATGATATACTTTCTTACATCGGATACCTTACGCTTATTAATCAACTTCGAAAGCGCTACCAACTCTATTTTGAATGTTGTACTTGAGGCTTTCGTGCTTTGACGTTTCTTAAAGAGATTGGTTGTTTCCTGGGACAGCTTGCCAGTGTATTGTCTAACTACCGTACTTCCAACCCCCACTGCACACTCCGTAATGATACTCGTCAGATTAGCATTCATTGCGTCGACATTAAGGTGGGTTTCCTCGATAAGAGTTGAGTACGTGTTCTGAAGCAAGACTCTCGATTTCTGTACTGTCCCTCTCAGTGCTAACTCATGGATTGGCTTTTTGCGCATAATTTTCTGTCGTTCCTTCTTCACGTCTAGGCGAATTCGAGGACGTACCATTCTATGGTCACTGCACCGTACCTCGTCAAGCACTTCCACATCCTGCACGATGCCTGGGTGTGCACTCATTATAAAGTCAATATCATTCTTATTTTCGCCATTAGGGCTCCTTCATGTGCACTTGCGTTTTCTTCGTTTTCGGTAGAAGGTACTAAATATCCGTAAATTATTGCGTTCTGCGAATTCTACTACTAGCTCTCCTCTGGCGTTTCTAGTACCGATGCCATAATCTCCTACTGCCTGGTCTCCAGCCTGCTTCTTCCCTTCGTTTCCATTGAAGCCTCCCATCAGTACAAATATAGACGGTTGTATTTTCACGTAACTTATTGCTGATTCCATGTCTTCTTAGAAGCTTTCAACTGATGCGTCATCGTGGCTGAATGTAGGCGCGTAAGTCTGTAGCACCTTCATCTTGTATCTCGTATTGAGTTTAATTATGTACCTGCCATTCTTTCATTAATGCTATAGTATTCCTCTATGTTGCCAGCTATGTATCTCTGGATATAAGAAACCCCCCTCCAACCTCTGTCAGCGAAGCCCCTATAACAAATGACGTGCCTATTCTGTAGCACTGCATAGGCCTCGTCCTTCCTCTTAGCCCCACTGAGCCCTATTACATTCTATTTAATGCCATCTAGCTCCTCGAATAGTACAGCCAGACTTGCCTCACTAAATAAGGTTCCGCCGTTAAAAAATGCCAAGTTCAGATTCCAATGGCGATATATCCAGATCCAGAGTTTCTTAGCACCCTTTGCTGCGTTGTAGATCTGACCACCGCCCTGGTCAATTGCTTCGCAGCCGGTAGGGACTAAGGACTATGGGTTAATTGACGTATGCATGTTGGAGGTAGTGGTTAGACACTGCACCAGGGTGGCATATTCTTCTCTGGTGATGGAGTGCGTTACCGGTGGTATATATATATATATATATATATATATATATATATATATATATATATATATATATATATATATATATATATATATATATAGATATACAGCTTTAGCGTGACTACTCATTTTGGAAGGGGGATGGGCGGGGAGCTATTTGTTTATGTTAATACTATATAAACAATATTACTTTGCTCCTGCCGTAGTTGTAGTTGTTGTCATCATCGTTTGCACTGAAATATACTGTTGAAAGTTGGTTTATTTAGGGAACTATTTGCTTACGCGCATGCTGACCATTCCAGCGAAGCCGCCACGGCTCTGGAAAGTTTGATGGCAGTAAACGTTGCTCCGTATAGTCTAAACGCTTCTTCCTAAGTTTACACACCACTCTTGTCTTGCAGTTCCTCCATCAGCACACTGTAGCTCTTGGTTACGGGGACAAAATTCACCACTTACATTTCGCTCCTTTGTGGCTTCGATCGATCGATCGATAGATATATAGATTGATAGACAGATAGGTGGATAGATAGATAAATAGATAGAGAGATAGATAGATAAATATATAGATAGATAGATAGATAGATAGATAGATAGATAGATAGATAGATAGATAGATAGATAGATAGATAGATAGATAGATAGATAGATAGATAGATAGATAGATAGATAGATAGATAGATAGATAAACTGCTTCACACTTTGGGTCAGCAATATAAAAGAAGCGTACCATAAAGGAAGATATCCCTATCCGAAACACGCAAACTCCCTCAAGTCACTCATGTTGAGGTTCTCGACCTCGACATCAGCGTACTGACCCAACGTTCTGGATTTGTTCCCGCTCTGCGATCCGTAGAATGCCTTACCGAATTACGGTGAACGACACTCCATTTCCGACAACGACGCCCGCGGGTCTGGTCAATTACCGGAGACCAGAGCGAAGATATGCTACCGTCACCGGTCAGCCGGGTATGGGATCCCTTGCAACCGGAACTGAGCCGTCGCCAAATAGACATACATATAGGAGGTAATATAGTGCCTGGATGGGCCGCGCTTGCTTCGTTGTGAACTGTGTCTTTGCCTGCCCAGTCTCGTATTGGTCGAACGTTGTTACGTTCAGTGTATATATATACGTCGAAGTAATGACAGTCCCAAGCCGACAACAGCACTCTGGGGCATTAGGGTGGGGCGAAGTTCCCTTGACACGTGTCACGGCTCGTTGTGCGCTATTCAGACACAAGCCAATCTGCGAGCCGTAATGTTTTCACCGTATGCTGTTCCCTCGGCTGCGCGAAGAGTAGCAGTTAACGGGAAAAAACGACGCTGAAGCCAAACTAAAGCGCATTAGTGAAAAAATTCTCTATGTTTTACAAACCACTGGGCCGATCTGTCAACTGGCGAAAACTCCTAACCATGCAGGAGGTCAGACAGTGTTAACTTTTCAGGCAGAAATTGTAATACTGTTTGTCAAGTGCAACGGAACCCTGTCAAGCTGGAGGAAAGTTAAGGAGCAATGGGCGAAAATTTGCATGCGCTCATTCGTAGCAAGGAACAATAAAGGAAACTTGTATACAGATTTAAGAGAAATAAAGACTATTGCGTGCGAAAATCGACCACGAACTAGGACACCTATGTACGCACACACACACACATACATACACACAAAACTATATATATATATATATATATATGAGAATCACACACACACACACACACACACACACATATATATATATATATATATATATATATATATATATATATATATATATATATATATATATATATATATATATATATATATATATATATATATATATATTTATATATATATGAGAACTTCAACACCGGCAAAAAGATGAACGCCACCTTTGCAGACATGGTATATCCAGGACGACCCACAGTAAGGTATCCAGGGAGACACACAGTAAGACAATAATGTGGCTGTCAGTGGTCCAGTTAACTAAAATTTAACATTTATCTTTTCAGGAACTCCAGCAAACGGTCATAGTGTGCGACAAGTTCCAACATGACGCTTCAGTTTATCTGCGGGAGCGAACAAGCGCTACGAATGAGTAGTAGCACACACCCGAAAAGCCATGATGGTTATCAGCCCAAACAGACAATGATGACTGACTGCTCCTCAAATGAGGATGAAGTGCATAATATATGCCTACAATATATGTATTCGAAATTTGGAGACAATGGCATTTCTACGCCGTTACACGTGGAATAACTAGTAGTCTGTGCCCCGAGATATGCCGCGGCAAATTTAGTTGTCCAGCATACATGAATGCACATGCAGGGTGATGAATATCGCACAATTTTCCTCCCTGTTGTGACGAACAGCCATGGCTTGCTATTTTCAGCCGGCAATAGATAGATATACCTGTTATCATCTTCGCCCATGTCTTCGACCTGTTGTCAGATTACACGACACACGCAACTGTCGCGGCTCATCACGGAGGAGCTTCGCGCCAGTGCTGACTGTCTCGCATACGTAATCATGCAAAGCACAATTAACCTTTGTCGCGGGATCTCTCGTGCCACAGACATGCTAGGAGAATTCTTTCATGTGTAACTGTGTAGAAACGCGACTGCATCCAACTTCTCTTTACAAATGTGCGCGCTTGCTGTAGTCCTTGAAAAGTTAATTATTAATTGTTATTTATTTCGGCCTCTGAGAGCCATACTTATTGTCGCACTTTGTGTCCTTCTGGTGAAATAAGCTATATAAAAAAGGTAGTTTTCATGTTATTCCCAATGCTGAATGATAAGAAAGCCATAAAGCTTAACTATAGACACCTAGTATATATATATATATATATATATATATATATATATATATATATATATATATATATATATATATATATATATATATATATATATATATATATATATATATATATATATATATATATATATATATATATATTGTTAAGGCGTTTATTAGCCGGAAACGAGCGAGAATGTATAATGGCGACAGTCACAGCCAAGCACGGGCTCTCAGCGCGAGCGGCGTTCTTGCTGGGTAGCCCCACTAGGAGGTACTCAAGAGTCGACCCATTTCAGAGTTCGGAGGCTTCGCTACAAATACCGCGGGGTCGAAGAGGGCGCCGCCTGGCGACCTAACAGCCTGTTATTATGAGCGGGTCATAATAAGCCTTCAGGCGCTCCACGTTGACGATGTCTCGCCCACGGCGGCGCATGTCCGAAGATTGTTCAACGGGTTCGATCAGATAGTTGACTTGTGAGGTGCGCTCGATGACACGGTAGGGGCCTTCGTATTTGGGACGTAGTTTGGAAGGGAGGCCAGCTGCAGAGGTCGGGATCGAGAGCCACACAAGCGCACCAGGAAGGAACGTGGGCTCAGAAGTGGTGGAGCCATCACGAATACTCTTCTGCCGCTCTTGCTCTTGCGTCGTAAAAGTCTTGGCAAGCTCGCGACACTCTTCAGCAAGCCTGGCTGTCTCGGAAATAGGTGCACACTCAGATGGATCCGGCGTGTACGGGAGGATCGTGTCCATGGTGTGCGACGGGTGCCTTCCGTACAGCAAGTAGAAAGGTGAAAAACCAGTCGTGCTCTGAGGGGCGGTGTTGTAAGCGTAGGTGACGAAGGGCAGTATATTATCCCAATTAGTGTGGTTGGCAGCGACGTACATAGAAAGCATGTCGCCGAGGGTGCAGTTAAAGCGTTCGGTGAGGCCATTCGTCTGTGGGTGGTAAGCAGTAGTTTTGCGGTGGACAGAATGGCACTCCGTCAGAATAGCTTCGACGACTTCCGACAAGAAGACACGGCCTCGATCGCTGAGAAGCTTTTGGGGTGGTCCGTGGCGCAGTATAAATCGATGCAGCAGGAAGGACGCAACATCGCGCGCAGCAGCCGCAGGGAGAGCGGCGGTTTCGGCGTATCGCGTTAAATGGTCAACGGCAACGATGGCCCAGCGGTTACCAGCCGACGTCAGAGGAAGTGGTCCATACAAATCGATACCTACGCGCCCAAGGGGACGGTCAGGGCAAGGTAACGGTTGTAGACTGGCGTGCGACATGTGGGCTGATGGTTTACGGCGTTGGCAAGTGAGGCAAGAGCGAACGAACTGCTGCACATAGCGGTACATCCCGCGCCAGAAGTAGCGTTGTCGAATGCGATAATAGGTTTTGAATACCCCAGAGTGCGCGCATTGCGGATCAGAATGGAAGGATTCACATATCTCTGACCGCAGACTGCGGGGTATCACGAGTAACCACTGCCGGCCGTCGGCGTCGTAATTGCGTCGGTGTAGGAGGCCGTCACGAATGGCGAAATGGCGAGCTTGACGACGCAAGGCACGCGTGGATGGCGTTGCGGATGGATCAGAGAGCATGTCGATGAGCGGGCCGATCCAATTATCCTTTCGCTGTTCGGTAGCGATGATGTCAACATCAATGGCAGAAACAGCAGCGGAGGATACTGAGCAGAGCACATCACCATCAGGCAGAGGGGAGCGCGAGAGGGCGTCGGCGTCTGCATGCTGGCGTCCGTTGCGGTACAGCACGCGGATAACGTAGTCTTGTAAGCGAAGAGCCCAACGGGCGAGACGGCCTGAGGGATCCTTCAATGATGAAAGCCAGCATAGTGCATGACGGTCGGTGACGAGATCGAATGGGCGACCATACAAATAAGGTCGAAACTTTGTAAGAGCCCAGACGATCGCCAGGCACTCTTTCTCCGTGACGGTGTAGTTTTTCTCGGCTCTCGTGAGCGTACGGCTTGCATATGCTACGACATATTCAGGGAATCCGGGTTTTCGCTGCGCCAGGACAGCGCCGAGGCCTACTTCGCTGGCGTCCGTGTGCACCTCTGTTGGGGCTGTAGGGTCGTGGTGGCGTAGAATGGGAGGCGACGTCAACAAATGGCGGAGCTTCGCGAACGCGTCGTCGCACTCGGATGACCACGAATTGAAGGGCCCGTTGCTTCCAAGGAGCTTCGTCAGCGGTGATATGATCGTGGCGAAATTTCGTATGAAGCGTCGGAAGTATGAGCACAGGCCCACGAAACTACGCAGTTCTTTGACAGATGCAGGTTTGGGGAATTCGGCCACGGCCTGAAGCTTGGCAGGATTAGGAAGAATGCCGTCTTTGGACACGACGTACCCCAGTATGGTGAGTTGCCGTGCTGCAAAGCGGCACTTTTTCAGATTTAGTTGTAAGCCGGCATTGCTCACACGTGCGAAAACTTCTTTCAGACGTTGGAGGTGCGTGGAGAAATCCGGAGCAAAGACAATAAAATCGTCGAGGTAACACAAGCACGTGTACTATTTCAAGTTGCGCAGAAGGGTGTCCATCATGCGCTCAAAGGTCGCAAGTGCATTACATAGACCAAACGGCATGACGTTGAACTCGTACAAGCCGTCTGGCGTGACGAAGGCAGTCTTTGGTTGAGCGTCGTCAGCCATGGGTACTTGCCAGTACCCCGAGCGCAGATCGAGAGAAGAAAAAAAATCGGCTCCATGAAGGCTGTCAATCGCGTCATCGATGCGTGGCAGTGGATAAACATCCTTGCGAGTGATCTTATTGAGCCGTCTGTAGTCCACACAGAACCGCACATAACCGTCTTTCCTCGCAACAAGAACAACAGGAGACGCCCATGGACTGTCCGAGGGCCGAATAACGTCGCGTCGGAGCATATCGTCAACCTGATCATTAATTACTCGACGTTCAGCAGGCGACACGCGATATAGACGTTGCCGTAAAGGTGGATGGGCACCAGTGTCGATGCGATGCGTAACAACGGACGTGCGACCGAGAGAACTTCGCCCGACATCGAAAGAAGAACGATATTCTTGTAACAGGTCCAGAAGTTGGGAACGCTGTACGGCCGTAAGGTTGTCAGCGATGGAGGGGCCAAATACATCAGCAGACGACGAATCAGAAGTGGAAACAGCATTGATGGTACATGACCTGGGAGCGCGCGTGTCATCGGGTACGTCCAGGACTTCTGCGTCGTCGACTGGTTCCACTCTGCCGAGACATTCCCCTCGAAGCAAGGTAACAGCGTACGGGGACGGGTTGGTTACAAAAATAGCAGTGTTGCCCTGGTTGACCTGCACGGTCGCGAAAGGTACTAGCAACCCTTTCCTGCTGCAAGCGCGGTCAGATGGCGAAACAAGTCCAATGGTGTCGGAGAGACCAGCGCAGTAGACAGACACAGCCGTCGTCGAGTTTGGAGGCACTGTTGTATCGTCTTTCGTTAGAATCTTGCTCAGTGTCGGGGGACTGTCTTCTGGCGTCAAATGCGAGAAGGGTGAGAGCTCAATTTCGGCGGCGGCACAATGGATGACGGCGTCATGGCGGGAGAGAAAGTCCCATCCCAGGATGACGTCATGAGAGCATGCCTGAATGATGATGAACTGGGCGACATGCAGAACGTCCTGGATGACAACGCGAGCTGTGCACCCTGCTGTAGGATGAATCCGGTGCAAACTTGCAGTACGGAGGGATAACCCAGAAAGTGACGTCGTCACTTTTCGAAGTAAGCGGCAGAGTTTTTCGTCCATAACTGATACGGCAGCTCCAGTGTCAATAAGAGCCGATGCACAAACACCGTCCACAAGCACATCAATGACATTCGAGGGGCTGCTCATGGGCTTTCACATTGCGATAGCGTCGCAGTCCTTGCCTCAGGGACTGCGACGACTAGTTTTCCCGCTCATGAGCTTCCGCACTTGGTCGCATGGGAGACAGGGAACGGCGTCGTGAAGACGGTGATCTTCGAGATGGACCTGGGCGAGATCGAGGTGGCATAGACGGCGGTTCTTCGTGATAAGGACGGCTGAGTTGGCCAGCAACAGGTGAAGAAATTGGAGCCGGCTGTACGCGATGGCAATAACGGGCCACGTGACCGGTGTAACCGCAGGCAAAGCAGATGGGCCGGTTGTCGGGTGTGTGCCATCTGTTCACCGGGGTAGGTCTCACCCATGTCGCAAGGGCTGATGGACGGAACGGTGGCTGCATGGTTGACTGAAGCTGAGGCTGAGGGGTTACGTCAACATACGTAGCGGGCACACCCGCTGCAAAGGACGGAGGTCGAGTGGCAGCTTCGGCGTAAGTCAGAGGGGCGGTTGCTGGAACGACTTGGGGTGGCCTGGCAACCACTTGCGCGTAACTCAGGGGCGCAGGAGCCGGAGGCTGTGGAGGGTGGTACGCAGGCATTACCTCCGCTATTTCCTGTTCAATCGCTCGGCGGATGGGAGGGAGAACGGTAGTAGCCGATTGTTGAACAGCAGGTTGGGGGGCAAAGGGCAGGAGCGAGAACTGACGCGCGATTTCCTCGCGGATAAAGGACTTCAGGTCTGCCACCAACGCCACTTGGTCAGAACTGGCCTCCAAGCCAGCAAGCGTTGCAGCTCGTGGTGGGGAGCGTCGGGTCATTGAACGCTGCCGGCGGAGCTCCTCGTAGCTCTGGCACAGTGTGATGACCTCAGCCACCGTGCCGGGGTTTTTGGTGAGCAGTATCGTGAAGGCATCATCGTCAATGCCTTTCATGATGTTTCGGATTTTGTCAGACTCGCACATGGTGTGATTGGATTTGTTACATAGGTCCAGGACATCTTCAATATAGCTGGTGAATGACTCACCAGCCTCCTGAGCACGTTCACGCAAACGCTGCTCGGCTTGCAGCTTGCGAACAGCAGGGCGGCCGAAGACGTTGACGATTGCGGTCTTGAAATCGGACCAGGTGGCAAAATCGGACGCGTGGTTGTTGTACCACAAACTGGCGATACCGGCAAGGTAAAACACCAAGTTGGTCAGCTTTCCGTCCTCATCCCATTTGTTGGGGACGCTCACGCGCTCGTAAATGGCGAGCCAGTCCTCCACGTCAGTGCCATCAGCGCCAGTGAAGATGGGTGGATCGCGGATTCTGGGGACACCGGGACAAGGGGGGTGGCATTGGAGGAGGCGTTTGCTGAGAAGCGTCGTGGTACATAGTAGATGGCAGGGTACGTGATCGTAGCTCCAAAGGCATAGACAGGGATCGCAGCAGTCTCCACCAAATTGTTAAGGCGTTTATTAGCCGGCAACGAGCGAGAATATATAATGGCGACAGTCACAGCCAAGCACGGGCTCTCAGCGCGAGTGGCGTTCTTGTTGGGTAGCCCCACTAGGAGGTACTCAAGAGTTCGACCCATTTCAGAGTTCGGAGGCTTCGCTACAATATATCTATCTATCTATCTATATATATATATATATATATATATATATATATATATATATATATATATATATATATATATATATATATATATATATATATATATATATATATATATATATATATATATATATATATATATATATATATATATATATATATATATATATATCATCCCCTGATGAAGGGAGGACCCCTCCCAAAACTGTTGGGAAATAAATATATTTATCCTTGTTGACAACGTTCCCGTTGTGCCATATCCCATACCTTCACGAAGACTAACTGGCCCATTGAATTATTACTACCACACACACACACACACACACACACACACACACACACACACACACACACACACATATATATATATATATATATATATATATATATATATATATATTTATTTATTTATTTATAATTAGGTCTCTGTATATAGATCTCTTTAATAATGTGTCAAAACATGGAAAAACGAGCCCTTAGGTATACACTTCTTTCCTATATATATATATGTATATATATATATTGAAGAGGAGAAAGAGGGAGTCAGTGCAAGTCATTATTGCATTGTGAATTCTAAATAATAGAGATATCCTTCGATTAGCACAAAGAGGGTCTTTTTGTTTCGTTTCGTGTTCCTGCAATCATTTGTGATTCTTGAATAAAACAGTCCGATTTTTTCTTTTATGTTCATTTAAGAGACCCCACGTATGCTTACAACTGCGACATTGAGCGGCACCATTACTGTGAACACTTATGCGTTAAGTGCATCTAACTTCATGCGAGACACTGAGTAGTACTGCTTCTCAGAAAAGCTCTTTACTCTGTTCGATTTGCATTACTTGTGACGTTACCCCCGCAGTGCGGGAGTCGCTGTCAGGATATGAAAACACTTAAAGAAATTGCCCGTTTCATATATTGCTGTTCTCTCATTGGTCCTGAAACACGTGGCATCAATACAATCTTGCAATATATAAACCAACACAGTCCTTATATAGAACAAGAGGGCCCTTTTCGTTTTTCGTCAAGGTACTCTATATGGGCTTCACTTTAGTATGCTACCAGAACCGACTTGAGAGTAGAGCTAAGGAGTCTGGAAACGATTATTCTCGCAAAGCGGAAGGACTGAATGGCTGCTGCTCACGCGAAGCAGGAGCGTTCGTGCGAACTAAAGCGAACTTCGCGAAGCTAGAAAAATTCATTCACTGAAGGAGTTGAACCAGCGTGGCGTGATGAAGGCACATCACAGGTAAGCCATGAAGAAATCTACGAAATATATAATCACACAACTCTCCCGTTCCGCACGCGGCACTTCTACACAGTCGGCTCATTTTGATTCCTCTTGCGGCTCCTTCTTGTCATTACAACGTACGTGTGCCTACCGTGCATGTTAGCATTTCCTTACTAATTACTACCGGCACTGGGTTTATTCTACCAGACTTCGTCTTGCCCGGAGGCATTTAAGAATCGTGACCAGAGCTGCAAGCCGCGAGTGAGACAGGCTTTCATGCGTGAAACGTTCTGCTTTGCTAAGAGTAAAACCCATGGAGGGAACATTTAATCATCGTAATTAGCAATCTTGGCATTGTTGAAGTAGAATGGACGAGTGAGGAGTAGAGAAGGCTCCATTCCTCACTCGTGTAAGCGCATAATGGAAGCGGTCGAAGTCGTGAGTCAGCACTTAAATCCAAAGAAAATGGCACAGGAATTCAAGTGCGATTAGTTTCTGCAGTGGAGAAAACTTTAAAGCGAGTGTGCTGGAAATTTGACATCAGGGATATTCCCGCACGTGTCACACACTGTTTTTCCTGCACATCATTTTCTATTATCAAATTGTTTACACCAGACGTTTGTTAATTGTCATGTCTGGCACTCCAAGAGCGTTTCAAATTTCATATAAAAGATAAAGGTCGTATTTTGCCAAAAGCAAAAAAACAAAAGGTTGCCTCTTTAAACAGTTTCTGCAACGTAATGATAAAAGCACACAAATTTAATGCAGTATATATGTGCAGCAGATAAAGATACCTTCAAAACTTTACCCGCAGTTTTGTTTTTTGTAACGAACGATGGGGTATCGGCGTGGCTCGATAGAGTACAATATACTCTATGTTTCGGTAGGCTATCTGCGTTTGGCTAGAAGGACTGACTTCCTGAGAATTAATGGCAACTGACATGTTTGCTGCCACAGAAACAAAGAAGTAGTGGTTCTTCACTGGTAATAAAAGACAACACTCCATGAGGACGAAGCTGCAGACATCATTAATAGCTACATGATTGCTTTACAGAAGGAAGCTT
Source organism: Rhipicephalus microplus (assembly GCF_013339725.1). NCBI lineage: Eukaryota > Metazoa > Arthropoda > Arachnida > Ixodida > Ixodidae > Rhipicephalus > Rhipicephalus microplus. The sequence goes on from NC_051171.1 coordinate 76,964,016, forward strand.
ATTGATTAGAACCCTTCAGTATACTTCGGTATGCTGAGCAGGAGGGTCATAACGTATGTATGACATGCTCACAGGGTGGCCAAGAATGCTAAAAACTGATATACGAAGATCTCACACCATTAGAGCTACTGAGTTGCGCGAAACAAAGGCTTATCATTCGTCCTGGGCTCTAGGTACTTTGCTATAATATAGATATGTCAAAATGATCGTGTATAGATCGATCGACTCTGGGCTCTTCTGTGCCTTTTCTTTAGATATTGGAGCCAGAATGCTCTTTACAATGATGGCAGTAGCATCTCAAAGCTTCAAATATACGACATTTCAGGATCCTTATACACCACGAAGACAGCGACGTACTCCAAAGGCTAGCTTATTAAAGAATTTAAATGATGATGGACGAAGGAGGAAAGATTGTTCAAAGAGATGCCGTTTGGGAAGAGGGCGGAAACATCTCAGTTACGTAAAACTAACCCTGCATGAAAATTTCCTATTCTGATTAAGTTTGCCAGTTTTGTCAAAACAAATATTCATACATTTGTCTAAGCACGGCTTACAGTTTGGTTAGGGATAACAAAAAATAACTGTGCTACACGTTCACGGGAAGAAGCAGAACAATACGCGTAGAACACTTATTTACATTTCAAAAAGCATGGTATTCCCCGTAAATGTTTTTTTATAAAAACTGAATAAGTTGCAGGTATAGCAGCTGTTACTTGCAAAAATTCACGGTCATGCCCTAAGGAAACTTTTCAATACATGGCTGCTTACTAGTACGGTTTTTTGAATAATCAAGCCTATCAAAAAGACACTAGTTCATACAAACAATTATTGTTTGGTTTGATTATTATTGCAAGATTGCTCTGGTCATATGTTTCTTTTTGGAGTGCGTGTTTCACAGCAGCTGTGCTAAACGTGTCGGCATTTAGGCGCCACAGTTGTGCTATCCCGTTCTGTAATAAATAGTAAATTGAATAGTAAAGCACAAATGTTTCTTTTGTTTATACATTGTTGTTGACGCGTGAACACTGTTTATGACGTATCAACATTGGTTTTGGACGTTTGCATTAAAGAAAAACGAGAAGGAAAAGCTCCACGACAGGGCGCCCTCCAGCGACCTCACACTCCTCAGCGCGCGACGCTATCCACTAATCCACAAATCGACCCTATTCCTACTTGTTACGGCGAGCCGTTCATAAACACTATGTCTCTCTAGTGGTCCTCAGAACTTTGAAACTTTAGTGTGTTTTCATGAACAGTAGCTAGATGGCGCACATTGATCATCCTGCTTAAGGTCCCTAGATGAAACAAGGTAGCGTCACTCATTGTTCTCGAGCCGTCCTCCTCACTCTCTCGATTACTCCTCTTTTTTCTCTGCCATCCGCGTCTGCAATTGGTGCCTTACTTGCAAGCGATCTTGCAAATGGCTGGTGGTGTTATTTATTATTATGCAAAAGGTTCAAAACGAGTACGCATGCGCATATGGCTCCAGCCGGATTCTCGCCGTGACCAAAGACAAAATCGTAGCCAGAACATAAACTGAAGAGGAGGAGCGTTTCGGTGTTCGCTAAGTCGACCAAGATTGTTTCGCCATGCTCGTTCAATGCAACATCTGCGTTTTTCAGCAATGCTGCGTTGCCGTAAACAACAGAAAATGGTTTCGCTCTCTTCAACTTACCTCGTGCTTTCCGAGATGAAGCGCACCATGAAGTGCAACTATGAACCATTTCACGCGAATGCTTTCGTGCAACTCCGTCAACGTGTGTCGACGCGGATCTGCGAAGCGAGTTCACTTGTCGGTTTTTATTGAAACGCCAGGCGCGCGTCTAATGCGTGTCTAGTGCATGCCAGTTGGTACAAATGCATGTGGGTATGCACGTATACAGAGCAGCTGTAGGTTCTAATCAACGCACGTTCAGAAACATTTCACTCTTGACCAGTTCCCGCTTGAGCCGAAACGCGCTGCTTCGAGACACCTCACCAGTAGAACTCTCACTTTTCAGGAAGTTCCCAGCACCGCATCAGAATCACTTGGCATCACGATTGTCCAAATGGGCACATTTAAGAAAAAACGTCATCGCAGTGCTGCTGGACGAGTGTTCGTACCAGTCTGGTCGTAGTTTTTTTTTTCTTGCGTGTGCACAAGCCGGTTGTAATCAATCTTCACAACGTCACGCCCGGTGACCACTTACAGGATCCAGCAAGAAGCACGTTCACTGTGTCACAGCACGAACTAAACACAATCGGAGAAGTGGACTAGTTAGAACTGGACGAAATACCGCGGCCGTGGAACTAAAATGTACTACGCGAGACGCCATGGCTAGTGGTGTAAAGTATAGAACTGCACAACGTTGCCGGTTGAGTAACGCACATCACGCTTGCTCTTGTGTTGTGCCGTTTATGTTCATAAAGGTAACTGTTTATTCTACGTCTTATTTCGTTCTATTTTGTTTCATTTACATCTATTCACCGTAGCAACAGAACCCAAACATTCACTTTTGGATGAAAGTTTTAAACCTTCTAGGGGGCGCGTCAGGCAAATAAGCGAGGAGGAAAAGGGAGGGTGTCGCTACCTTGGAAACTTGTTTCATCTAGGGACCTCAATCCTGCTGCGCCACCCCCCGCGTCACTATATAGGTGCGCGTCTCCACATGGTGCGGTCTATAAGTGCGTATATATATTTGCTCTATCGTGGTGGCTCACTCGCGCATGTGCTTGTCGCGAGATTCAGGTGCTCCGTACATCTTGTGCTTGCTGCACAAGTGTTTTTTGATCTATATGTACTGGGCGTCGTACCCAGGAACTCGGTATTCAAGTGCTTTGTACTGTTGTGCTTCCTGCACAAGCTTTCTTTGAATATTATGTACTGGGCTTCAAACCTGTCCTCGCACTCCTCAGCGCGTGACTGTATTTGCAACTGTCACCACATAGTGAGGGCGTTAGCGCAAGCCCAACATGGCTGTCCTTTCGGGGATCGGGCAGCTGGCGCGCCCGCCGTTATGCCCGTCACTTTGAACTGCGTAGTAGTTTCGGCTGCAGCAACCGTGTTTTCAAGGCTTTGCTCAGAAGGTCATTGACTGTATCATGTACTATAACACACATTGCGTGTTGAGAAACGCGTATGCGGCGTATTATTGAAGGAAAAGAAGTTTTGTACGCCGGGCACATCGTATGCTGCGATGTGAAGGAATGCACGTACAGCTTTGTGAACGCTGCCTGTGTGCCCGTCACTTCAAACTGCGCAGTATTTTCGGCTGCAGCCACCGTGCTGTCAAGGCTTTCCTGAGAAGGTCATTGACTGTAGCATGTATTGTAGCCCATACTGCGTGTTCAGAGACGTATGTGCGGAGTATCATTGAAGGAAAAGAAGGTTTGAACACCGGGCACATCGTCTACTGCGGTGTGAAGGAATGCACGTACGGCTTTGTGAACGCTGCTCAAGCCACGGCCGGGGAAGATCGAGTGGCCGTGCTCGTTAAAAGCAGGAAACCTCACTTTTGACTTCACGGCATTTGCACAGCGGCATTCAACACATTTAGTGATTCTCGCAGCTGAGCAAGCAAGCAATAAAAATTAAATCACTGCTACTGCGACTCGCCGTACTTGTCTGACTTCGGTAGTTCACTACCGAATTAAGATTGACCAGAATTTATAATTGACAGTGACAGAATATAAAGCACCATCAAACCGCCGAAATGAGGCTAACTGAACGATAGAATGGGCTGAATGATGGGGACATCCCGCCAACGACAGTTACGACGGATGCCGCATGGCAGCACCTCCATCTGTGAAAGTCGCGAATTCTCTAATCAATAGAGTGAATCTCCTTCTGTATACTTGCTCTGACGTTGCAGCAGTTGACGAGAGCACGAACGCCAATTTTCTCATTGCAGTGGCTGCGTTTTCGAAAGGAGCGTACTGCTCACACACGAAGAAGTAAAAATTGTGACAGTTGTTCACGCTTGTGCTGTGTATACCTGCGCGTTCAATCGGTGCATATTTCTCTCTGTTTGAGCAGTATAATTTGAGCGTCGAGCTGTGACAGTTGTTTGTCCACGCTGGTCTTATGTATGCTCGTTTCATGGGTGCATTCTAGTTGAGGTGTGCGCTGCAAGCTTCAAACTGCTTGCAATTTTTCGTTTGACGATGCAATTTGTTGCTGTAGCATTGATTTCTTCGTGCTTTTTGTGAAGCAATACCGAATGAGCACTCAACTACTTCTAAGAGAACACGTTTCACTTTCGTGTGATACCGATTTCTGGAAAGAGGGATCAGCCACTCTTCTATTTCGGTCCCTGCGTTTCTGTCACTTACTCTGTGGGCCTTTCGGCAAACTACTATAACAGCTCTGCAGTAAACCTACTATAGGCACCCGACAGTGGACCAGAGGGCACGACGAAGCTCTTTGGGCCGCCTCAGCATTGTTGGTACCGACCGCCAGGGATACTAAGAAAATGGAACGCTCCCTGAACACAGTAATACGCTGAAGTGTCAGTGCCCTTTTTGGCACGTTTTCAAAGAACGCTTCTTGGGCGCTTACATAATCAGCCGTTACCCCCTTGCTGACAACTAAAAAAGAAATTGATATGCACGTGCAAAATCGGTTTTGCTGCGTCTACTCGCTAGGCTATGCATTGGAAGACTCGGTTTTGCAGGGTCTACTCGCTAGGCTGTGTGTTCTGGCGCTACCATCAGATCTCGTAAACTGCATTGCCGGGTGCCTATAGCGCGTATGTCATAGCAAATATGCGAAAATTCTACTACTTGCCACCCTGGTCTACTAAAAATAAACAAGGCGACGCATAGGAAGTGAAAATCGGTGAGGCGTAGCGTATGGCGGCTTCATTCTGGCTGTATGAGTGGTGACGGAGCACATGTCTGTTGTTCATGACGATGATTCCTTTCTGTCTAAAACACCTGATAGACCCGTTCATAAGAGCTCTACTGTAAAAAACCGTAGCCTACTTAGAAGCTTCTAACGTGATCTTTTTGGGTTGGCTCGTTCTTTCTTTGTCATTATCTTTTTACCGGGCTGCGAATGAAAGTTCCGATACACGTGTCTTCAAACTGCCATCCCCACGTGGAGGTAGGTCACAAGCTGAACGAAACCGAAAGTGGTTTACGATGTTACGGCTCCGGCATCAATTTCATATATGAGCTCTTAAAGTCAGACTTCTCTAAGTTTTTTTTTAGCTTTTGCTCGCCATGCGCGGCAGTTTCTTCGGTGCTTCTAGAAGTACTTTACAATGTTGTATCCTCCCTGTTTGCCGCTGACTTTCGCCTCATCACATCTTCTTTTGTAATGTATCGAATGGGATCCACGACAGAGCTCTCCTTGCGGCGCATTTAAACTGACTGCTTCTGATTGAACTAAACGACGCAAACTTGACTGGTTTCTTTCATAAAGTAACGTAGAGTGGGCCTGCGCCGTTGACACACACTGATATATCAGCATAGTCGTAGGTGGATATATCAGTGTGATATCGACATATTGATATATGAGGAGGGTGGTAAGGGGGGGGGGGAGTGAGAGGATGCACGAAGTCAGCCCCATACATTGACATTATAGGAAGAGGGCGCAGCGACGAACCGTCACCCCCCTCCCCTTCTTGAAAAGAACCGTGCGCACGCTTTTGGGCAGAGTGGTCATGTTCTTCGCAAAATAAAGTGCTGAATGTAGTTGAGTGTACAGAAACAAGAGTTATGTGTGAAAGATATCAGACGTGGCTTCTGTTCTCTAAATTTTTGTTATTTACGGCCCATTGTTACGTTATGAGGCTTGTAATCTAGAGAGACACATGAATTAAGCCATGCCGGGGTAGTCAGTGGCCTTTTATATGTGGGCAATTGTTTTTATAGGAACACTTGGTTAAAAATGGTCGTAGGACATTCCCCAAGCAAAGTGAGAGAAGTCGGTTTAACTAAAACATGTCATCGTGCGGTAACAGTTCCAAAGGAACAGTTTCTTAAAATACCATACCAAAGAAGCGGCGGTCGGATTAGGTGTAGTCTGCGATCTTTCACTCAACGCCATGCCATTGCTGCACCCGTGGGTTATTGATTTGAGATTATTTCTGCTGTTTTGCTGAAAAATACATGGAATGCAATCTTGCTGAGCATCCCCAGCAACGTGGTCTCCCATATTACAATAAACTGAGCAAGGCTGAACTTTCATTTCGTCTGACTCGATAACTTTTTATTTATTTATTTGCGTGGCAAGCTTTGCGAAAGTTTTATGATTTCAACTACTTGTGCCGGCTGCACAAAAGCATAAAATACGATTACTGAGGTTTGCAGTGAAGTAAAGTCTCACCGGTTTAATTCTGCATGGGGTAGCTTGAGGCAATTCTTTTCCGGTCCTTGCCCCTTTCCTTCTTTAAAGCACATGAAAGCCAACGGTTGATGTCTTTCGTTAACTGATGTGCTTTCCCGAGTTTGCACCTATATTTCTCGTTCATATGACAAAGACTTTGGTTCTTTTTGTTTATGAAAAAAATTGATTGAAAGAAAATGAAAAAAAAAATGAACTTGGCTTGTAATAGTGCGGCACATACGGAAAAAAAGGAAAGATGACAGAGTCGTCAAGAAAGGTAGGCGCTAAGTTCATAGATAGCCAACTCGCCCGAGCCATAGTAATAATGAAAGAAAGCCGACATGCGGTGCGATGAAATGTGTACACAAGACAATGCACGTTCACTACTAAACGCACATTATATAGTACGACCAAGGCTTTTCCGCAACACAGTCCCTGCACGTAATTGGGTATCGTGATGAATGAAAGTCCGAATACTTGTCAAACTAAACGAATAATTATAATATTTAGCACCGCTATCCGTAGTTAGATTACTTCGAATAATAGATAACGCGTTGCGAATTGAATTACTGATCACATACAAAAGCTGTACCACGCAATGCTGCTTTGAACACTTGAGTTCGACATGACAACACGATATAGCTGCCGCAGTTATTCACGTTACGGTACCGTGGTACTTTGTGTATTTTCCCATCGCAACACTGCGCCACTTCTTGGTCAACTAATTCAAAGCGTGTAATTGTGGTTGTGTTTGTGTGAACTATCGAATGTACATGTTCTTTCAACGTCATCTCATATCCATATTCATGTAAATGACGTCTGTTTTGTCATCATCGTTAGAGTATGTCTAAGAAGAAAGTGTTCTGTTGAGTGTTATTGACGTTTGTGACAATATATTTTTTCTAAACACATAAGACTTGACAGCTAGGTGGTGAAAAATTCATCTTTTCGTTGGCATTATCGGAAGCACTTTGTCTCAGCTCCGCCGATTGAATAAAGCAAATGAGCTGCGACAGAAAGCAGGTGCGAGTGCTGCGACATCACGGCCACAATCTTTTACGCGAGGGGTCCGTGCGTTGAAACAACCACTCTTCTCACCAACGCGCTCATCGAGCAAGCTTTCCCAATCTTTGCTAGTGTATGTGAAAATTAGCGTGAAAAAAGGAGACGCAACAATTTGAAGAGCAACTGCTATTGAAAACAAACTTGATATGATATAGGCTTCAAAGGAGGTGTGATACGGGTAGTGAGGTCGTTCTACGTCCTCTTTTTGCTGAATGCTGGTAAAGCTTCGCAACGTAAAATTGTGGCTGAGTTTGTGGGTCATCCTTACAGGGAAGTGCTATGAGCAAAGCGCGTATCTTCGTGTTTCCTCTCCTGCAACGTGTTGTTCCAATGATAGTGGAAGAGGCGCATTGGTGTAGCTGGGGTTGAAGGAGAGGTGGAGGTTTACCCCGCAACAGAATTGTTAAATTTCACATGCGTATGTATAAACCCTCTAAGGGGCGAGGTTCAGCGTGCCTTGTCTGCAGAAACAACTTAATATTTTACAACTTACCGAGACCTTAAGGTAAATGCACAGGACCACATGCGCCTAGTTAGGACATTCTCAAAATGAATCCGATAATATCAGATGAAGCGCATGCAATTAATCACTAGTAATTGATCTACATGCACGAAATAAAGAACCTTCCGCGCATCAAGAGACACAATAAAATGATGCTTGTTTGTTTCTGTTTGATACATAGAAAAAAGAAGTGTCGGACGTTATGTCCTTTAATATTCTGCGAGTAGCACAATATCTAAACATGTAGCTGCGATCATTTAGGTACGTCCCTCGAAAAGTGTGTCAAATATACACAAATACTTTATTATCAAAAGTTAACCGCATGAATACAGGAAGCAAATAAAAGTATCAATTCAGAGCTAGCAAGCCACAGAACGTGCGAACGCCACTAGATATATTCAAATTGGCAGATAACCACTTTCGGCGGCGCAGCAATGTTTCCAGGGAGGGCGCATGCGCTGTTCACACCAGGTATTTCGGCACACGCAAATCATTTACGTATAGCTCTGCGCCGGACAAACTAAAACCTGTATTCTCAGGTATCCATAGTAGATGGGTATATAGTGAAACACAATTACCAATATGGCAGTGCCACAGCCATGAGTTTACACACGCGCAGAACTCTCTCGCCATACCTCCCTCGGTCATACACGGTAGGAGCAGGGTAATTTTGTACAACAATGGCGCGCTCGCACCGGCTGCAACTGTCACGAAAATACCTGCACTTCGTCTGACTATTTTCACCTCTCCTGCCAACGCCTGACTACTGGCACCGTTAAAGACACGTGACGCGTGAGAGGTTTTGACAGCTGCTCGTCAAGCAGTTGCCATCATTGTCCGAGCGAGTGCTCTCACCGTTCACGTGGGCGCCCAATTCGTTTTCTTCAATGAATTGCGAGCTATGACTGATCGCTACCGTGCGCTGGCGCTACTGCTGCGGTGGTTACTGTTACTAGGACACGAATTTCAAAGTGCACTTTTCAATTTGGCCACACTGGCGTGACAAAATGTCATTATACTTATAAAGTTGAGTACCTGTATCCTATGCTGGGCATCGACCAAGAAGTGGAAGTGTTTTTCGATCTGTTTATTAACACCATTGAGATTTATTCTGGTGGTTGGCTAGACTGGATCTTCCTTTTACTTGCGCTATTGATGATGATGTGTGGTGCTTTGTGGCGCAAGGGCCAATTGATGGCCAAAGAGCGCCATTTCGATGAGTAGAGATGAGGCAATGATATGTTGCGTGGCTGTAAAGGGGCCTTAGAATTCCTCGCGATAATGCGGGTAAAAACATAAGTATTAAGATCATGACAGTGGCATGATATGCATATTAAAAGGGGTGACAAAGATTTTGATAATAAAAACATGTAAAAATATTTGGCACTAGCACACGTGCCTCATCAGCGCCCTTGTGTCCAAGGGCTGCGAGGCAAGTGCTTTTAAATGTAATCACTGCAGCAGCAACCTCTCTTGAGAGGTCACGCTACGCTTGCGCTATTAAATACCCAGGAGTTTCAAAAACATTCTTTTTCTTATCTTTTTTGTGAACAGCAAAACCTATTTGCCGACCGCATATTGATATCAAAGGTCTTACATCTCCCCCCCCCAAAAAAAAAAAAACGTGATATGATTGGCAGGGACGGCGTAGTTGTGGGCTCTAAAAATTTGAGCCATGTGGTGTTCTTCAACGTTCAATGATATCACACTGTATAGTAGAGAGGCATCTGCCACTGGATAGATCTTTGGAAGGGCTCATACACAGAAGCAGTGCGAAATCATTGAAGCCTTTCAGTTCTACAAAGTTGGTCCAGCGAAGTGTACGAAGTCACCGTCTTTGGTAATGAACGACAAAGAGCTCCGGTACCTTAAGAGTACTTTTAGCATGTCATGATAGGAGCATTTCTGTGTGATTGCTCTGTGCCCACATGCTCATGCCGGTTTATTATTTGCAATTTAATGAGAATAAAGTCCGTGGATAGTCCAGAATTCTTGTTGTCCCTGTCTCTTTTTTTCCAGCTTCATTTGCTGCTGCTAGTATTCCAATTTCCCACCAAGACTGAACCAAATTGCCCATCAAGCTACTCTAATAATCTGTTGGGGCTTTAGCCATCCTCCAGTTGCTGCCGAAACACGTGGCGAATCTTTCGAAGGATGAGACGTTTTAAAACATCAATGAAGTGATATTTCAGCAACTAGGAAAAAACTGTGCAAAAGCAGGTTATCTAAACAAGAGGATAACGTTTGGGTTGTTGGTGCGTTTTTTCCATTCTCTGTGTTGAATTGTCGTCGAAGCCATCACTTCGCACAGGTTTCGACCTCGAAGCTCAAAGACTATTATGTCATCATTGTTTGGGAGAAAATATCGGTAACTGCCGTACGTATAAAGCCCTTATGCATCCGGTATGCACACGTTTCTATGCTTTCATAATAATGCAAAAGGACTATGAGCACACCTTGCGGACTTTCTGTCACCAAAACATAATAAAAGTCTTGAGAAATGGTAAGTTGATAACACGCACGTGTGTAAATATTGAATACTGCCCCGCGTTCGCAGTAGGGAAATTCCATTTCACGTTCTGTTTGCTAAATAACACGGGGCTGAAACGGGAACGCATATTGTTAGCATTTTTTCAAATAAAATGCTTTTGTACTTATTATTTCTAATATCTTTAGGGTGCATGTGAGTAATCACTTCCGGCATTATTTCGTAACAGCTATTTGCTGCAGAGCGAGTGGAAAGCACGCGGTTTTTTTATATATATGCAGTCCTGGTAAAAAGGTATTAGCACTTTGGAAGAAAGTGGTGCTGTTACGGTTTTGTAACGAAGAAGCGTTGATGTCGTTTTTTTTTCTGAACGTCAAAACTCATAACGCCCCGCTTTGCATTCCAGTACATGAACAAGTTGATCAAAATTTTTTGGATCTGCTTCGCAACAGCCTGATGCGGTGGCTCGTCAATAATGTTAGTTCAATGGGAGTCAAAGTGATGGTCGGGTGCCTTTTCTTTCGTTTTATGTATTACGGCCAGATGATGTGAGACATAGTGCTCTCCCATAGTAGAGTATCAAGTACTCTAAATCGTTCATCAGTTTTTCTGCACACATGTTAGTTCAATGTTTCAAGTGAATATATTGTCACGGCTAAAGGCCGGGCAAGAAGACAGAGGATGACGAGTAAGTAGTCGTTTTCGTGTGATGTGAAGTTCATCTTATACAGGACGTCGTTGCGCAAGCAAAATGATAAAAACTCTCTCGCAAATAGTCTAGATACAGATGAAGTGCGAACTTCTAAAAAACGAATCATGGGTTCTAATTTCGGGTCGTTTCATAGCAGCTGTGCGACAGTAGCCGTGTTTACAACTCCGACAGAGGCTGTATCTTCATCATCTGCCATCGCAGGTTTGTATGGTGGACGAGAAAAGCAATAGGCGTCTGAATGTCGCTACCCCGATCTGTAGACCACCGTCATGTCAAATTCTTGAAGCTTGAGGCTCCAGCGCACCAACCGTATTAATGGGTCTTTTCAATTCGTCAGCAGCAGAGAGTGATGGTCGCTGACAACATTTAAAGGACGACCCCACAGATATGAGCGGAATTTCATAATGACCCACACTCCCGCAAGGTTCTCTAATAAAAGCTCGCCAATATTTTCCACAAGCTATACTCCGCACACTCTACTTTTCATTGTGTCATTGTCACATAGGTTACTGTCTGGAATCGTGGGGTGTGACGTACAACAGTTATCTAAAAACTCTTGAACGACTTCAAAAGCGTACACTGAAAATCATAAGACAAGGTGAATCAGTAAGTAATATTTTCCAATCACAACGCATTCTCTCGGTTCCGATGTTGCGTGACTACAAAATTGCTGTTTCAGTAAATAACATAATTAATAGAAATTCACCTTTGCCTGCTGATCTTTTTTCAATTCCTAAACGCAATACGCGACATGCTTCGAATGGTAATTTCAATCTGCCCAAATGTTTTAATGTTTACGGAGAAAGACTGATACAGTTTAGTGGAACAAAAATATGGAACACGGTCCCCCTAGAGATTAAAACGGCACGTAATTTCAGCATGGCATGTAAATCATTTTTTCTGTGGAGTCAAGACATGTAAGCATGTGTGTGTGATTCGATTTTCATTGTATTTTTTTAATAAGTGCCTATGTATAGAAACTAGCTGCAAGCTAATAAGTATGCATATCTGCAAGAAAAAATGTATTACTGTGTTATCTGTATCACATGATTGTTTTTTTTTATGTTGTTACCTCAGAGCTGACCTGTACACTTTTTTATGTTGCACATTGTATTGGACCGTCCACTAGCCACTTTAGGCTATCGGTCCAAATAATCCCTGTAATTGCATATATCTATTTATGAAAATAAAGCTTCATTGATTGATTGATTGATTGATTAAAGGTACTCTTTCTTCGTGGTGGAATGATTTTTTTCTGCACCCGAGACAATCCCCCTCGAACTTTCCCAGCAACACACCATGTCTGGAGAAATGGCTACTGGAGGGCCTTCAGAGCTTACTGTTAAGCAGCCTCCATTTCGCGAGAGCTTTCACGGTGATGTCTATGAAGACATTGAGGACTGGTTAGCCCAGTATGAACGAGTCGCCAAGGCGAACCACTGGCCCACTGAACAAAAGCTATCGCGCGTCTACTTTGCTTTGGCAGACAGTGCTCGTACGTGGTACGAGAACCACGATTCAACGCTGTCTTCATGGGATGAATTTCGGCAACAAATTCCCGGGACATTCGCAAACACCAACCGCCGTGATTCTGCTCTGCAGCTCATCGAGGCACGTATACAAAAAGCGAACGTGAACGTAGCCATGTTTAGAGAGGACATGACCCGCCTATTTCGGCGGCCTGACCCCCGAGATGCCTGAAGGCAAAAAACTCCGAAATTTGATGAGGGGCGTCAAATAGGAGCTGTTTGCCTGTCTACTACGCAACCCGCCAACAAGCGTAGCGGAATTTATAAAGAGGCTATGAGAGTCGAGCGAGCACTGCAGTGACGGCGCCGATACCATGACCAACCAAAGAACACACCTCCCAGCCTCTCTGCTTTGACTGCCAGCAGTGAGTGTTCTTTGCGTGAGCTCATTCGTGAGGTCGTTTGTGAGGAGATCCGAAACCTTCTTGTGATTCCGCAAGAAAATACCGTGGCTTGCGTTGCAGAAGCTGTGCGGCAAGAACTCCGCCAGGCATTTTCGTTGCCCGAATCGCTCTCAGACCAGCGGTCTGTAAGCTACGCACCGGCCGTCCGTCGACCCACTCCATTGACGTACAACTAGGCACCACTGGCTTATCGTGACGTCAGCCAAGGGCCTTACAACGAGCCGTGGGCCCCAGCTTCCAATCCGCCGCTGCCGTATCCACAGCCTGACGTGCCTATGCAAACGGTGCCGATGTACACTCCGCCGACATCTGCATCTTGGTTGCAGAGAATTTCCACCAGTCGACCATTCATTCGTAAGATGGACTTGTGGCGCCCCATCGACCATCGACCACTTTTCTTTCATTGCGGACAAGCCCGCCATGTTTTCCTCTTTTGCCCATACCATGACCATAGATAGACATCCGAACTTTCTACAAACCTTCCCTCGTGCTTATTTCGATAACCGCCGTGACAGCAGTGCAGGCCCGCAAGCACAGCAACCCGATGTGCGGTATCGTCGACCCCGCTCTCCTTCACCTGCACCTAACTTGCCGCAGCAGCGCAGTTACTCCGAGGTGGTCCGGGGCAGATCTCCTAGCCCTCGTCGGGGAAACTAACAGCAGCGACCTTTGGGGAGAAGGTTGCCGCCCTTCGAGATGCTTCCACACCTCCAACACCTTCACTACGATGCGATACGATGGATGATGCCACGGATCGTACGACAGAAGATACCAAGGACGATACGACGCCACCGACATGAACAGAAATCGTAAGCGCCAATCTTGACATTTGTATAGGCGGACGCCCAGTAACAGCGCTGGTAGATACTGGCGCGCACCTCTCTATTATCAGCCGTAAACTCACCGACTGCCTAAAGAAAGTTAAAACAATATGGACGGGTCCGAACATTAGAACTACAGGGAGTCAATGGCTGACGCCGACGGGCGAATGTACCGCTCGAATTAATATCGACAGTTCAGACTTCATCACTACTTTCGTAATTTTATCGGAGTGCTTTAAAGACCTGATTTTGGGCATGGACTTTCTGCGTGAATACGGCGCCATTATCAACATTCTTGAGAGATCAGTTACGTTTTGGATGGCCCCAGGTCAAGTTTTAGATGGGCACTGTACAGACCAGTGACGTGAACTCTTACGCATATTTAACGACGACGTGACCATCCCGCCGTGGTCGAGTGCACTCGTGGTTGTGACATGTGACACGTCGAGCAATTCTGAAATCATCGCCGAGCAAATTCCAACACTGCCATTCAGTCATGGTTTATCTATCGCAAGAGGCGTCGTGGGCGTAAAATGTGGACACACGCACGTCCTTGTTACGAACTTCAGCTCTGAATGCCGACATCTGACGAGGGGAATGGCCGTCGCGTACATCGAAAAGCTCGCCGAGATGACAGACTGCCTAACTCTTGGGAAAGATAAATCAACTGATCTGCCCCCCCATACCTCCATCTGTTGATATTGGCCCAAGTTTGCTGCAGCGCTGAAACAAAGTATCCTGCACCTTATTAACCACTTTGAAGATTGTTCCCCTTCAACGTCCAGGGTCCATCAAACGCCACTGACGAAACATCGAATTATAACGGACGACATGACCAGACCCATCAGTCAAAACTTGTACCGTGTAGCCCAGCGGGAACGTGAAGCCATCGAAAACCAGGTGCGACAGATGCTTGAAGGTGACGTTATTGATTGATTGATATGTGGGGTTTAACGTCCCAAAACCACCATTTGATTATGAGAGACGCCGTAGTGGAGGGCTCCGGAAATTTCGACCACAAGGGGTTCTTTAACGTGCACCCAAATCTGAGCACAAGGGCCTACGAAAAATTCCGCCTCCATCGGAAATGCAGCCGCCGCAGCCGGAATTCGTTCCCGCCACCTGTGGGTCAGCAGGCGAGTACCTTAGCCACTGGAGCACCGCGGCGGGGCGAAGGTGGCGTTATTCAGCCGTCGAAAAGCCCTTGGGCTTCGCCCGTTCTATTAGTGAAGAAAAAAAAAGAAGCCACGTCGACGTCGTCTTCCTCCGAGGAACCGTGATTGCTGCCCACGATCATCAACTTCGTCGTCCTCTGTCTTCTTGCCCGGCCTTTAGCCGTGGCAATATATATATATATATATATATATATATATATATATATATATATATATATATATATATATATATATATATATATATATATATATATATATATATATATATATATATATATATATATATATATATAAGGGAAAGAAGTAAATACCTAACAATGACAATAACAATAAGATCAAACTGACAATATTGCCAAGGAATGTATAGGGGAAGTTATTAGAACAAATGTAATGTAATCAAGCAGAAAGAAAAGTGGGTGAAAAAATAACCAGCTGCTCACGGCTGGTTATTTTTTCACCCACTTTTCTTTCTTCTTAATAAGATTACATTTGTTCTGATAGCTTCCCCTATACATTCCTTGGCATTATTGTCTGTTGAATATCATTATATATATATATATATATATATATATATATATATATATATATATATATATATATATATATATATATATATATATATATATATATATATATATATATATATATATATATATATATATATATATATATGTATATATATATATATATATATATATATTACGCACACGTTTTACCGGTGATTATTTCCGGCGTTGGAGTGGCGGCGTGCATGCATCCGTTAGCGTGTGTTTTCCATCTCAGGATGCGTGTGCTTTTGTGCGCTTGTGTGTGCTTCTGTATGTGTTTGAGCGTGCGTGCGTGTATTAGTCAACATGAGCATTAAAAACTAATATAAAAGTGCCTATCGAACAAAAAAAGCGATTATACAGGTCTGCCAAGAAATGCGGGAATGAAGAACGCTGGAATGCCTACAAGCTCGCGTCTAAAAATTATGTAACAGCACTAAAAAAGGCCAAAAGTTATTACTTACAAAACGTATTACCATCCATGCTAACTAGCGATATTAAAAAATTCTGGCGCACAATAAACCCTAAACCCGACGACGCAATCACCCTAGAAGATGCTAGTGGAAATCAAATTCCTTTTGACTTATGTGTGAACGTTCTAAACGATGTTTTTTCCTCTCACTTTTCCGTTGATGCAAATGATGTTTTACCTAACGCAGAACCCTTTCCCCATCCCGCTATGCCTAAAATATGTATTGATTGCAGTGGTGTTGAAGCGATAATTAGGTCCTTAAGATTGTCTTCCGCTCCTGGTTGTGACCAAATTGACCCGAAATTCTTAAAGAGAACGTGTGCTTCTTCATCGGTCATACTAACAATGATCTTTCAGCAGTCACTCGACCAAGGTTGCCTGCCCGCTGCATGGAAGATCGGGAAGGTGACTCCATTTCACAAAGCTGGTAACCGCCATTCCCCACTTAATTACCGACCTATATCACTTGGCAGTATACCGTGCAAAATATTAGAACACATCTTATTTTCGAACCTTGTACAATTCCTCGAATCTAATTCATTCTTTACCCTAGCACAACATGGTTTCCGAAAAACATACTCCTGTGAGACCCAACTGGCATCTTTCACACATAAACTGAACGTTATACTGGATCACTCTTCTCAGGCCGATTGCATATTTTTAGATTTTTCTAAAGCGTTCGACAATGTTTCTCACAGTTTATTAATGCACAAATTACTTCAACTAAACCTTGACAGGGAACTACTAACTTGGAGTGAATTCTTTCTTAACAATCGTTCTCAGTATGTTGCTGCTAACGGGGTGAATAGCCGCCACACCGCTGTTCAATCTGGAGCACCGCAAGGGTCAGTGCTTGGTCCTCTTCTTTTTCTTATTTATGTTAACGACTTACCTGCGTGTCTTTCCTCTCATGTGCACCTATTTGCTGATGACTGTGTAATATTCCGTGAATTAAGCTCCGATGCCGACGTAACTGCTCTTCAAACTGACCTTACTGCTGTCTCCATTCGGTGTCAAAAATGGTTAATGCAACTCAACGTCAACAAGTGCAAGGTTATGAGAGTGTCTAGAACAACTAATTCACCTCCTACCTACTCTCTCAATGATCTTGCATTGGATACCGTTTCTAGGTATAAATATCTAGGCTTACACATAACCAGCACTTTAAATTGGGAAATCCACACTGAACACATAATTGCAAAAGCAAACAGATTGCTTGGGTACCTACGTCGCAACTTTGCTAAAGCTCTTTCTTCCTTAAAACTCACCCTCTGCAAAACATTGATTCGCCCTAAATTAGAATATGCTGCCTCGGTTTGGGATCCTGTATCTGTCAATCTAATACACTCAGTCGAAATGGTTCAAAATAATTCTACCCGCTTTATTCTTTCTAACTATAACCGCACCGCAAGCATATCGGCAATGAAATCTAGGTTGAACCTACCATCTTTAGCATCTCGCCGTCAGTTTCTTCGTTTGTGTCTTTTTCACAAAATATATCACCATCCCCAATTACATAATGAACTTATTTCACTACCAGATTATGTATCACCTCGTCTAGATCATCGTCACAAGGTCGGAGTTCCATTATGCAGAACAAATGGCTGCCACACATCATTCCTACCACGCACAAGCATCGAATGGAATCACCTTCCCGCATCAATAGCAACTATCCAAGATCATGAATTGTTTAAAAACGCCATTAGCTAATACTGTATGAGAAGGAGCCGCACCACTGTAATAACTGCATATCCATGGCTGCATTTCTGTATTCTTTTTTCTCTTTTTTTTCTTTTTGTGCTAATACCACTCCCCTCTGTAATACCTCCCGGTCCTGAGGGTACCAATAAATGAAATGAAATGAAATATGGTGCTCTTTGAGCGCGAGTTCGAAGAGTGGCATTACCAGTACCCACGCTTTCCTTTATGGGAGCTACTTTGGTTGTGTTTAAACTTTTACAAATACACTGGCAAGGTACCCACTACGCTATAAATTATTCTTTTTTTAGATTTGAAGCTGCAATTTCAATCACGTGTGCAACACCAGTACTTACGTGCGTTCATATGAACGCGCCGCAGCGCGTTTCCCTCGCCACAGGTGTTGGAGCAGTGCCAAGTAGGTCACGCTGCAAATGCGCCTTGACGTCAAACTCCCCTCGCAGGTGTGCGCTGTAGTCACTCTCTTCCTCACCCACAGCACGCTAGCCGCAGTTACCCGCTCGTCCGCCCCTCTCGCAACACATTGCTATCTCTCTTGACCCTCTCCACTACCCCCAACGTTCCACCGCACGTCGAGTGAGAACACTCTTGCAGCCCCTTCATCTTCGATGAAACTTACACGAAACCTAACCTACCTCCCGTGTCTTTGCGTTTCAAATAAAAGTTCACTCTAGTAAGTGCTACACTGAGTTTCGCTTCAAATGGTTCTTCAGAGACCCGCGTCAAGGCCAGTTTCAAGCGGGTCAATGCCGTGCGCACCGCTGATGCTTCGCATCCCGTCAGGTTTTCTTTGGGGGCGATGGTCAATCATTTCATTTTGTAAATTTGCAAAACAATCCCGGCCACATTGTTTGTCATTCTACGTAGAATATTCCTGCCCGCTCTGCAAGGCATTACTTGCACTTTGTATCAACAATGCGGTTGTAGCTGATGACGATGAAAAATCATGGCGGCTTAGACCTTCGTAATCCCATCTTCTAATACTCTTTTATACACAAACGAATAAAGAAATCTTTTTATATGTTCGAAGATTTTAACGGCCCTCGTAACGTAATACGCGTAGTGTGACACGCGGTGGTTATTTTACTCTCTTACCATGTCACATTATGCACGCTATCTTGAGAGGGTAATAGAGATAGCCGTAATGTATCGATGGCAAGTATCGAGCTTCAGCATCAGCATGGCAAGCGTGGTATCGTCCAACTGAAGCGTCGAGGGGGGGGGGGGATGCTCAGCTTTTGATCACGAATTTCAGCGGCCAGTACCAGCACTTGGCAAAGCGAACAGCAATCGCGAACTTCGAAGCCGTTGATGATGGATGTTACACAATCGCTCCGATTGCCACTGCAGCTGAATGTTACGCTGCATTGGCGACTGCAGTTGACGTGAATAGCCAGATGTCCACTGCTCAGCAAAAGCAGATACGCGTGGCTTTACGTAATAATAGTGACCACTTTGCGCCCACTTTAAAAATCGAGCAGACACTAACCGTAAGGTACCGCATTAGAACGGACCCTACCGAACGGCCTGTACGACAGCACGCCTACCGCGTGTCGCAAAAAGAACAAGATGCGATACGTTCTCAAGTGAAACAGATGCTCGATGACAGCGTCATTGAACCCTCGAACAGCGCATGGGTGTCGCCCGTCGTACTCGGAAAAAAAAAATTGCCCGCAGCTTCCCTCGGGGGAACACTGAGGACGATGCAGAGCATATAATTGGTTAACGGGGTGTTAAAGTGTGACTTACTTGGGTCGATGGCTAAATTGGTTAACGTGGTTGTGAAATGGGGTGTTAAATTGCGACTTACTTGGGTCGATGGCTAAATTGGTTAACGTGGTTGTAGGAGGGGTTGTTAAATGAGTGAACACGTACACACGTATGCGAAAGGGCGGCGCTGGTCGAAGGGACGTCGATCATTGTGTTTGTGGATTCGTTGCAATTCATTTCACCGCGACCTTGGACGTCGACGCGCCGTACAAACCAACCGACGAGCGGCAACTGAGCGAGCGAGCGCCGACCTTGAGTATATATACAGCGCGACGGCGCATGCACTGTCAGCTGTTGAATGTTCTCGAAGCGCGACGCCACATGCGCGTCCACTGGAGAATCAGGAGAATTGTAGATGTCGAACGCGGTGTGTAGAGGAGGAAGGGTGCACAGATGGTGGAGGAGTGAAGCGCGCGCGGTGTGTAGAGGAGGAAGGGATGAACAAATGGTGGAAGAGTGGGCGACGGCGCGACGGCGCATGCGCGCGCGTCAGCTGTCGAATGTTCGAGAAGCGGTGCGGACGGCGCGGACGGCGCACTACAAGGCGCGAGTATAAGATGCTTCCGCATCTAAAAAAAGAAACGGCACCCTTCGGTTTTGCGAGGATTACCGGAAGCTCAACGAAGTGACGAAAGAAGATGCCTGCCCTGTCCCACGCATAGATTACTGACAGGATCGACTTCAACATGCCGGGTATTTTTTCATCAATAAATTTGCGAAGCGGCTACAGGTAGATCGAGTTCGATGAACGTGACAGGGAAAGTACACCTACATGGTGCCCACTACGCTGTGATGTAAATTATTCGGCCCTTTGTTAGAATCGTGTACCCTAACGTGGTGGGGGCCTACTTTAGTTATACAAATGTATTTGAAATTGACCGGAAAACACACACCTTTGGTTATAGCATGACGTAAATAAAAAAAAAGTGACAACAGGGTAATTCTAGTGCATGAGAAGGTTATTTGCAAAAAAAAAAAAGGTGGAACTATGAAGCAAGTTATCTTGTTGGCAGTAATCAGAAACGCGGGAAGCAGATACTGTTTAGGTAGCCGTGCTTTGCGAAAACCGCGATCACCGTCGCACGAAGCGCATAGTGACATGTTACTGCAAAACTTCTGTCAAGTCACCAGTATTTCGCGCTTATGTCGCTTTGAAAACGAAGGATGCGATCACGTTATTTTATTAGGACAATCTATAGAATTACTTCACTGATAACACATTGCCTCGACAAGGGCACCCAGAAAAAAATTGTGTTCTTATTCTCAAATTACCTCTTAACGCTCTTATTTGAATCTTTCAAAGCTACGGTTTCAGCCATGCTCCGACGCCATTTATTCCGACACCATGCGTGATCCTCCTTTAAAATAATACTGTTGCTTTTTTTTGTAAGCGTGATGCTTGTTACTGTCTTCTTACCCGCAAAAGTCAAGCACTGCATTCTATTGTTTCAGACTAGCACTTTTGTACACGATAACCAGTTTCAATGTGTTCGAATGATTTTTTTTCCGATTTTAATTGAAAATGCGTTGCACTGTTGCAGCTAATGTTGTTTCTATCTTTATTTTCTTGTCCTATACTTATCCTCCTAATAAGGCTGTTCATCTTATCTGCTGCACAAGAGTTTTATTTTTTTTTATTGTACACTACAGGGTTGTCTATGCTCGCCAAAGTGCATTTCTAGAAGGCCGGATCTGGTCAGGCTGTTCCTTAGCTTTTTCTTGCAGCCTCCCTCATCTTCTTGGTGGAAAATGAATGGCATAATGTTATTTTTGTGGTTACCATTTTTATTATTCATAATAATTATATTTCCATAATACTGAACCATATTTGTCACGTATACTCCAGATAGAGAGAGAGGAAAATATTACTTGCTTCCGTAGAAGTGACGAGGGAACAATCTTTGGTGTCTGCATCCGTTTATTACCCTGACGCTTAGTGCGAATCCACACATGTCGAGATATATGAGGTGTGTATGATAGACGGCAGTCTTACACTGTCCCCGTAACGAGTGTATGGCAAGCGGAGTTATAACACATCTCTCAATTTTCAGTCGGTTCATTGTTAAGCATTCAGAAAATGACTGATTTTTCGCCTTTTTCGAATGCATAATTACATCGGTAGACGTGCATTTACCTGCACTACGTCTACGCACTTCTCACATGCGCATTTGTTCCCTGCTTATTTGCTCATCCATGGAAGAGCGTCTGTACTTGGAGAGACTTTCAAGAGGGTTTGGAAGTGGAAAGAACGGGCTTTTCGTGCAGGAGTTGAAGTGGGCTGAAGGGTTCTGGTACGGGTGCATCTAGGACACACGTCTGTTTATTCTGCGCCCGTCCACTCAAATTGTGTTTCGGAATCCGGAAATGCGGAATTCCTGGTGACGTTGTCAATGTCAAACGCTCGTCGATATGTTACATACTCCACGTTCTAGTGACCAGCGAAAAAAAACTTTTTCTTCAGTTCAGACCTGTTTCGTTTTTATCCGTGATGCGCCTTGAAGCTTGATGTCTTTTTTTTTCTTTATTGCACTGAACCATATTCTACCGTGTTGCACTACGTTTCACCAACGACTTCCGAAAAACAGTGAGGTAACAAAGTGACCCAAATATTCCGGAAAACCCCGACATGAGATATAAAAATGATAAAAAAATAAGTCGTCCAGTAGCCGAAGGCAAGAAATTCCTGCATCTGGTAAACTTACATTGAGCGAACATTTATTTTTTCTTTAAACAAATGTGGCGTTTTTATTTCACAGTGGATAGTGTGCTTTGGGTCATGCCACTGGTCAGTGAAGGTAAGTGAAATTTATTTCTGGCGGAAACACTGCTGCGAGCTCACTCTCTGTCAGCATGAGAAAAGCTGATTGAAATCTTCCCTGAAGAAAAAAACAGTTCACCATTGCTGTCTGGGCCGAAATAGTTGGTGCTTGCATAGAGCCACTCAGATGACCACGTCATCGATGCGAACAAAGTTTATTCTTCATTGTTGAGACGAACACAGCGCAGTTCGCGCATTTGAATGATAACAGGGCAAATATTAAAAAAAGAAACAAAAAATCTGGTCTAGCTGTTTCTTGAGAGAGAGAAAAAAGGAGAGAAAAGGCAGGGAAGTTAACCAGATGAGTATCAGGTTTGCTACCCTGCACTGGAAATGAGGGCGTGTGGATTAGAAAGAGAAAGAGGGGAGAAAAAGAGAGCACTGAATATTCAAAGAAGTACAGTTGTCTTTGAAAGGACGGGACTTCTCTGACCAGCATGATTTCTGCGTTCAGAAATGCGACTGGAAAAATGCGGCCTTGGAGAGGGTCGCGGGTGATCCGTGGAAACTAGTGAAGCGCTGGAAACACTGGATAGAAAACCTCCAGTAGTTTAAGGGCTGTTTGGGCTGACGGAGCATTTAGGTCTTGAAATGACTGATTCGCTCTGAGAAAGCGCAGTTTAGGGCGTGATAAGTAAGAGTGCCCACCTTTGTACTCTGTGTCTTGTTGAATGCCCACTATATGTTTATATTCCAGATGATGGTAGTATGATGAACGCCGTTTCTTATACCTTCAGGGCATCTTGAGTTCTGAAAAAGTGGCCATGCTATTCAGGAGCATCTTTTGAAAATACCTTTTTCATGTCACCTTGGCGTAGTTATCTGTAAGTTAAAAGATAATTCGATAGTATGAGATTGTATGATCAAATTTAGTGAACAGGTTTGGTAGAGCAATAAGGAATCTTGTTGCGCAAATTTCTACAGAGACGTCTTTCAGACCATTCCCAAAACAGCATGTTCTCTTTTTTTCAATATTTATTTTCTGCAGTAATGAGAATAACTCATTTCACTTAGCGGTGATAGCTTTGCAGTCTTGCGAGACTTCAAGAAAGTCGCATTAGTGCCAATGGTAAGGTCGACTCGCTGTTGGAATCGGGTCACGATTCCTCAGAGGTCAGATTTCACTTCATTCCTTCTAAACAACAATAATGAAGCTTTCCCGATTGATTTGATTTGTGGGGTTTAACGTCCCAAAACCACCATATGATTATGAGAGACGCCGTAGTGGAGGGCTCCGGAAATTTTGACCACCTGGGGTTCTTTAACGTGCACCCAAATCTGAGCACACGGGCCTCGACATTTCCGCCTCCATCGGAAATGCAGCCGCCGCAGCCGGGATTTGAACCCGCGACCTGCGGGTCAGCAGCCGAGTACCTTAGCCACTAGACCACCAATGAAGCTTTCCCGAAATGCATTATGTCCGCACTTGAAACCTGGCTTCAACATTGGCCGAATATTGTAATCTTTCTAGACACGGACGGGTAGGACCTTCTGTAATCATTTGACGGGTGTGTCTCAGAAAAGCAGTTTGAAATTTCTCTCTCGGATACATCGCGCCAAACGATATTAGATTGTAATCGGTGGAAAACGTGACCATATTATGACGTTTGCAGCCAGTTGAAGTACATTCGCCACTCTACTCAGTGTAAACACATCTGAGAGAGAGACCAGCTCCTGATGCCTGATGAATTTTTCACCAACGTGAGCTGTAAATATAACTAGAGTACTTAGTGACGTGAACTAACCGACAATGATGCCAAGGAACGTATAGGGAATGTTATGATAAGGAATCGTCATGTATATTGTGAACAAAGAAAAGAGGACCAAAATATAACTTTCAAATGGCAGGGACAGAACCAGTGGCCTTTGAACAAGGCGTCCGATGCTCTACCTGGGAGCTATGGCTGCGGTAATTTCTTTGTTCATTTTGTGGTGTATATATTGCACTTAAAATGGGAGTCTCAGTTAGCGGAACTTAACGCCGCCAGAAGAAATTGCGGTGCGCACGGAACACTTTTTTTTGCGCATTGACATCGCGTAGCAAGTGAGGTCAAAACATAGCGAGTGCTACGTGGTGATGTGATATACGTAGAGATGTACAAGGACCCCTTAGGTACACCGGAGTGCTCTATGGGCGTACAAGTGGGACCAAAACTTCAGCAAAAAAGAAGGCTCTGTTTTCATTTACTTACATAATACTAATGTTTCGTGGTATTTTGTCTTAGCATGTTTCTCATTTGCATACAAAGTTAAAAAATACTGATATGAATGCTTGAGACCTGCTTCACAGGACCAACGATAACTGCGAGGCCCCAGTAAAAAAAAGAACAAGGCCTGTCCTTCAAGGGGTTGAATTGGCTAAAAAATTATTAGCGGAAGCAGACTGCTAAGCGCTTTTGCAAGCTAAGGCCTAAAGGCAATATGGCAAAATGGGACGAAAAGAAAACGTGTGGGTACTCAGTTGCTCACCATACCCTACCAGTTTTCATAGTTTCCAGCGTATTGTTTACAGAGTGGAACTTGACCGCGTGATAGTTATTGCTTCTGGACAATAAACTGAATGGGAGCACGCCTACTCTACAGGAGTGGTCAGGTTACAATAACACCAGCTCCATTGCACACTCCATTAAAGACCCCACATTGCAGATTGATTCCGCGCAGCCCCGCTTTGCCTTTGTACGTGACCTGGCCGTAAACACACTACAGAGCATGAGAGGTCGACTCAAAAGTCGAAAGGCGGAGGAATCACCGCATCACAAATCTTGCAACCTTCAGAAGCAGGCGTCGTCGTCGTTCGCCTGTTCATGCGCACGAGAGACCACCAAACACGCATGGCCGTCACGGTTTGTCAATTGCCGTTACATCCGCCTGGCGCTTTTGAAGCGAGAAAGGGGACCGTCACGGGGACCCGAAATCACAGCCATTCTACGCATTGAGCTTCTTCCTATACGTCTCCTGCGTCCGTGTTTACAAGCGGCCGCTGAATCGAAAAAATAAAAACTCGAGTTAGGCACGTGTTGTGCTCGCCGGACATGTTCATTTGGACTCGTATACAAAACGCGGAATCGACGGGCTCCCGCGCGAACAGAATGCGCGGTGCCCCTTTCAGCGCATAATAACACGGTGTCAAGGAAACCTTTCGAGTGGGCCGAGAAAGCATTCAGCCGCGGACGCGCAGCGCGTGCAATCTCGCGCTTGGTCCACGAAGAAAGGCCATCCCTGCAGACGTTTTGTTAGGCAACTGTTAGTTCTACTAGGAAATCAATGTGTCAGGTTATATGGATTTTAACCCCACGAGGAACGTATTATGGTTAACTGTGTGCCATTTCGGCAAAGTCACAAGGTATAATTTTAAAGCTCTCAGAATTACATTCCAAGAACAAAATTCCGTAATGTGACGTTTTGGTCGAGTTTCACTAATTATTTGCAATTAGCATACAATTAAGTATTTAAGATTTCTGCTATATAATTTTCCCAGTTTCCACACAACAGAAATAAAATATTTGGCACCAAACGTGCGCACTTAGTTTCTGGTGTCAATCATTTCGTTAGAATAAATCTACTACTTTTCACATTAGTTCTTAGACACAGCACGTTGAACAATCCATCAAACGTCATACTGCTTTCAAAGAAGTGACTGGCTACAGTCATATGCAGTGCACTAAGTTTAAGAGAAGACATACTGTCGAAGCAGAAGGTTCAGTTCCTTTAATGAGCAATGCGTGGCCACAAGTTGACAAAGCTTGCAAAAGGAGGGGGGGGGGGGTGAACAACAAGAGGGAAGGCAGGGAGGTTAACCAGGCACATGCCAGGTTTGCTACCCTACGCTTGGGGAATAGAAAGGGGGCATAAAGATGAGAGAGAGAGGAAGGCGAAGAGAAAGAGAGAGAGGAAAAAAAGAGGATGGTCAGTCAATCGGCTGGCGCGTATGCAGCGGTGACACTACACAAAAGTTAAAGGTGGTCACGTAGGCCTGTAGTCCTCAAAAAGCCCAATACAGCTTTGACTGCTTTTTGAGCCAATGAAAGGCGATGGTGGTGTTTCAGTAGCATCTGCACAGAGAGTGGCCGATCGTCCAATTGTCGCAATGCGTCCGAAAGCTTCTGTCTTTCTGAGGCAAATCGAGAGCCATGGCATATCAGATGGTCGATGTCTTTTTTGGTGCAGCAGACGTCACATTCCGCATTGTTGGTCAATCCGATGAGGGTTCTATATGCTTTTGTGAAGGCAACCCCCAACTAAAGGCGACAAAGAAGTGAAGCTTCACGTCGACAAAGTCCGGATGAAGGTCGAAGTTTCAGTCGAGGGTTTATTTGGTATAGTCTCGTATGTCTTATGCTTGGGGTGTTCCATTCCTGCAGACTGAGACTACGTGCCAGGTGACGAAGTTGCTTTGCAGCATCAGTCCTTGACAAAGGAATCGGAAGGGTGTGCTCTTCTTGGTGCGATGTGTGAGCCACGTTGTCTGCGGAATCATTGCCACTGATCCCACAATGGCCAGGAAGCCACTGAAACTTGACCTCGTGGCCTGTTTCTGTGACGTGGTGAACAAGCTTGACAACTTCGTCGGTTAATTGTTCGTGGCAACCTCGTCGAAGGACTGACTGCATGCTCTGTAGGGCTGGTTTTGTGTCAGAAAACACAGCCCATTTACTCGGTCTTTGGGATTTGATGTACTCTAGGGCGCCACGCAAAGGCGCAAGTTCTGCCGCCGTAGACGTAGTGACATGTGACAGTTTGATTCGCAGAGTGATTCCTCTAGTTGGAATCACCACCGCACCACCAGAACCAGACGCTGTGGTAGAACTAGCGGTGTATATGTGCACGTGTTTGTTGTACATTTCGTGCAGATGGCTCAAGCTCAATTGTTTTAGGGCTGATGAAGGCAAATTTGATTTTTTCTGTATTCCTGGAATTGAAACACGTACTTGTGGAAGTGTTAGGCACCACGGAGGATACACCAGTTTCTCAGCAGGCGTAAAACCTGACGTAAACGACGCACGATGAGCACAGACAATTGCACTAAATTTCGTGCGGGTCCTCTCAGTAGCGAGGGTTGCCAAGTGGTGGGAAAGATTCCTAGCATGTTGCCTGAGGTACGTACGCATTGCAAAAGAAGTTACAAAAACAAACGATGCCAGCGCAGCTAAAGGTTACAGAAAAAATGGCTGCGTGTGTGCGTGCTTCGCTGCAAATGACGCCAAAGGTGATAGTCTTCTGTCTGGAGGTGCTGCGTGACATACGAATGCCATATTTGGTAGAAATGTTGGAAAACAGAAGATTACATGTAACGAGAGCCACTTCTAGGTGGCAGTACAGTATCGTCTTAGGAAAACGCAGGAAGAAGTTGTTATTTCGTACTCATCGTGTTATCGTCAGCTCAGCGTAAGACACACTCAAAGAGGTTTAAAAAAGTTGCTTGAGTGGAAGCTTCCGCAATGCTTTGCCAGCAATAGTGAAGCCAGCTTTTGCGTACCAAAGATTTCAGAAACATGCTAATTTCTGGCATTTCTCATTTAGACATCAAGTATCTGTGACCTGTTAGTCTTCGAGCTACGTTAATTTGAAATCAAAGTATATTTTTTCTGATAAGTTAACCCAGAGAGACATGTATCGGTGACTTATTCTCTAATTAAAAGTAGCCTAAATTCAAGGGTTACTAAATAAAACTAGCAACACAAGGACGCACTTTGAGCACTAACTGACCCGAAAAAGTTGCCACGTTATACTCGTTCGGCGTGCGAGAAGAACGTTCTTTTCAATCGGCAAACGCCAACAGCTCATCATGCCTCTAGTAAAATTACTGCCACAGCCGCCATCTTATGGTGCGTACGGCTTCACTCGTCGGTGATAATTTCCCCTCCAGCTTTTTGTTTTCGAAACTCTTTGGGCATACTACGGCCTTTCAAATTACGCATGAATGCATTTTTATATAGAAACGCACCACAATACTTGCGTATTGATGTTGCGCATCATATGAATAAATGAGATGAATGTGATTTGATACTTTGTGCAATGAAAAAATTGGCTATAAAAATAATAAAAGATGTGTGGGCAATTCTGCGCTATTTGGTTGACAAATCGATGTTGAGCTGCCCAATAAACAAATATGACAGAAAGCGCTCATAAATTTACTAGAAGAAAAACACACACACGCAGTCTATACGTAGATAAGGTAACGCCGAAAGTCAGACAAAAATGTACTACTCGTGAAAAATAAAAGCATGAGAAACAGAGGCTATAAAAACTACACAACTAGCAACAGTAACTTAAAAATTGAAATTCGCTTCTACACTTGGTTATTGAGAAAACTTTCAGCTATTTCGCTTATGAACGCCTATGCTATTTTGGGTTTTGTTCTGTTCGTCGATGCATTTTTCCCCTCTTTTGAAGTAGTTTTGTTTGCCTTATTTTGTGTGATGTGTGACTTGCAGAAGTGCTGCTTGTGACCCGCCCAGTAGCGATCAACAGTATATACAAAAAAAAAACATAAACGACCTTTTAGTTTTTGAAGTAGGCTCCAAGCGCTTCTCTCATGATCTCGACTCCGCTTGATTTTGACAATCTTTTTTGACTGGTCTAAATGGAAGGGGCGCGTGACGAAGGCAGAGACACCGCAACCGAGATGAAACAACCTTTGCTGGCAGTTCCATTTTGTAGAATTAAATTTTTGGTTGAATATTAGTTCGTAAAATGGTGTGCGAAGCTTTGAGGGCGTACATTTAGATTGAATGTCGTGCGAAAGCAAGTTATTTAAGTGCACCAAGTGCGAGCAATTGGAAAGCTCTGTAGGGAATTGCGTGGGCTTAACAACTTGGGCAGTGTCCACAGCATTGACTGCTATATATATGAAATTGAATATATCCTGATCGCACCAGATAGTTCTCGCGGGATCTCACTCCGCCAGCACAGCAACGGGACACGAAAGTTTTTGCCACTTTCACCATGTAGATGTAAAACGCAATCTATATCTCTTTGAGCATGGGAATTAAATATTAAACGTCTTAAACGGAATATTTCTGGATTTTTTTAGGGCAGGAAATTGTTAATAGGTTCAGTCATCCACAACCGTACATCTGTGTTTACGGCGCTTGAATGCTGACCTGATGGTCGCGCGTTCGATCTCGCTCGGGGTGGTCGCCTTTTGGTTGAAGTGAAATCGTTGAAGCCCGTGTACTAAGCTATGCCAGTGCACGTTAAAGAACATCAGACGGTCCAAATTTCCAGAGCTCTCTACTTCGGCATGGGTCATAACCCTATCGTGGTTTTGGGATGTAAAACCCAGACAATATTATTGACCTGTTCAGTTACTGTTAATATCATTAGGCTGACCAAGGAAGGTTACGCAACAAAGGTGAAAACTTTGGTAAACAGGAAAGTAAAAGTGCAGTAGGTATTATGATTTAACGTCAGTTCATAGAAGTCCGATGACCAAAAGCCCCGGCACGCCTAAATACGAGAGAGAGAGATGCCATTAAAATGCTGTGAAGAGTAAGTATACAACTGCAAGTCTACACACTTAGTGAATGGTTTTTCAGAAGACCGGAGGAAAACGTACTTGCTAGTGAATCAAACAGGCGCGCGTAAAGGCATTTACTTTCTTTTTTTTTCCTTGCGTCTTGTCCTGGAGTCTTTTCGGGAATGCCCACGTACTGGCGCGGGCACTCATATTGCGCAAAGGTGGGTGGCAAGTTTCGCGCACTGCAGAAAACACACATTGAAATTGGCTGCTTTCTTTCGCCGGCATGAACGCGACTCCTAAACACGTTTTTCCCTGCTTCTCAAGGGCCCAAACGGCTGAACGACATCGTTTTTCATTGCTTCAGTTCAAAAAACGTCCAACTTCTTGACCATCAGGAACCTGTCAGAGGCAGCTGTTAATGTATTACTGGTAATGCAAGTTTTTTACGTTGTTGTACTGTATGAGTGTGACAGTGGATATTTATTGCGCCGTTTAGGCCGCGGACTTGTACGTAAATGCTTGTATATGGTGAGTAACTTGAATTCATGCTTATTTTCTTTATCTGTTGCTGTCCTCTCGAATGTTTGCACTGCACGTGTGGAAGAGTTTCGAATAATATGTAGCTACGGAAACAGCTTTATTAGCTGCCCTCTTTTTGTATTGGACTAAGCTGAAGGGAAAGTGAGAGATTAACTTCATTTTGTAAGAACACGAGTGATAATTTAGCACATGTCTGGTCACTGGCCCTAATGTGCAAGCTGAATAAGGTGCAGTAATGCAATGAGATGAACTCGGGTGCGAGAGGTTCCTTTAAGCGAACGCACCTCGTGTTCATCATAAAAGTGGCTTGGTAAGTGCAGAACCAGAAAAAGGTCTATCAGTGGCCCTATCTAAAAAGGCGATTAGTGGAACCGCTATGTTCTACAGAACGCACTTTGAGAAAGCACGCTGTCAGATTTAGTACTCCGCAGAAAAGCTAAAGAAATCACAATACCGCTGCGAAAAAAGAATTGAGTAGACTTCCTGGTGCGAATGTATCTTCTGCAAGAAGCCTCGCTGTAGTCTCCAGCGCGTTAATTGCCAAGTATCGAATTAAACAGAGTTTTTAAGGCGAAAGCCTTGTGTGGCTAGGTTGACACTCCCATTGGCGAGACCGCCACGACGCTTGGCAAAAACAAGCGGTTTAGTAAAGTATCGTACAGTTTTCGTAACTGAGCCCTATTACTGACGTCATATTCTGATGTTGCAAATTGCGAATGTCTGTGAAATCATTTTGACGCCATTATACGACGTCACAACACGACGTCATCACACGATGTTTACAATATTAACTATAATTTATGGGGTTTTGCATCACAAAACCACGATATAATTACGGGATGATCCGTAGTGGAGGTCTCCGAAAATACCGAACGCCTGGTGGTCTTTAACGGGCACTGACATCGCACAGTACACCGGCTTCGGCCGTTTACGCCTCTATCGAAATGCCATTTCCAAGGCTGGGATCGCACTCGCAACACCTAGGTCAGCATCCAAGCACTGCACCACCACAGCTGATCTTCACGCGACATTTCCACTTGGCAAAGGCTGGTCGAATAACGGTGCATGCATAGAAAATCGCAATTTTGTTTTGCTTTTTCAGTTGTATTCGAATACAGCAATAGCGATTGACATGCATGATGTAATGGAATGCACGCTTAAAGTATGGACACGCATCCACGATACGGCATTACATGTTTAAGCGGTGTCTCATTCTCTTTCCCTTTCGTTTACTTTATCTTGCTGTCCTCTCTTCTTTCTCTTTTTCTCTTTGTAACAACTTTTTTCTATCATCTCTTATTCCCCTTACCCAGCCTAAAGTAGCCAGTCACTCTAAAAACTGGCTAACCTAGCTGCCTATCCTTCCGCTTGTTTATTTTCATTACGAGGCGTATTGCAATTTGTAAGAGCAAGAATACTGAGACTCCCACTGCGTCCACGGCCAAACATAGCTGCTTTTAACTAGGGAGCCTTCATGTGGCGGTGCGCACAAGATGGCTCCCTACGTTTAACATATTCACCATACCCAGTAAACCACTAGCTTCAGTTTTCTTTGACTGTTCTCCAGCATGCATCGTAGTTGCGTGTTCTATTGCGAGCTGGCATACTTCATATAAACTGCTTCCATCTTGGTAAATTTTTTTATGTTGAAGTCAGCGACCAATTTCAGTGGCTGATTGAAGTTCTGGTTGTGTTATAACGAGAATGCGGTGTTTCCGACTAATGCAGTCATGCATTCCAGTTTATTTTCTCGCGCAGAAAAACGTTATAAGATTTTGGAATTATTTTTAGAGGCAGAATTCTGCAGCAATATTTGTTTACGTTTAGTGCTTTTCTTTTTTCTCTCGTTGAAAATTTTGGGGGCACCACTACTAAGGCTTTTAGCCATTTAGTTACTCTTTTAAAATAAATACATGAAATGGGAGTGGTGTTTACATTTCGTTAATATATTTATGTAGGGGGTCGCGTTAATGTTGTTCCTGTTTCTTTTCGTCAACACCACTAGATCAAGTTTTCTTAAAGGCAGGTTTGTGTCCGTCGCCTGTTAGTTTATACTTCTGCTGTATTTCGTACAACTGCGTACATGCATGCAGTACTTTCAAAATGTAATACTCTTAAATACCGAGAGCTGTATAGAAGCGGCCGTTCTTCAGAGACGTTGTTTCAATAATAACACTTTTTGAGAACTACACTTGAGGTGGAGTTGAGGCAGTTTTATTTTGAAGGATTCACTTGCTTCTAGGCCGTCTTGTAACTCGGTGGCGAAGACAAAATGTTGTTACATTTATTTTCCGTTGCTTCGTTAATTTAATTAAGACATGATTTACAAACGGAGACGTCGGAATATAAAATCTGCGCCAGAGTGCTTCCTTTAAAAAGCTATTTTTTCTCTGAAGGACGGGAAACAAAGTGGTACTATGCGTAAGGGGATGCATCACGTGTGCGCCTTTACGCAGGCTTAAACGGTTGCGACGTTGTCTTTTGTATTCAGTCGTTACAAAACGATGTGCCTGCCACGTTACCAATTACGTTCTCCGACACCTAACACCGAGTGCCTGCAAGGAAGTGACATCAAATAATTTTGCCTTCCTTTTTTTTTCTTTACATGTCTATGGTGTTGCCTTTAGCACTAGAACGTGCGTTAGGTATGCGAGCCTCTTTCTGCTCCTGAGTCATTTTCATTTTATACTTGTCGCGATATGAGAAGGAGGCTTGCTCTAAGGCAAGCGTAACGGTGGTTATGCGTATGCTGCGCAGGAATATAAGATGACAGGTGCTTCTTTCTGACACTTTCTTTTATGTAGCAATGATAACGCTGTTCACAGTACTACTCCACCAGTTTGTACTGTTTCCATTTCCTGCTGACGAACATTTATTGTCCTATGCCGGAAGCCCTGCCTTGGATGTGGCAGTGATATTGGGATTGATTGATATGTGGGGTTTAACGTCCCAAAACCACTATATGATTATGAGAGACGCCGTAGTGGAGGGCTCCGGAAATTTCGACCACCTGGGGTTCTTTAACGTGCACCCAAATCTGAGCACACGGGCCTACAACATTTCCGCCTCCATCGGAAATGTAGCCGCCGCAGCCGGGATACGAACCCGCGCCCTGCGGGTCAGCAGCCGAGTACCTTAGCCACTAGACCACCGCGGCGGGGCAGTGATATTGGGAGTCACACTTCCCCACCTGCTGCCTGGTAGGTACGCCTAAAACGGTTGGCGCTATTCTGCAGATTGGTCAGTTTCTTTCTGTTGCCACGGTGTGTGCTAGTGATCCGCTGTATATGAAAAAAAAACAAAAAAACTACTCCGCAAATTTCATCTATTTACTAGGCTTATAACGTCGACGATTTACCCTGATACTCTTAGAAATTACTTGAGCTAAAAATTTCATGCAACAACAAAATGACCTTGTGGGTGCCTATTTCAATACATTTTTAACCTCTCCGCTTTTATGTAGTGATACAGTGTTAACATTTTCCTAAACGCCCACACACTCGGCGCCATGAAGTGCTGTTATAAAGGGTCCTAAGTACACAATACGTGTTTCAAAATGGTGTTCACCGGCTTACCTAAGAGTACATTGAAATTCGAAATAATCTTTAAAGTGCTGTCACGAAAGAAAGCGTGCCCCTAATAGCTTTCTCTTAATTACCACAGCCCGCTATCCGCGACTCGACGCACAC
This sequence comes from Rhipicephalus microplus, assembly GCF_013339725.1. Lineage (NCBI taxonomy): Eukaryota > Metazoa > Arthropoda > Arachnida > Ixodida > Ixodidae > Rhipicephalus > Rhipicephalus microplus. Next base: position 76,998,040 of record NC_051171.1, read on the forward strand.
TTGTCGTGTAGAGTTACAATGCCCGAAATTGGTTTCAGCCACATGTGGCTTTTGAAAAGCTGCAAGCCATTCGCGACGTTCAGAGCAATTAACCATGAGCAGCGTGCTTGTGTCTGCCCTTTGAACTTTTCAGGCGCTTCCGAGTGATAACTTTCGAGCGGGGAGCAATGTTGCGAAGCCACTTGCTCGGGTCTTTTTGGTAGCTTCATTAGATCTAGGCAATCATGCTGCCGTGTGCCACTTCATTCTCATAAGCCCACCCCTCTCGTTAATAACCCCGCGCCATCACGCGGGACCTTTAAACAAACACATGCTGTGAAAATGTATAAATATTGACTGACAATCTCACGTTAAATTCACATATAAACCCAGTAAAGTGGCTGCGGGAATAGCCACCGTGGTACCTCAGTGGTAGAGCATCGCACGCGTTATTCGAAGGTTACGTGTTCGATCCCTGCCACGGCACTCGTATTTCGACGAAGACGAATTACTTGGGGCCTTTCTATACTGTGTTATGTCAGCGCAACCTAAGGAACACCATAAAGTCAAAATTTCTGGAGCCATCATGTATGGCGTCCCTCATAATTATATCGTGGTATTGGGACGCTAAACCCCAAATGTTATGATTGTTAGTTCTTATGAGTGAAAGCTTGTAGGTGTAGCCTCTGTTCCCGTAAAATAATTTCCGTTCTAAAAATGGCAGTGGACGCCGAACAAATTGTATTTAGAGCGTCCTCCATTCATTCCTGCAAATATTGTTGCTGTAGCACTTTCAACAAATTTGTTTTGAATGAACATATAGGTGATTAAGATCAATGAAAACGCAGTGGAGGTAAAATAGATGGTGGCAAGTGTCTTGTATGTTCTCCTCTAAGCATTTCCTTGTTTTTTTGTCGCGCAGGACCTCTTGGTGTCCGCTGGAATCATCAAGGGACTGATTACACAGGCATCACTTAAAATCGGCATCGTCTTCATGATCAACACTGATTATCGTCACACCTATAGGTGAGGCCTGTGAAAGGTGGTATTTTCTCTTAACTTATTTTGTCGGCTATTCATCATAGTATTCTCTGAACAACCATGTGATCTTAATATTAATCTAATCGCCTCTGGACAAGAGGTCAGGCTTAGCAATATAATTTGCTACGGGCCGGTTTCTTTTCCTATTTGAAAAGTGCCGGCTGTTGAAACATCGAAATATTCATGGAAACTGATGTTTAGCCGTTTTTTTTTTATTTTGTCACACGCCTTGTACCACTTCACACAATCTTGCACAAGTTGAGCGGTACGGTACGGTATGTACGGTAAAGTCGCATGCCAGGTGATTAGGTAGGCTACCATACATCGCTCAAGCTCATCACTTCGTTTTATTTTTTTCCTTCAATACTCCTTTCATGCTCTTACTTGCTGTTTAATGTCGACATGTCAACTTTCCAGCCTCGATAGTTTTTTTTATTGATTCGTAGTGATGCTACCACTCATACAATCGTTCGCGGGCTTATAGGTAATTTGTGTGGCCCGTTTTCTTGATATAAAAACAACACGTAAGCTCAGACTAACCTTAATGCTTGAAAAAAAGGAAGATTCTCAAACAGGGAAGGCATCTGGAGCAGAAATTTTGGCAAGTGAGCTAGTACTCAGCAAAGCAACCTTGTTGAAGAGAAGTCCAGTTGTCGAAACCTTATAATTTCAGCGACGTTGTTGAAAGTATACTTCATCACGCAGTATAGACATGCGATTCTGGTGCTACCACTATGAATGAATTGAACGTCTATAAAGACTGATACATATGCTTCCTCAATATCATTTTGTCCCGCTTGATATACATGCCATAAGTTGAGCCGTGTAATAAAAAAACCCTAGCAGGTACTACCTTGGGATTTGTTTGTTGATGAATCACATAAGAGAGGGCTCTTATTAGCTGCATGGACGTACTCACTCACATGCTGCCCATAAATGTCGACGATTTCTTCCATGAGACGTTGTAATTCACATCGTCAGCATCATGAAAAAAGGAAAAATGTGACAGAAGTTTACGAAGACGTCGGTTCGAATGATAACGTTCATCGTTGACTTTGTGATCTCCGCAAGTACGTATTCTTCTTAACACACGTGTAAGGTATTCCTCGTTCATATAGCACAAGCAACCACAACATCCACAAACTCGCACGCCAGTATGCCCGGTTATCCACGAGCGAATGGACCAGCAGAAAATTATGCGACATTTCAATAGTTATTCAATACATTTTAAGGTTGTTGTTGTTGTTGTTTGCTTCGCTCAAGATGTACTTGAATTTGCCAATTGTCGGTGACAGCTGAGACAAATATTCTATCGCTGCGTAAAGTGCAGCCTCTCCGCTGGTACCGGCCGGGAAAAAAATTCTCAGTGCTGACGTACCCTATTCCTGCTTATTTCTTTTAACTTTCATAAAAATCTCTCCTTCTTTCTCATCTTCCTTTATTCTCTGTATCTGTATTTATCTTTAAGCAGACATCCTCACTTGCATCCTGTTCATAGCTGCACTGCTGCATCAACCGTCACGGCCTCTTTTATTGATTGCCGTAAGAGAACGCGCGCTCGCATATTGGCAGCTTTCCGATAAAGCTCATTGACGACTCACGCGGAGGTGTTAACGTCATTCATTTTTTTACCCTTTGACACGGTCGCAAAGAGAGCGTAGCAAGACGGTGCTTTTGTGAAGACTTGGGTGTCGCTAAAAGGTCCTTGTCATGGGGGAGGCAGAGTCGAATGACTTAGGCAGGTAGTAAACGCAGCAAACGACTAGAATCCTTCGTTCATCTTTCTATCGAATCCGATGATAGCCGTTGTTCTTTCTTAAGCGAAGAACAAAGATTTTGTTCTCATTAGGCGGTGCCGAATCACCCCGTTCCTCACTTCCATCTTTATCACCCGGGCAACGTACCGGCTGCGATGCTAGGAGCTATCGAACGCCTTTAAGGAGTCGGGGCAATACGAGGGCGCTGGCATTCGGTGTGCGCGGCAGAAAAAAGAACGTAATCGAGTTCCAGCTGAGCCGTATTTTGAGGCTTGTCCTCCTTTTTGGTTCTCAGCGAGCACGCAGAAACACCAAGATTCTGCTGACTTCCCTAATATCGCTGCTCCGATCGCCGTTCATTGTGAAAGTTGAAGAGAAAGGAGGAAAATCTCAAGGAATTATTTCTGCCTTATGTTCTTTCTCGTCGTCTCGACATATCGACACGTAAATACAGAAAGACACACACGTACACACGCATCTGCGCAGGCAAGCACACAGGCACTTCAGCCTGCAGGCAGAACAAATGGAACATAAAAGATGTGACCCCTTGCAGAAAGGAAGTATAGAAAGGTTGCCGTAAGCGCTTGGAAGTGGAGAGCTGGTTTGTATGAACAATTAGGACAGGTAGGCGTAAACAAAACTCGCATTGCAAGTATGCAGTCTCTTACAACTGAGGGGTGCGTTACATAACTGCGATGGCTAGCCAAGAAGCCGTCACTGCTTTCCCGTCTTCATTTACTGTGCTTCTCTTTTTCTTGCACCCTATGTCGAGCCTGTACGGAATTAAGGCATTTTATGCGCTCACTCCGCTTCCTTCAGAGCGTCCACCGGCCGCCTGCGTAAACACAGGCGTCAATGAAGCCGCGTTCAGGCTTTTGTGGCCCACTTCTGCTCGTGCTTTTAAAAAGGTAAACAAGTTGGACTTGCTTAACACTCTCTATTTGTTCCTTAGAAGTGCTCACGCTTCGGTGGATTTGTCTGACATTACCAAAAAGCCACACAGCGGAGAAGAACCAGCATGAAATAACAGTAAAAAAACGTTGCATCCGACCTGACATCAAATAATAATGCAATGTGGAAGCATATTGAAATTTTAGCAATGCGACTCTGTATTAACCTACGGATATTTAACTGCACCATATGCGCCTTGCCACCGACGGGGCGTGAAGTAATTCTTTTCTGTCGAAATGATCGACCGCACTGGCCTAATTAGGTGTAATCCTCGCCGCTTTTATGTTTCCAGAGTTTCACTGCGGACGTCTAACTGGGCTTTCTCTTTTCCGTTAGCGCATTTTGTATGAGGCAAGAGAGTGCGTGCGTGCACTACATAATTTCCAGCTTTCTCTAAAACGTGTGCATGTATGTGCCCACTTAGACTTTGAGGCATAAGCAGATCGACCAGTGATTTAGCCGCGATTACATGGAGTCTCCATCATAGCGTACAAATCACCTCACCTGCAACTGCTAAGGCTTCTACGTATGTTGATATACCTGGTACCCTTCTTTTCGTTAAAAACATCTATAATTTTCTGAGCACATATATGATAGTGGACTCGCCCAGAAGTGTTAATATATAACTCGGCATTCGCTATTACGGTCAATAAGAATGTCAGAGAGCCTGCGATGAAATCAAGGAAGTAAAAATTATAAGAGAACCCATCCTTCACACTTTTTTCAGCTTCTTAGCAGAGTTGTCTATACAGATCTTTGATATTACACCCCATCTCCAGTCGCACACCATGAAGCTTGTGAATAGGATGAGGCAAGTGTAAACACTAAAGCTTTTGTTTACTCCAATTGTTCTTTGTACTAATCATGGGATTGCTTGACACGCACTCTTACGTCACCGATGAAAGATCTGCCCGTTTTTCTACTGTGGCAAGATGACGCCATGATTGTTCGAACCTGAGGGTGCACACATCACAAAAACAACAAAATAGATATCCCAATCTTTTCAGACCATTAGGGAAAAGCGCGTCCCACCACGTCGAAGAGACACAATGACATCCTAATGAAGCTGGACGGGACCGCTATAGGCTGTAGTTTCATCGAATACAATGGATGAAACTACATGAAATGCATCTGCTGTGCTTTCAGTGCTTCGTCCTTGAGGTAGTAGCATTACGGGAGCAAGATATCAAGCTCATTACGAGAATATATATGTAAGGACTGGATCATTACTGATCGCACCCGCTCATATAAACAAGCTATGTTGTGTGACTGCAGTCTAGAAGCATCATGTTTGACCATTCTACCTACCACCTCCAGAATCCGTTCTCTGCAGCTTAACGAAAGTGCTAACGAGCTGGTCCTGCGCAACGCTGTTTCTTGCGTCTCCATCTTTCGTGCTGTTTAACTTTGCAGATGGGGGAGCTAGTTTCACTAGCGCACCGATCTAGCTTGAGAAATCTGAGGAGAAGGTAAGCATGTAGAGATTGGAGCTTCAGCTCCTCTAAGGTCCGACCTGAGGAGGGGCGATGCACACAGTGTGGCAGCTTGGGCTAGTTGGTATCGCATGACGATAGTTATAGCGCGAGAACAAAACGACGGCACAGAGACAAGCCGTGTCTTTTGTGTCCTTCTTGTCTCTGTGTCGTCGTTTTGTTCTCGCACTATAACTATAGGCACACAGTGTGTTTGGAGATACTTCTTTGAATACGTGCTAGTGGTGCGAAACCTTAAACTGGGCATGTACCTTATGTTCTCCTTTTTCCCTGCATTGTCGTTTTCAGTTCTCAACGGCAGCTTTGGGAAAGGTGCTGTAACTCCATTAACTTCATCGGCTAATTGCTGGGTTAACCATTGCCTTTTAGGGGCGAAGCTCCTTATGGCGTGGCTTGTGCGTCCCTCGTAGTACGTAGCCACCAGTGGCACATACCCGAAATAGCGGTCCTTACAATGTCTGCTGGATGGGGGCACTTGTATATGATGAATACATGATGAAAAGATGTAAGATGGCTGTGCTTGGAGTTTTCTCTAGACATATGGACGGACTAACGGACTGACACACGCACGGACGGACAGACAGAGGGGTGCACGGACGGATCGACAGACACAGGGATGGCCGCAAAAAGAGATGGACGGATAGACAAACTAATGAACAAATGGACGGATGCACCAAGGATCACACAGATAGGCGGACGCAAGAACGACTGGACAGACAGACTGATGAACGCTGCGCCCCACCAATCATCATTCACTCCGTGGATATGCTGTGATTTTTTTCAGTTCTAATGGAGGAGTGACAAGTAGAGGGATTTATCCAATTGCGAGACGCATACATGTTTGTTGGAGTGTAACTACATAGCACACAGTGACGATAGCATACAGCGACAAGCCGAGCCACTTAGGGTGCTTCACACTTTAAGTGTTCTCTCTGCTAGCGTGGAATCTAAACCGCTTGCTTCGATTGGTGCCTAATGGGCTTGCAAGACACATGTGGCCGACGCATTATCTATACACACCAACACATCCCAAAGCTTTATGTTCGCCAAAATAGCGCTTTCCCTACATGCCCTCCTCAGATTGTACGGAGAAGCCAACTTCACTTTACTTTGCTCTTTCTCTCACTTTTGTTATTGCTTCTAAATGCTGGCTATCACTAACAAGCAGGCGACTTGTGTGTGAAAACGCCTGGAATAAACCAAACTGCGGAAGCGGGTGCAGATAAATGCCCACAGTGCGACAAGTAATCCCTTCAGATGGAGTGTTCGTGCAACCTAAAAGAACTAGCAAGAAAAATGAAACAGGTCTCGTTTGTTCAGCGGATTATTGAAGAAAGTAAGCAGTGCCGAATACAACGGCTTAGTGCTGAACCATTTGCCTGTCTAAACAAAGTGACGTTGATGGACTCTAATATTTGTGCAGAAAACAACGCAGGCTATTTGGGGAGCTCCGTTCTGGGAACCGCACGTTCTCGTGGAATTGTGCCGCTTTGACAGAAGTGCGCGCCAGCTACACTCGGCGTTCTGGCGTCGGCGTTAAGCAGGCCGTATCTACGAGCGACAGTCCTACGCCAGTCGTTACGTTGCAAAATGCTTGGTTAAACAGCGTGGCCTTAGATATGGACGTAGTGCTTTTCTGTGAGGCATCTCGAATAATTCGAAGCGTGGAATGGGGTCGCTGTCTGCAAGCAAATCCGCGTGTCATATAAAAACGAAAGCTGCTTGTTATTCGTTATTTGTTAACCGGTTGGCTGCACTACACTGGCAGAGTAAAAGAAACCCGGGCATCACGAGGCAGACGTGAAGCACTGCCGACAATTTACATTTGTCCTTCTGTTGTCCTTCGCACATTATTCAGCACACTTCCCACGTCGTCTAACTCCAACTCTCTTGCTTCGTTTGAAGATGTGCTTGTTAGATGTTTGCAGCTACTGGGCTTGGCTAAATTACCTGTGAAATTAGAGAAACTTTATCGCTTACGTTTGTGCCATATTGATCTCCAAATATTTCTCAATGGTTCATCGATATAAAAAAATGGAACATTCTTAACACGCCTCTCATGGTAGACCATATAGATAAGCCATTCCCGTGGTATCTTCGTGGCAATTATACAATTTGAATAGGTAGTTGGTCCACCACTCCTTGCTACATTGTTCACATGGGCACCAGCAGAGACACAGGAATCCCGTTGAATGTACGCGCTGAAGAGAAAAGTGACGCTGTAATATATACCCACATGGTTCGAACGCGAAATTATCAAAATTTAAAATGCCATGTGATTACGTTGTATAATAATCTCCTGTTATCTTCAGTGACCTGGCTTCACTTAAGTCTCATTAGCGTTTTCCGAATACGTTTCAGGCTGAGTTTCACATGTTCAGCTGTTGCATTCAAATTTCAATATGATTCGTCAATCTACCTCTTCTATAAGTGAAAAGAATCCCCGCGGCTACTGAAATATTTCAGTTGTGTGAACCTCATTGCTAAAAATTGCGCAATGTGCTACGCTATATGGTACCAAACACCTGGACTAAAAGTTGTTGCTCGGTGTTGAACAGAGATCTTCTGAAATTGAGTATATTATAAAGATACCGCTGGGCGGGGAGTCGATTATAATTTTCATCGCAGGGCGCTTCGGCCTGCGTTTTTGAAACGAAACAGTTACTTCGACCAATCTCTGCTAAGCTCTTAGTGAGAAGCCTCTGTGTTACACGCATACTCGTGGGCCATGCGTGTTTCCCAAGTGCGTTAGATCAGACTATACGCTATCTGCTGTGGTTTGTGTCTCATAGCTTGGACATATTTTACACAAGGTACCATATTACATAAGGGGTCCAGGACGCCTCGCTCTCTCCTTCCGCTCCCTCTGTCTCTATACCTTTTAATCATACCCTTTTAAGCCCTTTTACCCCACCCCTCGTGAGCTACTGTTGAGGAGTCCTCCCCCTGAGAGAAAGTTACGGGGCTCACTTTTCTCTTCTTTTCATTTAAGAATCACTCCCCCCCCCCCCCCTAGTATGTACGTAGGGTGATGTATGAGCCAAAGAGCTCGGTGGATTCCGATCAATAAAGTCGCGAGCTGGGCTAGTTGAAAGAAATCGTTTGTAATAGTGTGGCGTGCAAAGGTGAAATAGCGTCCTTTTCCAGTCAATTCTTTCAATGCGTTTGCGCTGAGTATACCATTAGGCATCTTCGTAATTGCCGTCTCCTGATGATGGCTACCTCTTTCCTAGATAAATGGATGTGAAGTGGGAGGTCAGTTGTTTCTCTAGCTCGTAGCGCATCAAGATGTTGTTGTACTCCTTGTGAACTTCGCGAAAAAAAGGAAATTTGAGTATTTTCGTGAACATTACGAAAAATGTTGGCGCCCAATTTTCGTTCAAAACATTATTTCAAAATTGACCTCACCAACCAGCTCATTGACTTTTCTGCACAACTTGCTGAACCCTCGAGTATAAAGCGCCTTCATCTGTGCTACCAAGTGCTTCAAGTACTTCGTTTGCCTGTGCAGGCGCCTGCGTTTAAGATTGCAGAGACTTCCATTTTCATTCGGAAAAGCACAAGCGACTAGCGGATACTCACACCTTTTTTTAATTTTTTACAGAAATGATGAAATAAGAGAGGTTGATTGATATGTGGGGTGTAACGTCCCAAACCCACCATATGATTATGAGAGACGCCGTTGTAGAGGGCTCCGGAAATTCCGACCACCTGGGATTCTTTAACGTGCGCCCAAATCTGAGCACACGGGCCAACAAGAAATAAGAGAGGTTGGTGCCGTTATGATGGCACCTGGCTAATCTTTTTTGCCTAACAGACTAAATATGTAGTAACAAAAGTAAAAAAAGGGCACACAATGCAATACAGTATACGATGTGAGAGTACAGCACAGCCGAACAGCACATGACAGTTCAGATACGTCAAATAGGTTGAAATGTACGCACATGTGGTATAGATAGTTTGAAAAAAAAGGTCAGTTCACACTTAGAGAAATAATTACACATAAAATCATTTTCACATCCATAGCGAAAACCACCAATTATGTTATGAATGCACCGCCGTCATTCTCCATTTCGTATTTCTCAAGAATACGACCCAACAAACCAAGAGAATCAACTATGAACGAAGTGCACGATCACACCCCCCGCCCGTATCGTAAACATGTTTACAACCACCTATATTGCAGCGTCAAAAACTAACAACAACATGCGTAGGGACAGTTCCGTTTCACACACTTTTTCATCACACTGAATCTCCATCTGCCCAGCGCATCTGGATTGTTAACATCGATCGCAGTGTTGTACTTTCCTGGGCTCTCACATAGTTGAGAACAATCCCTTCGTCTGTTCAGGGCAGTGGTGGAGGCGACCGTAAAAAGGAAGGGTGCCCGAATAACGTAGAATTGAATCAATCCTGTCCGCTGCTCGAGATAGCGCCCGTACGACCAAATAACTTATTTGTCTCGAGAATATCGGCGCGCCGCCTATGAATTCTCAACCAAGGGCAGCTTAATGCACGCTTCGAGGCGGCCTCATAAAAGTCGGTGATTGCAAAAGCATGTTTGCCTCAATGCATCCTTGGGTGAGGATGAATGGGATAGAATTGACAATCGACATAAGTCGATAAAGCAGTATGCTTTATTTCACACACACACACACACACACACACACACACACACACACACACACACACATATATATATATATATATATATATATATATATATATATGTGTGTGTGTGTGTGTGTGTGTGTGTGTGTGTGTGTGTGTGTGTGTGTGTTAAGGTGCAACGAAGTTGAAGAATGCTTCAATGTATAGACTCGGTGTTTTTAGATGGATCCAAGAAGACTGACCACATACCCGATCGTATTGCCGATATTGAGGGAAAAGGGGAGCGGGGCCGTTCTGAATGTTTGCCCTGAATGGTCATATGCGTTTTTTACGGATCGATTGATGTCACGCGAGCTATAGGCGACGAGAGCTTCAACGCAGAGTGACATAGGCGGTGAAGACATCGGGAATTGTTCGTTCAACGAGAGGGTCCATGTGTTGTCCCGCTCGTAACGCGTCTTTGTTATTACGGTCATATAAATGATGCTGATATTGAAGGTGGCATCGAATGCCGCCAACAAAGTAAAGATAAATGTCCTGACAATTTTCAGTGCGCAAAGAATTAGTTCAGAGATGTGAAAAGTGTGTTGAAGTGAATTATTATTGCATTCAAGAGTGACGCAGGTGTTCCCTTTCTAATGTCATTACAAATGAGTCAAGTCAAAAACTTACGGAAATGTACCTGTATCTGCTTAAGCCCAATTATCGTTTTTTTTATCACGGCTACGGGAAGAGAAAGTTATGACATGACATTTCAGTCGCGCCGGATACCACGAGTGTGTAGAGTTTCCCACTGTCTGGTAACTGCAAAGATATCGCATGCTGAAGTTGCGAGAAGGACTTTATCTGACAGTCACCTATGGGCCACGGCCGCAAACGAGAGCGGGAAGGTGTTGATGGAACGCGCAAGATTTATTCGAGTGACGTACGTTTGCGTAGCACGAGACTGTGTTTCTTTAGTTGGCATCTGATGCGAAGTTATGTCTTTTCTAGATCGCACGATGGTATTATGTCCATATGTTACAAGTTAAGTCATTTTCTGTTGGCGTGGAAATGACTTAGTTGTAGGTTGATCACCGTGCCGATAAACAACACAGCCGCTCATGCGTTGTTACGTGATCCCGGAGATTCCAACTTGAACGCTTGAGAACCAATTTATGCGAACACACAATGACAGAAATCTAAGTTGACTAGAGGGAGCCCTCCGTTGGCCATGAGCGCACAGGCGTATGAGAATAACTCAGACAAACCACGCTTTAAGAATGCATCAGTGTCACAATATACTGCTTTGACTTTAACAATATATTATTAAGACTTCATCAGCTACCTCATCCACGTGGGCATCAAGCTTAAGCTATAATACACTATACTCGTGTTTTCACTTTTGTACCGCTGTGCTCTGAAATGGCTCTATTGCAGCAGTTGTGTCAAGTAGTATTTGCTTTGTCCCGATGCGCGTTAGCACTAAACTTCATTAATTTCATGTGTTCATAATAAACACTCCGGAGATAGGTTACGTAACTAGTGGCTATATAAACCGAAAATATACAGTTACAGTCCACCAGTGAGCATTGTCATTTCTTCCATGTAGGCAGGTGAGGTGGCGATAGAAGTGATGCGGTGGGGAAAGCCGTTGCAGTCTTTCGCTGTGCAAAGCAAATGTGATGATGAGCAAGTGACAGATGGCGGTCAGGTAATATAGAATGACATGAATACAATCTGCAAGATAGCCCCGCCGTGGTCGTCTAGTGGCTAAGGTACTCGGCTGCTGACCCACAGATCGCGGGATCGAATCCTGGCTGCGGCGGCTGCATTTCCAATGGAGGCGGAATGTTGTAAGCCCGTGTGCTCAGATTTGGGTGCACGTTAAAGAACCCCAAGTGGCCTAAATTTCCAGAGCCCTCCATTACGGCGTCTATCATAATCATATGGTGCTTTTGGGACGTTACACCCCACATATAAATCAATCAATCAATCAATCGACAAGATACAGATATATTCACAAAACATAGGCAAAGATTGGAAGTGACGTTGTAGTTTTTCTAGCTTACATCAATTTCTATCTTTGTGGCAACAGTATGCATGCACCGAATTTCTGCTAGAACCCCTTACCAATACTGGTGCTGTCGCTGCAAATGCCCCTGGGGTTGCTGCAGGTGTAGTTCGCGGCAGCGTGCCGTGAAACTGGCCATCATGGCCATGGATGTTGTTATGTCTCACTTTCATTTCGTCGACGAGATCACGAAGCTATCTTTCGACCGTAAGACAGCTGGTGGGATGGGAAAGGAGAATAGAGGAACGGAATGAAAGCTTGTCGGAGCATCCGTTGCATCACCGCCAACTCTTCTATAGAAGCTGCCAACGTCAAGGCGGCATTGTTTACGCTCCTTTGGGAACATCGTATGACGTCGCGACGTACGAGATGGGGTCACGTGATCAACTATAATATTAGATGGCAAACACAGAATGCGAGCTTTATATTTCGTTGGGGTTTCGGCATTAGCCTTGAAGCAGGAGGAAGGCGCGGTGGGATTACGGCCTTTTGGCGTACTAAGAATATCGACGCGAATGCTATATACCAGTTATCCGGAACTGTCTTCGCGTGGAATGCTTTAGACAAAGCTTTGGTAACCTAATGAGCAAGAGTAATGAGACCACGCGAAAGAGCCCGCCCGTTTTTTTTTTTTTTTGGCTACAAGCTCCTCAAGATAAGAGACAGAGAATGTGGGTACGCTAACTGCCATGTTCCGAATTACTCTAAAAGAACCCTTCCTGCTTTCTCTCTTCAACGCATGTCGGTACATATTTCTCTCCCTCCCTTCTTACTATCCTTTTCTCTTTAACTATTTCTTTCTCGACCCAAATGAAAGGCAGAAATAATCCGACAGTAGAAATTAAGCTTCAGGAAGAGACAACTTGCTCGTGCTGAGATACGAACCCATTCTTTCAGCAATACACCTCGAGTGCTTTGTCGACCACACACGCCTCAGTGCCAGTCATGCCGTGGAGCCTCCTGTGTGTTTAGTTAAGCGCACAAAATCAGCTCTTGGAGTTTCAGCCAGCGTCAATGGTGGTCTAGGCTGTGGAGTGGATATCGTCAACCTGCAGTGAGCGGATACAGATCAGGGATTTTCCGCGCATGTATTCCGAAAAGGAAATCACATGCAAATTCGTGTGCTTTCGCGAGCCGATACCACGATATTATTATGAGCCACGCTCTATTGAATGGCTGCAAAATTATTGACTACCTGAGATTGCTTGAGGTGAGTAAAAAATCACACGGGCCTCTAGCACTCCGCCTCAATCGAAATGCGACCAACGCAGCCTGAAAAGAAAACGACGAGTGGGAGGATAGTATGGAGAAAGTTCTTAACATGATAGCGTTAAGCATCTCAGTTTGCAGAAATTACAGTTTCAGTGGCCGTCGTGTTTCTTTATGGGCGATAAATCAGGGCTTTCGGGGTGCAAAAATTCGAGGTAGATGCAATAAACAAATACTTAAAGCTGTTTGGTTTGAAGTGAATTGTGGATTCAAACTTTTGACCTCTCACTACGTGGTGCGATGAATTTGGCCGCTCGGCCACCACGGATACCTCCTCTGGCATGTGAAAGGCGAGTTATTTATATACGACATTTTGCGTGGCGGTATACGCACTTCTCGGAGGTTCTTCAGCTGCTTGACATAAATCCCGCCAGTTGGCGCAAAAGGGCCCAGAGGCACGCTTTCCGTGTTTTGACGTGCCACCGGCCTGGGCATCGCAACAATCTCTCGTCTGTATTTTTGGCTTTTATTGTGGCAGGGTTTAGATGTCGACCAAGAAACGGAGCTTGGATAGCGATTGGGTATAAGCGATACTAACACCGTCCGACTATGCGCTATCACGTCCTACACTCGGGAAACTAAGTTTCTCTTTCTTTTTCTTAGGGTTCTCCTTTCGAGAATCCAAGAGCCACTCTGTTCTCCTGCTCTAAAAAAACATATTTCATGTAACTCAAGTTTTTTCGCATTCATGGCACGTTGTTGCAACCACTCGCTAAAACCTCTCGCAGCCTGTGAACATCCAAGCTCTCATGCAACAACCTTTCTGTTCAATAAATAGTTTCGTCTTGCAGCCACTGAAGACTAGAAGGGCCTTCTCAAAGCCGTTGCTCTTGAGGAATAACTTTAACGATTCCGACTCTTTTAAACATTGTTTTTATTCTACTGGCGTTGTGTATTGCAGGAAATATCCTGTTAAGTCAGGCTTTGTGCTCTACCTTGAGTTTCATTTTACTGTGTGGTGTATAAGGTGAATCTCTTTCGATACTGTTTCTCTTTGTTTGCTGTATTTTCCCTAATTATTGGCAACTTCCCTTCCTTGGGCTCTACCTCTCTTGTTCATGGTGAGCATTGAGGTTGGGCCGTTGTTTCCTCTTGCGTGCTCTGTACTGGTTGCACAGTTGACGATTTTCTGTTTAGGCATTCTTTCCGTTTCTTGTCACTTCGATTGTGTTTGCGCTCGGACACCCTATGTAATGCCCTATACAAAGATTCTCTAAGGGTAATTAAATGGCGACGACGATAATGAGGTTGATAATGATGACGTTGAAATCGGTAATTTGTTGTTTTATGCCGCATGTCGAGGCTAATTTGAGCTATGGCAGCGCCGCTGTTTTTTTTTTCGCAGTTGCGATAATGCTCAAACTATTAGTGGCTTCGATTACAGCTGCCGTTGACAAAGCACACATACTCCGCTAAATATTAGCTGAAGGCTGCACATTCTTTAAATACGTCACTAAACGCTAGAGAGCATAACGTAGCCCTTTGAGAGAATCGACTAACGTACCCATCACCACACGTATTCTCCTTAAGCCAGGCATACTATTTTCGAGAAAGGTCTGTTGCAGCGTACAAAAAAATTATCCTGACATCTTCACAAACTGAATGATGATGAGTGGGCCGATTCTGCAATGCTTATCGGCAAAACCATGGAAAAATTGCCCACATATCATATATAGACTCGAAATGTTGCTACAAGGGGGATCGTATGTACACCTATATTCACAATGTTTATCATTTACATATCGGCACAAATATGTACATATATATGCACACAAGCTATAATCATTTAAATATTGACGAAATAATATACACGGATTGCATTAGTGATTACAAAGCTATGGGACGCGTTTTCTTTTGAATACTACCATTTTGTGGTCGGTAAAGTACTTGGCGAGTGACTCTTTCGTCAGAGGTTGCAGCGTTAGCACGGGACTCCACGGTTGTTGCGGATGGAGGTGATGGTAGTGAGGTTGTTTGCCAAGCCACAAGTGGTCTCATACCTTAAAGCTTTGGCCGAACGAGCACTCAACAAAGTCGCACATGAAACGCGCGTAGCGCACCAACCTCAGGTAGGGACCACTTTCGAAGCTTGACCATGCTTCCCGCACCCACTTTGACTCGAAGGTCTCTTGCCATCGCTTGCGTGTCGCCTCTGTTTCACGGGCTCTCAGTTCGAAATTCGCTTGTCGAAGATCAGGCTTTGCTTCGGCTGCGTGAGCCATCGCCGCTACCACCGCCTCCGGATCTATGGTGGTGCTGGCTTTACATTGCTGCTGACACTGGCGCCTTTCTTCGGTCTTGCGAGCTCGCACCACGATCTTGGCGCTAGGCCGGCATTGCAGCCGCGTCGCGAGCTCTCTTCACTGCTGCCTTAGTTTCCAGGGTGTTCGTGATGAGTAACTGCGTGGTGATGTGCACTCACTGAGCTCTCAGAAGGGAGAGAGGAAGCGCGCCAAAGCGCCGGTGCTCTCCTCGAGAACTAGTGGGCCCGACAAGACGACGGACTTGCCCCCAGCAAGAAAAGCTTCACCCCTGAAAAAATAAGAGAAGGAGGAGTGGGTTAGAATATGATTCTTTGTCGGTATGCGGGTTCAAGATGTCTAATGTTGACACACAGATATGACCGCCTTTCACACAATAGCAGAGGCTTGAACTGATCAGAGTGGTACTAAAAAAGGACCGTTTTAGGAGTCAGCGTTTGGCCGAAGGGTACTGTTTTCTGCGTGAGGAGCGCAGTTGCAGTTTTATCAGACTTTTCCTCTACGGGCGTTGTTCCCTTTCTGGATCCGTAAGGGGGCAGACATATCAGAATAGGCCAGCCAGTTCGAAGAGAAGGCTTATTTAGGTCGAACCACTATGATAGCTAAAGAATGGCTGTTCAGTTTTTAATAATAACAACCGTTCGTATAGAAAAATATAGGGAGAAAAGAAACGAATGAAAGTTTTGCATTCACTCCGAGAGCATGTCAAGCAGTCGTGGGCTTTACGTAGATTTTTTTTTTCTGAGAGCGGCAACGAAAGCAGGAAATGGCAAGATTCCGCGTATGAACACGTGCTCTAAGGCCTAAGTGCGATTCAGTTGGTACATGACGCTGAATACTGAACCGGTCGATAAGACTGCGGACAAGGGAGAACAGTGAAACACACAACTATACAACGCTGGCTTTCCAACTACGCACATGAGAACCCGGAAATTCGACCTTAATAAGCGAGCAGACGAGAAACGAATGAACAGAAATCAAATGAGAGAGAGTTGTTGCGTACTGCGCACTGTTTATAGCGTGAAATATAACTCATTTCTCCCAACCACTACATAGACAGGTAGGTGCGAGGTTAGGACATTTTAACTATATTTATGGAAATATAGGCGATCTCAGCGATGCGACCGTGCTCTTTGTGACTAAACATTGAAAAGACTAGACACATATTGTTCCACTTATGATGTTAATGGTAACCCGACCTCTTGTTTTAGTTGAATTATTTTATTTCCATAATCAGGAAATTCTCTGGACTGTTGACGTCCTCGGCATCAACATTGTGGAGTAGATATTGATTTACTCTTCACTCGAGACACTTTTACAGTAAACGGGCGTAACCATTTATCATAGCTGCGCTGACGTCAGACACAAGGCTGTTTTTATCGATGGCAAGTTGTAATTATCAGACTGCTCTGGCAACGTAATAAACCTGTCGTATTAGCCGTAGTGTAGGCCATACTTCAGTTACCTAACACCCACCGTCTGTTTTTTTTTCTTAATCCTCAAAGTATATATATTTTGCGTCTACAGCCAATGTCAACCATTACTTAAAAATTGTGGGAAGCTGGTACAAGAGTGATATTTATGTTCGAAAGTTTGCATATGAGGCCGATTTAGAAACGTATGTGTTAATGATGTGCGTGCGCATCGAGTTGTAGGCGTGGCTTTGGACAACCCACAAATGGCATGCGATGCTGAACTCGAGTAATTAGAGAAGTGGGAAGCGGAGTGGACATACTCTGTGATTAATTGCGTGCAGCCTTCTGCCCTCTCATCGTACAAATTTTATGGAAGATTACGGAGTTCTTCTATAGAACAGTTTGTTACGAGGCCCACTGTATATGTAGAGGAGGGTTCCGCAATAATTTTCGCCACGTGCGCTTCGTTATAGGTTTTGGCGCTAAAGTTTTCCGGTTAAATTAGAGACCTTGCAAGCCGCCATCGAATGCCGATTACTCACCCTTGCTTGGGGCATCATTCCAAACGCATTTAACTTCACAAGACAGTGTTTGAAAGGAAGGCCAAATAGTGACGCACGTAAGCACACAATGAGGTAGACGCAAGCAGAGGTCTACTTCAGTGCCAGTTCCTTCTGTTTCACTGTCTACATGAAAACTCCTGTCAAGGATATGAAGCCTTGTTCTGAGCTATCGTTACATCTTCGTTGACATATAACTTTAGGCTGGAACACTTTGTTTCGTTGCAATTATCCATCATTATCCATATTTGTGTGTCTGAGTTTGTACGCTGCATGTAATCGTTATGAAATACGGTACAAGGATGCATCTTCGATGATCGATGTAAACGAAACGTCACATTTATATTTACTGAATTTAACATGTGACAGTTCATGTGTGGACAATGTTTAGTGCATGTAGTTTAGGTTCATACATTAAAAAACCTATAGAAACTTGTCAGAATGTTAAAATGAAGCTTTTCGAAAGACTTTGCTACAAACTTGCAACTGTACATTATGATGTTAGATTGGTGTTTTTTTACAACGAATCATGAAACTTCATATTAGAAGCGACTAAGCATCATAGAATTGCACAAACACCATACATACTTCTGTTTCCAAATATTGATTGATATGTGGTGCTCAAGATCTGAAAACCACCATATGATTATGTGTGACGCCATACTGTAGAGCTCCAGAAATTTTTACCCCCTGGGGTTCTGTAACGTGCGCCCAAATCTGAGCACACGACCACAGAGCATTTCCGCTTCCATCGAAAATGCAGCTACAACAGCCGGGATCTTCTGTTTGTAAATATTGGTGCTATTATTGTTGCTATTTTTTGTGGAAAGCCCCACTGACCGCGACGCCTATTTTAGTATAATGTCGGTTGTTGTCGGTTAACTGCACGCTTTCAATGCCTTCAGGGCGTATCGGTGGGTTTTATTCCTGGGGCGCGAGTGGATGGAATTACCAGAGTGGCCTTTCTCTCATCTGGTCTCATTCGACCTCGCAGACACTCTCAAAATAAATAAATAAGAAACCAGCATTACACAAACACCCATCTTCGGGAAAAAGCCGGTCTGCGTTTCTCTCTCTCTCTCTCTCTCTCTCTCTCTCTCTCTCTCTCTCTCTCTCTCTCCTATCGCTTGTTATGACGAAGCAACGAAGCCGACATTATCTCAAGAGTGCATGTTTTTCGCCGACCATGGCTGCGGGTGTGGTCTCATAAAACCGTTACCAAAATTTCACAGGCTGCTGATCGAGTCGTATCTAACTGCCCACGTGGTGTATAAATTTCTACATTCCAGTATATATATAAGGCCCACAGTTCCCTCGGGTTGCCACCTGTTTATTTTTCTTGTTGAAGGCAAGGTGTTAGCCAGAAAGGTTAGGTCGCCCTGCTACATCCTAAACAAGGGCGGGCGAGCACTAAAGTGGCGTCCCGTGCTTCGAATATTATTGGTACACCACCATCGCCCTCTGGGCAAGGATATTGATTACGATCTAGTGGAATAACACACACCGGTGCCCTATGATGTTTGATGCGGTGTAAGTATAACAGGCGGCCAAGGCCAAAAGACCGAAACCGTGTGTTGCCGAATGATGCATGAAAACTGACTTTGCATTTCAGCGCCCGACGAGTCATAAAAATACCGGAGTTTCGTGTGCCCTATAGAACTGTGTGGCCTACCCAGAATGATTATAATTAAAAACAAGTAACTCAGTGGATCAAGTCAGTAACAAACCCATACTTACGCGTATATAATCAACAATAGGCACTCAAAAAATTAGGCAGATCCCACGTACCAGGGAATCGACGCTATGCGAAGCATGTGAAGCGAATGTGACCGTGTTGCAGCTTTTTTTTATTGAGCGACACGTCATGAAATGATGATAAATGTATGTCCAAATGTTGCACGTACAGACATATGTTGAAGGGTTGCAGATGTTAATCTAAACAGTTGTTTGCACTTGCGCCACGATGACAACTAGAGCATGCGTATTAACAACACCAGAAGCTGATATCAAGCGCTGATGCTCGCGAAGATGCTGGCCCTGGACACTGCTATATGAATAAACTTCAGCGCATGGTAACTAACCACAATTCACGTAAACCCGACCTGAAGGCTGTATCAAACGAGTCCATATGTAATGTTTTTAAAACTGGATAGGCAACACTGCAACCACTATTCAAGTTTCACGAAGATTAGCGTTGCCCCGCCGCTGTGGTCTAGAGGCTAAGGTACTCGGCTGCTGACCAACTAGTCACGGGGCCGAATCCCGGCTGCGGCGGCTGCATGTTCGATGGAGGCGGAAACGTTGTAGACCAGTGTGCTCAGATTTCGGTGCACCTAAAGAACAACGTTGTCAAAATTTCCGGAGCCCTACACTACGGTGTCTCTCATAATCATATGGTCGTTTTGGAACGTTAAACCCCACGTATTTATCAAATCAAAATTAGCGTCTACTTGAAAAGTAGATCCGAGACCTGGCGTTGCTCTGTGGTAAAATGCTTCATTGCCACGCAGAATATTTGGATTCAATTCCATCTGGGACCGCGATATCGGCTACTGATGTTGGGTATTTCTTCACGCTCGTGTGTTAAATTGCCAATCTGTGTTCTCGGCATTCCTGGGTATATACTAAGTGTCAATCACCTTTGGCACATGCCCGCACTCCAGTGGCACATGCCCGCCCGTGGGTATGTGCCACTGTCTGACGAGATGTGTTTGACGGTGAACGCAATGGGATTGTGACATAATTTATGTCTCGACAGGTGTGTCATATTCATCAAATCATCTTGCCCACCCATGCTAATTTTGGTTCACGCCAAGTTAACGGGGTGACCACGAGAGCACCTAAACGTAAGCGGCTAGATAGATAGATACGCTAGAAGTCACCGAAGTTCGCTACGAACCCCCGCTGCGGTGTTCTAGCGGTTAAGGTAATCAGCTGCTGATCCACAGGTCACGGGATCGAATCCCGGCTACAGCGGCTGCATTTCCGATTGAGGCGGAAATGTTGTAGGCCCGTGTGCTCAGACTTGGGTGCACGTTAAAGAACCCCAGATGGTCGAAATTTCCGGAGCCCTCCACTACGGCGTCTCTTCTAATCATATGGTGGTTTTGGGACGTTAACTTCACATAACAATCAATCAAGTTCGCTAAGAAATGCTTCGCATTTGAAAAGACAGAAATACTATAGGTATTCAGGCCTCGATATATGTATGTATACCTTTGTCTGGTCTTTTTCGTATAGCTATGGCTAATTACTACTTTATGAATGAAAGCAAGATAAATATTTTCAGTAATTTTGGCTACCTGGAGTATAGAAAAAGGTCATAACAAAAAAAGGTACATATCTCGTGGGCTGTCTCAGTGATAGCGAGGTAATGAGCTGGATCCAACATTTTCTCAGTGTACTTATTTGCAAAATGAATCGCTGTAGAACATGAAATCGACAAAACATGAGGCCCGCAAGAGTACAAAGGTTTTCTTTTCATGCACCCGCTCTGGCTTCGTTTGCAGCAACATATCGAGGCACAACAATCATGAATTACCTTAACTCTATGGCGTTGTGTGTACAGCGCGAAGTACGGAGTGCAGCCTGCAGGACACTTTGTAAACAGTGTAATCTTTATGTGTGTGTGCATGTCGGGGGGCGGGGGACTTTTTGTCTCCATATTTGTGAAAATACCTAAAAAAGAGAGGGGGAGGGGGGCTGTCATGCGATTATCAGTCTATATATCACAACCATCACACAACACCTGCACTAGCAAGTCAGGTGAATAGCCAGGCTAACATCTGCACCGTTTCAATAAAGCATTTATTCCTCTCTTTCACTTGTATTACATATGTTTTAGTCATACGAATATGAAACAATGCAACAAACAAGGCATGCTCCTAATGAAAGAACTACCGACAATCATACCGTGGGATTTGGCTTCGTGTCAAGGAATCGATGGTGGAGGTTCGCGCAGTCATTTTGACCGCTTATGCCATAACGAATAAATATTTCATTAGGAGCACGCTACCTGCTTCTGCGTGAGTTTCATGTTCTTGCAAGGTTACTTTCTCGCTGTCATACATTGAAAGCAATCTTCTGAGTACGTTCGGAATAAAAATTTGTTGGCGTTGTCACGGCCTATAGAAGTTAATCGCGAAACAAAAATAAAATGAGCACGAAAAATCTTTGAGATAAAAAAACGATTATAAAAAAACACGTAACAGAATGAATGAAAGCTAGGATATAACAATCCCTTACACGCTATATACAAAACCTAAATATACATTTACAGTACAGATGCAAGGGCTGGCGCGGTGACGGCTTCGGAGTCGAGTCGTTGAGGCTCATCGCGTCTATGAACACCGTCGCGCCACGGGTGCACGGCCGTCGCTAGACCGTCCGGTTTTGCAGTATCACGTGATCTCAGCGTCAGGTACTTGCAGTGGCTGTACCGCCAGTCCTTGTGAGGTATGTACACTCTTCGGAGCAAAGCCGCAGGACAGCTTTCACGTCCTCACATGGATCACGTCACTCGGCTGAGCTTCTCTCCTGGTCGCACCTCACAGCTCACAGGGCGTTGCTGATAAGGCAGAGGAACCTTGCCATGAGCTGTGCTGGCGGACTTCCGTCGAACGCCGTGCCGCCGCCACCGCACGTCTTCCTCTTGCCTTTCCAAGCCCCATCCTTTTCGTCTTATCTGTACGTCACGTCTTCTATCGTGCTGCTTCTTCGACGTCTTCTTCTTTGTGTTCTTTGTTTCCAACTATGCTTCAATATATCATCTTTTTCTTTCTTTATTCTTTATTTCTTTGATTGATAATCTTCTTTTCTTTCATTTCTTCTTCTCTTCTCCCTCTTCTGCAACCAGGTCACACGTTCATGCCAGGCTTACTAATGATTACATGTTTTAATGTACAATTTGTTGTCAAGATTAACGAGTAACGAGAAGATTAACGATAACGATAACGATGTAAAGATTACCGAGAAGCATGTTACTTTTGTCTTATACGGCCACTCATGATGAAATATTGAGTTATAATGTTATAAATAACAATCTATATGCATGGCTTTAGCGAACGTCTTTCCTTTCGGCTTGAAATATTCGTTTTTTTTTAATATCAAAATAAAATTGAGTGAAAGAGTGGTAACCATTACTTGGCAATGGTTGGCCCTTTTCATTTGGTTGTTACGTAATGGGAGATTAAGAATGCAAATTGATATATATATATATATATATATATACAGTCCAACCTCAGTGAGTGCAAAAGTTCTCGTTTGGGCAGAACAAACACATAGTCGCGTGCACATTTTCAATGTAGTCCGCTTATTATTGGTCACAGATTCTCATGTTCTCAGAAAAGAAAGAAAACAGAAAAGAACAAAGATAAACTTGTTACAGCCCTTTCATCGCTTCTTCTGCGTCATGGTAAGAGGCCGCTTCCGGAATAAGAGTTACCTTTATTTCACGTATGTGTACCCTCTCTGAAGGGCAAAGACTAGGCCTGTGCAAATATTTCAAAATTTTGAATAACAAACTTGATAGCACGCTGTGCTTCATTCGGTACGCGAATGAAGTAACAGTACACATTCGATTTACCAAATACATTTAGAATGATCAGCACCGACGGGAAAATCCAAAAGAAAAAAAAAACACGTCGAATGAACAAACGATTATTTTTATTTTTTATTCTAATGAGGGAGTTGCCTCGATGTATGCAGTTCAAATTGTGACGGGAGTATTTACGCTTTACGAATAATCCAATGAAGGAACTTTTTTTACTTTAGACTCCAACATCACCTAAGCCAGTGTGCACTCGATATGCATTCATTATCATGATTTTCAGGATATCCATTCATGAGGCAATTTTCTAACTATAGACAGTCTTTTTTAAAATCTGGTGACAAAGGTACTATTTCGAATAGTGATTTATTTGCTGTATTCATACTACAGATAAAAATACATCGGAGGCTTTTGTCACCAATGCATACCTGATTACGTTAGTATACATGATCGTGCTATCTTATGTCGGCTAAATGTAACGGTAATATTAGTGTCTGATAGTTCGTGAGTATTTGATTGCAGGATTTTAGGCCTGTATTGAATATGACAGCTTCACTATATATTCCAAAACATACTAATGGTAATTTATTCATGTCATCTTTGGTGTGATCGAAGAACGTTTTGCTTGGTTGTGATCACTATTCGATTCGCATTCGATTCGGTTGTATATTACACTATTCCCACACCTCTAGCAAAAATACAGGGTGGCCAGAACAACTATATTTGTGAATATTTACAAAGCCATGCTGCGACATCTGCATATGGATACACATATTTTTGACTTTAATATACAAGGTGTTTCAGTTGACCTGCGCCGAGTGTTGTCTTTTTTGAGTTATGTAATCATAGAGATTCATACAATAAATAATATGTAGAGGTAATCTCACGCTTGTGTCTACGCGGGCCCCATCAGCGGCGCTTGTACCCCCGTAAGAATTATGGGAAGTACATACTTCGGATCCGCTTCGGATAGATTACGTTCCTGAGATTCGTGACGCTTCTTTTCCGAGTGTAAAAATATGTGATCTGAACTTACAAATAAATGAAACTTGCTTCATTTATTTGTGCGCAAACATTATTGCAAAAAGATTTTGTGACGAGGCGGCAAAAGTGAAAGCTGGGCAAATATAACCACCAGAATATGCATTGCTCTGCCATTGCATTCGAAATTCGGCATGAAGACTTAATAAAATGTTTTTTAAAACACTTGAAAACAATCAGGCTTGTTTTTCTCTGCAAAGACGCATTATCTATTTAAGGAAGTAACAGCACAGTATTAAGTGAGAAACACTTATTGTTTCGTCTTTTTCGATGGTAGGTGCGTCTGTCCAAGCAGTCTGCCTCCAACGCACCTCTAATTTGTTGTGAAGTCGAGTCAGCAGAGCATGACGGTGCGTCTAGCTATCTTTGTCATCGTTTTTCAGTCGATTTAAAACGAGTTTAGGCAAGACGCACTCATAAAAATATCATGAACTCGATGAAGTACCCTGAACTGACATGCGCCGCTACATCTGTATGCGTGGATGTGAGTGGACGACACTTCGTTTAAAATGTCAAATACGACACATACAAGTTCAATGTCGCAGTAAACTTCAGACCTACTGTTCTTCGGCCTCTTTGAACAACAAAGGCGCTGCTTCAGTGCTTTCCAATGCACCCCGCTACCCACGCTGCGCGAAGAACGAAACTACAACTGTAGAAAAATTCTATAGGCAGTTCACTAGCTAACCCTATCGAATCCGAAGTCTGTAATTTCTATAATTCCTACGGAGGTACACGATTACAGCACCAGATTCCTCTCTAGGTATTACTGCATGAAACTCTATGACTGTAATAAACCTAGAAAAAGCTTAACAGGACCGTCACGTTGGCGTAGATGAAGTTATCAAACGTTGCGTAAAAAGCACTGTGGCTTTCTGCCGAAGATGTTTCGTTACAATTTATAGTTTGAAATTTAATTAGAAAAGGTTGTTAATAACCCCACTTGGTGAATTGGCAGTTATCTTAGCACAGGTGAAATGTAAAAATGTTCGTGACACATGTGCTACGACTTCTTTCTTCAGCTCTTTCGCTACACATACTTATTAACATTTTAATTAGGCAGGCGCCTTCAAAGATTCGCCTTGTTGGATTGGACAAAAACATGCCTCGCTGCATTCGGCGAAGAACATCACTAGTCCGATTCAACAGGCCTAGCGTACGCAGTTGTTTTTAACGCTTGTCGCAAGTTAGCGAAAACACCCTGTATGGCTTCCGCTGGGGTTTCGAAGTGTTACGAGTGAAATTAGTTTCCAGGGAAACTTCATTCTCGGGAGACGATCCTTTCTTATTGGATGAACGGACACTTGCTTTATTATATTCTATATCATGTTTTTCACATAGTTCCTAGTTCAACACTACAAACTGGAGCGACGGGTGTACCCTCCACCCCATCCGAAACTAACCAAAGACGAAAGCGTGATCTTCAGACGCCTGCAAAGCAACACGTGCACACATGGAATAATAATACACCACCACTACTCAACGTCACATGAATACATATGCCTGCTCTGCAGCGTACCGGACACCCTGGCACACTTGCTCTTGGAATGTCAGTGCAGTGCGAACCACAACATGCAACTGGAGCGGGACCAAGCACCAAGAATGAACGACGACCACCAAATGGAAACGTGGGAGGCCAAGCTTGTCTTCGAGAACCTGAAAGACCAGCGACAACTCGTCGCCAGGGCCAAGAGGGCAGTGGAAGCCAGAAAGTTCCTGGTCTAGGGAACCCTCCCACCTTAGGGTGATGCCGGGCATAGCTCGACACACTGCCTCGAAACATGCGTTCATTTCTTGCTCTGTCTTTCTACCCGAAACTCCAAGTACGATCCCTGCCATGGCAGTAGCATTTTCTTTTTTCAGGAAAGACGCTAGTTGCCTGTCCATTATGCGGTGTCAGTGCACAAGATGAGGTGGCGTGAAGATTAGGAGTCGCCACTAATTAGGAATTATTTTTGTGGTGTTCAACATCCCAAAAGCCGTCTACAACGAGGTGACTCATAAATATAATATTGTTTTAGGACGTAAAATACTAGCAATAAATAATATTAATACGACGACATACCTCATAATTGTGTCGTGGTTTCGGCGCTTAAAAGTCCAGATAGTACTTTGTGTTGCATTGTTCAGCTCCAGCAGCAGGTCTCTTAAAGGCTACTTGACACATACGTACTCTTACTACACATGTCAAACGAATCAATATGAGTTCTTTATTCTCCATTTAATCATGTCCCTTTACATATGATGCCTTTCAAATCTATCGATGCGTACTATCGCCGTTCATTTTTTGACACGAAAAAGTTTATAGCCGGGGCACACCAAGGCTTCAGTGCCGTGTATTTCGTCATGGAAGTAACGTTAAAAAATGCACATGACCAGATGGCAACAAAAAACTTCAGAAATTCCGTCAGTGGGAGCCTGACCCACAAACTCTAGGTCCGCCGTCGAAAAGGATGGGCTCGCTATCCACTTTTCCATGGTCGAACACGTGTCTTATAATATCGCACA
Source organism: Rhipicephalus microplus (assembly GCF_013339725.1). Lineage (NCBI taxonomy): Eukaryota > Metazoa > Arthropoda > Arachnida > Ixodida > Ixodidae > Rhipicephalus > Rhipicephalus microplus. The sequence continues at coordinate 77,024,527 of NC_051171.1, forward strand.
CTTTCATCTTGCAGTGCTTTGGTCGGTGGGCTGCATGTATGTATGTATGTATGTATGTATGTATGTATGTATGTATGTATGTATGTATGTATGTATGTATGTATGTATGTATGTATGTGTGTACGTGCGTACGTGCGTACGTATGTATGTATGTATGTATGTATGTATGTATGTATGTGTCTTATCACCGCCTACCTATTTCCAACAGTGGGCTGTATTCCCTCCGCCATGCGTCATAGGAACGTCAGCGACAACCCAGTGACATTGTAGTCACATTAAAACCATATTGATTCCGTTACCTGTTGCCGCTTCACTGACTCCCAAGCATTAACATTTCAGAAGGCATCTCTGTTCGTCACGGCCACAGCTCGCTACCCGCCTAAGCGTTCTCGGTGTTACTGTCACAGCCCTACATAGCCACCCGCTTCGCCAAAGGAACGCCGATCGGTGGCTCGCCTTCGCTACTATTGAGCGTCCATCGATCACTCATTCGCATGCGGGTGCCCCCACATTATCCGCATGTATACTGCTCGCTGGGTAACGACCTTGTTAATTCCCATTGGCTACATTCCATTTCCGCCTTCTCGTGGCTTATATTGCTTTGCTCGCTCCCTGCACCACTCGCTTGTCTTTTCCCGAGTGTGTTCGAAGCGCCCTTTAATGCCGTCCAGCCAACCGCATACACAAACTGACTCGCGCAGCGAGCCAACGCGCCAGGTATATAATAGCTGTTAACGAGGCGGGCGCAGATAAGAACACGACTCTTACTTTCTTGCTCAACTAGCAACCTTCCGACGCGAGGGTTTGTACCCTCCTCTTTACCTTCCTCCTTCTCTGTTCTTCGAGGTTTGCACCATGTAGCATTGGTTGCATTCCTCAATGTGCGACGCGCTAGGATACACATAAAAAAGAAACCCCAGGAATATAAGAAAGAAAGGAAATCCGATCGTCCCTTCTGTGACGGCCAGTCGGATTTTACGTGCGCACTTCCTTATACCACACTCGAGACGGGGCACCCCCTTCCCTTTCGAAAGCGTCTGGTGCGTCGTTAGACTACGCCCCAGAGCCTGCCTACACCCCCCCCCCCCCTCCTCCCATTCATCGAGCGCGGGAAGCGTCGGTGTCCAAGAAAGATGTAAATGAAAAGAGAGCTGTCCAGAAAAAGCATCAGCGCTATGTGAGAGTGGCAAACAGAAGTCGTAATAGGCGGTTACGTGCGACGCTAGCGTTGGTAAGCATAGCCAGCTCTCTTGCGGGGAAGTACGCTTACTGCGGGGCATGGGTGAGAGAGAGAAAAAGGGAAGGGGGAGAGGCAAGGTCGAATAAGTGGGGTGAATGCGGTTCGTTCAATGCACGATTGCTGATGACCGCAGGGGGAAAACACCGCCGAGGAGACGTGAGAATGCTCAAACCGGTATTTTTTGAATAAGCCACTGGAATAGCCAGCTCCATAGAAGGAAGGGAAAGTGACGTACAGTGAAGGAAGGGAGGCATTCTGTGACGGTCAGTTTACTCGCGGAGGTGGAGAGGAGTTCCGCCAGGTCCTTGGAGAGAGTAGCAAACAAATGTATGAAATAAAAATAAAAAAATCACACTCATACAGTTCTCACATAGCATTAAAGGGCGCAGTCATAGAGAAAGCGTCTCTAAGGCCTACGGAACGCACGGGCTCCGTTTATTTAATGCTTATTATTATTATCTATTTATTTATATTGTAAGACGACATCACTGACACCGCCTTCCTTTCACACGGTGGTATTGCTTAACACCGCAATTTGAAAGAAAGAAAAAGAAAGAAGGAAGGGAAGAAAAAAGAAAGGGAGAAAGAATGAAAGAAAGAAAGGGAGAAAGAAAAGAGAAAGAAATACCAGAAATTTAATAGCGGGAAGGAGCAGGTGACTGAGAGAAGGAGACGATGCCGGCGTCATGCGGTGAAAACCCTCGCTTCGGGCAAGCCGGCAGCGAAGCCCGCCGCGATGGTGCGAATTGCTACAGCACAGTCGTAGGGGCCGCAAGCCGCCCTACGGTGGCCCCGTTGCGCAGTGCCTCGTCGTCTTGACAAGGTGTACGTGCGCGGCTCTCCGTCGCTCACCGGACAGCGAAGACGTCGGTGTTGTGCAGTGTCTCTACGAGAAGGGCATTGTTCACGCCGCAGTTTGTTATGTGAGTGTGTTTGTGGGGCCGCGCGTTGGGCACGAGGCACTTTTGGATCGGGGACGTCGACGAAGCCCTCCTTGGTGGCCACTGCAGTGTTGGAACAAACGCCACGTGCGCAGGAGTTGTTTTGCCGCGCAAGTTAGATGTGTGTGACGGTTAAGCTGGCGCCGTCGAGATGTAGCCGACGACTGCGTCCTTCCAGTATGCTACGACCTTCGGTGTTTTGCCGCATGGTGAGTTTCAGGTGGTGTCTGCCTAGTCAACTTCATTGAAAGCTGAAAGATGAGGCCATTTGGAAAGTTATGTGTTGTATGGTTTATGTTTGCGCACTTCGTTTGTTTTTTTCGGCGATTGATGGATGTCTTTATACAAAACGGTTCATTAGTGTGGAGTTTACTGACATTTATTTGAACATAACGTCCTGCTTTGGTGAAAAACTACATCGCATTACAAGGCACCTTAATTAAGTGAACGTGTCCGATCAGCAGCAGCTTTATCGATCTAGCGCATTTCGAAGGTCTGACCTTCATCTGCATTTTAATCAAACACGCTGCTTGATTAAACCCATTACATTTCGGATTGACAAACAACCGGTTTATTCTCCAAATGTTATGTGCATTATCACCATTATCACTGCTGCTTCATACAGTAGAGGTCACCATTAGTTATTTAGGGCCATTGTCACTTTTCAATTCACTGTTTGTTGGCTCTCAGCGAGCAGAACCTTGGTGATTTCTGAACAAGGTTTTAAATGGTAGCACGTAGTTTTGTGAAAATGCCCTGGAAAGATTATGCATTATGAGTGTAATGTCCACTTATGGCTGTCCGCCATGGCAATAAAGTGATTATGGAGCGCGAATACCGGCCATGACGCATGCATTTTCAATAGAAGCAGAAATATTTGAGGCCCATGTACTTCGATTAAGGGCCATGTCAAAGAACCCCAAGTGTAATAAATTTCCGGAGCCCTCCACTTGGCGTCCCTCGTATTCATGTCGTGGTTTTGGAACGTACAACACTAACCAATATTATATTAGCATAAATTTAAAACTGGTACTTAGTAATCAAGCTACATTTTATGAACACAAAGAAGTTGGTGTCACCTTTAGAGTATTTTTTTTTTACTCACCGACACAACCCTGAATTATCTTCGTTTTTCACCTCATTTGGCGGGTAGTTTTCATAACAAAATCGGGCAGTAATTTCTTTTTAAGCTCGGTGTGTACATCCGTCGGTGTGTACATCCATCGCAGATAAAAAGACAGGGTAACACAGACAAAATAAGGCAGACATAGAAGAACACAGGTTTTCGCCGGTGTGTGTTCATTTGTGCAAGTTGTTTGGTCCAGAAATTAGCAATGTTCCGAAACTGTCCCATTGGGTAATTTCGGTAAACTACGTTACGTAAAATACATGAAGGGAACATGGTCATTGCAAAAGCGTCTCCATACGGATTTGAAAATGAACGGCTATTGATTTCATTCCGAAGCTTGAATATCTTGCGTTTAGTTAGGTAGCATGATGCTGCTTCGATAAAAGAAGGCCTGACTGCGGTAATTACTTACATTATAGGCTGATTATAGCCTGATCTTGATTACGTGGCTCACTTACGTATATTTATTGCGCTCGTATGCTGGTGTTTCACCAGAAGGTAGCCCCCCAAGTGCTGCTAAATATTTAGCGAATACCAAAATTAGCCGAAGCTTGTTAAGGACAAATTGCAGGGTTTTTCTCTACTTGTAGTGTTTCTGCGTACTGTCACGCTCAACATGAAATGAAACACTGGAGTGCGTGGCATCACATATTTAAAAATTTCGCATGGCTTCACCTCACCCTAATTTCTTCAAATGAGCTACATTTTAGCATTTGAGAACATTGCCAAATGGGAGAACAACAATTAGCTGTGGGAGTGAGGGCACGATAAAGCCATGTGCAATCTTTTAAGAAGTGAGGCGACTCACCCCTGTATCAAGTAACACTCAAGGCAACTGTGCATGACATTTATTATGACGAAAGCACATCACTGACTTTATCATCGTTTCGCTGTTTAACAGCACGCCTAAGGGGAGCCGCATTGTTTTCACCCGCTATCTTTTCTGTGCTATCTTTAATACATGTATAGCCTAATTGTAGCTATATTCCCGTCATGAGGACCTACAGTCCGGGTATCTAACACCCCTTGGAACAGCACGCAGATTAAAGCCGCTAGTGACATCACACTAATGAGACTACACTAAAAAACTTTACGTCAGTGCAAACACGCAGATAAAGAAAAATAGATATGCACGTTGAAATTGCCCTGAGATATGAATATAGAGTCTAGACCTCTACAGCAGCAAAGCTCGATGCGGGAACTACCACGCCTCAGGAGAACATTTACACCCGTGCGTGCGAGGACATTAACCCTCTTCGTGCGTTTTTGCAATGCTTACAGTGTTGTCGGGTCGCTATGCAAGTCAATGTGTATCCGCATAAGCAGTGCAAGGAACTTTTATTTAAAGGCAGTGGTACACCCGTTGACTGTAAAAAATGTTGATAAACTTTTGTGGCTCTATATTTTTACTTCATTGGGCTAATCTCTGCGAAATATTGGCAACATTGAAGTTGCGCTCTATCTTCGTGAGGTTTCTTAATAGCGTAGATGTTAAAGCTGTAGGTGAAAGGGAAGTTGACAAAAATATGAGTATGTGCCAAAATTAGGTGCATTACGCTACTTTTCACTCATGCTCTCATAATGGAGGAGCCCCTACACCTACGGCGAAGCGAAGGTGATGTGGCCGAAGACCTTGTGTATATGTAGAGTAAGGCAATGCTAGGGAAAGAGAAAGGCAATGGCAGCTCCGAGGAGACTCCGAAGTGATCGACGCCCTACGCGAACTATGACGATCCCGTATATCTACGAGAAGAGTGAATGCTCGGTTTCAGCGCGAGTTTCTATGACTGGAGTTAAGATGTCCGTGTGCTGTCTGTCGCTGTCTATGCTTTAACTCTATCCTAGCTGAACCGAACATCAACCTGGAAGCTTCGCGTGAAAACGGCAAAAAAATATCGAGGACCACAGAAAGAATGCCACAGACGGCAGCGTTGACCTACGACAATCTTTGTTCCTTACGACCACGCAATATGTACTTGCGCAATATAATAAAATAAAAAAATAATAAAAATAGTGAAAAACAGCCATAGACATTTATCATGATAGCGTGCCACGAATCTTATTAAAAAAGGGGCCAGCAGGTGCGAAGTAGATGTGGTGTTTCTTTCCCCAGAGAGGCTGGCTCGTTTGTGTAAGGCTGTAGATCTTGGTTCCCACAAAGATTGAGCATGCCAGGCTAAACATTGCGATAAGTTCGTCCCCTGCGTTGAAGGGGTGGTGCACAGTCATGGGCACATTGAACTCGAATGATCTTACGCGTTGCCTTGGCTCGCTTGGACTGAGCTCAGCACCACCAAGCGTTGAAAATATCATTTTAGCATTTCACGATAGATGGAGCGCCCGTCGCTTTTGGTAGTAACTTTATGTTTCCACTGTGCTTGACCGGTGGGTCGAATGCACTCAATTGGTATCCTGTTTTTGCCACATTCCGTTCGTGGCTAAGTTATAGCGCGCTCATCGCGTTTATTGTCCTATACTTATCTCGACAATGAACCAATGTGTGCAACAGCTTACGCGTCTTTCGAGTTTGAATTCGCAGCTGCTGGTCAAAAAAAAAAAATCTCATGTGTGAAAATTAGAGCAAGCGCACCTTCATGGCGATTGTAAAAATTTCGCAAGAAATAAATGTGAGATGCGTTGGCGTTGTTTTCGGATTTATTAAATTTTCGACAGCGTGAATTGCCTAGCAACATCCTTTAGAAACAACCGTATTACACTTCAAAATTGCCCAGTTTCACTGCGCGACTCAGTGTAAATTGTGCAATTTTTTTCTGCTAATGCACCGTATGTTGTGCGTTTTCCACTAATCAATCAGTTATAAAAAGAGCGGACTCTTGCCTAGGTACATCCAAAGAAAGCAGAACAGTGAAAATCACCTCGTATATTCACTGATAGAGCAACCTCCATTTACATGCAGTTCCTTGGTGTAATCGCTATAGTAAATCGCTTCCAGAAACTTCAATTAGCATCCCCGATTTCCTAAAAACCCGGGGTCCCCAAGTGAACGAACGCTCACTCTTTGCTGAGAATTTCGCGTATCGTTAAGTGTTTTTATCATTCGCCTCACAATATGCGATCACTCAAGTAAACGCTTTGAAACGGCGGGTTCGTCCTTCAAAGCCGCTGGAGAAGCATTTTCAATCACCGAGGAGCGCATTGCACAATAACCAATAAGCATAGAAGTGCAACAAATGTACACATATCTTTACGATTGGGCTAGGAAAACATTTCTTTGCGACGAGGAGTGCTCCAGGGACAGCCAGAACACATTTGTGATTTTTTTTGTTTGTCCGGATTCGAGTAATTGCCCATAAACTTTCCTAGGCAATTACTTTCTTAAAGTGTCGGCTCTGTTTTCGTCAAAGGTGAGGGCATTTCAATCACGCTGTTACAGAATTTGCCACTCCAGTGTATGTGAAAGAACTTACATTTTCTTAGTAACGGCAAATGGTGATGCAATTCAACTATGAGTTATGTTTTGAAGTTTCGTAAGCAAATGTAAGCAATTTCGAAACACATAATCAGGATTCGAATTTTGTTTATATCAGCCTTGTTTAATAACTAAAGTAAGAGGTTCGACAGATCCCATGTACCTAGATAATCGACGTTATGTATATGCGTTCGCAGGAAAGCTGACCGTGTCGTGATTTTTGTTCGCTTGAACGAAAAATAACGACATGACGCTAAAAATACATACAGTATCTCTACGCCATAAGATGAACTGTCGTGTATGTTTTGTATCACCAGTTCTTTACAGATGTGTAACGTTGACAACAGCAGCATGGGTAATTCTAACACTAGAGCCATAAGTGTATATATCGACATGTCCTCACTCGTAGGCTGCCATGGTTGACGGATTGATATGTGGAGTTTAACGCCCCAAAACCACAATATGATTATGAGAGACGCCGTAGTGGAGGGGTCCGGAAACTTCAACCACCTTGGGTTCTTTAACATGCACTTAACTTTGAGCACACAGGCCTACAGGATTTTCACCTCCACCGAAATTACAGCCGCTTAGGGCCGGAATTCAATCCCATGACCTATGACACTGCTACAAAAATGAATTTCAGTAGATGACGCTTAACATACACTTGACGTGAACTCGACGACATGGCTGTATCATAGGCATGCAGGTGCTCTCAGAATAATTCGGAACATCTATCACGTAGCCTCTCACTGGGCTGCGCCCTGGTTGCCTAGTAGCTAAGGTACCCGGCTGCTAATCCCCAGGTAGCGGGATCGTATCCCGGCTGTGGCGGCTGCATTTTCGATGGAGGCGAAAACTCTGTAGGCCCGTGTGATCAGATTTGGGTGCACGTCCAAGAACCTAGCGTGGTCAAAATTTCCGTGGCCCTCCACTACGGCGTCACCCATAAACATAGGTGGTAGTGTCGGGACGTCAAACCCCGCATATGGTCAGCCGCTCACTGGCGAAGCGCACAGGCGGATACATAAAGGCAAGGTATGTGCATGTGCGTTCTACCTAGTCAGCATATTCGTCTCCCAGGTGCATCTAGATTGGCGTTGTCTTGCTCCAAAAGGGTATTGCTTGGGGCTCTTCAGTTATACGACAACGCAGGCCACTCTCTGGAACTCATCAATATGAAAACTTGGCGACTTCTTGCGGCATGTTCTCGTGATTATCTGCATCCATCTGCGTGAGAGTAACGTGGACTGACAACAATGGCATCACTGCCGTCTTTAAACAGCATTAGTCTGTTTTGCGAAAGTAATGATTAGTTCTTGCTTTGATTATCTTGCGATCCTGTGTTTTAGTAGCTTGGTTACACGAAGACAGTTAACACCATCAGAGGCACCCGCTTTACATGTGTGTCTGTAATAGTGCCAATGAAGCATTTTATAAAATGAAATAAGGTGCAATGTTTGCCACAGCAAATTTCAGGCAGAGGGACTTACTCTATATATAATTCTTTTCGACGTACCTACTCCAACGATTAAACGCTTGCCTTGTTTCTACCTACGAAGTAATCCTGTCTGTTCGATTTCACGCACTCGACTATTTCTATTTATTAATTTATTTAGCTTTTTTCTTTTAATTCTCCACTTTGCCTTCTATTTGCACCCACGTCTTTCGAGAGGTATGTTTGTACTACTACTATTACTCTCTTTTTTCCTCGCTTTTTCTCTCTCACAATGGGAAACACCGGTTCGGTCTAAGAGCATATGCAACTACTCCGCTATATAGTCGATAGGAATTTCCCGTTGAACGAAACATTAATTATGCGCTCAGCGTAAGTGCGGCTAAATGAGGTGCACACTGCTCGCAACGTTAGCTCGGTAAATTTTACAGGAATTCCGGGGGTTTGCCAAAAAATACTCGCTGGGAGAAAACTTGTTCTTCAGCTTGTGTCTCATTATCGTCAGCATTGCTTCACGTCTGTTTCCGTATTCGTACACGGATTACTGGAAGCGGTCTTTGTTCACCCTTCGTGCGCAGCTTGGAAACTCGTGTTTTTGGACGATCGTTGCGTGTTGTTCAGTACCGGAGTGTCGCCGATGACTTTACTATAGGCACCACCAGTGTTTCAACCACTTTGAAATAAATTCAGTGCAAGATATTCACTCTCACTTACGCCTTTATTTGTTGCGTTAGGAATGGCTTCTAACCACCGCGCATGCAGGTGGCTTCGTATTGTTTCACGTTGTTTGAAATTCATTAGTTTTCCCTCCAGTGAACCGATAAACCTCATGATGATACGCAAGTAGAACAAAAAGAAAAAAAAGAACACGAACGTGCATCACAGTCTTTGCCATGAAACAACTTTCAGAAATATTGGATCATATGAATTGAGTGTTGGTCTTTTAGGCATTCTAGGGAGTCCTCAGAATTCCACGCCTTGATGTAGCCTCGCAAATATGGCAGTTTCATGCTTTCTCTATGTCCGTGACCCACGCCTTTACATCAACACAAGGAATAGCAAAGCTCTAGTGAGGCGAAATGTTTTTTTTTTTTTTTTGAGGCGGTCATTCTTGTCTATACCCACTAGAATAATAAGAGACAACATTGATTTTCTCCGCAGTCTTATACGCCATGTATTCGAACTAGGGTTTGCCTCCAGCTTGTATCCAGATATATTGAAAACAGCCAACGACGTTTCTGTGTTCAAGCTAGGATATTCCAATCAACCAGAGAATTACATGCCAATATCCGGTACTGAGAGTAATAAATACTGTTCTTGAAAAACTAATTTCTAAAATAGTTAAGAGATTTTTTAACAAAAGCAACGTAATCTGCCCTCAGTAGCATGGCTTTGTCTCAGGTAGATCGGCATCCACAGCAGTTCTGACACTTAAGCAAATAATAAATCCTACACTTCATCAAAATAAATTAGTTGCGGGAATCTTTTTAAATATTAAAAAGCGTCTGATGCAGTTTCTCACAGTATGGTATTGCGAAAGCTATTGGTTATTGTAAAACAATCAACTCCCTCGAATTTTTTCCAGCTGTTTACCCTCACGGAAACAAATGGTAGCATTGAGCGATGATTATTCAACATACAGGAAAGTCACAAGCGTGTTCTCACTCGTATCCGGGCTCGGTCGAATCTTATTCTCAATGTACATGAATGACCTCCCCGATGCTCTCCATAGCTCAAGCACTCTAAGGTACGCGTTCCACAGAGCTTTATTTGCACTGGAGAAACACACTCTGCACTGCAGAAGATTTGACGGCTGAATCAGCCAGAGTTTGCTCGTGGCGTGCAGAAAAGAATTCAGGTTTGAAGAACAGTAAAGCAAAACATGTTTTTTTTTTATCGAAGATCAATAATGTAGACAGTAATCAAAGGAATATTAGCTTAAACAACAGTCCTATGCAAAACGTTGCTTGCATTAAATATCAGGGCGTCATATTTGACCAAAGTTTACAATAGGAAGAGCGTATTCGGAACGTGTGGAAGAAGGTCGCGTGCAGTTGTCATTAACTCATAAAAACAGTGCAATGTTTCCCCCCAGAAATACTAAATACTACGCATTTCGTCGTAGCCATATTGGGTATTGTTTAGATTCGTAGAGTGTGCCCTACCAGACCTACATACAACCTCAATAAAAATTAGAGAATGGTACACTGAAAATATTTAAAATCGAAACATCAGCAATATTACACATAATGACATTTATAAACAAAGCATATGCTATCGGCAAAGGCCTTCTGCAATCACAAACTATCAATTTAAGTTAAGAACATATTGTGCACCAAGTTTCCAATTACTCTGGATGTATTTCCTTTTCCAACACCACACACGTTCTAAAAGACAATTTGAATTTATCTAAGTGTTTTAATGAATACGGCGAAAAACAAACTGAATTCAGATAAGCTAAAATCTGAAATATTTTATCGCTTAAGAGCTTAAACGAACACAGAACTTTATTCAGTCCAGTAAAACTTTTTTTGCCTACCAGAATGCCTGAAAAACTTATTTAGTTATTTCGCAATACTGTCAAATCTTTTGTGAGACTTCTCACAGAGAGGGTAACGTAATATTAAAGTAAAAAAGAACCCCATTAGCCAATACACACGCAAAAAGTGACAGCATGTCCACGGAGTGAATGATGATATGTAGGGCGAAGCTTGGGAGGGTTCCATCGGTAAGCCGTGGATCAATCATCCGTCCATCTGTCTGTCTGTCTTTCTGTCTGTCTGTCTGTCTGTCTGTCCATCCGCACCTGCTGAGTGAGTCATCGAATTAGGTGGTCACGTACCACGATGAGCTAGGAGGAACAGACCCACAGCATTAGGAGCTTTGCCCCTACTACAGGTTAGATTATGATCAAGCGTTACATTTGCACAGATAATCATCAAAGGTCTGTTAAAACTTTGAAAAATCGTTCTGCAGGTTTAACAACACACACCACAATTCATTCCACATTTAAATAGCCTAGAGAGAGAAGAAGTATGTGTACCTATTTGTAGGAGTCCTGTACGCTCATATTCACCTGTGGTGGTTCTTTCTTGAGGTCGGTTCACCTCTTAGCTGTAAGCATAATTAGTTGCTAATATTTAGTTGACCATTTAGTATTTCAAATAATAGCTTCAGATGATTTTTCTTTATGCGCGTTTCTAACAGATGCAGGCAACAAGAATGGAGCATTTCTCTGACTCTCTCCTTCAAAACCGGGAGCATGCAAATCCCACCGTGTACCTCTGAAACTTTTTTATTTGTTTGTTTATACAAACTTCATGAAGGCTCCCTACAACCAACGCGTACTCAAGATCTGACCTTAAAAAGGTTTGGTAAACAGCAATGGTCACATCGGCTGTTGTATCCTCTAGTTTGTTTTTTTCGCAGGAAATGTAGCCTCCCGTATGCCTTTGAACACACTGTATTATTTTGTACGTTCCACGATAACTTTTTTGGCTGTCATTAATTCTAAATATTTAAATGAGTAGTGTTTTATCAAGCAATTTTCTTCAATGGTATAAAAAGAAAAGACGACACTTTTTTTGTAGTAATATGCGTGTATGTAAATTTAGAATAATTTTTTATATTTCATTGTTTGCACCATTCACCCCATGCCTGTAAAAGACCTGTTGATCTTAACTTGATACTCTTTGTTTCGTACTGTAGAATAAAATAAACAGTCATCTGCGAACACTTTAAGTGACACACCTGGCTCCAGTGAGCGGGTCCTTTTATTGACTACCTAGGTGTACATTATGGAAAACTTTGTTTATAATGATTATACTGTTGCTTTTGGTTATGATGTTATTGAATACCTTTCTGTTAAACCTCTGCAACTGTTTGATTTTTAACACAAGACCAGCAACTTGCCTTCCCTGTCCAAATAATTGCATATGTGTGTTTGCGTGAAGAAAAACAAAGCACTTCACTTCCCTAAAAAAAGCGTAAGCACCACTCATGAAAGCGAGAGACTTGCCAGAGCGCATCCTTCAAGATGCATGCAGTGTTGTCGCGTGTATTCGCGGTGCCAGAAGCCGTTGGCGCTCTACAGAGACAGCTTTATTGCTCTAAAAATAGAACTTTTTTTTTCCAGTGAGCTGGTTCCTTTCGTTATGGCCAGACCCTTATTATCAATCAGCTTTTGTAGGCCGTATCCTCTCCAGTTTTCACTAGGCCACCCTCTAACTGGGGAGAGCCTTCATTAGAGCACACTAAATCACTGGTCTCGCGAACAGGAATTTCGTAAAGCCTTCACTCGAGATGTAGCTGGTATGCAAGCGGCAAAGGTTAATCCAATACCGTCATTCTGCCGCACCTGAATGACATGAGCGTAACGGAAGAGGTTAGCCGCTGTGTCTCTGCGCAGCGCCATCGCAACGTAATTTGTAGTTTAATATCGTTCTCGTCACAGTCCGTGGTCGCTTACGAAGGTCGTTGCGCGATGGCCCTCGACTATTATTGAAAGGCGGGTCCTTAGAAAGCATAGTTTTATGCAATTACGTCAATGGGTGATTTTGACTAAGCTCTCGGCTATATTATTGTAATGGGACTTGGAAAAGTAAATAGGCGAGAAAATCATATCTGACGAACAGATGTCGTTTCCAAAAATGACTCCCATTTATATTCAGCAGAGAGCCACTGGAAGATCCTGGTAAAATGACGGTGTCAAAATTACAGCTGCATAGCCTCCCAGAGCATTTAAAGTTAGATGGTGGGACCCAATCAATTTCCAATGAGTGGTCTTCAATTGTCTTGCAAAGCCAGATGCTTTGTAGTATGATAGTTCAACATTACCAAAATTATGCTCCAGTGAGCCTGTGTTTCTTAGGAAAGGGAGTCATTTTAGGAGCGAAGCAGCTCGTAGCCGAGTTGAATCCAGTGTGCGTAACCACATTTACTGCCCATGTGCAACAGCTGACCCAAGCACTGGCAGAACGTACTTACGCGCTAGCGCGTTCCTGCCTGTGTAAGGGGCTGGGTAAGACGCTGCGACCTTTCCGACGAACAATTTCTCAGCAATTATGTGGTGGCGTCGGAGAACAAGGTTCTGCAGACGCAGTATGAACCAACGTGTTATATTCTAGACACAACGCGCTGGCACGCGCGAGAGCGTTGCGCCCTGCGTAAGTGCCTGGGTAAGAGGCCGTCACCTTTCTCCCTGAAGTTCTCTAAGTAATCATGTGATGGTGTCAGAAAACAAGATTCTGCATACACGCGATGAACCAACGCGCTATATCATAGGCAGAACGCGCTGGCAAGAGCTGACGCGCTCGGGCCTGTGTCTGTGCCTAGGTAAGAGGCTGTGGCTTCTCCTCTTTACACCCTCTCAGCAGTCATGCAATGGCGTCGGGGAATTAGATTCTGCAAATGTGCAATGAACCAACGTGCTCCCGTGTGGCGTGGTGACGAACCCATGTGGCGTGCTCCAACAAGAATTTAGGACGACAAACAACAACATAAACTACAGAACCCACGTGATCCCGCCTGGAGTGACTATGGACCCACCTGGCATGCTTCAACAAGAATTCAGGACGACAAACTGCAACAGAAACTACAGAACCCACGCGCTCCTGCCCGTGGCGATAAACACATCTGGCGTGCTCCAACAAGATTTCAGGACGACAAACTGCAACAGAAACTACATAACCCACTTGCTCCCGCCTGGCGTGGTGATGAAACTATCTGGTTGTCTCCAACAAGAATTCAGCAGGCCGAACAGCAATAGAAACTACAGAACCCACGTGCACCCGCCTGGCTTGGCGATGGACCTTTTTGGCATGCTCCAACAAGAATTCAGGACGACAAACAGCAAAAACACTACAGAACCCACGTGCTCCAGCCTGGCGGGGCGATTAACCCATCTGGCGTGCTCCCGCAAGAATTCAGGACGACAAACAGCAACAGAAATGACAGAGTCCACGTGCTCCCACCTGCCGTGGCGATGAACCCGTCTGGCGTGCTCCAACAAGAATTCAGGACGACAAACAGCTACAGAAACTACAGAGCCCACGTGCCCCCACCTGGCGTGGCGATCAACCCGTCTGGCGTGCTCCAACAAGAATTCAGGACGACAAACAGCTACAGAAACTACAGAGCCCACGTGCCCCCACCGGACGTGGCGATAAACCCGTCTGGCGTGCTTCAACAAGAATTCAAGACCGCAAACAGGAACAGGAACTACAGAACCTACGTGCTCTCGGCTGGCGTGGTGATGAGCCCATCTGGCGTGCTCCAACGAGAATTCAGGACCACAAACAGCAGCAGAAACTACAGTGTGTTCATGGTGTGCTGTACTTGCAAAAATGCATGGACGGGCAAGTTGCCCATGATGAACGGAACTTGAAGTCGGCCCATACGCTGCTACGCATGCTGCTTAATGGTTCTCTTTAGTGGAATACGGTGTAATTTAACAGTTAAGCTGCTGGCCAAACGTTTTACCCGCTTGCTTTCTTAGTTAAGTTATAGTTTTTATTGTCTTGTTCCCACTCAGTTAGGGCAGGATGTCATCGCTGCTGCCGATAAATGGTGCCACGTACAGATGTCCCCATATCCTGGTAATGTTCCGTTCGAAAGGAAATACCCGAACGGTCGTGCTGTAGCTCTAGTGATAACCGGCGAACACATACGCACTCGAAAACTGGGCGTAGGTGATTACTGTCTGGAGACTGTCCTTATTTTTTAATACATGTCAGAAATTTCACTGTGCTAAAAAAACGGTTGGATGCTTTTATAGCTTACGTCTCTAAAGCTCATGTTAGCCGCGAGCCTAGAAGTTTCTTGATACTAAATGGTTGGTGTTACAATGCCAATAGTTCTAATTTAAGCGGGCGTCTAAGCGTGTCAAGATGTGCGCCTTCTATAAAAAAGCGGCACACATCTTCGTCTATAAATACACGTTCGCATCCGGGAGTTCCCGCTCTGCTAAATCTATGTGGCAAATGTTTTGTGTAACTATGGTATCAAGCCTCAACTGGTCAATAAGTGTTTCCATTCTTCAGTTTAATGCTAGCACACTTTTTAATTCACTGCATTTTCAATGGAGGCGGAAATGTTGTAGGCCCGTGTGCTCAGATTTGAGTGCACGTTAATAAACTCCAGGTGGCCGAAATTTTCGGAGCCCTCCACTACGGCATCTCTCATATTCATAAAGTGGTCTTGGGACGTTGAACCCCACGTATCAATCAAACTTTTTAATTAAATGTATCGATCAATGTGATACAAGTAATGGCTCCTTGTAGTTTGGTCAAACAAAACATTCTTACTCAATCGGAAAGTTGTTGCCTTCACAAAACCACACAATTCATTTTTAGAGATTGGAAAGGAACTAACATTTTTACTATGTGCTTCTCGTACAGGTTCATCATTGATTGATTTATATGTGGGGTTTAACGTTCCAAAGCCACCATATGATCATAAGAGACGCCGTAGTGAAAGGGTCTGAAAATTTCGACCACCTGGGGTTTTTTGACGTGCTCACAAATCTGAGCTCATGGGCCTACAGCATTTTTGCCTTCATCGTAAATGCAGTCACCGCAGCTGGGATTTGATTCCGCGTCCTGCAGGTCAGCAGCCGAGAGCCTTAGCCACTATACCACCGTGGCGTGGTGTGCAGCTTCATCAGCAGCTGTATTACCAGGAATGTTAGAATGTTCAAGCATCCACTAGACCTTGATTTTCTGTGGCGCCTAGATTGCTTTTGTGAGCTATCAAGTGTTTCGTATGTTATACTATCACTGATTACTCTCGTGTTCGTAGTGGATATCGATCTTAATGCCACCTGTAAATCGCCAAATAGTGCCCATTTTCTCGCGTCTGCTGCCGAGTTTTTAAACTTGGTAGCAAAGTAGCAAATAGGCCAGCTGTTGTAGATGACGTCGTGCGAAATAATTTAAATGATTCCTGAATATTGCGCTGTGGTATGTTATATGTGAATGCTGAATAATTTAGAAAATTTGAGCCATCTATGCCCTGTATTTTACGTTGCATTACAGAGAAAAACGTGATTAACGAAGAGTAGGTGCAGATAAAAGTTATTCGGCTGAAGTTCTTTAACAAAATTCAAGAAGCTTAATCGCGGAAGTCTTAAATAAGGAAAAAAGACCAAAAAATGTGAACACCACAAGCCTCGGGCACATTATCACAGTATGTGTTTTTGATTCATCTATTTTGGCTACGCTCATAAACCAAAAGTTCCATCAATGGGGGGGGGGGGGGGGGCTGCTGATAAGGTAGAACGGACGACTACGCTGGCATCCAGCCGGCTCTTATCGCATGATGACCGCCAGTGTTCGCTCGCCATCAGAGTTCTCCGGCTCGCCATCACTTGTGACGTAACCATTTCATAGCCCTTACGCTGGCTTTGGCAACCAATGACCACTATTGTCAATATTATCCATGCTTTCTTCAAACAAGGGTGCTAGATGGATAATACTCTGGTCTTTATAGTGCAACCCAAGAACCTCCGTTTCGTTCTAATAAGCTACCTTCTGGATGCAGTAGTTAAGGTACTCTGCTGGTGATCCAGTGGATGCGAGTTCGGTGCCGGCTGTGGTGGTCGCATTTTTGAGGAGGCGAAGTGCTAGAGTGTCGTGTATCATGCGATTCAAGCGTACGCTAATACCATCAAGTGGTCGAAATTTTACCATCCTTTCACTACGGCATGCTCAATATTCTTATCGGGAGTTTGGCACGTAAAGCCCCAAATACCACTGCTAAGCAAACATATGCAATATACCGCAAATAGGAAACAGCGCAACCTTAATTGACAGGATCTGCCTGCCATTTTTCTTATCGCTTTATTTTGCTTCGCAACACACTTTCAGTGATGGTGTTGTACGTACCATTTGCAACGAATGATCGCCTGAAATCACGTGTTATGATCGGTGATGTTCAAATCTATGCGTGTCGCGCCGAGCAAGCATTTGAACGCGTTGCTCTCGCTCTTCTTCGTAACGGTACTTCAACTCAAAGGAAATGCATGTATGTTTGAGGGTTTCGGTGATACGCACTCGCTTTATACTTTGCATAAACGGTCTGGACACCAAGTGGTGTACGTTTTTTCCCCTCTTATTTGCATCCCAGAGAATAAAATCCATGCTTTCTTCGCTGTCTGCAGAACAAAAAATCTGGAAACATGGCAAACTCGATCAAAATTAATGAAGTTCGGTATCTTTGATGCGCCTTGTCACATTTTTTTATTTCACAGAAAAGATTTAAAAATTATCAATATAGAGCGATGTCTTTTCAACATTTGTATAAAGAATGTTTTCCTAGACGCAATGAAATAAAAGCTAAATTTATTTAGAGAAGTGGGATTTTTTTTAAAAAGAGGATGTTTTAGATGACCTAGCCAAAACCAGCCAGGCGCAGACAGTACAGCTTACAAAATCCGCGCCGAGGAAGCCTTATTCGTAACTGCCGGCTTCCATAACGAGCAGGTGTGCCGTTATGGAAATGCTTTCTCACTGCCTGTTTCCCTTGCACACCATACAGCAGATACGGGAACCTTTAAACACGTAGTGTAACGCACAACGAATGTAAATGGGCTTTTGGAGACATTACTTCAGCCATCTACCAGGCCATTTTCCCGTTATCGCTTCTTCCGCGTCGCTCTCAGATAACTTCTTCCTGTATTACTTGGACCATGGCGTTTCGGCTGTTTGAAAACGTGAAGGTGACATTTTACGTCCCAAACTACCATACCATCATAACGAAAGACGCTTTAATGGTGAGCTCCGGAAGTTTAGACCACCCGTTGTTCATTAGCGTGCACCTAAATTTAAGTCCCGTCGCCTCTACCAGGTTGCCATCATCTGAATGCGACCTGCACGGCCGGGATAATGGGCGTCGGTGGCCCCAGACAAATTTTATTCGTCGAAACACAAGGTGATCCACACGTTATGAGAGTAAACACTTTAAAAATGGTCATCTTTTTGAAACGTGACACTTCGAGGAGGAGGAAAAAAACTTTATTTCGTCAAAGCAGTTTGGAAGACGCTGGCTCTTGGGCCTCGCACGATCCTGCTGCGCTCTCGAGGGGTTCTTTAGTCACGCTAGTGCCGTATGAGAAGCGCGGGTGCGGAGCCGTTCAGTACAATTGTCTCGACTTGATAGCTGTTCACTATACGCGATGCATTGGGGTCGTATAGCTCAGACAGAGGTGCGGATTATTTACACATTAACAAGAAGAAGATTCACAGAAAAAAATGTTTTCGTTCCATAACGTTTTGGATGGAGGTCCCCTCAACAGTTCTCACTTCGGGACCTCCGGATGTATATTTATGTCTAACTTGCATTTTTTTCAATTACATAAAAAGAAAATTTTGAAAACATTTCCACGTTGTATCTCTACGAAAGCTACTGCCAGATACTCAGGCTATTCGTGAAACCGACGAAATTTGCCAGCACTGTTTCACGCGCCACAAGAAAATCCTCTCTTGGTCCGAAGCGCGATCAAATCAAACATTTCTGACTGGTAACTACATGAACTCGTACGAGCGCCGCAAGAACTGTCCGATTGTGTTTAGAATCGAAGAATACAAAGCTGAAAAATTGTTCTCTTTCATTGCTTTAATAAGTTACGCACGTAATTTTTTTGTTTGTATCAAACGTTGCGTGCAATTTTTGTGTTTTTTTTTTCAAAGAAACAGCATAGGTGTTCAGGATCCAAAAGGTTGCATCACAGCACTGAAGGCAGCTCAATCAGCAACGCCACTTTGGTCTGCTGTATTTCGTGAACGAAGCGAATGAGGACATATAATATTGAAACCCTTTATTAAGTGATATAAGCGGACTTTGATAAAAAAAGTTCGGTGAACATTTGGACCGGGTTTTATAGGATTTCTTATTCAAAAATGACCTCTTTTGAAAGAACTCGCTTTTTTAGCAGTTTTTTCTTCTATCACGCTGCATCTACGAAACCATCTTCCGCAGGAATGTTTAAAAGATATATTCATCTATATCGGCACTATTTGTTTTGAATATTTTCGTGAAATAAGAAATGTGCCAAGGCGCATCAAAGACATCAAATTTTTTATGCTGACCGAGCTTGTCATTTTTCTCAGAATTTTTTGGTTCTGCAGACAGCTGAAACAGAGCATGGATGTAATTAACTGAGATTTGTATTAGAAATTCTCTGTGATTTGTATTAGAAATCGGGAAATCTTGCGACTAGAAATGACGACACGTGCACGCCGCCACCTTCAACATTTCTTTTGGCGCACTTTCATTAGTTTCTGCAAATCGGACTTTCAATTCTGTGCAACTCAAATATACACACATAACACATAAAAACAGGCATAAACAGAATAAAGACAAGAATAACAGACAAGAATAAACAGAAAAAACAAGAATAAAGTCCGGACAAGCATGCTTGACCTCTCGTGAAATCACCCAACACCACAAGCGGTGAGCTGGTATGAAACGCCTTTGCATTCGTTGGGTAAACGCTCACCAGTTAAAATTACCGATGTCTGTTCTCTCGCGGTTCGTGGGCAGATATAAACTGTCAGCAACATGTGGCACATATCCTCGGGCGGGTATGTGCCATACGTCTGGTGGAAAGGGTTTGAAGACAACGACGGGATGGTGACATAATTCATGTGATGACCAGCTAGTCGTTTTCGTTAAACCATGTTACCCTCCCATTCTAACAGTAGTTTACCCCAAGCTGAGGAGGTGACCACAAAAGAAACGAGACGCATGCGGCTAGATAGATAGATAGATAGATAGATAGATAGATAGATAGATAGATAGATAGATAGATAGATAGATAGATAGATAGATAGATAGATAGATAGATAGATAGATAGATAGATAGATAGATAGATAGATAGATAGATAGATAGATAGTCAATGTGTCGGCAGTATGCAAAGAAATGCTTCACATTAAAAAACATAACAACCTAAACTCATTATAAAAATTAACGACGCGTGATGCGCTAACTAGTTATCCACTGAAATCCAGGTCATTTAGTTGTATCCTGCTTGGTGCATTTTCTGATCCCTCGCCAGTCTTACTGAATTAATTTTTGTCCGTAAGAGGTACCCTATTTGCAGATCGGACAAAGTAGAAACCGAAGAAAACTGCAATCTTACGGTTGCCTGTGACACCGGGGCTGTTTCACCATTTCACACGAAATATTTGTTTTAATTTAGATCGGGCTTTAAACTGTACTTTATCCCACTGAAACTCGACGGTGGATCCTGCAGCCGTAAATATTGCTGCAATTAGCGTAATTTGCAGCCGCTCCTTGAGAACTGTCGTGCCAGCTCGCTAGTCGATACAAGACACTGCAATATGAACCCAATTAGCTTCCTTTAAGGGCCAGATTATTTTTTTATTTCTTAGCAAACTTCGGCAAGTTTGAGCGTATCTATCTATCTATCTATCTATCCATCCATCTATCTATCTATCTATCTATCTATCTATCTATCTATCTATCTATCTATCTATCTATCCGCAGACGACCTTTAGCTCTCCTGGCCGTTTCGATAATGTTATCGATACCAAACTTGGTATGGCTTAACAACACTGTTTGAAGGACATATTTTACTAGTCATGACATGAAAATCATTACATGTCATGAATATCATGATTTACATTTCATGGTGCCGCAGCTCTTGCGGTGGTTTCGTTCACATAGCATGTTGCAAAACTGGTATGGTATGACATGATTGCATGGCGAACACAAGCGACTGGCCCTAACATGAAAACCATGACATGCTCGTCATGTAACAACATGACTACATGCCACGCCCATGATGTTCTCGTGGCCATTTCGCTGGCGTCACATATACAAAATTTGGCGTTACAGTATGTGAATGGTTGATGAAGGTATGACTGGCACAAACATGATAATCATTAGAAGCGTGTCATGTAATAACATGACTACATATCTAACATTAAAATTATGAATGCTTAATATGTAACAACATGACTACATGCCAAGGTCATGCTGCGCTCGCGGCCGTTTTGCTGGCGTCACATGTACAAAATTTCGCATTATGGTATGGGAATGACTGCCGAAGGTATGACTGGTGCAAACATGATAATCATTAGATGCGTGTCATGTAATAACATGACTACATGTCACGCTCATGATGCGCTGGCAGCCGTTTCGCTAGCTTCACTTATACCAAATTTGGTAATACGGGACGTGAATGGATGACGAAGGTATGATACTGGTGCAAATATGATATACATGAGAAGAGTGTCATGTAACCGCATGACTACTAGCTATGCTCATGGTGCGCTCGCAGCCGTTTCGCTAGCTTCACATGTACCAAACTCAGTATTAGATGACACGTACGGACGACATAGGTAAATGACATATCCAAACATGATAATCACGACAGGCGTGTCAAGTAACAACATGACTACATGACACACTCATGATGCGCTCGCAGCCATTTCGCTAGCTTCATATATGCCAAATTTGGTATTACGTGACGTCAATGGATGACGAAGGTATGTGACTAGTGCAAACATGATAATCATGAGATGCGTATTATGTGGAAACATGACTACATGCCACAGTCAAGGATCCAATACATTTAGACGTGACGCGGCGCGCGTGCTCACCAGCGTTCATTTCGTTGCGTCACGACGGCGTTTCCACGCCAGGCGCCGGTCCTGCTTATATACTCGTAGGCGTGCACCGCGCTGTGTTGCTTTGACGCAAGCGCGTTTCAGCGCGTCCGGCGTCTCTCTGTCATGAAATGAGGAATACGCAGTGTTGTCTGGGTAACGCATTGGCGTGAATTTCGGAAGGACGCTGGTGGCGCCTGTTGCACCTGGCATCAGACTATAGAGTGCTCGCGTTTTGCTAACGTAGCATCACTGTGCCCAGCGTGGGCGCACGTCAACTCTATATTGGAGTATTTTTGGCCTTTCATGACACGCTCGCGGCCATTTTGCTTGCTCCCCATATACCAAATTTGGTGTTACGTAACGTCAATAGATGACGAAATATATGACGGGTGCAAACATGATAATCGTGATATGCGTGTCATGTAAAAAAATTGCCCGCAGCGTCCCTCGGGGGAACACTGAGGAGGATGCGGAGCATATAATTGGTTAACGGGGTGTTAAAGTGCGACTTACTTGGGTCGATGGCTAAAGTGGTTAACGTGGTTGTGAAATGGGGTGTTAAATTGCGACTTACTTGGGTCGCTGGCTAAATTGGTTAACGTGGTTGTAGGAGGGGTGTTAAATGAGTGAACACGTACGACACGTATGCGAAAGGGCGGTGTTTATTTATTGCGACGAACTTTGAGCACGATGGCTTTTAGATGCCACTTTGGCCGGCGCTGGTCGAAGGGACGTCGATCATTGCGACCTCGGACGTCGACGCGCCGTACAAACCAACCGACGAGCGGCAACTGAGCGAGCGAGCACCGACCTTGAGTATATATACAGCGCGACGGCGCATGCACTGTCAGCTGTCGAATGTTCGAGAAGGGGGAGAAGCGCAACGGCGCATGCGCGCGCGTCAGCTGCCGATGTTCTCGAAGCGCGACGGCGCATGCGCGCGCGTCAGCTGCCGATGTTCTCGAAGCGTGACGGCGCATGCGCGCTACATTATACAGCTAGCGAATGTTCGTGAAGAGGAGAAGCGCACGCGGTGTGTAGAGGAGGAAGGGTGCACAGATGGTGGAGGAGTTAAGTGCGCGCGGTGTGTAGAGGAGGAAGGGATGCACAGATGGTGGAAGAAGGAGGAGGAAGCTTGCGGACGGCGCCGCACTACAAGCCTCGAGTATTAGATGCTCCGCATCTAAAAGATGACAAGATACCACGTTAATAGCGTACTCGCGGTCATTTCACTGGCTCCAGTTACACTTAACTTGGTATCACTTGACCTGAATAGATGACGAAGGTAAACGACACGTCCAAACATGATAGTCATGGCACGGAAGTCATGTATGGCTTCATTTACCTTCACCTCGTAACGATGTGTTGATTTTAAAGTGACATATCAACCGAAATTTCTTGTTCGTGCTTCTCATATCATCGATTCCCACTGTACGTGAGATCTGCCAAATTTTTTTTACTTTATGGATTTCGGCGACCTAACGTAGCTCTTCCCTACAGAAGATAAGTTGAGGTCTCTGAAACTCGTCGTTCAACCTCTGCGCTCGACACGCTTTCGACTAGTGGAATATTTTATTAAACCATGTTGTAAAAACTATATTGGACACTCCGATTCGCTGTTGTGAACTCATTGATGTTGAACGTGAGACTTCGAAGATTTTATGCAGTTGTGCGCAAGCTGTCGTAAGTGAAAAGAATCAGCTTTTTCCCAGCCTAAAATAAATAAGCGTTGCCGTAACTATATTGTCATAAAATGGACCTCCAGCACTTTTGAAGCACCTAAACTGCTGTGGGTTGCGTTAAATGATGGCGGTGCATATTGTTAGTGGAGGTGTAAGCATTTATGTGTAGTGATTCCATATTTCGGTCACCAAAGGCCATCAATTCATCGCTGTTGACCGCATCAGCGTGTAGAAGCATTCACCAGAATTATTGCGGGTGGAAATGATGGCGAAGAGGGGAGGCCAATAATTTGATAATTGAAATATTGGAAAAGATTGTGACGCGTGTACTTCGTGTCCATCTTGTCTCTGTGTCGTCGTTTTGTTCTCGCGCTATAACTATCGTCATGCCATTCCAACTAGCCTAAGCTGCCACACTCTAAGGCATCAAAAGTGACATCATTAAAGTATTTACTTTTTTGTAATTTTTGTTCTCTTTCATTGAGATGTTAATAGATGTAGTAGGAACAAGAAAGTTCCATACAGCGGCAAAAAGCGATGAAGGCGACGGCTGCCATTTCGACTCTGGCTTTTGCTGGCGTGGGTGGCATGTCTATACGAAAGGCTTCTCCCACTTTCCATCTATCATTTGAACTTTTGCGAGCTGTCTCATTTCGCACGTGTGGTACGTTCTGGATTGTTATTGAAAAGGTGCAAGCATCTCGCTTCGTAGAACTGATGTCACTGCACTCTTGGAATTCTTCGAGTGGCTGTACTGAAGAACCGGCGCAGTCTGGGTGGTAGAATCAAAGGTCCGTTAACTAACTCATAAGTCGACTTACTCGGACTTACTCAGACTTAGATCTAGCCGTGAGTCTCAGTTCGATGGAATCTGGGGTGTGTAATATTTTGGTGAGTTTGAGTCCGAGTGAGTCCGGCTGATGAAAATTTTCGTGAGTGGGTAGTCCGAGTGAGCTTGGCTAAGGAAAGCTTTGGTGAGTCTGAGTCCGAGTGAGTTTGAAGCGTAAAATATATTTCTTTAGTGAGGGTGAGAGAGTTTTGCTTTCTATTTCCGACAAATGGGTACAACAAAGAATTTTCAGCTTTGCCCAGTTTTGGGATGCTCGAAAGGCAGGGACAACTGTGCTTTACCACCTTTGTGATTTCACAAATTTTCTTTCCAGAAAGAGATGGATCCCTTGTAAAGAACGACGAGTGAAGCCCCGCGCTTCGAAGCTATATTTTGCGCTTGTTTCTGACAGCCCTACCTGTTCGAGCGTGTAAACAGAATGATGTAGTCAGCTGTCATGTTGTTTGTTACTGAATACATTGTTTGCTACTACGTTGTTCAGATTGGCAACAGTGATATACGAACTTCTCTTATGTAGGACCATACAGGTAATTCTTTATTGGCTGCGCCGCCTTGCGAGGTCTAGGGTGAGCGAAATCTGTCCATATAATTGTGCAAAGATTGAGTTGAATGTCGACCTGCTTTTATTTTTCTTGCATTTCGTATGTTCTATAGGCTGAACAAGCTCGAACTTACAGCACTTATCACGCCGTTCTCTCTGCATTAACGTCTTCCTTTTTTTGGTCTACCCAACTCACAAGTGAAAAATGTGGACCTGAGTATAGTGTTGGAGGGTCATTTTAAGAAATGTTAATCTAGTTGAAATGTGAAAAATGTTAACGTGACACAGCAAGAGGCATTTTACCTAATGTTGGCATTGATATGTTGTGTGCAATACATTCACGCATTTGAAGCGTTTAGTTGGTGTCAGATAATTTTGAATGTTATGAAATAATGGGCTACAATCATAAAAAAGAAAGGAGTCACATTAAGATTGACTGACAGTTTACTGCACAAGTCCGCTTTCCAACACCTTTCAAAAATTGGACAACAATTCTTCAACGCAGTAATCACGTGAACAGCAAATCTTTCAACGCAATAATCACGCGAACAGAAAATTTTTCAACGCAGTAATCACGTTGATGCATCAGCTGATGCATCGGTAATCTTCGAAGATCAATTTAGGCAAATTTTGAGCATCATCACTTTTTAGAGTAGCAATGTACGTTTATGTGGATGAAATTGCGAGCCATAATTTTTCCTTTCCTAACTGCAGCAGTGCTTTTTCTTGAGCATTGTTGTTTTCGTACTTGCTTAAGCTAACATTCTTCATTACTGCCGTGTATTCACCACTATATTTAGTAGAAGAATATCGCGTTCGTAATAAATCGACTACGGATCTTTCGTATCTATCTGACCTGCCGATTTCTTGGCTTCTGTCTTTACAGTACCTGCGATTAGGTGCCGTCTGACCTGGTGCGCGTTCCTGCTGCCTGCAGAGTCCAGCGCATGGCCGACGTACCCGAGAGCTACGACATGCTGTCTTCTACACTGGGACCACTCGTGGCCAACGCGACGTCTATGACGTTACGGGTCACCAGGGACCAATCTGTGTCGCGCATCTACAATTACAGCATGCCCACATCTCACCTCAACCTGACTACGGGCCACGGTGATTCAGAAGAATTCGTGCCCTATGAGCAGAGGCTAGAGACATACGTGGTGCCCACGCTTTTCGCCTTCATATTTCTTGTTGGACTACTAGGCAATGGAACGCTGATCCTCGTGTTCATTCGCAACCGGACGATGCGCAGCGTTCCAAACATCTACATTATGAGTCTATCAGTGGGCGACTTCATTGTCATCGCTGGCACTGTGCCGTTCATCAGCACCATCTACATACTAGACTCGTGGCCATACGGGCTTTTCCTCTGCAAGCTCAGCGAGTTTCTTCGGGATGTGTCTATCAGCGTGACCGTTTTGACGCTCACCGTGCTTAGCATTGACCGGTACGTGGCCATCGCTATGCCTCTTCTTAACCACAAAGGCCGTCGACACACGAGACGAACTATCACCATCATGCTCACGGTCGCGGTGTGGATGGTTGCCGTCCTGTTGGCCATACCAGGAGCCCACTTCTCATTCGTGATGGAAGTGGAGGCTACTCCCGAGCTGCGGTACAGCGTGTGCTACCCGTTTCCCCCAGAAATGTGGCCTTGGTACCCGAAGCTCATGGTGCTCATGAAGTTCCTAGTCCAGTACATGCTGCCGCTGGCCATTATCGGCACATTCTACGGTCTCATGGCCCGCCAGCTGATTCGCACGTCCCGCGCTAACCTGACGCAGCCAGGCTGTGGAGGCGTGGCACAGCTCAAGCAAATGAAGGCCCGCGTCAAGGTGGCCAAGATCGCCCTGGCCTTCGTCATCCTCTTCGCAGTGTGTTTTTTCCCAAACCACGTATTCATGATGTGGTATTACTTTGCACCCGATGCACCATCACACTACAACAGCTTCTGGCACGTGTGGAAAATTATGGGCTACGTCATGACGTTCGTCAACTCGTGCTTGAATCCCATCGCTCTGTACCTGGTCAGCGGTGTGTTCCGCAACCACTTCAAGCACTACCTCTTCTGCAGCCGGCGTGCAGCCAGCGGCATCCACTCGCGCAACAATTCCTACTCTTTCCGCACAATTCACAGCTCAAGCATGTCCAAGTGTACCGCGTCCACTAAGATCTGACGTATGACCTGCCTTCGAAGGAGGGCAAAGGTCAAATGCGATGGCCAAAATGGGCTTCACGGCATCGACGAACCGGAGTTGAGATCCGTTTCTGAGGGAACCTTTTAGATCTGCCTACAATCGTCATCATCAGACATTCCACGTGTGTTCGCCTAGAAAATCTGTCTCCCTAGTGAGAACAACTTGTCACCTGCTTTCGGAATGCTACTATTGAACGGTAGCTCTAAGAAGGCACAGACATCTTTAGTAGTCAGGCCACTATCTCCTATTTGGAAATGATGGTGCTTGTTGTTCAAGGAAATTGGGGAAATTTGGTGGTTTCACTGATAATCTTTTTTTTTGTGCTGCAACTTCTGTTAGGTCTCGTAGTGTTGCTCTCAAAGCTTGCTGAACAATGACTGGTGCAGAGAAGCACAAAAAGCGTTCGCTACATGTTTCAGTGGCACCTGCTACAGCATGATACAAGTTCTAAATTAGTGGCATTGTGATGTGAAAGTGATCAATACAAGTCATCATATACCGAGTTTTCCAGTTTTTTTTTCATTCCTATTGTAGCCTTTCGGTACCTGTACGACATTCTCATGTACATATTGTTCATCCTTAGCAGTGTTCGTATCAACTTAAGCAGTCACGTATTTAATGTGTACGCCTTGATCAAATCTACGAAAAATGATGTTCATCATGGATCTTCCATCATGGTACACATGCGTTGTCGTAAGTAAAGCAAGAAACAAGACAATTGTCCTTCGACTTTGCTTTCTCTGTCCCTAAACCTGCTGTGGCGCACTAACTCAATGGGACCAATTTGTCCCGTACTGCCCGTTTGATACAATTTCAGCTAGCGAACAGACCACCTATCAGAGGATGACGTAAGTACATCTTGATTTCAATCACAAGGAAACTGGCACTGGCACATTTCAATTGTCGTCTTTTAGTCTTTGTATAAATAATGAAGAGAGTCTCCCTAAGCGCAAAATTGAAATGCGCCAGTACCTTATTTGACATTCACCATAACGATAGTTCCATTTTTAAAACTATACTATGCGCAGTAAAGGAAAAGAAACAATCAGGTCCATTTTAAACAAACGTCACAAATGCCTTCTGTATGCAGGCAAGTGATGAAGTATTCATTTAAGGCCCCCTAACAGCAGCCTCACAAATTCGCACGCCGACACAAATGTACTGCTTGTAACGCACGCATAGACAAGCAGGCATTACTTACAAAAGATTATCACAGGGACAAGAAAAGTACTTAACTATGGGCTGATGGATGAACCCTTGGAAAATGTAAAAGCAGTTGCATGAGGAATATGGTGTATTATTAATAAATTATTGTTATTTCACATTGTGACAAAGTTGCATCAATTGACCGTTGTCTAGTTGAGCCCTATTGTTTTAGAAAGCAAGACACAGCTCAAGCATGTTGGGCATAAGCAAGACGTTGGGCATAAGTTGTGAATCGCAACGCCAGAGAAACGATCAATCGTTCCTCGTAAATATAGTGTGAATATAGTGTTATAAGTGCGTGAATATAGTGTGATTGGGACATTTCACCATACCGGCTTCTGAGGGCAGTGGATCACGTCATTCGAAATAGAAACCATTGCAATGAATGATAGGTACAGGATCACAATATGTCGACTGCCAATCGAGGTGACACCCGCAACATTATTTCGTATAGTTCTGAGTAGTATCGAATAATAATACATAATACCTTTAGACATGTAAAAAATAACGTATCTCTGCGATGAAAGGTATGTTTTCGCAACTAGCTCGCATCCTCGTGACAAGTACGTTCTTAAAGGAGCTCGTAACTTTGTACGGCCACGTAGTTACATAACGTAGATAAGAGAGCTCATGTATCGCTCTTTGGCCCCTAATTATTTGCACGGGGCCTTGAAGTCGACAGCACGTACCATCATCATTTCCAGAGTTCACGGATTACACTTTTATGGCTGATGTAGCTCCATGCTTCATTATTGTACTTTCATCGTGAATCTGATGAATGCTTTGCACAACCTAATGGAGGCTTTAGTGTGTTTGATTAAGGAAGCGTAGAGTGTTGTGAAACGACTGGCTCTAACAGGGTCCAGTTAAATTACCAACTAGTATCTGAAGGCGGTGCCGCTTCGACCACTACATCTCGAAGTGTTGGGGAAACGGCCTGCGGAAGCGTAAGCCAGCATAGGTGAAACATTCGCACCTTGAAGTTCATTTTGTCAAGAGTGTTTGCACCTTTGCTGTGAACTCCAAAGCACTTTCTCTCCCTCTTTTCGAATGCATTCTATATTGTTCTATCCTTCGAAAGATCTCGCCATTCCTTGCACTATAGTTGCGACATCATTTAAGCAGTAGACTTTTTGTTCTTGCGGTGCTTGAGTATCGAGTGACAAGCAGGCTTACACGATCTGCTCGAATATCCCTTCACAGAGCCAGCAAATGTACAAGATGTGTTATTCGCCACTTTTTACTTCCGTCAAGGGTCACTTACAGGTATTCTCAAAGTGCGGCGTGCTGTGGCAGTCATAACCTGTGATTCGTCCATTGTCGTTTTTTGACGTCTGAATTGTGTTTGTAGCCGTTAGGATGTGGTCAGTGTATTTAAGCTCTGTATTCGTTGTGACATTTTCAGCATTAAGCATGTACATAGTTATTTATGCGACAAATACTGTGTCAGTTTTATGTGACAGTTATATACCCCCCCCCCCACTGACACAAGCTAATAAAAAAAGAGTATAACTTATGAACCTAATGTTCACCACATTATCTTCGTGTTCATATCTGACCAGTGTGTTTTAGTGATAAGTGTGTGCACGCATTCAAAACCTTCGCTTTTAAACGCAGACAGGTGCTTGTACATTCTGCTGAAAATTGTTCGAAAGTGAAAATAAAACCACCGCCCATGATGGTCCACCTTGTGTGTGCCTGGTTGTTCCAAGAATCACGATTTTCATTCTACATATCTGGAAACGTAGCATAACAACTTCATACGAGAAGTATTAACATGAATAGGGTTGATGTCAAGCAGATTTAAAGGACAGCCAGTACTGAACCTAAAATAGCCAAAGATAGCCATGCCAAGGAGGTATTAGACAAATTTGTCGTCAAATAAAACAGCCCTCTTATGTGTAGTTTTGATTATAGAAGAACAATATTTTGAATACTAACTTTTTTTCCCGGGTCATATGACCGCCCATGCACCACTGCGAGAGGGACCAGAGCAAAAGAGCGAACGCCGAATCTGTTCTCGGTCCAAAGAAATTTTTGTGAAACGAAAGATGTTGTTTTCTTTTGCAATGTATATCCCCCTGATATTGTGCTGAATACTATACTTGGGGCAGCAGCACACACTCTCCTGAATTACTGCGTGTCTAATGAACACAGGTGTTCCAAAAGTTACAAAAAAAAACAGCAGACACTTTGCAAATGAGTTAGGCAGAGTTTTTCTGCATGCTCTAAATATTGTACGTGTGTGTGCGTGCCTGTGTAAACAAATATAGAATGAACAAAATTTACCGTATTTATTTTGTCAGTTTGTTGGTCGACAAAATTCACTCTATAGATTGATCATGCGTTCGATAGCGGCAATGTTTGGCTTTTTAGTAGAAGGAATTACTCACAGGTGAGTCTCCAAATGCTTTAAAGCTAACACATTACTTACGCCATGCAGGGCCTGTTTTGACCCAAAAGGCAGAATGAAGCTGTTAAGCATTTAAAACTTGCTGCGAACGCTTTTATATTTTAACGGGGACGATTGTGGCAATGGATTCACAGTTTTGCATACACGGGCTCCCTTACGCAAATTGAGTGACGTCACGGTAGCAGTGAGCAGGCCCAAAAATCTACCAGGTGGAATTGCCATGGCACAATTACAGGGATCACAGGACGTCGTCACAACAACAAAAGGTCCTACGGATTGTCGCATGGACACAGCACAAAGGACGTCATCGTATAGAACAGCCTAGGGCTATGGATTTAATCAGTATTGCGAATTTACATGAACTGTTTAAAAAAAAAACACGTCAGTTGCAGAGAATTTTCGGAAGGGAACGCTGAAGATTAAGTACCTTAGCATAAATGAAATAGAAAAAAAACATAGCATTCGTCTTCGAGTCGGCTTTTGGGGATGCATATGAGACCCTGCGCTATTTCGTTTTCAAACGAAATTAGGTAATGAAAAATTGAAGTGTACCAACTTTACGGCGTTATATACTAACTTTTTTCATTAAAAACTGAACCCACAGTCAGATTTAACCAAATTAAAGAAAAGTTTAAGAAATGAAAATTCGCAAGACCTTCAAGGCTCACCTACATCGGCTTTCTGTTTCGCATCCATAGATATCTTTATTGAAAGGTAGTGACAAAAAATGCAAAAGTTCGCATGGTTTCCCGGCGATGATTTGTCCTTCGTCCATCAAGTAATGAGGTACCGATGAAGAGTCCCTCACCGTCGAAGTCAGATTCCTCTCATCAGGCGCATGTATCTTTGGGAGTTCGGGCCAAGCGTCACCTGCATTACTGGTAGAGGCATCATTTTCCTTTAAAACTGCTGAGCTCTGACTGGGTAATAAGGATGAAGCGTGAGCTCCACTGCTAGCAGAAGCACTTTTGCTCTTGGAACCGACATCACTTGGCCAGAGTGGGGGAGGTGGAGGTGGTTTTGGACGTGCTTCGCGAGGCGATGAGGTTTTGATGGCTTTGGTGCAGTGCCGGCGACGGGACCATCGTCGCGTAATGAATGCAGCTGCTTCTCGGTATGAAATGTCATCTCTGGACCTTTTCTTCAGTATTGTTAGCTCCTTTCGAATAAAAGGACAGTCCTTCAAAGAGGCATCATGTGGCCCATTGCAGTCTAAGTACTTCAGAGTTGTGGCCTGGCACGTGTCCTTGTGGTGGTGCCCAGTGCATCGGGAACAGACAGTAGAGTTCGTGCACACACCACATTGTGGCCTAACTTCATGCACTTCCAGCACTGAAGTGGTTTCGGTATAAAAGGGCGAACTACGTGTCGGAAGTGGCCCACTTATACGTGGGATGGAAGTGATTCGCCCTTAAATGTAATTCTTACGCATCATGATGTCCCAATATGACATATACTTCAAATAATGACATCTTCCGAAGCTGGCCTAATCAAGACTGGAAGGTCCGAGTTGGCAGTGGCTTCGGCAACATCATATATCACACCAGTAATCTCTTCTTTGCCCAGCGCTATATGAGAAAGGACTTTCATACCATTAAGTTCCGTTACTTCACGCAATCTGTGAAGCGCAGTCACATGATTGACGTCAATCACTAGGATGTTCTTGCGGCTATTCACTATTATTTCCTTTACTTCATTCGGCACCAGTGCCTCTGCCTGTACTGAAATAGCTTGCCGGTTAAGGCGTCTCATGTTGTCACTAGCGAGAATGGGCAGAATAAACCCACAATAAACACCCCAAAAAAAAATGACACAGCAAACGCTACCATGACCGTCAAGCACTGATAAAAAACGTTGTGGCTTAATTTTTTTTAAATAAGCAGTACTTATATCCTTTCTAACCATGAAAGAACATTTTTGTTTTTTCTACCTCAATGAACTTTGTTCTCTTTTCTTCCAATGCTGTCTTGCTGGTCTCCTGTCAGGGTCGCTGTAAAATCCAGGCATTCAAGAATGCCAAATACTGGGTAAAGCAGTCATCATGATTAAGTAGAATGGTAATCCGCCCGAGTCCCCTGTTGCTAAATAACTATTTACTAATTCGTTTCAACAGACATTCTCTTTTTATTGTCTTCTGTCAAACATTTGAAAAGCAAACACCCTTCAATCAGTGTGGACGAACGCGGTTATTTTTTGCCGGTATGTTGCAGACTAGGCAGCCGCATCCCTATGACTAAAAAAAACTCGTTCCTTTTAGAAAGTACACCCCAATATATTTACTGGAAGTGCAATGATAGCTTCAAAAACCGAGACGCGCAAGTCTCCCAAACGTTATTCACTTAGCTTTTTTTTTTTTTTTGAATTGCGCAGCATTTCTGAGCGAACTTCGGCTACTTTGAGGACGAACGGACACACAGACAGATGCATGGATAGGCGCACGAACGGACGCAGGGGCGAATGCATGGACAAACGCAGGGACGGACGCAGAACAGACGCACGCACGGACGGGTGGATGGACGCATGGACGGTCACACAGACGGACGCATGAACGGACAGAAGCAAAAACGAATGGACGGACGAATGCTTCGCCCCGCTCTCCATCATTCACTCCGTGGATATGCGGCCAATTTTTTTTGGTAACGAAAGCAGTCACAATCATATTTATTGTAAAGAGCGGAAAAATAAAAAAAACTAATTATGCAAGATTTTCCAAATCTATAAGCTTACCACTATTTAGGCCGGAGTCATTTTTATTGCAGTTTATTGGCACTTGACAAAATCAATGGGATTAGGATTTCTGAACGGTATATGTAGGCCTAGCTTCTTGGTCATAAATACGCCCCCACACGTTCTAATAAAACAAAATGAAGCATTGAAAAACTGATATGTATGTACAGGATTTTCCAAGTCTAACATTTTGATTAGGTTGTGCACCGGCAATCTTTGACGCAATGCAAGGAATCTTTTAAAAACTTAGATATAGAAAATTTGTCAAGGCAACAGAGTTATTTCTTCGGATATAAATACATCCTTAGTCAATTTCCAGCGTTCAGAAATAAAAACAGTGGCTGTGTATATGCGTGCTCCCAGGCAAATATCGGCGGAAGACAATATAGTCTTCTGCCGGCCACGCAGCCAATTATGATTTTTTATTTATTTATTTATTTATTTATTTATACTGTCAACCTCACTTGAGGGTCATTACAGGGAGGGAAGCATAGGATATGGAAAGTAAATACAGACATTGATATTTTCAGCACTTTGAACAATAACACACTAGCATATTCATTGCTCGGCAAAGTAAACATCAAGAGCACATTCAAATTTTTTAACGTCAGAATTTTCAACAATATGTCGCGGCAATTTATTCCACGCTTCTATAACATCAGGGAAAAAAGATTTGCGAAAGACGTCCGTGCGAGCACCGAAGGGGCGAACTGCCGCGTCATGATTGATCCGGCTGCTGAGCTTATGGGGGGGGGGGGGGGGGTGTACGTAAATTGTTCTATCTATTTTTATTTGACCATGCAATATCTGAAAAAAATACTTTTAGGCGCTGCTTTTGTCGTCTAATTTCTAGAGATTCCAAACCACTTAGTTTTAGCATCTCGGTAACCGAATCAGTCCTTTTATACTTCGAACATATAAATCGCGCGGAAAGTCTCTGAATTCGTTCCAGTTTATCTATTAAATCCTTTTGGTGGGGGCTCCAGGCAGCACAAGCATATTCTAAAACAGGGCGCACAAATGTTTTATATGCAAGCAGCTTGACGTCTTTCGTAGCATTCGGTAATTTAGCACGCAAGAAACGCAGTTTTCTGTAAGAGGCACAGCATACATTCTCGACATGTGCACGCCATTTCAAATCATTCGTAATATGCACTCCCAAATATTTAAATGCACACACCTGCGGTAAATAATTAGGTCCAATGCTGTACGTAAATGGTAAAACGTGTTTCTTGGTAGTTATATGCGTATATGTTGTCTTAGAATAATTTATTTTCATCTCCCATTTATCGCACCATGTTTGAAAATCATCAAGACAATCATTAATTACAATTTGATCATTCGCACACGTCACTGGGGCATAGATTAAACAATCATCAGCAAACAATTTAATTTTTACAGGAGGGTTAACAATGTCAACAACATCATTTGCCTTCCCTCAGATTTGCCTTCCCTCAGACAGCTCCTCCTTTTTTTTTTTTTTTCAAATCGGCCACATTTGGCTGGAAGTAATAAAACGTAGGAGGCGCTGGGTGACATTTGGAAGCAGTCTGGTAGTGCCGTCAGGAAATTTGAGCTTGTGCAGAATCCAGGGTCACTACCAGGTGGCAGCACCATATTATCTTCAGAGGCCTTCTTCGTGCATAGCGTCGTATTTCCAGCGCAGTGCATGAAACACCCGCCTTTTCGGTCCTATTTTAGGCTAACCGTAAGAAACACTAAGGTCTTTAGAATTACGTTTCTATCTATTTTCTAGCAAAGGAACACACCGCTTAATATTACGTCTTGATGTTTCGCCTCAGATACATGTAATATTCAATTTGAGATAAAAATGTTCACAAGTATGAACGCAGCCACCAGTTCAAGATAGTTGGGCGTTATACTTTGACCGAGTAGCTGAATTGTATGACAGACAGGCAAGAAAATAGGCAGACGAAAACGTGTCGCCCTGCACACTAACCCTCCGCACTGGGGAGGACGTAGGTCCGCAGGTTGGAAGTGAAATGTTCAGGGACGCTTTACTTACGTACAGTGAAGTGGCTAAACACTACCAGTTGAGTAGGTGGTCATTTGCTCCTCCGCACAACAAGTTGTCTTGACATCAGGCAATCACGTTTAGAATGCTACAGACCAGTTCCTATTCAAGCCTATTTTTCCTCAGCATAGTCGCTTCAGAAGGTTCTGACTCTACCTGTCCTGATTGTGGTGAGGTTAGTGACTTAGCACATATGCTCTGGCAGTGCTCCTCGTTACGGGCCCCAAGTCGGCTCACAAA
The DNA here is from genome assembly GCF_013339725.1 of Rhipicephalus microplus. Classification (NCBI taxonomy): domain Eukaryota; kingdom Metazoa; phylum Arthropoda; class Arachnida; order Ixodida; family Ixodidae; genus Rhipicephalus; species Rhipicephalus microplus. Next base: position 77,060,245 of record NC_051171.1, read on the forward strand.
AGAAGATTGGGACTCTGTCTTACGAAGTTCAGAGTCGACTACAACTATGGGCTGTCCAGAGAGCCCACGATGCGGTGGTGAGGCTAGGCCTCCCCGTTCCTTCGTGGGAGCGGCCCACGACGTTTCTCTAAAGGAGCAGCGTTTCCCAGGACCCAATAAAGTTCTTTGTCTCTCTGTCTGTCCGACTCACTATGCTGCTGCACTCTTCCCTTCCCCCTTTTTTGTCTTTCTTTTCTTTCTGTATTGCATTAGTTTTAAATGCGAATCATTTCTTAGCGAACCGCGGCGACTTTAAATCTATCTATCTATCTATCTATCTATCTATCTATCTATCTATCTATCTATCTATCTATCTATCTATCTATCTATCTATCTATCTATCTATCTATCTATCTATCTATCTATCTATCTATCTATCTATCTATCTATCTATCTATCTAGCTGCTTACGACCTTTAGCTCTCCTGGCGTTTCGATAATGGTATGGATAAAAACTTGGTATGGCATAACATGATTGAACGAGGAACATATTTGACTAGTCATAACATGAAAATCACGACATGAATGTTGTGAATGTCGTGATTTACACTTCATGGCCTTGCAGCTCTTTCAGTGGTTTCGTTCACATGGAATGTTGCAAAACTGGTAAGGTATGGCACGATTGCATGGCGAACACAAGCTGTAGACCCTATCAAGAAAATCATGCAATGTGTGTCATGTAACAACATGACTACATGCCACGCTCATAATGCGCTCGCGGCCGTTTTACTAGCATCACATATACCAAATTTGGTGTTACAGTACGTGAATGGATGACGAAGGTATGTGACTGCTGCAAACATGATAGTCATGGGATCCGTGTCATGTAACAACATGACAACATCTCACGCTGATGAGGCGCTGGCGGCCGTTTCGCTGGCTTCACATGTACCAAAGTCGGTATTAAGTGACGCAAACGGGTGACATAGGTAAATGACACATCAAAACATAATAATCACGAAATGCGTGTCATGTAACAACATCACTACATGCTACACTGATAATGCGCTCGCGGCCGTTTCGTTAGCTTCACATATGCCAAATTTGGTATTACGTGACGCCAATGGATGACGAAGGTATGTGACTGGTGCAAACATGACAATCAAGAGATGCGTGTCGTGTGAGGACATGACTACATTCCACAGTCAAGGCGCAAATACATTTCGACATGACACGGTGCGCGTGCACGCCGGCGTTCATTTCATCGTGTCACGCCGGCATTGCCACGCCGGGTGTCGGACCTGCCATAAACTCGCCGGCGCACACCGGGCGGCGTTGCATTGACGCATGCGCCTTTCAGCGCGTCTGGCGTGTCTCCGTCAAGGAATAAGGGAGACGCAGTAAATGCCACATGTCGCATTTCGCGCCGGTTGCCATCGGGCCGCACTGACGGACGCTGGTTGCGCCAAGCGTTAGACTATAAAGTGCTGGCATTTTGCTAACGTAGCGTCGCTGTGCCCAGCGTGCGCGCGCGTCAACGCTAGATTGGAGTATGTTGGGCCCTTCATGATGCGCTCGCGGTCGTTTTGCTAGCTCCACGTATACTAAATATGGTGTTACGTAACATCAAAGGAGGACGAAATATATGACTGGTGCAAACATGATATTCCTGACACGCGTGTTTTGTAAAAACATGACAACATACCACGCTCATAGCGTGCTCGCGGTCGTTTCGCTAGCTCCACATATACTGAATTTGATATCACGTGACGTGAATAGATTACGAAGGTAAACGACACATCAAAGCATGATAATCATGACACGCAAGTCATGTACGGCATCATTTATCTCCACCTCGTAATATTGTGCTGATTCTACATTGGCATATAAACATTTCTCATTCGTGCTTCGCATATAATTGATTCCCACAGTACGTGAGATCTGCCTTTTTTTTTTTTTTTTGAAAGGCGGAAATTCGGAAGATTCCACGTACCTGGAAATCAACGTTATGCGAAGAATGCGGAAGTTGACTGATATGTGGGATTTATCGTCCCAAAACCACCATATTATTATGAGAGACACCATAGTGGAGGGCTCCGGAAATTTCGACCACCTGGGGTTCCTTAACGTGCACCCAAATCTGAGCACACGGGCCTACAACATCTTCGCCTCCATGGGAAATGTTGGTACTCGGCTGCGGGTCACTAGTCGAGTACCTTAGCCAATAGACCACCACGGCGGGGCATGTGTAGGGAAGGTGACCATGTTGCGATTTCTTAATAAAGCGGGATGTCATAAAATGGCGCTAAATATATGTGCAAATCTTACACGCACAGACATTTGTTGAAGAGTTTCAGATGTTTATATAACCAGTTGTTTGCACTTGCGCAACGATGTCAACTGAAACATTCGTATTAGCAACACCAGAAGCTGATATAAAGCAGTGATGCTCGAGAGGACGCTGGACCTCGACAGTGCTACATAAATCAACTTCAGCGCATGCCAACTAACCACAATTGACGTAAACAGATGTGATGGCTGTATCGAAGGAGTACATTTGTAATGTTTATAAAAATGGGTAGGCAGCACTACACTATTGACGTCTCACGGAGGTTACCGTATATTTGAAAATTAGTTCCGAGAGCTGGCGTAGATTTGTTGTAAAATGCTCCAATACCACGCAGAAAGCTTGGTTTTGATTCGAGTTGAGACCCTGATATTTATTTTTTGCATTCATGAGGTCGACGCTACCAATGTCAGTATTTCTTAACGATCGCGTGTTATCGCTGCCCACGTGTGTTCTCATCGTTCCTGGGTGGATACTAGAGAGAGAAATAATTAAAAGGAAGAGACAGGGAGGTTAACCTAGACGAACTGGTTTGCTACCCTGTACGGGGGTGGGGAAAAGGGTCGGAAAGAGGATAGCTATAGAGAGATATAAAATAAATTAAAAAAACAAAAAACAAAAAACCTGGATACTAAGTTCCAATAACCTGCGCCACATACCCGCCCGTGGGTATGTGTCAATGTCTGGCTTGAAGTCTTTGAAGACGTACACGACGGGATTGCGACATTACTACTGTCTTGACCAGCATGTCATATTCGTCTAACCATCTTACCTTCCCATGCTAATTTTGGTTCACGCCAAGTTAATGGGGTGACCACGGAAGCACTCAAACATAAGCGGATAGATAGATAGATAGATAGATAGATAGATAGATAGATAGATAGATAGATAGATAGATAGATAGATAGATAGATAGATAGATAGATAGATAGATAGACAGACAGACAGATAGATAGATAGATAGATAGATAGATAGATAGATAGATAGATAGATAGATAGATAGATAGATAGATAGATAGATAGATAGATAGATAGATAGATAGATAGATAGATAGATAGATAGATAGATAGATAGATAGATAGATAGATAGATAGATAGATAGACAGGCAGACAGGCAGACAGACAGACAGACAGACAGACAGACAGACAGACAGACAGACAGACAGACAGACAGACAGAGAGACAGACAGACAGACAGACAGACAGAGAGAGAGACTCAAATTCGCTGAAGTTCTATAAGAAATGTTTTGCAATTATTATATTTCTTATTTGATAGTTTCATAGCAGCTCACAGTGTATTACCGAAGACTGTGTATAATTGCGTCTAGTGTTTGGAGAAATTATTCTGACACGATTTCGAATTTTTTAAATACAAGTGTTTCTATTGTTGTTGAATCAACTTTCCTCGGGCAGAATTTCTGTATTCAAGTATTGCCAGAAACGGTATTGTCTTTAAAACTTACACCATTTTCCACTGCCTTAATTTACCACTCTAAAAAAAAAAGAGGAGCGAAAATGTAGAAATAGGCTCCGTTTCTCTTTCGGCGCAGTGACTTTCTCTCTTTCGGGCACTTTATCCGTCGTGCCCTCTCACGGCAAGGACCAAAGGATCAACGTTTCTCAATCAGTGTTCAAGTTTCTCCTCAATGACGGGAGTCTTGCCTGCGCTCATGCTCACGCTGAGTCTAGCTGGCCGCGGCCAGTCGCGAGCGATTACTTTTACCTAAAATTGACGCAAACAATGCAGGAGCGACGTTTTTTTTTATTGAGGTAGAGTAAAAGTCTCTCCTTTTTTTATCGTCATGCACTCGCCCGATGCTCCGCACACTTCCATCTGTGTCTCGCGTTGTTTCATACTACCAAGTTGTCACGTATACAAGGAGCTATGCTTCCCCAAACAGTCTTGCTTTATCGATTACCTTAGACTGTACACATATAATGGATTTTTTCGGTGTCGACATATTTGGTAAGCTTACACATTTTTAGTTCCACACGGCACATATAGCACTTAGTAATTCAACGAGGCGCATAAAACAGCATCACACTTAATTTTTCAACATTCTAGGAAACGTGATAGCACTGTACGGTCCATGCGTGAAAGCACGGTCATATACGATCGGCGGAGTTATACGTGCCGCTACCGCCATATGGGTGTTCTTTGCATTTTTTTCCCATTCGAATACGGCCGCCGTGGCCGCAAGTCGAACCTGCGTGAAAGCACAAATGGAAACACAAAACGGCAGGTAAAAGCAAAAATGGAAACAGGCTGCGAAGTTTCACCGAGAGTTTCTTTGCCAGACTGGGTTACAATCATCAGAAACGTTTTAAACGTCATCGTAAGTACACTTCTGTGAAAAGGAAACCAATGACTTCTGTCAGTTAAATCAAGTTCTCAATCGCATGCGTTTTGCATTGCCCATGCCAGCATTGAGAGGTAGGGCGGAAGTACGCACACATGCAGTATGCCTTTCTCGTCCATGATTCTCCTTTGTCGCTAGAAACTCAACACAATATGCACTTTAGTAACAGCTGTGCACAGCAGGTAAATACTAACACTTTCACTCACATTTGTGAAAAGAGTATTCCAAATCCAAAGTAATAGCTTAGTCCCTAATAGCATAATCCAAAATATTGAAGGACTATGGTAATAGTAACCACCACAGCCACAGCGCTAAAAACACAAATGTGGCACACACAATGACTGCAAGTTGACAAGCGAGGCGAATCGCGAGACGCATCTGAAGCAGAGGTGTATGTTGGCATAGCATGCTATAACGTTATAGTAAATTTGCGCACTGTAGCGCTTGTTCCTCCACTCAAGTATTCGAGCTGCCGCGTTGACAACAGCCACTGCCATCGCTAACGGAAGAATAGCGTGGGTTTGAGGTCATCTCTTATTTATCTCGCACGGCCCTTGTTGTAACGTACGTATACACTGCTGAGAGGGTCGTTACCGCATCAAAAACATTGTCATTGAAGGCTGGCGGCGTACTATATCCATGCCTAACGGTCACACTTGTGGTAAGCACGTAAAAAGAATAAAAGCAAACGTTAACACGAAACAGCTAAACGAGGTCGACGTGATTACATAACACATACCACGACGGAGACCAAGTCTGGCTTGCATGCTGCGCCATCTCCTAGTAACAAGTGGAAGAATAGAAACAGACGTGACCTCTAAAATAGCAAGCGCGCAGCAAGCGCGTGCCTTCTCAGAGGCTTCAAGAAAAAAAAAAGTCTGCATATCCCATGTGCCTGGCGATCGACGTTATGCGAAGAATGCGGAGGGAAAGTGACCGTCACAGTTACTTATGAGCCACACGTCATGAAATGACACTAAATATATGTACGAATGTTGAACGCACAGATTCATGTTGAAGAGTTACAGATGTTTATATAAGCAGTTATTTGCACCTAAAATTAATCTGCCAGAAACGAAAGTAATGTACAACAACCTTGGAAGAGAGCAGCGCTTCAAGAAAAGTAATAGTGCACCTCAAGTTGTAAAAGAGTATGTCTATTGAGGCAGGTAATAGCCGCAGAGCCAAACCACGAGATCGAAGTAACTAGAAGAATAAAAATGCGGTGGAGCACATTTGGCAAGCACTCTCAAATTATGGCAGGTAGATTGCCACTATCCCTCAAGAGGAAGATATATAACAGCTGTATCTTGCCGGTCCTTTGCTGCGGAGCAGAAACCTGGAGACTTACAAAGAGGGTTCAGCTTAAATTGAGGACGATGCAGCGAGCAATGGAAAGAAAAATGGTAGGTGTAACCTTAAGAGACAAGAAGAGAGCAGAGTGGATTAGGGAACAAACGGGGGTTAAGGATATCATAGTTAAAATAAAGAAGAGGAAATGGACATGGGCCGGCCATGTAGCGCGTAGACAAGATAAGCGCTGGTCATTAAAGGTAACTGACTGGATTCCCAGAGAAGGCAAGCGGGTTAGGGGGGACAGAAGGTTACGTGGGCTGATGAGATCAAGAAGTTTTCAGGTATTAATTGGCAGCAGCAACTGAGTTAACTGGCGGTACATGGGAGAGGCATTTGTCCTGCAGTGGACACAGTCAGACTGATGATGATGATAATGTTTGCACTTCATTGATTGGTTGATTGATTGATAATGTGGTGTTTACCGTCCCAAAACCACCATATGATTATGAGAGACGCCGTAGTGGAGGGCTCCGGAAATTTTGACCATCTAGGGTTCTTTAACGTGCACCTTAATCTGAGCACATGGGCCTACAGCATTTTCGCCTCCATCGAAAATGCAACCGCGACAGCCGGGAATCTACCCCGCAACCTGCGGGTCAGCAGCTGAGTACCTCAGCCGCTAGACGACCACGATGGGGCAATGTTCGAACTTGCGCAAACATGCCAATTGGAACATGCGTATAAGCAACACCAGAAGTTGATAAGAAGCGCTGATGCCCGCGAGGATGCTGGCCCTGGACACTGCTACATAAATCAACTTCAGCACATGGCAACTAACCACAATTGACGTTAACCCGACGTAATGACTGTATCAAAGGAGTACATATGTAATGATCATAAAATTGGGTAGGCAGAACTGCAACCACTATTAATGTTTCACGAAGATTAGCGCCTATTTGAAAAGCAGTTCGGAGACCTGGCGTAGCTCTGTAGTAAACCGCTTCATTGCCACGCAGAATTGTTGTGTTCGGTTCCAGCTGGGACGCTGACATTTTTTCTTTGCATTTATGTGGGTGACGCTACCGATGTCAGGTATTTGTTATGCTCGCGCATTCAAGTTTTTCATGTGTGTTCTCGTAGTTTCTGGGTAGATACTGAAATGTCAATCACCTGTGGCACATACCTCCATACCTGAGGCACAAAGCCATCCGTGGGTATGTGCCACTGTCTGGCGGGAAGTGTTTGACGACGCACGCGACAGGATTGTAGCATTCTTCGTGTCTTGACCAGCGCGTCATATTCGTCAAACCATTTAACCCCTTTTGGAAATTTCGGTTCTCCCCAAGTTAAGGGGGTTACCACGAGAGCATGCAAACGCTGCCACGGCGGACCCCGGACAACCCTCACGCCGCCGCCGGTCAAAACCACCTTGGCGCACACCTCTAGTTTAACCAGGTGAAAGCTGAACTTTTGAACCACTCGCGCCGTTCCTCATAGTAACATCCGGCGTTTCTTTTTTTATTGCGAAGTATTTCTTAGCAAACTTCGGTGACTTTGAGCGTATCTATCTATCTATCTATCTATCTATCTATCTATCTATCTATCTATCTATCTATCTATCTATCTATCTATCTATCTATCTATCTATCTATCTATCTATCTATCTATCTATCTATCTATCTATCTATCTATCTATCTATCTATCTATCTATCTATCTATCTATCTATCTATCTATCTATCTAACCACCTACGACTTCTAGCTCTCCTGGCCGTTTTGATTATGGTATCAATACCACACATGGCATGGCATAACATAAAGGCATGACAAGCATATTTGACTAGTCATAACATGACAACCATGACATGTACGTCATGATTTACATTTATTGGTCCTGCTGCTCTTGCGGTGGTTTCGTTCACATGACATGTTTCAGAACTGGTATGGTATGACATTATTGCATAGCTAATACAAGCGACAGACCTCAACATGAAAATCATGACATGCGTGTCACGTAACAACACGACTACATGCCACGCTCATGATGCGCTCACGGCGGTTTCACTAGCGTCACATATTAGGTACATGCAATAGTGGCTCTAACTGTTTCGGGTACTGCTCACACTCCTATAACGCTTTAAAGCGTAACACATTTGCATTGCGCGAATACCTGCTAAAAATTGTACTTTGCGAGAATGTGTGTCTGTTTTACTCCCATTTACTAAGCTTTCTCGCAATACTTTGCACATGCTTCATCGTAGCCCTTAGCTGAACGCGTACTTCTGTAGGATCACTTCAGACACTGGTCATTAAGCGACTCTTTTCATATAATTTTCGACGTGTTGAGAAGATGGAGCAGACAACAGAAGCAATAGAAAAAAACTATGAGTGTAGTCTTTGCGAGAATTCTGAGGCGTGGACAAAGTGGAGTAGAAGCAATAGAACACGTTTCGGGGAGAGTTTCTACCCCAAGATGACTGTCAATGAAGGTTGCTTTAACAGACTCTGCTTTAGTTTAGCGCTGAGAAGATTTGTGGTTTTTTATCTAAGCAGCAGTCAACTTTGATCAATAATATCCCAAAAATCCTATTACTCGTGCGAAAACCTTCCCAAACGACTGGAAACATGCGGAAATAATAATGATTCCAAAGTCTAGAAAGGCTCCAAGCATGGAAAATTTATGACCCATTTTGTTGACCTCATGTTTGAGAAAAGTATACGAGAGGATCTGCTTCACAGGCTGAAGACCCACATGGAAGACAATGAACTCATCCCGCACACCATGTTTGCCTTCAGAAAATGCCTCTCAACCCAGAACGTCCTCCTACAAATCAGGGAGGAGGTGCTCACCGATGTCTCAAAATATGGCGAAAACGAATTACTTCTACTGGATCTTAAGGCTGCTTTCGACAATGTCAGTCATGAGGCTGTGCTAGATGGGCTTAGCGAATGAGGTTGTTGAAAAAAAACATACAACTACATCGAAGCTTTTCTCATTAACAGAACCGCCACAATCGGTACAGGAGGCATCCGCAATGATGCGTTTAATTCGCCCACAAAAGGAACACCCCAAGGTTCTGTGATATCGCCCATGCTGTTCGACATCCTTATGATCGGCTTAGCTCTGAACCTCGAAAACATTGAAGGACTCAGACATGCCATCTACGCAGACGATGTTACAATCTCGGTGACAAGAGGATCTCTAGGACAAAAACAAAATCTTCTGCAACGCGCAGCAGATACAGTTCACGACTACGTGCGTCAATGCGGCCTCGTCTGCACTCCAGAGAAATCAGAAGTCCTGAGAGTGTACAGACGAGGATACGATTTTCAAAACTCCATATACGTCTATACAGGGGGAAGAAGATTCCAGAAGTGTTCCAAATTAAGATTCTCGGCATCTGGATACAAAGCAACCGTCGTGTAGACCACACCATCTGACAGCTGTCAAACACTACAGCGCAGAGCACTAGGATGATCACCAGAATCTCTAACAGAAGACGGGATATAAAGGAGGAGGGCACTTGAAGAATTGTACAGGCCCTTATGGTCAGTAAGATTGTATACAGTGTCCCCTACCAAACACCGCTCCCACAAGAAAAAGAACAAAACAGGCAATCCTTAGAAAAGCCTACAAATGCGCCCTTGGTCTACCTGCCAGCACCTCGACAGAGAAATTCCTTAAACTTGGGATAAACAACACAGTGCAAGAGCACATCGAGGCGCATCTTCTTGCGCGGAAAATTAGACTACTGCTGACTGCTACGGGCAGGACACGTTGCAGAAATTGGGCATAAGGAATGCTTGCGGAGAAATCAATAACACGGCGAGCATACCAAAGGACATTCGCCAGATCATTGAAGTCAGCCCCATACCTTGAAACATGCATCCAAAAATCCACAAGGCTCGAGGAAAAGCCAGATCAGAAGCGCAAGAAAACAATTTCAAGGCGAGAGCCGACGTATTGTACGTTGACGCGGCCACATACAGAAAGAACTCCGGGACAGTTGTAAGCGTTGTTGATCACCAACTTAGGGAAGTCAACAGCGCTTCGATCAGGAGCAACGACATCGCCGAGGCTGAGGAAGTAGCGATCGCGCTCGCCATCACGCACCAGAGCGAAGAGTCTACTACAGAAACAGTTTCTGACTCGCAAGGAGCGTGTCAACGGTACAACAGTGGACGCATATCCAGTGCTGTCATCCGCATACTCAAGGATGGAAAAATACTTCTCGAGCTGCTCCATTACGTGCACGTAATGGAGCAGCTCACGCGCACGTACATGCACACCAGGCCATAAAACTGTGACAGGGAACCAGCGTGCCAACGCCACTGCTCAAGAATACGCCGACCGGGGGGCGCACAATGACGAGCAACCAACCACAGTTACTAGACGCTATGGAGCAATTTTAGAACACCAGAGAGCCCTGAGGAAGATATACCTCCTCCCCGCAAAGACCTCAGCAGGGAGCAGTCGGTTGCCTGGAGACAGCTGCAGACTAATACGTACCCCAATCTCAGTCTTCTGATTAAAATCGATTCGTGAATATACGCTAACAAATTCCCGCTATGCAGAGAAGGCCCCGCACTTTACCACGTGACATGGGCCCGCCAACACACACAGGCAGTGCCAAGAAACTGTACACCAACACCAGAGCAGTGGGAGGCTGCGCTGTCCGGCTCTAGGCCTGAAGAACAGCTCAAGCTGATCGACAGAGCTTGAAAGATGGCAAAGGCCACAGAGGCCCTGGACTAAGGGCTTCACCTACACCAGAAAAATATCTGTGATAAAGTTTTTCATTCATTCATTCATTCATTCATTCATTCATTCATTCATTCATTCTGCGTGAGAAAGTTGGGAAAACTGTTGAGAAGAACACGCGCTGTACGTAAGAATATTTGTTCAGAGGGTATATTCTTTTCAAAGACATCACCTGATGCGTGCAAAAGGTATTTCAACCATTAAAAGCACAAGGAACAGTATTTTTTGCTTTTGAACTGTAGTGTGGTAGCTATCCATACTTTGAAATTAAGTTAACTTGAGCGAAAAAAGCCCCTACTGCAGATGGGGCCTGAAACACCCCTAAAAGTGAGCTACGAAGCAGGGCTTGCACGAATAATTGGAATTGGCATGTCAGAGAGAGAAAAAAAGTACACGCAAAAACACGCACTCACACACACACACACAGGCACACACACACTGTCACACAAAAGCACACTCAAACACAAGTTCACACACCCACGCACGAACGCAGACACGCATACGCACATGCGCCAAAGGCGCGCGCACTCACGCACACGCAACACACAAAAGAACTTGAAAGAAAGCTAGGTAGTGCAATAAAAAGAAGTTCTTGCCGCTGCTCGTAGAGAAAAGAAAAAGCGACCCTACCGAGCTCTTTCACGAAGACGGAGGCTATCCGGCTGGAAATCCGAGAAAAATCCCCGTCTAGTACGCCCTCGCTCTGGTAGATTGGTTCGCTGGAAGTTCTGTCCTTCCTGTTCGAGTCACCTGGGACTCCGTGGAAGCGACTCGATCTTTCACGTTAAATTGAACGCGATGGGGCCAGTATGGTGTATAAAAGAAGTCCGTGGCCATCTATGGGAGTGCGAGGGGAAATCTAAGTTAACAAGATAGGAAGAAAGTAAAAGGGAAGGCGGGCACCTACTAAATGGAACCGAAGGAACGGGACTATAGGCACATGAGACGGAACGAAGTCATCATTAGAGATGTGAAACTTGGCCGCTGCGGCAGGTGGCTGAATTGAAGCGCCGTTTTTTCAACTCGTTCGCTTACTTAACATCCGCCGTGTGGAAGAGCATACATTTTTTGTCCGCTTGTGGAAGCCTTTTCTATTGATAAAGTGAAAGACATGCGCTCGGAGACGTGCTGTACAAACCGATAGAGTCGAGTTACTTTACAGCGCCGGGGGATTTTCTAAGCCTCATGAAACAGTGCAACAAACAGAAAGGACTTTTCGGTGAGGTCATAAGCGAGAGACAAATACCAAGTACTGAAAACAGATATATACTTGGCCATATAATTAAGAGGCAAGAGCCACAGGTACACAACTCAAGAATTTCATGGTTCTAGTCTCCGCAACAACTTGAAAGCGAGCGTTCCCGACCAAGCAGGTTTGATACTTTTGTTGCACACTAATGTCTAGCGGTCAGTTAGTCCAGTTCAGCTAGTCCAGTCTAACAGTACAGTTCAGTAAACCTCTTTTCAGTTATAGATACTGCAGTCGTATACAAGAATGCTAAGTATAGCCTCCGCTTCCATGACGTATCGGCACTGCCCTGGATCGCCTACGACTTATGACTGCTTACAAAAAGCTCTTTTTTGTTCCGAATTCAGCAAGCGTCACCGGCCCCATGTCGTAACCATGTACGTGCGGTCATGACGACGGGCGATGCGGATCACCGTTGCTAGATGGTCCCTAACACATTACACACAGGGTGCGAGTCGCACAGGAGCTCCACTTGCTAGACTCGGCATGAAGTTTTTCGTTAACGATAATATTTATTGCCATCATACAGGGATACATCACAAAGCTTTGAAAGAGCTTTATAGTTTCGTTGAAGAGAACAACACTTGTAGAGGGAACCACGTCAAAAGTGAAGGTGGTGCTTGTGTGTCGGCCTTGTTAAAGCGTGAAATTTTGAACTCTGTAAATGCACAATTGTAATCAGTTGTCCACACTTGGTTCATGAAAAGGCGTAGTTTCCAACAAGAAGCAGCGAAAAGTGCTTGATTTACTTTGTCTCGTAAAAAAACGTTAAGGCAGCTTTGCCCAAATAGCGTGAAGCCCGCCCCCTCTTCCTCCGAAAACAAAACAAAAACAAGCGTATGAAGCTCATCAATATTTCTTGTTTCCTTCAGGTTTTCGTTTTATTTTCTTCTTTTTATCTTTCCCAGTTTTATAGTTTTTCTCTTCATCTTTCTATCTCTTTTCTTGCCATTTTTCTTCCGTTTTTTCTCCGTCGACTTCCCGCTTGCTTCCTTTTTCAGTGTTTCTACCTGGCTGGTGCTGTTTCCCTAACCATAACAGTAATGTCCGCAATTATTATCACCACCAAGGCTTGATTGATATATGGGGTTTAACGTCCTAAATCCACCACAGGACTATGAGAGACGCCTTAGTGGAGGGCTCTGGAAATTTTGACCACCTGGGGTTTTTCAACGTTCCCCCAAATTTGAGCTTATGGGCCTACAGTATTTTCGCCTCCATCGAAAATGCAGCCACCGCAGCTGGGATTTGATCCTCTGGCCTGCCGTTCAGCAGGAGAATACCTAACCCACTAGACCACCGCGGCGGGGTACATCACCAAGGCTATTGAAGAACAAGATGAAGAAGACTTCTCCATGGCGTGAGAGTGCGTTCAATACGCTACAGCTGGCTATGTTACACGTGGTTGCGACAGCATATGACAGCCCAGCCCACTGAAGTGGTTACCACTTAAAAAAATGGTGCCAAACAGAAAGGCAGAGACTCTTTGATTCTGGTGATTTTCAAGTAACACAGTCAAACAGTCATAATTAGACGATCTGAAGAAGAGGCGAATGCATTTCACTGATAATGTGTTTCGAAGTGTGATAATCCTGAGTGAAAATTTTATGGGTCAACTTAATAATTACAAGATGACGTCATTTATAGAAAATTTTGATCTCCGTCATTGATTTGTGAGGACGCTCGCTAATACTCCCAGTGGTACACAATGAACCGCAGTAGGGATGGAGGGATTTCAGCGCCTGCTGCTAATGCAGAATGTACTGAATTCTATTTTCAGTACCACAGTTTATTCTAATGGAAAAAAGTTACCCGGACTGTCCGCTCAGTTTTGGGGATACTCAAGACTTGAAAACATTTGGCTTCATGGTTCCTTCCTATTTTTTCACACCCCTTCCATTCTTCCTCAGTCATGCGTCTAGACCGGGCTACCTTACGGAGTGGGAATACTTGCTTTTGCCTCCCCAAAATACTGCTTGCACTTACAAAAACACACGAGAAAGTGGGATGTCACGCGACCACTCTTGAAACATAGCTGGCTTAGTATTCCTAAATGAAACGATACACAAATGTATATCAATAAATTGATAGAGCCTGCACCTTTCCTCCCCACGGTATAACAACATTCAGAATTGATAGCATAAATAAATAAATAAATAACAAATAGGCATATTTAGAAGCTTAAGTTTGTAAGAGCCTCATTAAAAGTATAAAAGGTAAGAGGCACTTTAATGGCTAAGTATAATGTGCAAATTGCGGAGTTGTAAAGCAAGCGCCACGACCAGGCAGAAGCAGATAGAGTTTTTCGTCTGTTTCAACACTCTTCTTTCAGTCCAGTTTTTTCTTCGTCTCTTCATATATTGCCATCTTTCTTTCCTATACTCTTCCCTGATATCCTCCTAGCCCTAAAATTCATTCTCATCACGCTCACTCATCTTTAGCACTCCTTGCTTTAGAATACGGTACGTGTTTATTCTGGGGTTCAAACTCTCATCTCCTTTTATACTTTCTTTCCCACCTCCTCAAGCTAACACTATTCTCTCTACTTCCCTTTCCCATCCCTTTGCTAAGCTTCAAAATACAAGGCTATGTCAGGCTCTACCATTACCTCCGGTATACTGTGCCTTCTCCTCCCCCTGCATTCCTCCTCCTCACCCTCGCATCACAGCCCCACGACTTTGCTGTGTTGTATACTATGTATTTCTTTCACTCTCTTTATTTGTTCCTCTCTCTTTCTTCATTTATTTTTTGTTAAGTGTTTCTTCGAATTTTTGTTGTCTTTTTATGCCTGTTTCTTTCTTTCCTCTTTCTGTCTATTTCTTTATCGGCATTCCTATTTGTTTTTCTTCTTTGTCTTTCCCTCTATTTCTGTGTTTCTATCTTTCTATCTCTTTCTTTTCTGTCACTTTCTCTCTCTTTGTCCCTAAGAACAAGAAATATCAACCCAACACGGCCGCCACATTGAGGGAGTGAATTCGACGTTGCGGCCACGTTGCTTGCTACCAGAGGTGCATGTTCTCTATCGCCCACATGAGTTATTGCATACCACGTGGGACAAATTGGCGCAGTGGGAGAGCGCACACTGGGCGCACTTGGTCATGACGATGAAGAAGGAGCGTGCCGTCTATGATGACAATAATTTCTTGTTGGTGGGACACGGAGTATATCGAAGCTTTAGCAGCACGTGCACTCTTAAAAATGAAATGCTACATAATACATGGATTGTCGAAAGGAAGTTAACATATACGTATCCATGTTTTTCTCCGACTAAGAAATCAAGTTTTCGTGCGCACTACATACTTGTTAGAACTAGTGCTGTAATTAACTATCATTCTAAATTCTAAGCATAAAAGTTTCGATTTTGTGTATACCGCGTAGCAAACCCGAAATTGGCCAATTTTGGAATCAGCAGTATTAAAAAGGGAAATGATTTAAAGCGTAGCGCTTATGTTCGTCCTGAGAAGGTATGGAGGACCGAGCTGTTACACAAAGGTAAAAGGCAAACTGCACAGAGAAGACCTCTCACGCGTTGGAAAAGTATTCAGAAAATATAGCAAATGTTTTCTTGTTTTCTTTCTGTTCTAATATATTAGAAAGGAGAAATAATGAATGACATATATTTCATGCCGGCGAACACAGAACCTCATCTCCTCTCCAGGCCAATAGCCTGTGTATGAAATTAGGGAGTGGCAAACTGAGATGACCGAGTTCGCTAATTTAGTTTTTTGGTAAGAAACGCAACCGAATGGAATCATTTGACAAACGCACAATAGTCAAATGTACATAAAAACTTGATGCATGCCCAATTTTCTTTCCCTTGTTGCCCACTCCCAGCGGAAAGTGCCTCAAGGGAATACGGGGATAAGCTTTAGAAGAATTACAAAACAAAGTGATGGCTTTCATGAAACCCCTAAAGGTAGCACTCGCGCGCCATTTGTCAACGAAAATCAATAAGCTTCGAGGGGGCCTCAATACCTCCCCCCTTCCCCGTTCACGCGACAAAGGCAATACATTTCAGAAGTGAAATGGCGGATTGCTGTACTAAGTGCTTTTCAGCTTTTCCCATCTTGTCAAGGACGCGCTTCCCATTTCCCCTTTGATGGAAGCAGTTTTATTTGGAGCACGTGGACGGGAAAAAGTAGGTTACAAAGTCAAGACTTCGCTCCTGGGCGCTGCAAAAAGGTGAAGGCTGTATTTTCCGACTGAATAACAGTTCACACAACACATGTGGATACGCGCACTGTGGCATGCATGTAAGAATGTAAAGAAAAAAAATAGCTTTCCGTTAACAGCAAGCGTGTTACGCTAGGGAGACATTTATCCCCCCCCCCCCACTCTGGGGAATTCAGAGGAAAAAAGTGAGTACAATGTTTGTCGAGGTTCAATGTAACAATAAACAAAACAGTAATATACTCAAAGTTTCTGCAGAATGAGCTGTTGTTTTTTGTCAGAAAGGCCAAGAGAAAGATTGAGACAGAGAAGAGGAAAGAAGAAAAGAGGTAGAGTGAAGACTTTCAGGTTTATATATTCAATATCAACCGCTTCTTTCACTCTATCACCTTGTCCAACGGTGCGCCTTGAGAGAGCATCCTGGTTCATAATCGCGAAGATGGCAAGTCGAGCGCGAAGCGGCTGACGCATGCCTTCACGCTGGCGAGCTACGAACTTTGCGAGGCGGAGTCTGCCACGTCTTTGCCAATTGTCGCACAGGTTGCAAAATGACTGCATACGCCCACTACCTCGTTACTGAGATTTTGACCTTTGCATCTACACTCGCGAAGCCATCTAACTGATTTTTGTAGTGCCATCGGCGTGCGCAGGACTGTTAATTACGAGGAAACGGGATGTGAAGGTTCACTCCCCCCTCCTTCTTTAACCCGCGTCAGCTCACTGAGGCAATGCGGTAAGACAATTTTGAGGTAAGACAATGTTAATATTATTAGGAACATGGGTATTAGCAACCCCAGAAGTGGCAGGCTGTTGCTTAGCGCTACTGCTCGCGAACATAGAAGCACTGGACACTGCTATATAAACCAACATCAGTGGATGGCGCTTAACTACAGCTGACATTAATCAGGCGGGACGGCTGCATCTTACGAGTACATAAGTAATGCTTATAACATTGGGTAGCCAGCACTGCAACCACAATTGACCTTTCACGAATACTTCGTATACATAGGGTCTGTTTCCAAAGACGTTCGGAGACGTGGCGTGGCTCTGTGGCAGAATACTTGATTGCCACACCGAATGTTATAATTCCTCGCGACATGACACCTCGGGATTCTCACCTTTTATCTGCTTTATGGTCAGGACCCCATATTGCCATTTGAAACCACCTTATCTTTCAAGCCATCTGCTTCCGAGTACGCTTGCGAAGCCACTGATCAGGCTCACATGGCTCGTAAAGTTGCCCAGTCTCGTCTCACCAGGTCACAGGATATGCCAAAAGACCGCTACCACCACCGGCATCGTAATATAACGTTTGCCCAAGGTGACCGCGTGCTCCTCTGGTCACCGTGTCGCCGTGTAGGTCTCTCCGAAAAACTTTTGTCCAGATACGCAGGACCCTATTTAGCCTTCCGTCAAGTTAGCGACGTAAACTACGAGATAGCGCCATTGCACTGCAATACGTCACCAAGTTCGTCACTTGTTGACATTGTCCACGCTTCGCGCCTGAAGCCCTACTTCTGTCACACTTCTCTGGACTCACGCAGAGACGGCACTCCAGCACCCAGGGGTCCTGTTACGGAAATGAAGTAAAGGAAGAGGAAGGACACAATCAGCTGAGAGGTGCGCGAGCTTGCCAATCAGCCATTGTGACTCTTGCCTGTGGCTTTTCCTCTGTAAAATCATTTTGTTCAGAAGTCACCGACTCCCTAACGTGTTTATTCTTTTCGTTCATCGGGTTAACGTTGCTGATGTTGGTTTTACCAATCACTCTCGCATTTCATTTACCAATGTTGGTTCTCGCTGTTCCTCGGTAGACGTAAACTGTTGAACATCTGTGGCACATATCCGCCTAATAGTGACACATACCCACCAGTGGTATATGGCTAATTGCCACAAGTGTCTAGGGTTTTACGACGTACACAGTGGGTATTGTCACATTGTTCATGTCAAGGCCAACGAGTCATATTCATCAAACCATATTACACTCTCAGCCTGATCTACGTTTACCCCAAGTTAATGTTGGTAGTCTCTAGAGCACCCACACGTAGGCGGATAAGATAGATAGATAGATAGATAGATAGATAGATAGATAGATAGATAGATAGATAGATAGATAGATAGATAGATAGATAGATAGATAGATGAGTGAAAGGGGCTTCAGTACGCAAAAAAATGCTGCGCATTAAAATACCACAGAATATTCATGGGGTGAATCATGATTAGTGGGCGAAGCTCCGGAGGTACATCGGTAAACCGTGAATACTCCGTGAATTCTGCCCAGTCGATCATCAAAGACGCGAAAAACACTGAATATATTACGACATACCCAGGCAGTGAATGATAATGAAGAAGCCTGCCCCGTCCATTCATCCGTCCGTCTGCCTATGCGTCCGTCTTCCTATGTTTCTGTCTCTCTGTTCGTCCGTCTGTTTGCGTCTCTCCATTCGTCTGTCCGCCTGTCTGTCTGTCTGTCCGTCCGTCCGTCCGTCCGTCCGTCCGTCCATCCATCCGTCCATCCATCCATCCATCCATCCATCCATCCATCCATCCATCCATCCATCCATCCATCCGTCCATCCATCCATCCGTCCGTCCGTCCGTCCTACTAAATCACTAATGCACGCGTCTCCTACGCATTGAAGTGGAGCGAGTACCACAGCGTCATCTGGGGAGCCTTCGGAGTACTGGCGGTGGGTACGATGGACGACGAGGGACTAGCCTACACCCTAAGAAGCTTCGCCTTTAAGGATTCAGCCAGCTCCATTTGACAGACACGTACAAAACGGCGAATCAGGGGCCGTGCAGTGGGGTTGAATGAAAAGAATAGATGTGGTATGAAGGGGGTAACTGAAGGAGATGGAGTGTCGGGAGCAGTAAGAGACATAGTGGTGTGTTGTAGGAGTAGTGATTAGTGCGAGAGGTGGAAGAAGTGGCATATATCCGTAACGGTATACACTCACTTCCTGTTGGTGAATCCGACTACGGTCTACGATGGTACCCGGACGCGAAAGCCTCGACTAATAACACATCGCTGAAAAAAATAAAAACAAGAGAAAAGAAAAAAAGTTTGATGCTTCTCTTCGTCATATATGAATGGGTGGAAAAGGGAGGTTAAGCGTGTCTTCACAAAGGTAACTGAATGTTCATTTCACATCTATATACGCTACGCCTATCTCTAGACTAGACGACATGCGAGATAGTTGAAACAAAGTGTCCACAGATATAGCACGTGGGCGGTGGCACTCGACTCGAATTTTGGCCGATGAATCGTGCTGCTATCTGTTTAATTCAGCATATGCACTTGGAGGCTAATTGATGTTTTTGCGTGTTGCACTTCGCAAATATTTTTGCGTGGGTGTTACGTCCTGAAACCGCTATATGATTACCAAAAAAAAACGCCATAGCTGCGGTTTTCGGAAATTTCGGCCACCTGGGTGTTTTCTACGCGCACGTAAATCTATATCAATGGGTATTCAGTATTATGTTTTTGTGCATGAGATATGATGGGCAGATTGCCTCAACTAACTTTCAACCTGAATTATTCCATCGTATTTGCAACTCCATCTGAGCGCTCACCACCTAGGGGCCGCGCCTGGAAATGGCGCTAACAGGGCGAGCCTTGAAAAGAGACGCTTTACCACGTTGCGCGTGTTAAAAAGCGGCCACATTGTTCTTTGACTTTTTCACCATGCCACACGCGTGATCCCGCAAAAGAAAAAAGTGATGTCCTGAGATCAGTGCGGTGTGTCGAAATGCGCGGAAGCGTGGTGAAAAGTTGGCAGCGTATCGTTCTATCGCTTTCTGGCGGGTGCAGATGACGGACGCTGGAGAACGGCGCAAATCAGAAACTTATGCATTGGAAACAAGGCGACGGACAGTAGGGTAGTGTGTTCTAATGACTTCGCTCGTAAAGAATAAATTCTCCTCAGTCAGAACTCTAGTATTATACCTGTGCCTATTTTTATCAATATCCGGGCTTCTCAGGCGTGTAGTGTTGTTTCGTTTATATAAACAAACAATGTAGGAACTTTTTTGCGTTATGTCCTTGGCTGTGTTACGTTGGCATCTTCGACATTTTGTGTTTCGCATGGGTGTATATACACGCAGACAAACGCCCGCGCGAAGGTCGCGCACGCGTGGCGTGCGTATATGATGTATGTTCGTGCATACACGCATCTTGACTGTGCATTTGATTGATTGATTGATTGATATGTTGAGTTTGACATCCTGAAATTTCCATATGATTATGAGAGACACCATAGTGGAGGACTCTGGAAATTCTGACCACCTGGGGTTCTTCAACGTGCACCCGGATCTGACCACACGGGCCTTTTCGCCTCTATCGAAAATGCAGCCGCTGGAGCCGGGATTTGATCCCGAGACCTGCGGGTCAGCAGCCGAGTACCTTAGCCGCTAGAGCACAGTGGTGGGACTTGTGCATTTGTAGCCTGTGTGCATATATCTCCTTTGCTTATCAACAAATCCCACCATCAAGCGAGTGGTCGGAAGCACGCGAACTTATTCACTAGAAACTTTATAACATAGATCGGCCGGTGAAGGGATGGGAGCACTTCCATTAAAATCAAATTTATGATTATCCTTATTAGTGATCGGGATGCGTATTCAACCTTTCACGGCACAACGGAACTCGGTGCGGTACAAGCAATCAGCAGTACGAGTTACAGCGTAGTTACCTCGTAAACTAATTAGGCCTTGCTTGCAGCAGGGTAGCAACGCAGCGCAAAAGTGCAACTTTCGGAGCAGCTTCTACTTTCGGAGGCCCAGTGCACACGAGCAGGCGCATAGTTGATCCTTCGGCTCCCTATAAAGGTTCTTCAACTTGAAGTAAATATGATGTGGTTCGCGGAAAAAGCTCGATGTTGGCACGCGAAGCGCAACTATTTTTTCTGTTTCGTCAGTAAAATATTTTGTGCCGATGACAAGGAGGGGGTCCATGGCCAGCACTCTTTTGCCTTCGACGAAGCAAGGCGATCCCACGCCAAAATCAAGAAACTTCAGCACAGCGCCAAGCAAAAGTGCCGCGTTGACTCTCTGAAGCGAAGATAATTTTTTGTTTTTTTGACCAGTGGTTCCAGCACACAGAAAGTTTGTTGAAGTTGCGAATAGGAGAAAGCTGTAGAGACGATTCTTAGGGTACGAATAAATGAAAGAGTAGTGGTGCACTCGCTGTATATTTACCTGTTTTTAGCTTCCTGTAAATCACATACCCCCCGTATGACGGTCCATTATTCACTTATTCTGATTTTGAAAATAGAAAAATATCGACACTTCAATAGCGGGAATTTACACTATCATCAAATGTTTAAATTGTATTTTTTCATGTCGTTTGATTCATACACACAAAGCTTTTAAAAGCAATCTGCTTCTCAGTTATCGTCATTGGCATCGTAATTTAAGAGCATAATTTTACATGGTAAAGATCAAATCCTCGTTAGATTAACACATGCACGCATATCGAAGCTTTTGTGATCGCATATCAAAACTTGCATGCACATCATTCGATAGTTTGCTGATTTTTTTTTTCGTTCTCATCACGATGACTTCGTTCAATTTATAAGTTTATAAACTCTGCAGAAAAGACTTTCACTGCGGGATAATCAAGCTCTGCAGCAGTGTTCTCCAAGTAGAGCTTTATTTATATTAATGTCTAAGGCATGGTTCATCCTGTAAGGACGGGGAAACAAATGAAGTTGTATTTGATGCAACTGCATGAAGCCTTTGAAGAAAGAGTTAAGCCCCCTTTACGGCACTAATCCCATCCTGTCACTTAGAATTTACTACTTCACTGTATAGACAGGGCCATTCATACAGCTTCAACTGACGCGTATTGTCTGAGACGCTGGAAGTATACCAGTAGGTTGTGACGGGAGGCAGGCTACAGAGAATTCGGGGGAACTTCTTAGTCAGGTAAGAAAGCTTTCTACCAGAAATAAAGCTAACACTCCGTGGTAGAAGGTCTCAGTGAACGAACACATTTCGAGGAACTACCCGAGTTAGACAAGTTTATTCGACGCCGCTTGTGAGTGCGAAAGACGCCTCGTAGAAGTTGTACGTTAAAGTTGTCTCGAAGAACGAGTGTCCCATCGCAACTTTGTGAGGATTAACGAGAAGGGTCGCCCCGACAATTTATTTATGTCAAGATGGTGTCTCTGCCTAATAGCGCCGGCAAATTATGTCTCGACCACTCGGTAAACTGCTGAAGATCGCACAGTAGGATGTCCGTCTAGCATGCCTCGTAGACATATTCACGTTTTGGTGGGTACCTGTCAGCTTACAGAGTTCTTTATTATTAACTAATTGAACCTAACAGCCTGAAAATAAATATCGGATACTCTCGTTCACTGGAGAAAAGAAGCGCCGGGATTGGTTGGCGCTACGCGCTTTTTTCCTAGTTGAAATCTTTCTGGTAAGTAGCGGGGACATCTTGTATATATTTATTGTGGGGCATATAGGGCGCATAGTACCACCTTTATTCTGCAATTGTTCTTCGTACCTGCACAATTCGAATGCCCTTTTTTCATTGAGATTTTTCAAAGAAACTCTCTTCTTTTTGAGTCTCATTAGAAGACCGAGGACTACACATATCGACATGCCCATTACAGAAATAACAAAAGCAGGACATACCAATCTTCACAAATGTGCAACTTCCAGATTTTAAGCAGGGACCAACGTATCGATGAAATATAAGCCACAATTCTTGAACAAAATAATAAAGCCGGACTTATGTCAACACCTTTGTTTTCGTTGTTGTTATCGCTCTATAATATATAAATTTCATTCTATTTTGCTTTTTGTTTGGCCACAAGAATGTGCGCGCTTAACAATTTTCGAAGTCATGTGCCGTAATATAAAATAATGTCCTATATATTTATGCATTTGCACGTGCACTGCTAAATTAAGTGTGTTTCCTTGTATACGTTTTGAGGGACATAATCACATCCATTTCTGTAGGCAACGCTCGCGAGCAGACGGCCGCTTCGGGTGGAGTTTGACGTCATCTCTCTTTTCTTTCTGAAATGTAAGCTTTATACAGCAGGATAAAAAATAGATCTGGTTCAGCTCAATCCGATATCGGTATCTTTCATGACCTCACTAGGTACCAAGTGCCTTATGTTGTTAAATAAAACATATCCTTCACACGATTTTGCTCATGCCATGAATAAGCTGTATAGGTCCCAGTACTCCTACAAACCACTCCGACTGTCCATAGTAATATAAAGACTACATGAATTGTACCTGAAAATTTATACTAGCCTAGGAGACGCCTTAAACAGATTTAGGATTTGATAGGAAACATGAGACACTCATTTCTTGTGCCGATGGTAAGAGACAACGAGTAGGTAGCTTGAGCTGTAGTTCCACATGCTGTTTGATTTCAAACAATACCAATACTAAATTTGCACTAGGTGTGCAAAAATACTCAATTATACATACCCACTTACATTTCAATGCGCTACATATTGTTGATTGTCCAAGTTGTATCACTTAATTGCTAAAAAAGGCGGCACTGGTCGCGTTTCAGCCCACTGGTTTAGTCGTGCCTGTGTGGCCTGAAACTGTTCTTCCTTGGCATGTCATGCGCTGATTCCAGTGTTTGTCCCCAGGCTTTGATTAGCATCATATCACCACCGTGTGGAAAAGAGGGGCAATCAGTAGTTGGGGAAATATCTTTCTAATATTTTCAGGGAGCTCCACTGCTCTGGTCCAGTTGCTAAGGTACTCGGCTGCTGACCCGCAGGTCATGAGATTGAATGTTGTAGGCCCGTGTGCTGAAAGTTAGGGCCACGTTAAAGAACCCCGGGGGGTCGAACGTTCCGGAGTCTTCCACTACGGCATCTTTCATAAACATATGGTGGTTTCGGGACGTAAACCCCACATCTTTAGTCAATATATTCAAAAAAAATATTTGTTTTTTTTTGTTTTGTTTTTTCTGCTTGCTTGATTCCTTTCTTAGAGATGTTTTTTCTACCTTCCTTCGTCTTTTCGTCCTTTTTCGGCGTTTGTGTGATTAAGAAACCGTCATATATTGCTTGCCCCTGCCTTATGTAATGCCCCCGGGCCCTTAAGGCTTCAATAAATGAAATGAAATTAAATTAAATGGTGCATAAAATAGAAAACGCTCAGGCTTTGTGGCGAACCTGTTCTTTATGTTTATTGAAGCCATGGCGCTGGAAAATGGGCGCCAAGAAGAACAAAGAACATACTCCGCTTCTTCCTCATCGGTCCTTTTGTTTTGAGCCCTACAACTTCATTGAAGATTGTGGAAGATTACTTTTCATTATGTGAGGTTCTGCAGGCTCAGATAGACAGAATATAGCAGCTGCGTAGGGTTCTCATGCTCTATCTATCTATCTATCTATCTATCTATCTATCTATCTATCTATCTATCTATCTATCTATCTATCTATCTATCTATCTATCTATGTGCATAAAGAAGCCATGCGGCATGAGCAGCTAGCTTCTCGCTGACTGATTTACTTGACATATTTTCCCCCAATGCCTAGGACCTGCTTGAAGTTTCCTACCTTTTTAAACCGTTCCATATATGACAAACTGAGAGATTCTGCCCCAAGACCGACGTTTCATACTTTTCATTTCATTTGCTCCTTTATCTTTTAGGAACCTTACGAAAACGAATGCGTTTCCGGTGATCGATGTACTAAATTGGAGACATAGGCCACGTGGCAACCATTCTTCAAGAGCGCTCTCATTATGAAGGCGGTCTCGAAGATGGAGGCTCCAATGCCCTTGTCCATTTCGAAATACCCTAATGGTTCTAGGGCCGGATATCCAACTATTACTCATCTTCTTTTTGTTTTGTTTGCTTCATGCACCGCTTACAAGAAGAGGTCTAGTCTGATCGACGTTTCCTTCATGATCCTCTAATGAGGAAAAAAGGTTCTGGTCTCAGAGACGATAAGACATATAGAAAAGCCGCTCTATTAAGTTCCGGCGCGCGAGGCGGGTGAGGGTACATATGGAGGAGAAGACTCGGAATTTCAAAATGTTGCCGCTAAAGTAGAGTTCACGTGATTCAGGTTTGGCATTTTGCGGGTGTGTGTGGGATTGCCTATTTACACCTTAATTAATATGAACATATTCGAGTAAACTTTCTGCGTGGGACTGTCGTTACTTGTTGTAACGTGTCCTGCCTCACAATTGGCGGTGCTTGTTAGAGTAGGATAGCAGGAGCTTGAAGGTAACGTTACACTTGCTGTAAGAGTCGAGCTTGAAGATTCAGCACAACCTCGGCCTGGGGAAAAACGGCGCCTGTGGAATAAGCACCACCACATTCCTTACGACTCTGAGAATGACATGTCTTGCTAATCTTTAAGTATATACTTACTGTATCTGTGACAATCTGTGATCCTTACCTGCATACGTTGTGAATGTACATAACATGTTTGCAGCATATGTCAACAGTACACCAAAATCACCGAATAATTGTTCGCACATATTCATCTTCTAAGTCGGCTTACAGTGCCTCAAATGTACCAGTGTCACGTGACAAATAAGTGGTACGCAGTAGATTCACACCCGCTGCTATCAACAGACAGAAAGCTTTGGCCTCCTTTGTAGAATCACTGTTAGAACACACAAGACATACTAACATAAAAACCACGTTGGTTTGTGAGGAACTGCGCCACTCCTTCAAGAGCGAATGAAAGCCGCTGAGCGTGCGCCGTAGCAAAAGCGACTTGCCAGAGCATTTGCGGGGCATATAGCGGATCATAAACACAGAATTGGCCCCGTTTTTCTCCGGTTTCCTTCATGCGTGACTGACTGAAAAAAATGGTAGCGAAATAATGAATTTGCTCCGGTACATTTCGGTTAGAGTGAGGTCATCAGAAAAGAGCGGCAGCGTCATCTCTCAATTTCTTCCAGCTGACATACCGGGTGTTCAAACTTAAGCTTTACGATTTTTTAAAATTAGGCGCTCAAAGGCACGTAAGAATCACTTGTGCAAATAAGTGGCCTAGGGACAGAAAGTTAGAAGATAGTTATTGCTATCATCAGCCCGATACACTAAAATTTAATAAGTAGCTTTTACTGGCGGCCGTAAGTTGGCATGTTTATAATGAAAATAAATGCAGGCAGTGGTGTTTGTACAGTTTTACTTGGAATGTTTCTTAGCACGTCTGTGCTTCGAGATATCCTCTTCCAAAGTTTAATTGTCTTTCGCATGATTACACATGCAAGAGGGTGAGGGTCAGCGCAAAGCTTCTTCCTGAAGTGACGCATCTGTTGTGTGCGCTGTTCAGTGTGTGCAGAGGGTGGAAGCGTATAGGCATAAGTGATACCAGTTAGACTTGCCTTCTCGGCCGTAGAAGTCACAAATCAAGGAACCCTTGCAACCATGTAACACACAACTGCAAAGCCTCTAACAATAGTGGCAGATACCAAGCCGAGATAATGGTGTGAGCGGGAAGCCAGTGCGCGTGCGTAATAATCACTTGAAAAGAGTCCGTGGTCATTGCTTGGGCTACACGAATAGCGTGACTGCTGATCTGCGAGTAATGTAACCTTTAGTAAAATCAAGAGCAACTACTCCACCCGTAATAACTTAAACAGTTTTATCCTTGCTAACGCATATATCCTGTCTACATAAGGTTATATCGGTCCTGCACCACTAATCTCATCAAAATTCTTCCTCTATCAATACGTCAATGCCCCAAAAAGTCTTTAAAATGCCTGCCTTCGGCAAAAACGTAAAGCATGAACCACTCTTGCATCGACTCGATGACTCGGCGCAGTACTTCTGCCGGAATACTCGCAAAGGCAGATGTTATTCTGTCCTTCATGTCATTAGCATTGATGGACTCTGTCACGTAAACTCGATATTTAACGTAGCCCCAAAAGAAAAAGCCGAGCGGAGAAAGGTCACGAGATCTTGTCTGCCGAAAGATCACTCCTTCGTGCCCTGTCCACTGTTGCGGAAAACGTCAGTCCAACTAGATCTTCACCCGTGTAGAAAAATGTGGTGGTGCTGCATCATGCTCAAGCCATAGTTGGCGCAGGTTTTTCAGGGAAAAACTGCAGACAAGGTCATCAATGAAAACACCTAATATTTCTTCTGTGTACATCTTTCCGATGGTAGCCCGACATAGCTGCGAGGAACAACGTACAGCAGCTGCCTCGACCTGACACTGGTGTCGTGTTGCCTAAGTGCATGGTAGCGACCACATTCTGACTTATGTTAGCATTGATGGTCAAGAGACTTCGTCCCCGCCGGTAAATTGGTATATAGACTGGACACTTTCTGAAGATCAAGTCAAGGACACGGGAAGAAATGATTCCTCGTGTGGGTTAGAAGAAGTAATTGCAGATGCAATGAAAAATTGTACGCGCCACTTCACACGCTAACAGAAGCGCAGGGGACTTCACATCGAATTAGAAAGGATGCGGGCGTTACGCAGACGTGCTGAGAGAAGATACAGGCGTACCAAGTCTATTCCTAATCTCCTAGTAGCAAGGCGTATGCATAAAAAATACAACGCCGAATAGACAAGGGGCAGGATCAAAGATGGAAAAGCTTTTGTGAGTCATTATACCCACGCAAGCCATTGTCTCATGTATGGACAACTCTACAGGGCCTTCGCTCAGGCGCCATGCAACGTCATCCCGTCAAGGCTCTCGCACTTCGTCTTAACCGCCGGGAAATTGACGTCGCAGAGGATTTTCACGCGAACATCACTGGTGGGACAGTCCTATTCTCCGATGTGCTTTTATGCGATATCCCCGGTTCACGAGATATAAGTATGGATGCTCCATTTTCTATGCAAGAGCTAGGAGCTGCACTGACATTGTGTAGGCGTTCTTCTTCACCAGGTCCCGATGGGATAACGTATATGGCTCTGCGTCACTTAGGCCAAGCAGCTAGACGACAACTGCTAAATTTATTTAATCGATCATGGGAAGATGACATCGTACCTCAAGAATGGAAACGGAGCCGTTTTGTTTCTCTTCTAAAAGCAAGGAAATCTTCTCTGGTGCTGACATCATACCAGCCTGTAGCCCTCGCCAGCTGCGTTGGGAAACTCATAGAGCGCATGATTCTCACGTGCCTGGAATGGTTCCTTCAACGGCACAACATTTACGCTGACTCCATGGCGGGATTCCGACAAGGCCATTAGTCGACTAACAACGTCATCGATTCGGTGTCATCAGTAGAACAGAAGAAATTTAGGAAACGACTAGCACTTGCGCTCTTTCTTGATGTGAAAGGTACATATAACATTTCCAATCAAGCTATACTAGACACACTGCTGTTAATTAACTGGGAGGGCGAATGTTTCGATGGATCCGAAGCTACCTGACATGGAGATCCTTTTTTGTATATACTGAAGATGGCCCAACCTCAGACCACTACACGAGCCGTGGCGTCCCGCAAGGGTGGCGTTTCAAGCCCAGTTCTTTTCAATCTCGCCTTGCTTGGCCTGGCGGAAGCTCTCCCGGAAACAGTCAGTGTTTCAATATACGCTGATGACATCTGTGTTTGGGCATCTGCGTTGACAAGCCTACAAGTTCGAGCAAGGATACAGAGGGCAGCGTCGCAAGCATTTGACTATCTTCGCACGCAAGGCCTAACAATCTCAACCGAAAAGCGTGCACTGGTGGCCTTCACGCGCAAGGCGATGACAAGTTACCCGATAAGCATTAATGGCCAGCCCATCTCTTACAAGCGTTGTCATGCTTTTCTAGGTGTCATTGTTGACCGCGACCTCTCCTGGAGCCCTCACGTGACTAGCTTGAAAGCGAAACTGGTATTTATTGCCCACGTCCTGCAAGTCATTGCTGGAAAAAGATAAGGTCCGTCATTGAGTTCCATGCTACAGCTTTACCAAGCACTTTCTATTGGTGTAATGCGCTACAGTTCTCCTCTGCTTACTAAAACTTGCAACACAAACATTCAAACACTTCAGAGCGTGCAAGCACAGGCACTACTGTTTGTGTTGGCCTGCCACGAACTACCTCAACCGCTGGAACAGTTACATTGGCTCAGGATCATCAGGTTACGACCTACGTCACAACTGACGTACTGAGAGCACATATTCGGCACATTTCCCAGATGGTATCGAGCCATTTAACATTTCTGTCAGAAGAACGACCACAGGCGTCGTTCTCAAAGGTCGTCAGCTTCCACCGCGCTTTGCTATCATCCGGTTTTAAACCCTTGGCGTGTTCACCGTCCACCTTGTGGAGCCTACGACAACCCGACGTGCGCCTTTCCGTCCCAGGAATCAGAAATAGCAAAGTCCTTTCTGCCTTAACCTTGAAGCAAGTGACTCTGGACTGTTTACACACTCTCTACGCTGACAGAATCCACGTATACACGAATGTATCTACCACCCAGACTAGCTCCCCCGGCAACACCGTTATTCCATCACGACACATTAACATCACTTACAAACTGTCACGTGAGCACATCGACTGATTCAGAAATTGTTGCCCTGCGAAGTGCCAACGAATATATCAAGTAACAACCAGCTAATCAATGGGCAGTATTCTGTGACTCCAAGGCGGCTCTACAATGTCTTTCGTCGGCACTTCGTCACGGGTCGTACAAAAAACTGGTATGGGAGATCAGAGAAATGCTGCACTATGCGACCGAACAACGACTTTACGTTGTGCTCCAGTGGATACCATGTCATTGCGGTATCTCCGCCAAAGACCTCGCCGATGAAGCAGCCAGAAATACACACGTACAAACAAACCCTGTGTCCATACCTTTATCTAGGATTGGCTCGGCTAGATACCTAAGTAAGCTGGCGCAGGACACGACACTCCGGAAGTGGTAGTCATCACTGTTTGCACATCATCGACTATATTCTCTCGATCTATTTCTACGACTGAGGCTACCCTCTAGTCTTTCTAGGGAGGGAGGTACAGTGTTGTGCCATCTGCGTCTGGGCGTAGCCTTTACCAATGGCTACTCACTCAAGATAGGTATGGCTGACAGCGTGGAGTGCAACGACTGCGCTGTCGATCAGACTATTGAACACATCTTATGTTACTACCCGGCATATACAAACGAGCGGCTTCACCTGCGCAGTGTTTTAAATCAACTTGACAGAAGTGATTTCACTGTCGAGAATTTATTGGGACCATGGCACTGCCCATCCAATTTCCGAAAGGCAACGAAAGCACTGTTGCATTTTCTCAAAAACACCGGCCTGTTTCATCGTTTGTGATGGTGAAACTGTTACGCGTCGGCCCAGTCAGTGAACTTTTCTATCCTCTTCTATAAATTTTTTATTTCCTATCCATTCCCCAGTGCAGGGTAGCCTACCAGGAATCAGCCCTGGTTAGCCTCCCTGCCTTTTTTCTTGTGTTCGCTCTCTTTCTCTCTTTTCCGTTCAAGTTGTCCTCAAAAAAGTGAGGTTTGATAATCCTATTCCCGAGTATGCCGTACCACACATTCACACTCCAGCGAACATGATGCCTGTGCTGCCTCAGTCAGTGTCGGTTTGTTTTCTGCCAAATAATGGGTGCTGTGAAGATTAACAGTTCCATTTCGGCAAAACCGAGCTTCATCAGTCCAAATTATTCGGTGTGAAAAACATTTCCTTGATCAGTTTTGATGAGGCCACTATTGCAGAAGCAAACTCACCTTTCGAAGTCCGCCTCATTTAGGTTCTGGTGAAGGTAAACGTGATATGAATGAAACTTGTGTTTTCTTAGAACACTTGTGACTGTTCCGACGCTGTGACCACACTGATCGGCACTCTGTCGGATGCTGAGCTCAGGTATCGAGGTTACGCACGCCACAACGTCGATTAAAAGGCCTTCATCAGCATTACCTTCATGGTCCGTCTTGGAAGGTGGACTCTAGTGCAAAAGATTGATTTATATGTGGGGTGTAACGTCCCAAAACCACCATATGATCATGAGAGACGCCATAGTAGAGTCCTCCGGAAACTCTGGTGCAAAAGCGTCGAAATAGGTTCATAAAAGTGGGCCTTGTTTAAAGAAGACAATGTGGGTGGCGAGATGCGTAAAGCTCCGTGGCTAAATAAGCGTTGCCATTCATTTCAGCCGTTGCAAGCACCACGTTTACTTTTTCTTTGGTAGAATATCTCATGCCAGAATCAGCCATAGTAGCTCAAAAGGACTCTACGTAGATTTTCTTGGTTGACCTTCAATGCAGAGATGCTGTGCTACCAGAGGCATTCTAGTAGAGGACGGTCATGCTAACGCGTTCAGGAGAAAATTCCAATGTCACAAAAAACGTCGCAAAAAATGGTCTCTTTTTATCGCATTCATCAGGATCATGCGTAAGCTTCATGACGCACCTTGCCATCGCATTTTATTTCGCTGGCCGAGAGGGCAAGGGTAATTGTTATCATGTATGCTTACGCTTCCACCCTATTCACACACTAAAGACCACACGCAACACATGCGTCACTCTAGGGAGGAACTTTGCGCAGAGCCTACCCCTTTTGTATGCGTAATCATGCGAAAGACAAATTTTGGAGCCGGATATCTCGGAGCACAGGCCACCTAGAGAATATATTTCAACTGAACCTGTGTACGAACTTACGGCCTACATTGTTTCAGTATAAACACGCCAACTTACCGCGGCCAGTAAAAGGTAATTATTAGCTTTCTTATTTGGGCTTCTGACAGTGATAATAATCATATTTCTGCCCCCCTGGCCACTTAGCCTATTTGCAAAAGTGATTCTCACGTGCATTCGAGCACCTAATTTTAAAAAATCATACAGCTTAATTTTGAACACACGGTATTTTTACAGTGTCAGCGTGCTGAGGGTTGCCCTTCAGGTGGGAGTGGAGGTGAAAGTTCATCGAAACACCCCCTCTGTATTATGTTGATATAAGGGGCTTAACAATTCGCAGCACTCTCCTGTTTCTTACGACGATGTGGTTGCTAATATTGCCTTTCCTCTTGGGTGATTCAGAGGAGGGGCCTCCTTCAGTGTGCACGCATATAAAAATGGGGGAGCCCAGGCCAGTTGCCGCCAGGCAGCGACTCTGCTCAGCCTCGTGGCCAATTCTGGCAAAGACTATGAATGCTGTACACTTGTGCTCAAGAGCTGGTGGCTAGTAGACGACAGGTACTGTCTCCTACGCCTTAAATATGAAAATAAAGTTTACAACAAATGTCTTACTTTCTCCACTGACATCGCCCAATGTGTTTTGTTTAAAAATACAGTGGTCAACTCAATACAAAAGAGCGAAATAACGCAATACTTAGTGTAAACGTATCGTAATCTTGTCGCTGGCTCACATACGCACCTACTCACCTATGTGTTTATCAGCCTTGATAAATGCATTCACGTCTGCTTCGGAAAATTTAGGTGGAAAGAAGCCTTCTTTTCCCGATCATTCGAGGAAACTAGACTAGAGAAAATATTTCAGCGGAGAAAATGCGGGAAGTCATCGTGCAAGTTAATGAATAAATATTAGCGCTTAGAAGAGGGTTGCACCATCTCGTTGCGAGAAACCGACACTATTGCGAAAGTGTAACAGATTGGGTGCAGCAACGCCAAAAGTGTTGCTTCTAGACTCAGGAGGCTACTCAAGACAAAAAGAGGAAAAACCTGCAAAGCCTTCAAAGGGAAACCTATTTCCACAGGCGGCTCTGTTCTTGAGAAATGCACGCGGTATATCTGAAATTCTGGAAAGCTATTGGAGCGCCATTCTTCAGCCCTACTTACTACTGTGGGTGGCACCGCCATTAGCATTAGTGCTGTCGGCGTAACCTATACAGCGAATGAGATCACAATAGAGTGAACGCGGAATCTGTCGATAACGCGAGTCACCGGTCTCTAGCTTCGTTTTTCAGGGGCGAAGCTCCTTAGGGCGTGGGTCTGTACATTCCATGGGGTTTGTTGTTAGTGATGTACGTAGCCACCTGTGGCACATACCCGCTGTAGAGCGGGTTTGTGCCACCGATGGCGGTATTTGTAGGTGGAACTAGATAGTGGTACTTGTAGTTGATGATGCTTGTATGTGATAAAATTTATACATAGTACAAAAATGCACCATTCATACTCGTGGGTGATTTCACCGTTGATATCGCAGACACAAATAATTGGCTTATCCAACATGTAGCTTCTAGACATGCACTCAGATGTAGATTGTATGACCATATGAAACCAACCACGATCCAAGGAAGAAGCATGGACCTGGTATTTGCAAATTTTCTACTGCAACCTATACAGGAACCGCTCAGCCTTCATTTCAGGTACCATAAAGCCATCATAATGAAGAAACATCGCAAGCCATCCATCGTCTCTAAGAACAAATAAAACTTTATTTCTATATATACACAGACACAGTGTTTCTTGTAATGTATAGGGATCATGATCGACTGGGTGAATCGCACATGAAAGATTCACGGTTTTACCGAATATTCTTTATGGAGCTTCGCCCACTCGTCTTCATTCACCCCGTGGTTATGCTGGAATTTTTTTTCTTCTTTAGGCACGCTGGCCCTAGCTCAGGCAAGACTTACGCGCATGCAGGCCTGGTACGTCCACTACGTCTAGTTTCATTTGTCGTAACGGGGTTGTCGGTGTTCAGCAGCGCTAGCTATACCCGCATTGCAGAGTGGGGTGGGCGTAGCACTCGAGCGCTGACAGTTTCTTAAGATATATGTAGATAATGTTACATTGCGAGATATGTGGAGAGCTAAAACTTCTAGGAGATTTTTGGCGTTGCCCCAAGAGACAGCCGCGCTTAGAATATACATTAGGGATTATGTAATTGTCGAGGAATTTTTCTCCGACTAACTCGCTATCCGAAAACGCTTTCACTGTTAATGAAAGTTTCAAGTATAGCCCTCTTGAGAGTCTGATCGAATCTAAAGAATGTTTAGGGATTTATTGCGTTGAGATTCATTGCGAAAACCCTTGCTGCACTGGAGAACGGCAGGTACCTATACACCGTAAGACGCAGTGAGTGTTATAACGTTGCAATTTTCGCTGTCATACGATACGCCGTCTTAAATGTGGACAGATATTTACATAATCACTGAAGAACTATTTCATACCTAGCTGCGAAAATGAGCGGAACCTTTAAACTACTCCTACAATTGCCTGTACTTCAGTCTCGAGAGACGGTCCAAGTTTTGTTGTAGCAGCAAGTGTTTTACCTAATGGGCTTTGACAGGGAATCAAAAACCTTAAGAGACCTAACAAGGTCTCTTAAGGTCTCCAAGTCTTCACGACGTTATCCAAGTCTTCACGTCGGGTGAAGACTTGGATAACGTGCTACTACCACTACCAATACCACTAACACTAGGGTGGTAGGCAGCCATCGTTGCGAGTCCTGTGCTCGTCCAAAAATGTTAAGCCATAGGAGTGAATAGACAGGACAAAATTAAAGGAAAAAACTCAAGGGCTTACAGATACGGCAAAAAAATGATAGATGCACCACGTTTACTCTTTGACAACAGTAAAACGGCCTCGTAGAGTTCATAAGCAATGAACAGCAATGAGATAAAGAGCGAGAAGCCTCACTTAGAAGAGAACCAGTTCGACAATAAAACGTCCCCTTACGAGCCAAATGACGAAGAGGGGATGGGTGATAATGAACCTTTTATGTTGATACCGTACCAGAAAAAGCAAGCAGAGGGCTTCTCGGTTGGCTTTTCTCCAACAAGCTAAGGTGCTAGTTTCTGAAAAGTTAACCCCAATCCAGTGTCAGCCGAAATAGTTTCCGCTGCCAAAGAAAAACTTCAGATACTCAGAATGACCAGAAATGGAAGTTTCAGTGTCAGCGTTGCTTACTTAGCATCAACAAAACGCCTTTTGATGCTGTTGAATATAGGTGACCTAGAAATCAAGCCTTTCATCCCCGAGAGATACACGCGAAAATTTAGGAAAGTGAAATGCGTTGTGTCAGCAATGACGAATGAAGTATTACCACCAGGAAGATGAAGCAGTGACGTAGCGCCCAGTTCAAAAAGTGATACTGACTTTCTCAGACGACCGCCCATCTCCAGGAAAACTTTACTCAGGATTCATGAGTCATTCAGTGGAAGTTTGCCTCGGTCCAGCACTTCAGTAATATAATTACCAGCGATTTGGACACATGAAAAGAATTGCAGTATAGCACACGCTGGTGCCAGATTAGCCCAGAAGACCATTACCACAAGCAGTGCAAGTCAGTTCTTCAGCCTAAGTGCGCAAACTCTGCGGGCAAAATGCTGCTTTCTACTCTGGCTGCCCCCAAAACGAGGCCACCACACAAATGAGACGTCATGAACTTGTCCATGGAATACAACAACGCCATAAAAAATACCCTCCAAATCTTGAAATTGTTCACCCAGTACCAGATCGCCCACCTCAGCGCACGCAGCAACCACCAAATCAAAGAGGTGCATCAAGAGAGCCACAAAGAGTTCAGTCGAAGGACCAAACAAGGGTAGAAACGTCGAGTGCTCCCATCTACGCTTCAAAGTTGCGAACACCCATGCTGGTCAGGCAGAAATCAATGAACACTAGATCTCGAATGTTTCTACAAAATATACGAGTGAAATTCTGTGTATTGACCAGTCCACACTAATTACACCAGTAATTCAGGGACGGAACAGATTCTGCCAATGCTTTTCACCACAACTAGGGTAATACTGTCTGCTCTGCCGGAAGCAAATAACCTACCGGAAGCCCTGTTGCCTTTGGAAAATCTATTGTGCCAACAATCCCGGTTAAACCTGCGACAAGTAGAATATAAATAACCGCTACAAAAATGTCCACGTATTCCAGTAGAATGGCAACAGTCTTCTAGAGAAGTGTGCTGACTTTTCTAAACTGCTTGTGCAGTTTAGCTTTACAATATTTTGCATTCAAGAGGCTGGAATGAATGGCCACTTCCTTTTATCGAACTACGTCATCTCCTTGAGGTACGGTCAACAGAAAGCACCTGTGCGTCAGAAAGAATCTAACATCTTAACAAGTTCAATCAAGCAATTCTGGCTTTCCGGAATTTATCGCATGTTAAGGTATCGTTTGGTAATCTGTGCGTAAAAATGAGGAATATCTATCTACAACTGTCATGCCGTATTTCTGTGGAAGAGCTAGCGACTATTTTCAATATTTCTAGTTCTAATGCTTTTGTATGTTGAGACTTCGGACAAACACCACAGTTTGGGGCAGTTCACATCAAGATGTGAACGTAATCAATAAAGAGCTTTTAATTTCGAAAGATTACGGTGCAGATGACGAAGAATAAGAATGTCTCAGAGTCATCTGAAGCCAGCCCGGAAAAGCATCACGACGGAGCACATACTTTAAAAGCATACAAAATTGCTAAATAATACACTGCGCCATGTGAAAACCCAAGGAAAGTTTAGGAAAACGACGCTGGTGAAGTTTCTGCAGCACCCTTCCTCCGCACACATCTGTTTTGACAATATGGTTGATAATTCGAGCACTTTATTAGGACATTTACAGAGATTTTTTCCATTTTGTGCCATTGTTTAAGCTATGAACACCCCGGAATTATTATTGGGAGAGCAAATCTGTGAAAATTCACGCAGAACAGGCTGTAGCCTTTACTATATTCTTCAGGGATAGCGAATCAGAAAATTAATGCCTGTTATTGGGTGCAACAATCTGAACTAGACCCTCATTCACATGAAGCGAGCTGAAATGTGCAACGACTCACATGTCTTCAAAAGTCTGCCGCAGGGCGTGATGACATTATTAACATTATGCTAAGAAACCTCGGGCCAAGCAGCACAGAATCTATTTTAGACATCTATAATATTCTATAACTACAGACGACATCCTCATCAAGCACATCGCAAGGCTTGGTCAGTAACAATGCCTGAAGATTGTTTTTGAGGGAGACAGTCTCCCCCCCCCCCCCCCTCACGTCAAAGTTGGCCATGTTCGCCACCAGGTCCGTCCATACATACCAAAGCCCCAACAATGCTTCAGATGTTTCAAGATGGGACATGTCAAAGGAGTATGTACCAGCAGTGTCGTGTGCCCACAGTGTGCCGAACCTCATTCAGAAGACATCTGCCACGCAACTACGTTCAAACGCTCCAATTGCCACGGCGCTTACAAAGCGTCGTCTAAAGATTGCCCACGAGTGCGAAATGAACGCGCGGTGTTGAAACGCATGGTGCGCGACAATTCAACGCACAGGGAAGCCGCTGCTATTGTCAGGCGACGTCGGCGTCACCACAGAAGATCATCACGCAACGTGACATCTGCCGATAGAGACACGTCATCTCAAGCAAGAAGAACTGGCCCCCCATCGTCAAGCTCTGCGAAAACAGATACACCAAAAACAGAATCAGGGTCAAGACTCCCACCTCGGGAAGAGTGGCCATCACTTCCACGAACCCAACCTGTT
This sequence comes from Rhipicephalus microplus, assembly GCF_013339725.1. Taxonomy (NCBI): domain Eukaryota; kingdom Metazoa; phylum Arthropoda; class Arachnida; order Ixodida; family Ixodidae; genus Rhipicephalus; species Rhipicephalus microplus. The sequence continues at coordinate 77,097,760 of NC_051171.1, forward strand.
TCAGAGGTGAATTGAATCCCGCCAACCTCGATGCCATCACGAATCACTGATGAAAAGACAACTGAGGATCGCCAGGTCATCAACATGTTGCGGACCCTTATGAGCGCAATGCGCATGCTCCTAAGCAACATGAACATCCAATTACCGCAGAGCGCACTCCAAGTGCTGGACACTTTGAGTCCGGTGCTTGCAGCTCTAATGTAAAACGATGACCCGCAACATTTTATCCTTTTGAGAGGAAGTAAAAAACGCATCTGTCCTTCAGTGGACTGCCAGAGGACTTAGGGCGCGTATGTCCGAGTTCCGGAAATATGTATTCACGAACCAGTTCTCCATAATTGTCATTTGTGAACCGAACCTGTCAGCTCAGATGAGACTGTCTCGATATGAGTGCTTTATGTCTTCTACCCACGGAGAGCGCAGCAAGGTCGTTGTGTTCATACGGCACGACTTAACTTACGTTCATTACCCTGTACCTTCTGACGAAGAAAACCTGTACGTTTGCTTAACAGTAAAAAACAAGAAGGCCACATTCACCATCATCGGAGCCTACTTACATCCATCAAGTCGTCTAGATCGTGAGCGCTTGCGCGGAATTTTGAATTCAACTCTCCAGCCAAGGGGGATAACTAGCGACTTCAATGCCCACCACTACTTATGGGGAACCTCCAGGGTCAACACTAGAGGTAGACAGTTAGTGTCTTTCGCTTCTAAATGTAAACTTATCTTTGTGAATGACGGCAGCCCTACCTATCTGCGCGGATCGGCCTATAGCAGTTGCCTGGACATCACTTTCGTCTCACGCTCATTCGCCAGCAGAGTGCACTGGTTTTCGGATTTGGAAACAAGGGGTAGTGACCACATCCCAACATTCCTGAAGATTGACGGCTTTTCAAGTCTCAAGTCCTCCAGAGCCATCCAGTGCACCAATTGTCAAACATACAAGTTAATCATGGAAGACTAGTTAGCGCCTCACCTTTCAACCTAGAGGACGCAAAAAAGAGTGCCCTACAGTCAACGACGCGTTCGCTTCCGGTGAGCTCATCTCGCACTGATATGGACATTGATCTCGAGAAACTCCGAGCGATTCGTCGTCGTACATAGATAGATAGATAGATAGATAATATTTTTATTATTCAATAAAAGATAATACATAGGAAAAAAGTTATACAGAAGGAGGTCCCAAAGCTCTAGGCTGCAAGGGGACCTCCTGTGCTAGTTACATAAAGAAAACAAAACATGTAAAGCAACTCGGTAAACAATAGAATAAGTTTAAAGGAATCAAGTACATTTCATTGCAAAAGAAACAAACAGTCAATTATTGACAAATCGAAACACTTGATAGCAGATGAAATCCATCAGCAAATGATCAATAACACCTGGCAGCAGAAGAAATGAAACTTAAATTGTATATACATATAAGTGCATGTTAGATGATAAACGATCGATACAAATATCACATGTGCTGAGTAGTAATAGGTAAAAAAAAGAAAAGTTAAAAGTGGTATGTCTCAAAGCGGCAACAATGCCAGACACATGTTATTCATCTAATTTGGTACAAAACAGAGCAAACATAATGAACGATTAGTTCCGAATTGAACAGCATAAACAACAAAATTATTTAAACATTAAGTAAATAGGAAATTAAGCGTTTTTTAAAACTGCCTATGTTTGGAGACATTTTTACGTCACTTGGAATACCGTTCCAAACGGAAATAGCTGTGAAGGTAGAAGTGAATCTGCCATAGTTAGTTCTAACTTTCGGTAACAGGAGGTTATTATTTGATGCAAATCGAGTTATATTTTGATTAATGAGTTGTTCTTTATTGAAGACCATGAAAGGCATGTTTGAGTGAAGAGAATTGTATGTAAGGGTTGCCATGTTGAAAAGAAAAAGTTTATGAATTGTTAGAATACGAAGCCCTTGTAAAATAGCAGATGCGCTACATCGTGATGGTTGATATGTGATAATGCGAATGGCCTGGTTTTGAACATGTTGCAAAGGAGCAAGATGAGTGCTATATGTATTGCACCAGGATGCAATGCAGTAAGTGAAGTGACTGTGAACGAAGGCATAGTAAAGAGAAAGCAAGGTATTTGGCCCAAAGTATGGACGTGCTTTGATGAGAATCCGGATGCCATAAGCTGCTTTTTGCTTTAGGTGTGAGACATGGGAAGTATACTTTAAATTTGCATCAAGAATCACTCCTAGAAATCTACACTGACTGGAGGCTTTGATAGGATAATTATTGACCGTTATAGACGGATATTCAGTGACCTTTTTTTGAGTGGGGTGAAATAGCACAAAAACTGTTTTACTAGGGTTAATTTCCAGTGAATTATGACGACACCAGCGAATTATATTTTCAAGATCACTGTTTAGTTTAAAAGTAACAGTATCGATCGAGGTGCAAGCAGTTAAAATCGTAGTGTCATCCGCATACAGATAAGGTAGACAGTGCGATAGGTGAGAAGTTAGATCATTAATGTAAATGGTGAAGAGTATTGGGCCTAGAATTGATCCTTGAGGTACTCCCCGATTGATTATTTTAAAATTAGAAAGATGATTGGATATGCTAACAGCCTGTTCTCTGTCAGTTAAGTAGCTGTGAATGAAGTTCAGGGCAGGTCCTACAACACCGGCCGCGTTTAGCTTGGTAATTAAAATTTTATGAAGGATTGAATCGAACGCTTTCGTGAGGTCAATAAACACTGCTCCAGCATATTTACCTGAGTCAATATAGTGTTTAATCGTATCCGTGAATGAAAGAAGCGCGAGGTTGGTAGAGTAGCCTGCACGAAAGCCAAACTGCGAGGCAGACAGAATGCTAAATTTAGTTAAGTAATTTGTTAGTCGCTTTTCAAAGCACTTCTCTATAACTTTGCTGAGCACAGACAGAATTGCAATGGGGCGATAGTTAGAAACCAAACCCTTATCGCCTTTTTTAAAGACAGGAACTATTTTGGCTCTCTTTAAATCAGATGGAAATGTGCCATTTTTAAACAAAAGGTTAATTACATGTGAGAGGGGATCAGCGACGATATCAGCGACATATTTCAAGTGAACTGGTTGAATTTCATCAAGACCCGCGCTTGTTAATTTTAATTTCTTGATCACATTGTGAATTTCTTCTGGTATGGTAGGATATAGAAAAAAGGACTGTGGTTGCCTTTCAAGCGTACCTTCAAAGCTGTCGGAAACGGGTGTGTTATTAACTGTAAAATAATTATTAAATTCATTCGCAATGGCTGTTGGTTCTTTGTAGGTGCCATTAATGCTAGAAATCTCATTTATTAGTGTTTCTTTTGAGTTCCTGTTCAGAAAAGAGTTGATGAGCTTCCATTGTTCAGTGATACCAGTGGCTTCATGAAATTTAGCTTCGTAATACCTTTTTTTGGCGTCTCTCAATAATTTATTTAGGATATTTTTGTAACAGGAATATCGCTGCTGCAATTTGTAGTTAAATGGACAACGTTTCGTCTTTTTGTACATATTGTCTTTCTTACGCATACACTTCAGTAAACTATCAGTGAGCCATGGGTTATGGGGTGCAGGATACCTTTTGTGGCATCTAACAAAAGTGGTTGCTTCGCGAATACATTGCTTCAATACTGATGAGAATGCTTCAAAAGCTAGCTCTGCATTTGTTTCGGATTTAATTCTCGACCAGTCAAATGATGATATGGAATCTATAAATGAAACTTTGTCAAAGAGGGCTTTTCGAAAAGAATGCTTCGTTCGTGACAAGGCCGACGACAAGCGACAAAAAATGGCATAGTGATCGGTGATATCGAGGGGTATTATGCCACATTCATTACTTGATAAGTGGTTAGATGGAATGTGGTCAATAAGCGTGTTTGAGCCACCCGTAATACATCTTGTCGGCAACGTAAGAAGCTGCTCATAACCAAAGCCTGTAAAACAATTTGAATATTCAACCGAACCTTGATTGGAATCTTCTAATAGATTGATGTTTATATCTCCCATAATAACAACGTTTTTCCTTTCTCGTGAAATTCGATCCAGGGTTTCATGCAGTGCCGAACAAAACTCGGGCACGGATGATGACGGTGAGCGGTAGACGCATGCTAGAATAGTTTTTTCTGAATGGGGTTGTTCAAGATTGTCATCGATTTCAATCCATACAGATTCCGTGTTATCAGCTAGAATGGCGAGATCGTTACGACGCTTATATCTTACTGAAGATGATATGAATATAGCTGATCCACCATGACTGTTCGATTGGCGGTGACAATATTCTGGAGTGTAGTGTGGTAAGCAATATAAGTTTCGGTCGTCAGACGATAGCCACGTTTCAGACATACAGATGAAGGAAAAGTGATGGGCAAGGGATGCTAGATAAACACAGATGTCGTCATAATGTTTTCTGAGACTACGCGTGTTGAAGTGGATGGCCGATAATCCTGGGCTTTCGAAAAAACGTCGAAGCTGTGTATACCGTGTATACCTAAGGGCTCGTTTTTCCCTGTTTTTAACATAACGACATTATAGACGCACGAGGTCACTTGATGATCTGAGAGTGGCCAGACGCACACAAAAGAAAATACAGCGTCACATGGACAAGTTGAAAAAGCAACGATTGGTATCTTTTTGTGAGTCTTTGGATCCCTGAAAGCCTCTGTCACTAATCTGGAGAACTGTGCGGGGTCTTCGTACAACCATTACTCAGCACTACTCATTAAAATCTCTGGGACTTCACTTACGCAGCGAAGAGATTGATGTCGCAGATTCTTTCTGTCGAAGGATTGCCTGCGGGTCAAATTCAACTGGGACGAAGACGCCCGACTTTTCTGTATCCTCACGTGATCCCCGAATAGAGATCTTGTTTTCAATGGACGAACTAATGGCTGTGCTTGCTTTGCGTAAACGTTCTTCAGCGCCAGGACCTGACGGCATCACCTACCGTGCTCCGTGTCACCTAGGAGATCAAGCTCGGAAGGCACTCTTGCAGCTGTACAACGACTCCTGGCAAACTGGCATGGTTCCACAGGAAGGGAAGTCACGTCGCCTGATTCCACTTCTCAAAGCCGGCAAGTCACCCTTGGACATTTCCTCTTACCGCCCGATTGCCCTCGCGAGCTGTGTTGGAAAAGTTATGGAAAGGATGATTTTAACGCGTCTGGAATGGTACTCGGAGTTCTACGAAATATATCCAGACAAAATGTCCGGGTTCAGACGAGGCCGCTCGTCAATTGACAATGTAGTTGACTTGGTTACATATGTAGAACACCAAAAGGCTTGCAAACCGTTATCTGCTGCTCTGTTTCTTGACGTTAAAGGGGCATTCGACAATGTAACCCACGAAGCCATTCTCAGCGCACTAGAAGGACCGGGACTCGGTGGAAGGATATATACGTGGGTTAAGAGCTACTTACAGAATAGATCATTTCACGTGCAGACAGAGAATGACCCTACACCCGAGTATTACTGCAGCCGAGGAGTCCCGCAAGGCGGAGTGCTAAGCCCGACACTGTTCAACCTAACACTCATTGAACTAGTTGCCAAACGACCAAGCAGTGTACGACTTTCCATTTATGCTGATGACATCTGTGTGTGGACATCAGGTGTGACTAGACTTCAACTTCGCGCTTGACTTCCGAAGGCAGCATCAGTGACATCGTATCAGCTACGCAAACAAGGGCTCGAATTCGCAAGTGGGAAGTGTGCAGTCGTAGCTTTCACCAGAAAACCAATGTCCGCTAACGGCATATCAATTAACGGGCAGTTGGTGTCATGCAGCCGCAGTCACAGGTTCTTGGGAGTCGTAATCGACTGAAACCTGTCTTGGACACCCCACGTAAACTACGTGAAAAAGAGGCTGACTGCCATTTGTCACTTATTCAGGTTTCTTGCTGGGAAAAGTTTGGGAATGTCTGTCGAGTCTATGTCACAGCTGTACAAAGTATTATTTACTGGATTCCTGCGGTATAGTCTACCTGTTATATCTAACACGCGCAAAACGAACCTGCGCACAATCCGAAATATTCAAGCCCAAGCGCTTAGGATATGCCTTGCTTTAGCCCGCTGCGCATCGACAGCTAAAACAATTGCCATTGCACAGGACTACTCGGTCATGACGCACATCACCATTGAAACGATGCGTACGTACCTCAGGCAACATGCTAGGAATCCTTCCCACCACTTGGCAACCCTCGCTACTGAGAGGCCCCGCACGAAATTAAGTAAAATTGTCTGTGCTCATCGTGCGTCGTTTACGTCAGGTTTTACGCCTGCTGAGAAACTGGTGTATCCTCCGTGGTGCCTGACACTTCCACAAGTACGTGTTTCAATTCCAGGAATACAGAAAAAATTAAATTTGCCTTCATCAGCCCTAAAGCAATTGAGCTTGAGCCATCTGCACGAAATGTACAACAACCACGTGCACATATACACCGATCGTTCAACCACAGCGTCTGGTTCTGGTGGTGCGGTGGTGATTCCAACTAGAAGAATCACTCTCCGAATCAAACTGTCACATGCCACTACGTCTACGGCGGCAGAACTTGCGGCTTTGCGGGGCGCCCTTGAGTACATCAAATCCCAAAGACCGAGTAAATGGGCTGTGTTTTCTCACTCAAAACCAGCCCTACAGAGCATGCAGTCAGTCCTTCGACGAGGTTGTCATGAACAATTAACTTACGAAGTTGTAAAGCTTGTTCACCACGTCACAGAAACAGGCCACGAGGTCAAGTTTCAGCGGCTTCCTGGCCATTGTGGGATCAGTGGCAATGATTCCACAGACAACGCGGCTCGCACATTGCAACAAGAAGAGCACACCCTTTCGATTCCTTTGTCAAGGACTGACGCTGCAAAGCAACTTCGTCACCTGGCACGTAGTCTGAGTCTGCAGGAGTGGAACACCCCAAGCATAAGACATACGAGACTATACCAAATAAACCCTCGACTGGAACTTCGACCTCCATCCGGACTTCGTCGACGTGAAGCTTCACTTCTTTGTCGCCTTTGGTTGGGGGTTGCCTTCACAAAAACATATAGAACCCTCATCGGATTGACCGACAATGCGGAATGCGACGTCTGCTGCTCCAAAGAAGACATCGACCATCTGATATGCCATTGCCCTCGATTTGCCTCTTAAAGACAGAAGCTTTTGGACGCATTGCGAGAATTGTACGATCGGCCACTCTCTGTGCAGTTGCTACTGGAACACTACAGGCCTAGGTGACCACCTTTAACTTTTGTGTAATGCCACCGCTGCATACGCACCAGGCGATTGACTGTCAATCCTCCTTTTTTGTTTTTTCTCCCTCCCTTTCTCTTCTCTTTTCTTTCTCTCTCATCTTTATGCCCCCTTCCCAATCCCCCAGCGTAGGGTAGCAAACCGGGCTTATGCCTGGTTAACCTCCCTGCCTTCCTTCTTGTTGTTTATCCCTCCCCCTCCCTCTATAATATTCTATGAACAGAACATATTGTAGCACTATCATGGGATGCCTCTCGAGACGCCCTTATGCCTTGATTCTTTTCGCGTGGTAAGCATAACAAGCTGCTTATGCAAGGTAATGACACAGATAATCAGCACGCGACTTGAGGGTGCAAGAAAAAACGGATGTGGTGTCCAACTACATAACTGGCTTTCTAAAACGGCGAATCCGAAAGAGTTCATTACTAGATGTAGTAACATAAATATATATATATATATATATATATATATATATATATTGTAATGATAATAATAGTGGGGCTCAGGCAAGGGCGCAGGCTAGGTTACGGAAGCCGAGGAAGAGGAAGCAGAAGAAGAACAGCCGGCCTGCAGCAAAGGCGTTGTCTCTTATTTCTCGTCGTTACAATGGCGCAGTCGACGAAGAAAACGGCTTACGTCTCGGTTTCGTCATCCAGAACGCCCGCCGACGTGCAGCCGCGGTAAGCGTCGCTTGAGGACGGCGTCAAGCCCTCCTCGGCAGCTGTTTACTGACACCACCGTTCGGGGACGGCGTCAAGGCCTCCTCGACGGTAAGGAACGCCGTCACGCTTCTTCGCTGATGGAACCCGCAAGGCGTCCGTCGCGGCCAGCATCGATCCCAGCACCGACGGATGGCGTCCAGGCCTCCGTTGTGGTTCCGGGAAACTTGTCCTGGGACGCGACACGTCGCGGCAACCATGCGCACGGGCCTCTCTCACCTAGGGATGGCGTACATGCCTCCTCCATACCTGGCAACCTGTCGGCGCTTCAAGCACCCACCGTGTACGGCGTCGAGGCCTACCCGGCGGCGCAAGACCGCTTCATCTACGCCACAGTACCAGGTCACAACTCATCACACGGGTTCCGCTTGCCTGGGAACGTCGTTGACGCTTCCAGCGCCCTGGAACCCATGTCCACGATTCCTACCACAGCTGGATTTCCAAGGGACGCCGTCCACGCGTCCTTGGTCAGCAATTGTACCACCTCGAGTACCGCAGTCACTGTATCCTCCGCAGAGGCGGGCCTTGGCTCTTCGTGCGGATCACACGACAGCGCAGCGGAGCTGCAGCATACCATCGCGCAACTCCGCGTCACGACCAACGCCCTCATAGCGTCGAGCTCCCAGCTATGTCCTGCCATCTTGCCAACATTGTGCGCACTCAATGCCATGTTGGCTGCGGCCGCCTCACAAAACTTCGAGGTAAGCTCGCCCGAGAACCGTCGCAATCTCGGGCGTTCTCTCACGGAGGTATCAGAGCAAGTGAACTGCTTGGCGTGGGCACATTTCGGAGTTTTGCCCGCAGTCCCGCCATCGCCGATTTCCTTCGAGCTACCGGAGTTTCGCGGCTTCCAGGACGATGCCAAGGAATGGGTGGCAACCGTCAACGCTGTCGGAGATCACGCAGCGTGGACGGACCAAAAGAAGTGGGGCATGGCCATAGACCGCCTTCGGAATGCTGCCGCGGCTTGGCATCGATACGAAGGCGTGCGGCAGACGTCCTGGGTGGACTGGAGTGACAAGCTCATAGCTGCTTTTGGACGGAGTCACCATCACCTCTCCACGACCACCCAGTCTTACGCGACCGCTACCGAGAATAGATCCCAGAAGGAGACCACCCTCGCGGCTTCAGCTGTATTTTGCAGCTTCCCGACAGCCAATTTAACCACCTACCCTGGGACGAACAACCCTACAGTGTTGACCCTCACTTCGAAGCGACATCTCCTGATATCACGTCAGTCTGTGGCCGAGTGTGCGGACGTCTGCCACACGCTAAGCGCCGCCTCCTTCAAAGTCACTGTCAGCAAAGACCTACCAGAGAAGGTAATACTTCCGGTTAGTGACAGGTCATCTGACAATGAAGGCTCTACTGCACGTGAAACTATAGGAATAAGCAGCTTGAGCATGAGTCCGACAAAGGCAGTGCTGCAAGAGCACGCGTTGCCTCTCAAGCTGCAACCTGAACTCGGCTCTCAGATGACTACAAAGACACCCCGACGCGCCTTGCCACACCGCAAGCAACGCAGGCGTCGACGCTCAGTGCAGCAGGTGACGGTGCAGCGTGGACTATTTCCAGCATTTGTAACACGACTGCGACAGGATGCTCAAACCGACGAGATTAAACCAACGCGGCCACTTTGCAGGAGTCTGTATCTCCTGCTAGCGGCATCTTGTCCAAGTCAACAGCGTTGGCCCCATCGTGGACGACGCCTGCACCGACCATCACGTCACAGCCAGTGTCGTCCTCCGGAATCTCCTTCAACAAACTTCCATGTGAAATATCAGCTTGGCCGAGCCCGGCCACCCCGGAATAGTCAATGCCGCCCACCGGAGACATTGTCGGTAGCCCACGAGGCTCGCAGTCGGGGCCGAGTGTAATGATAATAATAGTGGGGCTCAGGCAAGGGCGCAGGCTAGGTTACGGAAGCCGAGGAAGAGGAAGCAGAAGAAGAACAGCCGGCCTGCAGCAAAGGCGTTGTCTCTTATTTCTCGTCGTTACAATATATATATATATATATATATATATAAGGGAAAGAAGTGTATACCTAAGGGCTCGTTTTTCCCTGTTTTTAACACAATAATGAGATATAACAGACAGTAATGCCAAGGAATGTACAGGGGAAGTTATTAACATTAATGGAATGTAAATAAGAAGAAAGAAAAGTGGATGAAAAAATTACCAACTGTAAGCAGGAATCGAACCTACGACCTTCGAATTACGCGTTCGATGCTCTAACCACTGAGCTATTACAGCGGCCCTGCATCCATCCACTTTTTCGGGTCTATCTGTGAATTTAGAAGTAGGAGCGACAGTCAGCGCCATCTATAAGCCAAACAACGAGTGTGAAAACACTCTTATGCGCATGTTTGGCGTCACGTAGCACGTGAACTTATTATGAGCGGGCAGCTGATTAATTGTCCCTCTTATACAACCTAAACACACCAAGTCTGCCAGTACGAGACCCTCGTTCAATGAAATAAGGGAAAGAAGTGTATACCTAAGGGCTCGTTTTTCCGTGTTTTTAACACAATAATAATGAGATATAACAGACAGTAATGCCAAGGAATGTACAGGGGAAGTTATTAACATTAATGGAATGTAAATAAGAAGAAAGAAAAGTGGCTGAAAAAATTACCAACTGTAAGCAGGAATCGAACCTACGACCTTCGAATTACGCGTTCGATGCTCTAACCACTGAGCTATTACAGCGGCCCTCCATCCATCCACTTTTTCGGGTCTATCTGTGAATTTAGAAGTAGGAGCGACAGTCAGCGCCATCTATAAGCCAAACAACGAGTGTGAAAACACTCTTATGCGCATGTTTGGCGTCACGTAGCACGTGAACTTTTTATGAGCGGGCAGCTGATTAATTGTCCCTCTTATACAACCTAAACACACCAAGTCTGCCAGTACGAGACCCTCGTTCAATGAAATAAGGGAAAGAAGTGTATACCTAAGGGCTCGTTTTTCCGTGTTTTTAACACAATAATAATGAGATATAACAGACAGTAATGCCAAGGAATGTACAGGGGAAGTTATTAACATTAATGGAATGTAAATAAGAAGAAAGAAAAGTGGATGAAAAAATTACCAACTGTAAGCAGGAATCGAACCTACGACCTTCGAATTACGCGTTCGATGCTCTAACCACTGAGCTATTACAGCGGCCCTCCATCATTCCATTAATGTTAATAACTTCCCCTGTACATTCCTTGGCATTACTGTCTGTTATATCTCATATATATATATATATATATATATAAGGGAAAAAGGTGTATACCTATGGGCTCGTTTTTCGCTGTTTTCACACAATAATAATGATAGCTAACAGACAATATTGCCAAGGAATGTATATGGAAAGTTATTAGAAGAAATGTTATGTAAATAAGAAGAATGAAAAGTGGGTCAAGAAATAACCAGCCGTGAGCAGAGTTCGAACCTACGACCTTCGAATAGCGCGTTCGATGCTCTAACCACTGAGCTATCACAGCGGCCTTCCCCTAACCCACTTTCTTGTGTTTATATGTGAATTTACACGTGGGAGTGTCAGTCAGCGCCTTTTGTAGCCAAACGGCGAGTGTAGAACACCCATTTATGAGTCTGGTGGCGTCACATAGCACGTGAACTTATTACGAGTGGCCTGCTGATCAATAGTACCTCGTATACAACCTAATGACATTAGGTCTGCTAGTACGAGACCCTGGTTAATGAGGAAGGGAAAGAGGTGTATACCTAAGGGCTCGTTTTTCCGTGTTTTGACACAATAATAATGAGAGCTAACAGACAATAATGCCAAGGAATGTATACGGGAAGTTATTAGAACAAATGTAATGTAAATAGGAAGAAAGAAAAGTGGGTGGAAAAATAAGCAGCCATGAGCAAGAATCGCACCTATGACCTTCGAGTAACGCGCTCGATGCTCTAACCACTGAGCTATCACAGCGGCCTTCCCCCAACCACTTTCTTGTGTTTATATGTGAATTTAAACGTGGGAGTGTCATTCAGCGCCATCTGTAGCCTAACGGCGAGTGCAGAACACCATTTTATGAGCCTGGTGGCGTCACGTAGCACGTGAACTTATTACGAGTGGGCAGCTGATCAATAGTACCTCGTATACAACCTAACGACACCAAGACTTCCAGTACGAGACCCTCGTTAATGAATAAGGGAAAGAGGTGTATACATAAGGGCTCTTTTTCCGTGTTTTGACACAATAATAATGAGAGCTAACAGACAATAATTCCAAGGAATGTATATGGGAAGTTATTAGAAAAAACGTAATGTAAATAAGAAGAAAGAAAAGTGGGTGAAAAAATAACCAGCCGTGAGCAGGAGGATGGAGCACGTACCTGGTACATGAATCACGAGGAACAGATGACATCGTGGCCGGAATTCCGCCGCCGGCTGTTGGATACTTACAAAAGTGCTAATCGCCATGAACGAGCGGAGCGAGCGATCCAGGCCCGCATCCAGATGCCCAATGAAACTGTCATGATCTATGTGGAAGATATGACGCGCCTGTTCCGACGGGCTGATCAGAGTATGACAGAAGAAAAAAAGGTGCGTCAACTGATGCGGGGAGTTAAGGAGCAGCTTTTCGCTGGCCTTGTACGAAGCCCTTCGAACACGGTCACCATGTTTTTGTCCGAAGCCGTCACGATGAAATAGATGCTTAAGGATTGATCCACCCTGTATGAGCGGCAAGTGAACACGTCCACTGCTCATGTTCTCACGACTATTCAGAGCAACACCGAGTGTCTGCGCGACCTTATCCGCTCCATAGTACGCGAGGAGCTGCAAAAGGCTGCCACACTACCACTACCTATGGTGAGTTCCATTGCGAGCATCGTCAAGGACGAGCTGCATTAAGCCCTTCGTGACCCTGTCAGTCTGAATAATGCCACACCCGCCCCGGCTGACTACCACCGTGCAACCTATGCGAAAGCCTTCAAGCACCCAGCTTCCTCTTCCCCGCTGTTTGTTCAGGCACCTCCTACGGTTTCACTTCAGTCGGCGCAGCCTCTACGGTACTACGAGAACACATGCATGCCCCAACCCCTCGTTTACGCCAGCCCTGTGCATCTTGCGGAACAACCAGCACACTACCTTGACGACAGACGTGCTTCGCCTCGGAAATCTGATGTTTGGCGCACTCCTGATCGCCGACCTTTGTGCTTCCACTGCGGTGAAGCGGACCATTTGTACCACGGTATGGACCGTTTGTGTCCATACCGGCGCCTCGGGCGGCGCGGCTTTTCAGTATATTCAGCGCCTCCTCGGTATGGCCAGCGACCCCGAGACATTGAGGACTACCTGGCTCAACAGCGCATGCCACCGTCTTCTGGACGGCAGTCGCGCTCACCGTCGCCGAGGCGCTTTTCATCTTCGCCACAGCGCCATGCTGGTGCACGGTCTTCCAGTCCCCGCCGGAAAAACCAACGCAAGCGACTCTTGGAGGCGAGGTCGCTGGCAGTCAACGTGCTGAAGACCTTCGATCGACGCTAACAGAAAAGGGTGTAGATTCGACTGAGCGATATGTGTGGCTTTCTCTGGATATACCGGTGCTGATGGACGACTATGGAGTAGGTGCTTTAGTTGATACCGGGGCTGACTATTCGATACTAAGGGGGAAAATGACCATACTACTAAAGAAGGTAATCACGCCCTAGTATGGCTCTGTGATTCGAACGGCTGGTGGCCACACCGTCTCTCCGCTTGGAACCTGCAGGAGTAGAGTTCGGGTCTGTGGTTATACTTTTGTAGCAAGTTTCCTTGTGCTCCGTGAATGATCACGTGACGTTATTCTTGGTGTTGACTTCCTGCAGGAGTATGGAGCTGTGATGATCTTCAAGAGAATCGCATCACCTTCTCAGCCGACCGAGCTATCGACAAGCACGACGACCAACAACGTGCCGACGTTCTTGGTGTTTCTGCTGGAAGTATAACGCTTCCTCCAAGAGCCAGTGTTATTGTCGACGTCCCATGCTGTGGATTGCGAAATGGTGAAGCGATTGCAGAAAGTAATTTTGAACACCTGCTGACTCAAGGTATTTGTGTGGCTAGGAGTATCATACAGCTACGGTATGGCCGATCTCAACTGCTCGTTACAAATTTCAGCAACGAACACCGACACCTTTTCTGTGGCACTTCGTTAGCGTTTGCAGATGAATTAGGAACTGTTCCCATCTGCTTCTCGTCAGACGCAGTGGAGGCTGCCGATACGTCTCAAAACAATATCGATATTCATTCTAACCTCACACCAGAAAACCAGACAGCACTGCGAAAACTCTTGCTTGAATTCAAGTTATGCTTCACTGCTTCCTCTAAGGTGCACCAGACTTTGATCACTAGGCACAGAATCACCACTCACGACGACGCCCGCCCAGTACAACAACAGCCTTACCGCGTGTCAGCGAAGGAACGAGAAGCCATTCGTACGCAAGTTTGAGAAATGCTTGACGACGGCATCATCGAGCCTTCCAACAGTGCGTGGTCTTCTCCGGTCGTCCTAGTCAAGAAGAAAGACGGAACGCTACGTTTTTGCGTCAATTACCAGAAACTGAACAGCGTGACTAAAAAGGACGTGTACCCGCTGCCACGCATCGACCACTCGTTATACAGATTACGCCACGCCCACTATTTTTCCTCTTTGCATTTAAAAAACGGGTACTGGCAGATTGAGGTTGACAAGCGAGACCGCGAAAAAACGGCATTTGTGACCCCTGATGGCCTGTATGAATTTCGAGTCCTTCCTTTTAGTTTGTGCTTAGCGCCCGCAACCTTCCAGCGAATGATGGGCACTGTACTTACTGGTCTGAAGTGGCAAACTTGTCTCGTATGCCATGATGATGTTGTCGTTTTTTTGAAACCTTCCAGCAACATCTTCACCGCCTCAGGAGTGTGCTACAGGCTATTCAATCAGCAGATCTTGCACTCAAACCGCAGAAGTGTCACTTTAGTTATGAAGAGCTCGAATTCTTTGGCCATGTAGTCAACGCCAAAGGAGTCCGACCCGACCACGACAAACTTGCCACTGTAGCCGTGCTTCCGCATCCTACAGACAAAAAGACTGTTCGGCGCTTTCTGTGCTTGTGCGCCTACTATCGATGATTTATTAGAGGGTTTTTGAAGATAGCGGAACCCTTGACTCGCCTTACACGCGACGACACACCGTTTGTATGGGCTACTGAGCAACAGGCTGCTTTTGCCGAGCTACGACAGCGGATGCCGTCAGCCCCTGTTCTTTCGCATTTTGACAATGATGCTGACACAGAGGTGCACACTGACGCCAGTAACATCGGCCTCGGCGCAGTGCTCGTCCAGCATCAACACGGCAAACAACGAGTCATAGCCTATGCCAGCCGCTCACTGTCCCGTACCGAGGTGAATTACACGACCACAGAGAAAGAGTGTCTCGCAGTAGTGTGGGCAATCACAAAGTTTCGCCCGTACCTCTATGGTCATCCATTTAAAGTGGTGACGGACCACCATGCCCTCTTCTGGTTGGTAAACATTCGTGATCCCTCTGGATGACTGGCCCGATGGAGCTTGCGTCTACAGGAATTTGATGTGACCATCGTATATGAGTCTGGACGGAAGCATGAAGACGCTTATACACTGTCGCATGCACCTTTAGCCAATCAAAAAGAAGAGGACGATGACGGTTTCCTCGGCGCCCTTAGCTCATCTGACTTGAGCAGACGCCAGCGAGAGGATGAAGAGATTCGACCGCTTGTCGACTATCTGGAGGGTCATAGCGCCGTTATACCTCGCCATCTACTCGCGTCGTGACGTCTTTCTGCCTCCGAGATAATGTCCTGTACAAAAAAAAAACGCCTGTTCTACGAGCCGCGCTTACCACCTCGTCGTTCCGAAGCACATGCGGGACGAAGTTCTCTCCGCGTGTCATGACGAGCCAACATCTGGTCATCTAGGTTACTCGCGAACGCTCGCCAGAGTAAGTGAGGCGCACTACTGGCCCGGACTTTCGGCAAGCGTGAAGCAGTACGTTAAAAGCTGTTGTGAATGCCAGCGTCGAAAGTCGCCACCAAGCAAGCCGGCTGGATTACTTCAGCCAATTGATCCGCCCCACAAGCCATTTGACCAAGTCGGCATGGACGTTCTTGGCCCATTTCCTTTATCGTCCGACGGCAACAAATGGGTCATTGTTGCAACTGACTATTTGACCCGCTAAGCTGAGACACAGGCGATACCACGAGCGACGGCTTCTGAGGTAGCACAGCTCTTCATGTGCCACATTGTTCTGCGCCACGGTGCTCCATCTACAGTAATAACTGACAGAGGAACAGCGTTCACTGCACAGCTTATTGATGAAGTTTTTCGACTAAGTAACACTAGGCATCGAAGGACGACTGCTTGCCATCCGCAGAGCAATGGCTTAACCAAGCGACTAAATAAGACAGTCACCAACATGATCTCCATGTACATCGACGTCCAACACAAACATAGGATCGCATTTTGCCTTATGGGACGTTCGCTTATTACACTGCCGATCAAGAAACAACCCGATTTACACCGTCTTGACTTCTCTACGGCCGCTAAGTTCAGACGATGCTGGATGTGATGCTTCCTTGTGAAGACGCCGATCAATTAACAACTGACACAGAAGAATTTGCAGAGCGTGCCGAGGAAACTCGTCAGCTCGCCCGGCTACACATTGGTCAGCAGCAACAGGTCGATGCACGGCGTTACAATATGCGTCACAATTACGTATCATACAGTCCGGGAGACCAAGTTTGAGTTTGGACCTTTGTTCGACGCCGTGGCCTCTCCGAAAAGTTGCTCAGCAGATACTTCGGTCCATATAAAGTATTACGCCGCGTGAGCGACGTAAACTACGAAGTGGTTCCGGACGCTACGTCGTCACGATGGGTACAACGAAAACAACCGACCTATGACATAGTTCACGTGGTGCGCATGAAGCCTTAATTTGCGCGTTACCAAAAGACCACTTTTCCTGTGTTTTTTTATTTGTGCTCCGACAATTGCCTCAACATTGGTGAACTTATCGCGTCAAACATTTGATTATTGGTGCCGTTTTCCATTGTTTAAACTACTTTGTTTTGGTTTTCTTTGCAATAACTTTACAGCATCGGGACGATGCTATTTTTTTTGTTGAGGAGGACTATTGCCACCAACGTTTAGTAGTGAGTCGTATGCCAAGGTGACGGCTCGCACCACAGAGAAGAAAGAAGTGCACGTGGGCCCCCGCTCTGGCAAACAAGCCCAACCGACGCGCTTGGTTAGAGCCCTGTTGCTCAGACGTCAATAAACCTTGTCGACACCCCCTGGAGTGACGTGACAATATATATATATATATATATATATATATATATATATATATATATATATAATTTAGAAAAAAGATGCCTCATGGTACCGTCAGTCATTTACTTACACGAATAAACATGTCAGAACTCGTAATGTTTGGAATGTCCCTGTGATGCAGTTCTCAATATTTATCAGGTCGTAAAATATTTGTCCAGATGGGTAAAGAAAAGAGTGCAGAAGATGGTGTCAGGCAGGGAATGCTGCAGGTAAGTGTGCTTAACCCCATTACATTAAACTGCGTCATGATTAATTTAGCGTGAAGACTGCCACCTAACTTACTGTTCTCACTGTAGGCAGATGATGTGTGTATTTGGAGAACTGGAACTAGTGAACTCAAAGGGCATAAATACCGTTAACAACTTTTATAGTAGAAATAGGGATGGTTCTATCACATGCTAAGATAGCTTGTTGCCCATTACTTGTAAGGAGTTAAAGAATTTCAACCATGGCCCGGAAGGACCCCTTTCACAGTTTGTGATACAGCACATACTTTTTGGAATAATACTTGATCGACAGCAAGCCTGGACACCACGCATAATAAAACTTGAAAGCTTTGTTAATGCAATTAAGAATGTACTCCGCAGAATAGCCGGTACTTCATGGGGTAGACCAGTGTCGTCACTACCTACTGTTCATAATGCTTTAGTAAGACAAAGAACAGCATACTCTGCGGTAATTTTTATGGCATTTCACCAACGTCCGAACAAATACTACAACGATTTTCAGCCAAATGATGCAGCATACGCCAAGGGGGGGGGGGGGGGGTCAGCAAGCGAGTTCAAGCTCCCCTTCAATAGCAGAGGCTCGCTAGTTCCCGCTTGCAGTCATGAGAAGTATCGAAACATGGTGACATTTTTCTTGCCTTCAGCAAAGCATACCCCCCTGTCACCTGGTCCCGTTATTTCGGGAGGCGATCGCTGGGCTAATTCCAAGAGCCGAAGTATCGGCCCCCCGAACCGCACCACGAAAGCGAGGACAATTTAGAAGTGGTCCTATTTGGCGCGCCTGCGGACGCCGGCTGCGGTCTTCTTTTTTTATCGTTGACCTCTCGGCACTTCGTCCCGAGAATTTGGCGGCGCGCCCTTTTTATAGCGCTCGTTTCGTGACACTGCCCCACACTTTAGGAATATTATCTCATAATATTCAAAACCACACAAACGAGCGCGAACAGTCCCCACACACTTAAAGAACGTAACATAGTCCGTTGCTGATGGCACGTCACATTCACAATAGCTCACTCAATACAATTGTACATTAAAATTCAATCTCGCAACACATAGAATATAGACAGAGGTACATAGATACAATTCTCTATCACATACTTCAAGCAATACAAATGTACAAAGGTCTGTCTTTACAACAATTGTACTATACTATACTTCTCATCACCGTAATAAAAATTTTGATTCACTCGACATACAGTTGTGACACAGGACAACAACCACATTAACTTAACATATAGCACTGTCAAACACATTCCGGTTCGACCTCAACACCTATACCATGTACTTCGAGCTGCGCTTGCGTCCTTTCTTGCGGTGCTCGCTCGATCTCTTCTTGTTTTTTCTCGTTTTGTTCCGGCGAGCCCTTTCCACCGATGATATCTGAGGCGGCGTCTTAGCCATTGTTGTTACTTCCGACATTGTTAGCGGGTCATAACGCTCAACCGATCCTGTCACCCGCTTGTTCATGTTACGACATTGGCCCTGGCTGGCCGACTCCGTCACCTTTACACTGTCGGTCGGTTGAGGTCGAGCCGACGTAAGTCCAGCTGCCCAGCACTAAACTCATTCAATACGATCATGTTTTCATTCGCTGTCTCTTGTGCCCAGGCGTCACCTTGGGCTCGAGTGAAATCCTTCACGGGATTTTTCACCGCGGTATCTCGCGGCCACTGTGTCGGTGGGGGCTCCATCTCAGGGTCTTCCCCCAAACGTTCTGGTTCGTTCGGCCCTCGCGCCCCCTCGATGTTTCCGATGACGAGGTTGTACAGAGGGATCGTCATACATAGAGCGGTAACCTTCCCGCTGAAGTACGGGGTTTCAACCTCAATCTCTGCTTCGGGAAGCATCCGAACCGTACTGTCAATTAGGCAAACTGGTTTCGTTTTGCCTTGATAACTCACTTTCTCGTACCGAATTTCTCCGGACGATAACAGTGGAGCTGCCAGTATCTCTTAACACCGTAACCTTCTTGCCCGCAACTTTTTCAGGCAGCGTTGGCATTCCCTTCGTAACACCGGTTGGCTGTTTTGTCATTACAGCGCCCACAATAGGAAGTTGCTCCCCGTTTTTCAACTATACGAATCCGTCATTGACGGCATCACCATCGGATTTCGGTGCTGCTAGCACACAGGATACCTGGTGAGTTTGACTCACTCCATTCCGACAAGCGTCTGCTTTGTGCCCAGTCTGACCACACTTGAAGCATTTTACTGCAGTAGGGCTCGCAAAGTTAGTACGACAGTTCTTCGCGCGATGACCCACTCGGTTACACAGAAAACATCGCCGAAAACTCTCCGGTTCACGCTTCTATTGTTCGGGTGCCGATTTTTTTGAATCTTCAGGACACTCCTTCTTGACCTTGGGCAAATTATTGCCACCTTGCGCTTCCAAGAATTGATCCGCTAATTCAAGCATGTCTTCAAGTGACTTAGCTCTCCTCTATTTCAAGTACAGCGACAGGCTTGGGTGGCAACTAGTAAGAAATTGTTCTCTAATTAGGAGCTCTCTAAGTTCATCGTACTCCTGCGCTGTCCCTGAAAGATCAATCCATCTGTCGAATTAATGGCGAAGTCGGGTGGCATACTGCGTAGCCGTTTCACCATCAGCTGGCTTTTCTGTCCAAAATCTGTCCCGGAATCCTTCCACAGTAAATCTAAATCGCTTCAGTAAAGCAGTTTTCACCTTTGCATAGTTGGCTGCATCGGTCGGCGTCAGCCTACTGTACACACTGAGCGCTTCAACACTCAAGCAAGTACTCAAAGCAGTTGCCCATTGATGTTCCGGCCAATTCTGGCTCCTTGCAATCGTCTCAAATCTGTGAAGGTACGCGTCAAGGTCGTCCTTCCTCTCATCAAACGCTACGAGCAGCTTGCTTGGGTTCAAGCGGAAGCCATGACCTTCCCGTTCGCTGCTTTCAACTCTAGCTTGGACGGGAGTTTCACTTCGCTGTTGCAAACGGAGCCGCTCCAGTTCCATCTCGTGCTGTCGCTGCCGTTCCCTTTCCTCTCTTTCTTCTTTCGCCCTCTCAGCTGCCAGTCTTTCTCTCTCCAGCTCCAACTTCAATTGCTGCTTTCTGTCTTCTTTCAGCTGTCGCTCCTTTGCCTCTCTTTCTTCTCTCGCCCTTTCGGCTGCCAACTTTTCTCTCTCCAGCTCCAACTTCAATTGCTGCTCTGTTTCTTCCTTGGCCCTCTCAGCTGCCGACCTCTCTCGTTCTAACTCAGCTGCCTTTTCTTCCTTGGCCCTCTCAGCTGCCAACCTCTCTCTCTCCACCACCTCTTTCTCCTTCTGGCTTACCCACTTCCGTAGTTCGGTGCCAGAAAGACCCATCTTCTCACCAAGAGCTACTAACTTTTCGAGATCCATTGTGTCTCGCAAATGAAGTCTTGCCGCGTGCGAAAAGTGTCTGCCTAAATCAGTCTATCGAACACTCCCCTGCACTCGTTAACGAGAACACTGAGCAACACACAAAATCGTTCCGATAGCACTGTCTACAACTCGAGGCTCTTTCTCACTACTTTGGACACACTGTGCACCAAAAGGTCCTGTCGCGGACGCCATATTAATTGTCCCCTGGTCCCGGTAATTCGGGTGGCGATCTCCGGGCTAATTCCAAGAGCCGGAGTATCGGCCCCCCGAACCACACCACGAAAGCGTGCACAATTTAGAAGTGGTCCTAGTTGGCGCGCCAGCGGACGCCGGGTGCGGTCCAAAGAACAAGTCAGAGCCGAGAGTTGATAAACAAAACAAAATTATATTCTGAATAATGGCAGATAAAAACGATACACCAATATGCACACTCGACAATCGTTGAATTTGATATGATACCAATCAAACAACCCACTACACAGTACAATCAGCCACACTCGAAACAACGGACACAAACAACAATCCGCTCTACAATGCAGTCACATGCATCGAACAACCAAGGCACTTAAAGACGAAAGAGTTCGAAAACTTATTGAGTCCAAAGTCCTTGGAACAAATGACTGAATGATACTCTTACTCAGAGTCCAGCGTTGTTGTCGTTCCGCTGCCCCCGAAGTTTCTGTTCCAGGAAACCTCGCGTCTTCACTTAGCCGCTCTCCAGGCTCGAAACGTTTTCGCCGGAAACACATCGGCTTCACACACGCAGCTGTTGCCACGCGTCGTCGCTCGATAGCGGTAGACACACACTCTTGCCTGTAGCTCGAGACGTCGTCACCCCTCAGGTGGAAATGCTCTTCTTCTCCTCCTTTGTCACGGAAGACAAAAGGCTTCGCCCACACGGCGGAACACCCTACGCACTCTGGCGCATACTTTCTTCTTCTCCTGCTTTGTCACTAAGGACAAAACCTTCACCGACAGACGGCCCGTGTGCTCAGATTTGGGTGCACGTTAAAGAACCCCAGGTGGTCTAAATTTCCGGAGCCCTTCACTACGGCGTCTCTCATAACCATATAGTGGTTTTGGGACGTTAAACCCCACATATCAATCATCAATCAACAGACGCGGCGGGATACCCTACGCACTCTGGCGTTAACTTCCTTCTTCTGCTGATCTCCCATCTCCGCTGCTCGGTTAAATACCTTCCGCGCGCCATTCCAGAAAATTCTCATAATTTCGTCGGCGTGATGCGCAGCGAAGACTGGGGAAAAGGGCGAGACGATACGGGGGCCGTCCGCGACGGATGACTCAACCCGGCATCACCACGCCTCTTTCTATCGAGAAATTTCCAGGGCTTGCTCGGCCGCCGATGCGAGGAGGTTTCGTCGGTGAACCTACGCTTTCGAGGGGAGAAGGACGCGCGCCCGGGGAGTCTTTGGATGCTTGTTCTATTCGTTTTTTTTATTGTTGACCTCTCGGCACTTCGTCACAAGAATTTCAGAGTGCGCCCTTTTTTGAGCGCTCGTTTTGTGACAACCCGCTCCCCATTTGCTTTGGAGATATTACAGAGAAGTGTAAGCTGTGTTCATAAAGAAATTAAGAAAAATTGTAGCGCATTGCCAAGAATTTAGATTTTAAACTCAGACATCGGTTATCCTTTATCGCTACTCACTTAAGCAAAGATCAAAGTGCCAGTGGAAGCATACTCAGAAAAAAAGACACGTTCGTCGAGCCGTCTAACAACTAGCGCTTTGCCAGATATATTTGCGATATATCCGGGGCACATTCATGTATATACAACTAGCGCTTTGCCAGATATATTTGCGATATATCCGGGGCACATTCATGTATATACAGATGGGTCCAGTATACTAATATCTTCAGTGCTTTCATCATTTTACCACACGTCAATGTGGAAGGTTCATCTAATTTATCTCGTGATACGTCGTCAGGTACAGCTGAGCTATTTTCTATTCGAAGTGCTTTAATATGAATCAATTCAGTAAGAGATGCTCAAAGTGTGTAATTTTCAATGATTCACAAGTGGAAGTAGCATCACTCCCCTGCACAAAACGAAAAATTATAAATGACAGCATCAGTTACGAGAACCTTAAAAAACCGACCGGACCATGAAAAAAATGTTTCAGTGATTATCGAGACATTGCAACATACGCGGCAACGCAGCAGCTGGTGAAGCAGCATGGCATGCACAACAGAAAGACACTTTACTTTAAAATATCAAAAATTGAATTCGCCTGGTTTTAAGAAAAAATTTTTCAACATGTGTAAATATACGCGGTTTCACCAGAAATCCAAAAGCTCTGATTTATATCGTATAGATCCACAAACTGAATTTGAGATTTTCATAATCCTAAAAAGAAGTGGCGAAATATTTATTCATGAATTAGGATTAGGCAACGTCTACACCAAGCATTTTTTACACAGATTTGGCCGAGCTGAAACCTCTGCATCTGATTGGGGAATAGTAGAAGAAGTCATATATACCCTCTTTCTAGATTGCATACATGAAAGACCAATACGCGGACTTAGATCATCTGAATGACTTTAGATCACAGACCATTCAGTTTAAGGATATTTTTGGGCCCATGGGCAACAATATGTTTACAGAAGTGCGCCGTAAAAGCATTGAAAGTTTTCCTTGAAGATCATGGCATTCTCGACCAATATTAGTGCAAATACCTTTGTTCTTTTTTTATTCTGATAGCAATTATATGGACACTCTCGGCTGCATTTCGCCGCCAGCGTCGGTGTCGACAGGTCGTCGATGTCATGCATCATATATGTATACGTATCGATATATATATGAAAACTCAAGAAAGAAAAAAAAACAGAAAAGGACTCCGGCGCACGGAATCGACCGTGGGAACGTGAGTGTAATTTGAGGCCTCAACCGCTGAGCTACCGAAGGGTACCTTCTTTAATGTTTAAACGGCAAGCTGTTTATATCTACCACTTACCGCCGATGGCAGGCATTTCGGGAGGGAGCTTTCCTGTTTTCAGCATTATCAGCAAGATGGCGCAAATGCGAGCGCGGCGTCTCTCATCTCTTACGTGTATTTTGGCTCGCGGAGAGGAGGGTAGTGAACGATCTCTCGCGAGCCTTTATCTCCTGGTGGGAAGGATCACACGTCTTGGCTGGTGTTGGGCTTGCACTGGAACGATTCTGTTGTAGTTGCGGGGCGCAGAAAGATCACTGCGACGTTGCACAGGCTCAAATTGCGGAAAGGGCGTGCTTTTAAGGCACAGCGAAGTAACAACAGAGACGCTTATTCACGTTCACCTTCAGTTGAAAGCTATATCGTCACAAATTCAACGCCACATAATTTTAAGAATCCGTCCAGTACGATCGGTGTTACAAAAACTTGTAACACCGTGCAATCGCATTCTTTCTTCTCTCGTCCGAATGAAATCACTGGAAGCTAAGCAGGGAGCGATGGGAGGGGCAGTAAAAAAACGTCACTCAGGCCTCATGAGTTTATCACTTTTTTTCTTTCATTTTCTTCGAATACGTGGCTTTTTCAGTGCGATCTCACGCGCACGCGTGGACACGTGACGGCCTCTCGCAGTGACTTCTGTAACAACCGAGCGCGCTATGTTCAAATCAGCCAATGGCTGATAGATCGGCTTACTACGAGTAATTTTCGGGCTTATTCCGCGATTAGTCGACAGAAGAGAAAGCTGTTTTTAGCTGACTTCGATAACTTATTGTGAATTCTAGCCTACAATATTTGACTCGCGTGCTGTCGGGAGCCTGTAATACCGATAGGCAGCCTTTCCTGACCATTCTCAAATAGTGTTGCAGGGCCCCTTCAATATCAAAAGAGAAAGCAGCTTGACATTATGAAGTAAAATGTAATGGATTGAAACTCAATGTAATGCATTATTCAGAGTGTTCAGTCCTTGCCCAGAAATGAACTGCAGGCCGCACTGTAATACTAATGAAAATGTTTTTTTTTTCTGTTTCTCTTGCTTCAACTTCGCTGTTGAACATATTGCGAAATGTTGTTGCCAAGACACGAGGTAATGGCGGCATCGCTGTCTGCACGTCTCTCTGAAAACATCCGTTCTGGGTTAGTAAAGGAACTACATAAAGCAGGGCATTGAAGGACTCTATTTCTGTTCTAAGTTATATACAGGGAAAATAAAAAGAAAAAAAAAACAACTTTTCAGAATATGGAATGAAGGAGATAAAAGAGAAAATGGTAGTTATAAAAGTGGAAATAATTGCAAGAACCCCGCTGGTCTCATGACCAAAGGTTTGAGTATAAAAAACTTCATACAGTCCGTACTACAGTGGCATAGTCCAGAGTGACTTGTTACGGAAAACAAGACTACAGATTGAAGAGAGATCAAAGACATCAACAGTTGCGAATATATGCGACCAGCCTACGCGCGCCCATTCCAGCAGTGTTAGACTTAAAGAAGTGTGAAACCTGCATATAATTTCTCAGAGTAACAGGTAATTTTCTGAGATGCCTACAGGGTAAAAAAAAGCAAACAATTATGAGCTATGAGGTTTGAGGAACTGAAGATTGGAGATTTAACAATAATAAAAATATACCCACAAATAGTAGCACGGTGGCATGCTATACTGGAGAAGAATATTACTACTAAGACAATGAGGATGTTTTTTTTTTTATGGGAGGAAAATCTTCGAAGATGAGCAACAGCTTGTAGGACCCAATGGTCACCTGTTTTAAAGTAGATAGTGCTACAACTAAAGGCATCCGATAGTGTTACCAAAGTGTAGGCCTGGTTGAAAGGTGCTAGTACGACATAATAATAAACTAACATTGCACTTAGGAGTAGGCGTAACTTTTTTACAGCTTAGAACTAAGTATTGGATTATAAAAGGAAGGCAGGTATGAAAGATTATAATTCTTGAATGTTTTAAGTTCCAACAATTTGATGCCACACCCTTCCATCAATAAACAGACTCCCTTACTGCTGACTGAGTCAACGTTTGTCAACCATTTGAAATGACAGGTGTGGATATTGCAGACCTCATGTTTATAAAAGAAGCAGGGAAAGGCTCTACAAAACAGTACATCGCATTTTTGGTGTGTGCCACAGCAAGAGGTGTAGATGTCGAAGTTGTGAGCAACTGGAAGACATGAAACTATTTACACGCATTGAAAAGACTTACAATGAAGAGAGACCTATGTCGCACAATGTACAGTAATAATGAAAGGACCTTCAGGAAGGTTAACAGAGAAATGAGTCGTACGCTCAAACAAGTACAGAAAATATCTGAGCTAGCAAAGGCGAATAAATAACGTAGAAGTACGTTTCCGAACAAGCAGCTTGGTGAGGAGGGCTATATGAACGGATAATACGAAGCATGCAATCATCTCTGAGGAAGATTATTGGAGAACGATTTTAAACGAGGCAATAGGTGCACACCATCTCCACTGAAGTTGAGACAGCCTAATAAGAAACCTTTGACTTACGTGTACAGAGAACTGAATTACGCACTGACTACTAGGCGAGCTGATGTATTAGGTGACAAAAAACAAAAAAAATCAAGCTTCCAGGCAATAACGAATATGAGCACAATAGAGAATAGCATAGAGTAGAATAGCATAGCATAGAGTATGAGCCAGCATAGAAAAAATCTGAAAAAAAAACACATGCAACGAAAGTCTAGGGAAGATCGAACAGAAAATAACTGCAATCAGAGATAAAGCTAGTGCAAGTCGAGAAAGATAAAACAATTCGACAGATCCAATGACCAGGGGCAGTCGATGATATGCGAAGCACGAATGGGGAAGGTTGATATGTCACTTTAAAATCAACACAACGTTACGAGGTGGATGAGTGTAGTACAGAGTAAACACAATAGAAAATGTTATGCACACTCACGTATCTAGATAGGATGCAAGTATGTCGTTTGCCGTCAAGTAACGATGGCAACACTAATTTTTGCGATACCACCGCCAGCAGTGTAGGCTGATGTGTTGTATATCAAGCTAGACAGCCAGCTGGAAGTGCACCAGGAGCGTGACATGCACATCATGCAGTGCATGGCATTCATGTCGGTTTTCACTTGTTAGGACTTGTAAATAATGTTCGAAATACAGTGACGTCACTCAACGCCCACTAAAGTGTATATGAAGCTAGCGAATCAGCTGCAAGGGCACCTTGGGCGTGGCATGTAAGTTATGCCGCACATGACTTTCATGGTATGATTATCATGTTTGCGCCAAGCATTTGTCTTCGTCGTGCATTCACGTCATGTAATACAAAATTTGGTATCGGTGAAGCTTGCGAAACGGCCGCTAGTGTGCTTTAAAAGTAGCATGTGGTGATGCTTTACATGTCACGCATGTTTTGATTATCATGTTCGACGTGCCATTTACCTTCGTCGTCTATTCACGTCACGCAATATCAAATTTGGTATATGTGAAGCTAGCGAAACAACCACGAGCGCATCATGAGCGTGGGATGTGGTCATGTTTTAGATGCGGAAGCATCTTATACTCGCGCCTTGTAGTGCGCCGTCCGCGCCGTCCGCACCGCTTCTCGAACATTCGACAGCTGACGCGCGCGCATGCGCCGTCGCGCCGTCGCCCACCATCTGTGCCGCGCGCGCTTCTCCTTCGAGAACATTCGACAGCTGACAGCGCATGCGCCGTCGCGCCGTCGCCATCTGTGCCGCGCGCGCGCTTCTCCTTCGAGAACATTCAACAGCTGACAGTGCATGCGCCGTCGCGCTGTATATATACTCAAGGTCGGCGCTCGCTCGCTCAGTTGCCGCTCGTCGGTTGGTTTGTACGGCGCGTCGACGTCCAAGGTCGCAGTGAAATGAATTCCAACGAATCCACAAACACAATGATCGACGTCCCTTCGACCAGTGCCGTCCTTTCGCATACGTGTGTACGTGTTCACTCATTTAACACCCCCTCCTACAACCACGTTAACCAATTTAGCCATCGACCCAAGTAAGTCGCAATTTAACACCCCATTTCACAACCACGTTAACCAATTTAGCCATCGACCCAAGTAAGTCGCACTTTAACACCCCGTTAACCAATTATATGCTCCGCATCCTCCTCAGTGTTCCCCCGAGGGAAGCTGCGGGCAATTTTTTACATGACACGCATGCCAGAATTATCATGTTTACACCAGTCATATATCTTTGTCATCCATTCATGTAATGTAGCACAAAGTCAGATATATGCGAAGCTAGCAAAACAGCCGCAAGCGCACTACGAGCGTAAAATGTAGTCTTGTTTTACATGATAGGCATATCATGATCATCATGTCTGAACACATCATTTACATTGTCATCCTTTCGCGTCCCAGGATACGATATTTGTTATATGGGAAGCTAGCAAAACGACCGCGAGCGCACCATCAGTTTCGCGTGTAGTCATGCATGTCATGATTTTCACGTTACGGTCTCTCACTTATGTTCGCCAAGATATCACGTCATACCATACCAGTTTTACAATATTATATGAAAAACCACCCCAAGGGCAGTAAAAATATGACATGTAAATTATGGCATTCATGATATACGTGTCAAATGTTTATGTTATGACTAGTCGTTTATGCTCGTCATACTGTCATGCTAAGCCATACCAATATGAGTATTGATCCTATTATCGAAAAAGGCTAGGAGACCTGAAAGTCATAGGCGGCTAGATAGATAAACGATCGAAGTCACTAATGTTCGCTAAGAAATGTTTCGCATTCAAAAAGATGCATGTGATTTGCGGAGATGGTGTGGATATGTGTTTCGTGGTAGCCGGTCGCATTCAGGAGCTGAGTTTACAGCAACACCAACGCACAGCGCAGGAGCGCTTCTCGGGGGAACATGAAGTGTGCTAGTCAGAATTTCTATTTCCTCCAGCACTCAGAAAGTAATCAGTATTCGCGGTGGTTCGCAGTCCCAATCTATGCCGTCATTTGCATATGCAAATTATACAGACGACGTGAGCAGCAACCCAAACTTGCAACCTTGTACGTGAAAATTGCGACGGAGTCATAGCCGATCACGTTCTTGTTTTGCCATCTTTCATTATTGAATGAACCGAGAATAGCAGCTAAATGAAAGGTACCCTGAAAATAACGAATATGAAGTAACCAAATAATAAAAAAGGTTTATTTAGCTCGCGGGAAAGCCGTGAACCGCAGCATTCAAGATTTATTCATTAAAGTCCACCTTGTGACTGCAGCGAGAAAGGTTGAACTATTCGCCCACGAAAATAGCAGCCAAGCCAATTAGTTAGGTGCTCAAAGGACCGCTGATGGAAACCACGCATAAGCAGTGTTGCAGTATTTATGCAAACGAACTATACGCTCCCTATAAAAGTTAGACGGAAGCCTTCTGCCCAAGCAATGTTTTATTAGTTTCGTTTCGGGTTGTGAGTCTGAACGCAATGGGCAATACACGTTTATATGCTAATGTACAATATTTTAAAGAGTCATCGAGCCGATAGTTGTACCAGTAAGCAGGTTTCTAGAAGCGGGAATTGTGTTCGTTCGTTTGGAGAGTTGTTCACAAATATTTATGGTTAACTGGTGAGTTACATATAACTATATTTGATTTGTATTGATACATACCAGTCGCTAAACACGGCTGCAAGAAAGAAAAGGACGAAGTGAGTTTTTGATTGATGCTGAACTGGCGCCATCTCGCTCGTCGAGCTCTGTGCGTTGTATATAAATTATTAAAGAAGTTACTCGTAACATTATAGGTGCATTGGTGGAGGTGGACGACCCCCGTACCTCGATGGAGACGCGCAGCGGTCGCAACATCGGCGACTCTTCGACTGCTTCGACTGCTGGTACTTCCTCTACACCTCCCTCATCACCTCATCAGTCCAAGCCACCATCTATGTCACACACGCACACCTCCGGGGTCCTGGCACTTTCTCCGGTTATGGTACGATCGATCTTGACACATGGCTGAACCGGTACGAGCGTGTCTGTGCTGCTCACCGCTGGGATCCCACGCTCATGCTTGCCAACGTGTTTTTCTACCTGGACGACACTCCCCGAACACGGTTTGAAAGCCACGAAGCTGACATCACAAGCTGCGATCTCTTCAAAGACAACATCCGTGGCCTGTTTAGCGATTTATCTGGTCGTCAGCTCGCTGCGAAGAAGACTCTTGCCACACGGGCCCAGTCGTCTACCGAATCCTACGTCTCCTACATTCTTGACGTCTTGGCCCTTTGTTCCAAGGCCGACCAGTGCATGTCGGAAGACGAAAAGGTTAACCACGTCTTGAAAGGCATTGCCGATGATGCTTTCAACCTGCTGGTTCTTAACAACGTCTCGAGCATCGTCACCATCCTTAAAGAATGCCAACGTCTCGAACAAGCTAAAGCCCACCGCGTAGCCCAAAGCACCGTGCGCCTTCCCAACACAGCGGCCACTTCTTCGTGTGACGACGCCCTCTACTAGGCCCCTCAATGTGGCAACCTCACACGCATCATTCGTCGTGAGGTCGAGGCAGCACAACCGGTAGCCGCGCCATTACCGACGCCTGCGCCTTCCCCGACCACGATCTCTTTGATACAAGCCGTCATTCGTCAAGAGCTATCGAATGTCGGCCTACATTCTGTTCCTGCCGTATACTCTGCTGAGTCTTCTTATCGTCCCCCTTCTGCTCTTCGCATACAACGCAATCCGTCCAAATGGCGCACCCTTGATGACCGGCCCATATGTTTCAACTGTCGGCGCGTTGGTCATTTCGCACGTGACTGCCGCAGCCGCTGGGCTCCACTGTCCCATTAGGCACCTCAGTATCACGCCACTTTTGTCCGCCAGTCGTCCCCATCACTTTCTCCATCAACGCCGGCCACATTTTCCGCTCCTGCAGCACCTCTGAGCCGACGTCGCTACGACCGGTCACCGTCCCCTGCTCGTCGTCAGTCCCGGTCACCGCCACAACGCTGTGCTGCCTCCCCGACCTATTAGCAGCACCTCCGACCGGGAAACTAAGCCGTGCAGCTTCTGGAGGTGGAGCTGCGTTGATGACCTTCGTAACAAATCCTCGCTTAACGTTAACGACGAACCGGAACCTTTTAAACGTTACTGTCGACAATGTTCATGTCAGTGTCACGAACTGTTTAATAAGCAAGCTCTTGTGTAGATTCGTGTAAAGTCAAAATCACCGATGACATAACCATCATCGGGAAATGAGCTGACGAGACCATTTGCTTCCACCTGAATCCCCAACACTCAATATATTTAAAACCCCTAAAAGACAAATAGCAGACAAAGAACACAGCATACATAACTTGAAAGAGGTTAACAAGAAGAACAAACGGCTAAAGACGTGAACAGTGCATGGACATAAATGTTAAGAGGAAAATAGGCCTTCTCACGACATAGCGGTACGCGGCGCTTGCAGCGGAGACTCTGCTACCAAGGTATGGACGCACTCACGCAAACGATGACAGTGGTGATGCGGGGCTTGCAACTGATGCGACCGAGTAATGGTGAAGACGCACTCGTGCAGCAGGGGAAAGACTGGCGATTAGCTTGAGACGCTCACGTGGTTGACTGGCACGGAAGGAAGCGTCGGGCTGGTCGAAGTCGGTGACCTTTCGGCTATCGGCAGCCGCCGCTCACACACGAAGCCGGAGACGTTTCTTGGCCAACGCCACAAGACCAGAACAAGCCTGGCCTACGTAAGGCGACGAGAAGAAGCTCTGTGTCCAGGTTGGAGTGCGCTGGGACTTTGATGCAGGAGCTCTGGTGGCCGCCACTCCCGCGCCCTGGCCACCTTCTTCACTCGGTCCCGACTCAGCCACGTCTGCCTATAGCTTCGCTGTTCTTCTCTAATGGCTTTCCTAAATCTCCGTGGAGGGACCTCATTGGACCAAAATGTCCACGCCCTCACTTGCCGCAACCGAGCGGTATCTTCATTTTCTTCTTGGCTGATGGAGTGGCGCACTTGTTAAACGCGCACAATGCTAATTGATAGATACTGGCACGCATGTTTCCATTATGAGTGCTCACTGTCGCTGCCGACTTAAAAAAATCGTCACGCCCGCCCTCAACCGAACTGTACGAGTCGCCAATGGAGCAACTGCCGCAATTCTTTGCATGTGCTCTGCGCGAATTTCTATTGGGGAGAAAAGGAGGGTTGTTCTTTACGCCGTTATCGAACACTGCCCTCATGAACTCAATCTTGGTACGCATTTTCTAGCCACACACTCTTCCTTCGTAGACTGTTCAGCTGGCTCTCTCCATCTCGATTTACCTCTCTCTTTTAACCCTACCAGCCCACCGCAAACCAGCCTCTGTTGCATTGATTTTACGCGCCTCCCATCTAACACTGTCAAACATTTCGACTTATTCTCCACGCCACCAGTACCTGATGGTGATTACATGGTGGCCCCAATTCCTCCCGTTATGCTTTTGTATGGGTTTCTGTGCCGCGTATGATTCTGACGATTACGAGAAACCGCACCTTCCTACCACTGGTCATCTTCTCACTCACGACCCAAGTTTTATCACAGGGAACCTCCCTGGACAAAATTAACGCTCTCCAAGACGACCATGTCGAGCCCTTCAGAGTTGTCGATTGCTGCAGCTCAGTCAGTGGTTCCACTCTATAACGCTCTTGGGGCACCGACATCGAGCGAATGGTGTGATCGGACCTCACGTCTGAGCAAGCTGCAGCGCTTTGCCACGTTCATGAGGGCTATCATAGCATTTTTGACTTTGCCAGCAACTCATTAAGCTAAATGACCATTGTCACCAATCACATCAATACTGACCATGCAACTCCCATTCGCCGATATCACTACTGTGTTTCTGCGTCGGAGCGTGCAATAATACAACAGGAAGTCGGGAAAATGCTTGCGAAAAACGTTATCGAGCCTTTATGCAGCTCCTGGGCTTCTCCAGTCGTCCGTGTTAAAAAGAAGGATAGAAAATGGCGCTTTTGTGTCGATTATCGTCGCCTCAACAAAATTACAAAAAAAAGACGTTTATCCTTAGTCTAGCATCAACGACGCCCTCGACTGCCTGTACGGTGCTACTTATTTTAGAACTATTGACCTTCGGTCAGGCTACTGGCAGATAGCTGTCGATGAGATGGACCACGAGAAGACCGCATTCATTACTCCTGATGGTCTTTATCTGTGTAAGATGATGCCCTTTGGTCTCTACAATGTGCCAGCCACATTTTAAAGAGTGATGGACTCATTGCTACAGTGGTTGAAATGGTCCACATGCTTGTGTTACCTTGACGATGTTATTGTGTTTTCGCCCACATTCGACTATCATCTTGATCGTTTGTCAGCGATTCTGGACGTTTTCCGTCGAGCCGGACTCCAGCTTAACCCCTCCAAGTGCCACTTCGCTCATCGTGAAATTTCCATGCTTGGTCACCCTGTCGATGCTCAAGGCGTGTGTCCAAACCCAGAGAAAATTCGCGCTGTCACAAACTTTCACGTTCCGAGCACCACAAAGTATGTTCGCAGTTTTGTGAGTTTGTGCTCATATTTCAGACGCTTTGTTAAGGACTTTGCTACCATTGCAGGCCCCCTCCAGACCTCTCGAAGAAAGACGCCTCGTTTATCTGGGGCCATGACCAATCGTCATCGTTTTCCCAATTTACGACCCTGCGTACAACGCCACCAATCCTGGCTCACTTTGATCCATTAGCCCCAGCTGAGTTTCACACGGACGCCCGTGGACAAGGGCATGGGAGCTGTGCTATTGCAGCCCCAACGGTGGCACGACCGTGTCATAGTCTACGCAAGTAGACTGTAATCTCCAGCCGAGCGCAACTATTCCATCACGGAGCGCGAGTGCCTCGCCCTTGTATGGGCAGTCGCCAAGTTTCGTCCATACCTGTACGGGCGTTCATTCCATAATGTCACAGATCATCACGTGCTCTGCTGGCTAGCCTCCCCGAAGGACCCCACAGGACGTCTCACTCGTCAGGTCCTACGCCTTCAATAATACACGTTCTCTATAATGCATAAAAAAGGGCAATTACATCAGGATGCGGATTGTTTATCCTGCTACCCTGTGGACGAAGCAGCCGATACTGACGCTATCGCGGACGTTATTTCCGTGTCGCAGCTGCTGAACATTACCGAAGAGCAACGTCGCGATGCTTTTTTACGAGCCATCATTGACAAACTGGAGTCAATGCTTTGCGACCCATCCCTACGAATGTTTTTTGGTGAAAGACGGGATCTTATACCACCGTAACCTTGATTCCTTCGGATCAGACATACTTCCTGTCATCCCAGTGCAC
Source organism: Rhipicephalus microplus (assembly GCF_013339725.1). Lineage (NCBI taxonomy): Eukaryota > Metazoa > Arthropoda > Arachnida > Ixodida > Ixodidae > Rhipicephalus > Rhipicephalus microplus. Next base: position 77,131,892 of record NC_051171.1, read on the forward strand.
CTGCGTTCCACTTTCCTGCACAAACTTTATGACGCTCCCACGACGAGCCATTTGGGCGTTTCTCGCACATACAATCGAGTACGACGTCGTTTTTTTTGGCCTGAACTTGCCCGCTCTCTTCGACGCTATGTCGCCGCTTGTGAGCCCTGCCAGCGTCGCAAAACGCCGTCTTCCCTCCAAGTCAGCTACCTTCAGCCGATCGATGTTCCCACTGAACCTTTCTTTCGAGTTGGTCTCGACCTGTTGGGCCCTTTTCCACTCTCTACAGCAGGAAATAAATGGATTTCTGTTGCCACATACTACGCGACACGGTACCCAATCACACGAGCACTCCCGACCAGTGGCACTACCAACGTTGCGGACTTTGTGCTCTACGACATAATATTAGTGCACGGTGCTCCCCACCAACTTCTCACCGACCGTGGCCGCACGTTCTTATCAGCTGTCGTTCACGAAATTCTGAGGTCATGCCATACCAAGCACAAATTTATTACTTCGTACCATCCCCAGTCAAATGGCCTCACGGAGCGCCTCAACAGAACCCTAACCGATATGCCTGCCAAATACGTTTCGCCAGACCACCAGGATTGGGACATTCATTTGCCGTATCTGACGTTCGCCTACAATTCATCCCGTCACAACAGTGCCGACTATTCGCCCTTCTATCTCCTATATGGCCGAGACCCAACTGTACACTTAGACACCTTGCTACCTGCGGCCACTGAATATGCCGGGGAAGCATTTGCTCGCGCCGACCACGCGTGCCAAGTCTCCCGTAACCGTCTACAATCCTCACAGCCGCACCAACGACAGTCTACAATGCTCCCCATAGGGACGTGCACTTTTGCTCGGGTTCTCTCGGGCTCCTCTGGTGACCCACTCGGCGTGTGCGACTGTCTGAGAAACTGTTGTTGCCATACACTAGACCATTCCGTATCGTTCGCCAAGTGACAGACGTCACGTACGAGATTGTCCCAACCGATCCAACAAACTCCGAGCCACACCGTTCACGTGGCTGGGCTAAAGCCATATTACCCCCCTTCGACATCATCTGCGTAGATTTAGCACCGGGACAGTGCTTCTACCGCCGGGGGTTACGACACATAACAGCCTCTAAACGTGGCTGCATGAAAGAGGACTACCAAGTGAGTTTTTGATTGATGTTGAACTGGCGCCATCTTGCTCATCGAGTTTTGTGCGTCGTAAATAGATTATTAAGTTACTCGTAACGTTATTAAATGTTCATACCGGTCGGACGTCATTTGCAAACACTCCATGTAGATCTGACAAGGCACGCAACGGCTTACCACAATACATGCTCTTGTAACTGTACGTTCATCTGCCTATGCCACTATGCACCTTAAGTGGGTGCTTACTCTTCCATGCGTAACATTCTTTTGTAAACGTGCCCATGTGCGTCTGCTGTGTCATTTCGCGTGCGCTCAGAAAATTAGCCCTTTGTCCATAGTGCTACTTTGCACGAAATTGTCTTTTTTGCGACGCTGTCTCGAGACCTGATGTTCAGGTAGGTTCCTTCACTACTTTATGGTGACCGTGAACTTAAATTCTCCTGCGTCTGCAGGTCTTGTCATCGTATATATTTCAAGATGATATACCAAACAAGTTTAAAGAATAATCAGCGTTTGCAAGCTTTTCTGTAATGGAGGCCCACGCGTGTGTTCTTCCTTTACCAGTGGGTTACTGTGCTAGGAGACACCCAACGAACGTGCCTTAGCCTGAAAAAACAGAGGGACGTGCACTAGTAAGAAAGCGCATATCAAAGAGCATATAGCGCACTGCTGACGCCAGTTTCAATTGCCAAAACACCGCGCGTCAAAGAGATAACAAGCGTGCCTTTTCCTTAAATAGCTGAGGGATGCGCGCATGTAAAAAACGCATATCATATAGCATATGGCACACTAATGACGCCAGATTTCTATGCTGTCTCCAATAAGCTACCCATCCGCAATAAACTGAATGTTAACTGTTCTTCCTCGACAACATTTTGGTTTACTTGAAGCTGTACTGGTATTGCTGTAACATTGTATCAGTCAAGGTAAGCGGCGTCACAAAGAAACAACTTCTACGTTTATTTTCATGTTGTCTGGCCGGAACGAACTTTCTTGAAGAAGAACCCTATCTATTGTACACGAACCTCTTACAAGCGCACTGGAAATATACCATTTCATTTGCAACTTGCCTACGGCCTGATGACCAAGCACGAAAATTGTGCTCGTTATATTTAGTTTTCGCATAACCAAAATCATTATTAACGGTTGAATTCTAACCGCTCTAGAAATACTCTCATTTTTTACTACAAACCTGGCAATGAAATCAAAATATATGGCTACTTTGGCAACCTTTTGCTTTATGTGCGCAACAAAGACACTGCCACCACCCCGTCCGCAATAAATCTTGCGTCATGGCTGCACAACAACGGAAACATAACTGCTGATGTGTGGGATTAAAAGAAACTACGTTTTCGCGTGGACAAGGCTCCTACATTAGCTATAATAAAAACTTCTTAACTCCCATAAAGAGAACGTGGTGGGAAGCACTCCCACGAATGAGCACGCAAACACGGTATCTGTAAACAAGTAATCATTTCCTGTTTCCCGCACCCGTTTCTCTGAAACTTACACGCAAATGCATATGCATTGCATAAGCTTAGGAAACGTGCGCTTTTGTCTTCCTATTTCTGTCTATTTCTTTCTCTTTATAGCTGTATTTGCTTCTCTACGTTTACTATCGCTCTTTTTCTCGGCTTCTTTCTCTCTCATTTCTATTTTGTCGCTATCTCCCGTGCTTTGGATTCTTACTAGCGCTCTGTCTTGCCTCCTCCTCTATCATGTTTTTTTTATCTTTTTCTGTCTAGTTCAATGTATTTATCTCTCTCTGCCTCTTATATTTGCCGGAATTGCGATAAAGAGTTCGTGCATCACGCATCCCGACTTCGATTTCGGCGTCGACGTCTTTCGTTGTAAGCAAGAATCGGTGTTTTTTGTGAGCGGAAATTCAGGGTACATGCAAATAAACAAACTAAATTCTCTTGGATTCGAATGGGAGCAGGGAGCCGAAAATGCAACCCCTCTCGTTGTGGCGGGATGCATTTAGTCTATGGTCCACCAAGCATACCTCATCTATAGTTCACTAACGGCACGCTTTTAAATGAGAAGCATTACTTTGTGTACACTGCAGGTGCCCTGAGCATCTATCTATCTATCTATCTATCTATCTATCTATCTATCTATCTATCTATCTATCTATCTATCTATCTATCTATCTATCTATCTATCTATCTATCTATCTATCTATCTATCTATCTATCTATCTATCTATCTATCTATCTATCTATCTGTCTGTCTGTCTGTCTGTCTGTCTGTCTGTCTGTCTGTCTGTCTGTCTGTCTGTCTGTCTGTCTGTCTGTCTAGCCGCGTACGTCTGGGTGCTCCTGTGATCACCTCCTTGACTTAGGGTAAACCAAAATTAGAAAAGGGGGGAGGGTACTGTGGTTTGACGGGTATGACTCACTGGTCATGACATAAATAATGTCCCGAGTCAAGTCGCGTACATCGTCAAACCCTTCCCACCTGAGGTGTGGCACATTCCCGCGGGCGGATATGTGCCCCAGGTATGCGTGTATATGCACTAGCTGATTCACGTTTTGTATCTACCCAAGAACGGCGATGATGATAAAAGAACTTTATTAAGGTCCATTAGGTCGTGCTAGTGTCCTAGCCCGAAGCGGGCCACTCCCACGTTGGGAACGAAAGACCTAGCTTTCAAGCCACTTCGCGGGCCCTTTGGATGGCCCATAATTGTCCCTCTAATGTACTACTGCGCAAAGCTGCGTCCCATTGTTCTTCAGTATTTTCTTTGTCGCTGCGTAACGCAAAGCACCGCCAGAGCATATGAGCAAGAGCTATCGTGTTGTGGCATTTATCGCATGTTGTAGGAACACAGAACTCTGGATAAATCCTGCTAATTAACAGCAGGTTCAGATAGGTTCTTGTTCGTATTTGTGTGAGTGTAATGACCTGAGCTCTGTTCAGTTTAGTGTGTGAAGGGAGAAGATTCGGCGTACTTGTTAGACAAATGCATAGAACAAATGTCAGAGTCTCAGCTACAATCAAACCGTAGCAATCTGCGTGGTAATCAAGCGAAATACCACAGAGCCATGTCAGGTCTCGCACATTACTTTAAGGGCGATGCACTTTAGTACTTGGGTCAGTCCCGCATCATGTCGGAGCCACTAGATATCACCCGGAGTACTCACTATATGGCGCTGCGGCACTCACTCTGCTAGTACTCAAATCGCTCACTAGATGGCGCTAGGAGCACTCGCACACCAACCCTGCAGAGGTAAAACGGGGGCTTAGGCAGGGGTGCCCCCTGTCACCCTTATTATTCATGATGTACCTACAAGGATTAGAGGCAAAATTAGAGGGAAGTGGACTGGGCTTCAACCTCTCTTTAGTCAAACAAGGAAAACTTATTGATCAGGCACTACCAGCATTAATGTACGCAGATGATATAGTGCTAATGGCCAACAACAAGGAAGATTTGCAGAGATTGATGGACATCTGCGGTAATGAGGGAGATAGGTTAGATTTTAGATTCAGTAGGGAAAAATCAGCAGTCATGATTTTCAATGACAACGAAGGTAGTGAGCTTAGAATACAGGAGGTCACGCTTGAGATAACAGATAAATACAAATATCTGGGCGTATGGATAAGCAATGGGACCGAGTATCTGAGGGAACACGAAATATACGTGACGACTAAAGGTAACAGGAATGCAGCAGTCATGAAAAATAGGGCACTGTGGAATTACAATAGGTATGATGTTGTGAGAGGAATATGGAAAGGGGTCATGGTTCCTGGGCTGACGTTCAGCAATGCGGTCTTGTGCATGAGATCAGAAGTTCAAGCAAGATTAGAAATTAAGCAACGTGGAATAGGTAGGCTTGCTTTAGGAGCTCACGGGAATACACCAAATCAGGGAGTACAAGGTGATATGGGATGGACATCATTTGAAGGCAGGGAAGCTAGCAGCAAGATAAAATTTGAGAAGCGATTGAGAGAAATGGGGGAAGAGCGTTGGGCTAGGAAGGTTTTCAGCTACTTGTACATGAAGAATGTCGATACAAAATGGAGGAAGCGAACCAGGAAGTTGACTGGTAAATACTTAGAAAACAGCAGGTGGCCAAACCAAAAAGATACTATCGGTTAAGAAAAAAGTGAAGGAAACGGAGACTGACATGTGGAGAATGGGCATGATTAAGAAGTCCGCACTAGAGATCTATCGAACTTTTAAGCAGGAAATTGCCAAGGAAAGGATCTATGATAATACTCGGGGTAGTTCTCTACTGTTTGAGGCCAGGACGGGAGTACTGCGAACCAAGACATATCGGGCCAAATACGAAGGGGTCGACACAGTATGCAGTGCGTGTGGAGAGGAAGAACAAACTGCCGAACACTTGATAATGTTCTGTAAAGGGCTTCACCCTATAGTTCAGGATGATGGCGCAGAGTTTTTCAAAGCACTGGGATTTAGGGACAGCGAGGGCAAAATAGACTTTAAGCGGGTAGACTTAACTAGAAGAAGGTTATCTGATTGGTGGCTAAAGTCAAGGCACGAGTGAAAATTAAACCCTTCACTGCGAAGTACGAATCCTCAACTTCATTATTTAAAGGGGAAAAAAAGATAAATGTAATGGTTAGTTCACTAAGTATTACGGCTAGGTGGCGTTAGCCGCCGCCCGATCTAAAGGGTACAGCCACATCCATCCATCCATCCATCCATCCACCTCCGATGCGATAGACCCGTGATACTGCGAGCGTTCACTGTTGAAGCGCTTCCTCTTTCGTCGGCAGTCACTGCGCTTGTGCGCCTCGCAATGAGTGACGAAGACAAAACGGCGCAGTGGGGTGCTCCGAAAGCGCCTGCAGCGCGCTTTCGCCGTTAAGGGCTCTCGCAAAGGCCGTAAAACATGCCCAAAGCCATGCGAATTTTGAGCTAACCTGAGAGGCGGTGGTAAAACGCGCACAAAGACAGATGGGTCCAAGCTGGAAGCCCGCGAAGCGACGGTGAAACGTGGGCAAAGACAAGCAGATCCTGAGGAGGTACGGAAGCGGGAACCTGCGGCCAAGTGCCTGAACCGGTTGCCTCACCCCACTCATCATCATTGAGTCCGTCGATACGCTGGGATTTTATTTAGGTAGACGCTACTCTTCGTGAAACGTGAATGGTGGTCGCAGTGGTGGCTATTCAATTTATTAAACATTACAAATGTACCCCTATGATACAGCTGTCATATCGTGTTAACGTCAATTGTAGTTAGATGCTGTGCGCTGAAGTTGATTTATATAGCAGTGTCCAGGGCTACCATCCTCTCAAGCACCAGTGCTTTATATCCGCATATCGCTTTGATGTTGATACTTATGCTCCTGTTGGCTCCATTGCGCAGGTGCAAACAACAGGTTGTATAAACGTGTTCCGCGTTTCTTACGCACAAATGACACACGAAACGTGCTCACAGGTACAGATGCACGCGAATAAGCGTCCCTCTTGTTACTTCACTGTGTCTGAAAGGTGCGTCCTTTTCTCAAACGGAGACTGTGCATCAATTGCAGTGACTTTTGCGCGCCCGCAAAGTACAACAGAATCTATCCGGCGAAAACACAAAAGCAGCCAAGACGCACGATCTTACCCATCGCCAGATAAAGGCATGCGAGTGAACATCGCCTCGCCTTCTCCGCGGTGCAAAGTTCGCATGTAATATGAGAGCATGTGCCGCCGTGTCGTGACGATGTGGCGACACTAAATGACGCGCGCTCATTGCGCCATCTTGCTGAAAACACGGTTGTTCTCCCCAAGATTCCCGTAAGCAGCGGTAAGAGGTATATATAGATAGCTTGATGTTTTATCGTTGAAGAAGGGGCTTCTTCGTGGTTCAGTGGCTAACACCTCGCGCTCATGGTACAGAGAGAGGCTCCAAGTTCGATTCCGTGCGCTGGAGTCGTTTTCCAGATTATTTTTCATTCTTGCGTTTACATACATAAAGATACGTATACGTATAAGATAGGTGATGGCGACAGTGATGACCATGGTGGCAAAATCCAGCCGAGAGTGTCCGTATATTAGCCATCGCAAATAAATTGCAACACAGTCACATTCCATCCGCACGCCACTTCGAATAACATCGATTTGAAAGGTGCGCGGGATCTGCCTAATTTTCAGGGGTGAAGCTTCTTATGCTCGATTTCAAACCAGTGTGCGGTGTGGCTGTATCCGTGCCCTTACCTTCTCCTACGCTCCCCCGCCTTTCGCCTCACGACGCAGGCAGTGAGTGCAAGCTTACACTCGCTCACCTCTCTGTCTTCTCAAAGCATCCCTCGCAGCAGCATCTACACCCGCAATGCTCTTGCGCGTCTCCTCGCCCTCTCTCTTTTCTTCTACGCTCCCTCATCTCTCGCCTCACCACGCTGACGCACGCACCGTCCGCAAGCGAGTGTGTTTAGAAAACAATGGCAGCATATCCACGGAGTGAATTATGGAGAGTGAAGCGAAGCATCCGTCCGTCCATTTGTTCTTGCTTCCGTCCGTCCATGCGTCCGTCTGTGTGACCGTACGTGCGTCCATTTGCCCGTCCGTGCGTGCGTCTGTTCGTGCGTCCGCACGCTCATTTGTGCGTCCGTCCCTGCGTTTGTCCATGCATCCACTCCTGCGTTCCTCTATGCGTCCATCCGTCCGTGCAGCCATCCGTGAGTCCGTCCATGCATCTGTCTGTGTGTCCGTTCGTCAATCTATTCAACACTCCAAGTACCACCATCTCGCATCTTTTCATCATATATTCCCGATATAGACGCACCGCCATCCAGCGGACATTCCAAGAACTAAACGATAGGTGGCACACACACACTTTCTTACAACTTGCGCTTCGTGTCTACTTCCCACCTTTAACCACATCGACTTCCTGGTATATACTAGTTCACTGTATTCATGGCATTGCGGTCCAACGCTTGCAAAACCTTTCTAAAACGAAGGAGGTTACACCCAGTGAGTATAACGTAGCAACCCTTTCTTGGCAGATGTTTCTTAATGTACATGCCAGTGGCTGCTAATGGGGTATGAGAGAGAGGAGAATTCGGCTTTTACTTTCTTACGGCTTTCGCTTCATACCTACTTCCCACCTTTAACCACCTTGGGTTCATGACATATACTACTTCACTGTATTCATGGCACTGCGGCTCAACACTAGCTAAACCTTTCTAAAACCAAGGAGGTTACGCTCAGCGAGTATAACGTAGCAACCCTTTCTTGTCAGGTAGGGCTCAATGTACATGCCAGTGGCTGCTGATGGGGAATGGAAGACATGAGAATTCGGCTTTTAGTTAACGCGCACGCTGCAAATTTTTTATTGTTCAACAACGCACAGGAGAAATCTCCCACCGGCACCACCTTGCAGGTCAAAACGCAAGACTGGTTACACACTACGACTACGACTACGAGGGAGAAACGGGCGCCGCTATAAGGAGCTTCGCCCCTAAAAGTGTAACGATTTAGAGTACATGGTACTCTACTATGAGATAGCTTAAAGTCTCTATAAGTATGTGTTTAGAAAATATGTTTAACGATTTCAAGTACTTTGTACTCCACTAGGGGAGAGCACTGAGCCGTCCCATCAAGAGTTCGGGGTCCTGTGGACTTTATTCATATACGAAGTGAATGCTGCGATTGCTGAAAAGCAGATGGCTCGTTCTGCACAACGTGAGAGTAGCCACCACACATAGGCCCTGGATTTTGACCTCCAAAGTAGTTCCGGTGGGAGATTTCTCCAGTGCGTTGTTCAACAATAAAAATTCGCAGCTTGCGCGTCAACAAAAAGCGCATTGTGGGACTCTGTATACAATCGATGTCTTCTGTCTCTCATAGCCCATTAGCAGCGATTTGCATGCTCCAGTGGTAAATACTGGTCCCTCTCTGCGTGCTTTGCACCTCCGCAGGTTTCGCTCTTGCGCAAAGCCGCGATGAGCGCCAGCGTCAACGGCGCCATCAGTGTAAGCGTTAAGTGCCAACCACTGGCACGCGTATGCTCGCGTCTACGCGTCCAAAGCGTCAAATGCCCCTCTCGGCGTCGGCGTCGGAGGGGCATACGTGAGGGGGCGTGGGGGATCAAGCCGGGCTTGATATTTTTGCCAAGCGTGCGCTACGTCACCACTTGTACAGCGGCGACAACCAACCAGGGGCTGTGCGCCAACCCACCAGAGGCCGCGATTCCTCCAAACATTATGCCTAATGGCCGCCGCTTCGAAGGCACGGCCGAGTGCTGGAAGCAAGCACGCAAACTACTCCAAATGTTCCTGAATGACCGCTTCGTAATCTAGAACGACAGCGACACGATGAATGAATGCGAGTGCTACCAGCGTGACGTGGTTTTATGCCGAGTTTGAGCGACGCCGACAAATCCAGCGAATGCCGGCCGGCTATGCTTGAGCTGGTCCCGAGTGCGATCGTCAGCCGAGCGAAAGGAGCATGTCGATGTTCTTGTGCTTTGATTTGTGATTTTCTGTGCTAAAAATAAATCTAAACAGACTTCGGAGGTTGGAAGCTTTGAGCATGAGCCCTCGCCTACCGTGGAGGCGATTCAGAGCGGTGTCATCTGCATCCAGCGTAGGCCTCTACCGTCTAGTTCTTATGAACCAGCAAATGCGAGGAACATCGGCTGAAAAAAAATCTATGGTAGTTTCCGTCGCAACATAGACACCATATACGACGCCAGAAACATCGCGTAGTGCATACGAAGGAGTTTTTATCTGCACTGTGTTTGTTTTCAACATCAGTATTCATCAAAGCAAACCTCGCACTATAGCCAACACTTTTCGGTGGTGTGAAAACGTATGCGTACTTATAGAAGTGTATTCGCGCATTATACGACGCTGAAACATTCGTTGGCTTCGGTGCAAATCGTTTTCGTGTGTTGTCAAGCTAATAAGAAGCGTGCGCTGGTTGGTAGCAGTGTGATGTGACTTCGTATCGGGTACCACCGATGCTGACACTTTCAGCTGTCAGCGGTCTCATTTCCATTCACGTACAAGATAGAAACTCGAGCGTGCGTTCCTGTGGTGACCGAAAAAGAAAGTTGCATGATTAAGTGCTGCTGGTATTGCTTGCTATTTCACTTCTCGCTTCTTCTGCTTCTCTTCCACGCTCAGTAGCACATACGTTGCTTGGAGGCATTCTAATACACGCATTCTTAATTTATAGTTCGTTCTGATACTCATAGCTATAGGCATACAATGGCGCTTTTCCGTCGTTTTACAGTTTACTATAATATAACGCGCGTTTTGTTTACAGCTGGAAAGATAACTGAAAACCTTGTGAGAAGCATCTGATTTGAAATAAGCTGCATGATGACACTATAGTAGGAAGAGAAGGTCACCACATGTATGCACAGAATGAATGAAGGTGCAGTAGTACTGTACTGCAATTTGTATTGAAGAAATGCAGAAGTACCTCATGGGACTTATGACGCCTTTGAGAACTGTGCATCTATTTATCTGTTCCTCCAGACTGTAATGAGTTGACGATATTATTAGATGGTTTCGAACATAGAATCTTTGTATGTGTTTCCAAGGACTGCTTCATTTCTGTTCAGTTTTTGGTATAGGCACTAACTTGGAATATATATGCATGCACTTAAGCATATTCAGTTTAGCTATGTTAGAAAACTTGCCAAAACTTCTGTACGGTGCTCTGGTGCAATCCTATGACTGGTATCTGTCCCATCAAAAATTTTTCGCATGCTTTATTGCTTTATAGGGTATTTTGACTATTGATGACATGTGAAAGCCTTCTACACAGTTGCTTGGCTGCAATCTCTAATCCAATGTCTGTCTCATCAAGAAGGTTCAGATGCATTTTGTAGATGTTAGAAGATGTTTAAACTACCAGCAAAGTGCTGAGGCCTTCAACACAGCACTGATCTGCAATCACCATCCAGCTTAGAATTCATGTGTAGTGCTCTCTAACACGTTCAAATAAAGTTATCAAACGCTAGAATGATCTACTTGGTTTGGTTCGTGATACCAGTGGGTCTAACTTTTTTGAGGCACTTGTATTATGTTAATGTTCTATTTCTCTCATTTCTTACCTGGGTGCACTTAGGGCTAGTGATATTTCTTTACATTGGCACACTTATTGTGATATTACTGTTTAAACGCTTTCCTTCTGTATATATGTACGCCACTCCTAGCAGTAGCCTCACATTGGGCTGCTGTATTTGAAAATAAATAAACCATATGAAAGTGTTCCACGCTGCGATTGGTTCCAATATGATCACTAATATCTATTGCATCATGATGTGCCGGGTGCGTTTTACTGCATTGGAGAACATTTTGGCTGCCTTCAATACAGGGTTCAGTTCCAGTATTATAACCGATATTTGTGACTTCATGAAGAGTTAGGTGCAGTTAGTTGTTTTAGAGAATACTTTAACTACAGACAACGTCCAGAAGTCTTGCATACAGGGTTCAGTTGCAGCCCTATGACCAATATCTGTCTTATCATGAAAGTTTCAGGTTCAGTTAGTGGCGTTAGAGCACATTTTGACCACACAAAAAGCCCAGAGGCATTCTACGTAGTGCTTGGTTTCATTCATATGACCAGTATTTGTTGTATCATTAAGAGACAGGTGCGGTTTCTCACAATAGAGGATATTTCCAATACGCTTATCATTCGAAAGCTCTCCACACAGGGCACAATTACAACCTTATGGCCTAAATCCGTCTTATCATGAAAAGTAAGTGTGGGTTGTTGCATTGGCGAACATTTCCGCTGCAGACATCGTTCAAAAGCCTTCTATACAGGACTCAATTCAAATAGTGCGACTGATATCTGTGACTTCATGAGCAGTTGGGTGCGGTTTGTCGTTTTCGAGAATACTTTGCGCGAAGACAATGCCCAGAAGTATTCCATACAGGGTTCAGTTTTAATATTATGACCGATATATGTGGCTTCATGAGCAGTTGGGTGTGGTTTGTCGCTTTAGAGAATACTTTGACTAAAGGCAACGTACAGAAGTCTTCCACACAGGGTTCAGTTCCAATATTATGACCGATATCTGTGACTTCATGAACAGTCGGGTACGGTTTGTCGCCTTAGAGAATACTTTGACTAAAGACAACGTCCAGAAGTCTTCCATACAGGGTTCAGTTGCAATATTATGACCGATATCTGTCACATTTGGAAGTGTCAGGCACAGTTAGTTGCATTATACATTTCGACTATGAAAAATACCCAAAGGCATTCTATGCAGTATGTGGTTCCTATCTTATGACCAATATCTGTTGTATCAATAAGAACCAGGAGTGCTTTGTTGCATTATATGATATTTCACACACACCTCATTCTGCTACTCTGGCCTCAATTGTAGTCTTATGACTTATACCTGTCAGGTCATGAAGTTTCAGGTGTGATTATAAAGTTTAGTGCTATAAAATATGAAATGTAAATGTACTGAAGGTACCAGCATATTCACGATATTGTTAATAAGTTTGTTAGCGCAGGTACAGAAACTCGGTGGTTTGTAAACCAGAATAGGAGGGCAGCTGCCGCCTCATTCACCGAAGAGAGGAGGGGGGAGCTCAATGTCAACTCCATATATTAACGTAATAGGGAGGGGGCGCTAAGTTAGCCCCTACATGAACATATTAGGAAGGGTAGGGGGCACTGCAACGAACTCCCCCCCCCCCCCTCCTTAAGGAGAACTCTGCACACGCCTATGATAGACGTACAGTATCCTAGACGCGAATTTTCATTCGCGGGAGCGGCGCATGCACCAATGTTGATTTCTGGCGCATACCGCTGTAGTTACTTTAGGCACTGGAACGTCAGTTACTTATAAAATTGTCTAAATGTAGTGGGTGATGCACTATAAATTTTTTAACGTGTTATCATATCCTCTAGGAACGCACATATCAAACGTTCTTTAATATTTTCACTTACTGCTCGAAAGAGGGTGCAGAGGGCGCATGGCATGCCTTTATAAGGCAATGGCAGGCCATGTAGCCATAATTTGTGCCGCCGCTTGCATGAAAATAGGTTCCCGACAGGAGCCACACTATTTTCTTTTTTTTTTTTTCAAAATTTCAGGTCTTCACTAGGAAGCGAAATGAAATGATGGTAGTGATAAATTGTGGAAAGGTTGAAAAGTGGTCTAGTTTGTGCAGATTGGTACTGAAATATAGGTAGCGCTAACTGAAGGGACACAGATAGAGGACATAAACGAACACTGTTTTTGTGTTTTTCTGGCACCTATATTCCGAGAATGAATTCCAGTTTCAGTCTCCACTTAATTGTGTCCTCTTTCAGTGTCTTGTTAGTTTGCGTTGCCAATATTTCAGTGTGACGCTAGTGATTTAGCAGACAATACAAGGATGATCTGATTAGCTTCACGCGTTCTACTCTTCAAAGCAAAGCTCAAGCTTCTTTTATGCATATTGCGTCTTGATACCCTTTATTGCTCTCTATGTATCTTAATATTCATATCAGTCTGTCTCTCTCACTCTCTCTTTGCTCTTTCTTTGTCTCTTTGTTATATCTCCTAGTTTTCTCCCTCCTTCACATGTTTCACATCCTCCACTTGGCCGAACAGAGTTTTTAGGCTATGAGTTTGGGCACCCGTTCCTGGGCTGAGCGGCGTCGCTGTTGGCATCACTGTAACCAACAGCGTCAACGAGGATGAAAGAGACCGAACGCAGAGTCTGTCAATATTACGAGTTGCTGGCCTATGTCAAGTTTAGGGGCGCAGCTCTTTAAGGCGTGGTTCGTGCGTCCTTGGCGTATGTAGTTCTAGGCTACTACGTCGCATTTAGTTCTTGAAAAGTCTGCTAGATGGCGGGATTTTCATATGATGCAGGAGTTCAGTACAGACTGGCACGGTGGATGGACGTGTTTTTGAGCACTCCCAATGGACTAGGCAGATAAGTGGTTTTGCATGCTTCGAGCTTGCCTTTATAATTATTAAGGCAGCCGTTAAAAACTTTATAGCACTTATTACATAGTACGGATTTTTCGGCGGTCACTCACCAGGTATTTACTATTTTGTGTGTGTGTGTTGGTTTGTTTCTTTGTGTTTTTTCTCTTGCCACCCCGTTGTAGAGGTGCACGTACATTGAATACGCAAACTTTTGTAGTAGAGCTTAGACTTTCTCTTTTTCGTAGGGCAGGGTTTGTCGTTTGCCGTGTTTTGAAATCATCGAGTGGGACAATTCATAAGGACAAGTGGGGTCAGAAAGACGTGGTTAAAAAGGCTGTAAAGTGTTCAGGATGCGGCGTGGGTTTCAAAATAAACCCAAGTTCACAAGCGAATGGAAAGGAGGCTGACGCCGAGTTTAGGCAATGTGAGGTCGGGAAAAACATGGAGAAATTGATGGTTGCCCAGAGTAAACTGCTGATGAGAATAACAGAGCTGCAGTCTGCGTTGCCAAGAGAAAACGAAGGCTATGGGAGAAAGGCTGAAGTTCTTCGAGGAAGCAGTAGGGAAGGTGAACAAAGGAGCGGTCGAGGGAGAGAACAGTAGGGCAGCGGATACCAGAACGGTGGGGAAAAAAGAGCAAGCAAGTTTTGAAAACACAGGTTCAGCCGGTTCAATGGTTGCAAGACCCAGCTTCAGCGAAGTAGTGGTGGGGCTGCGAGGAGGCAAAGCAGATGGCATTACAGGTGCGAGTAACCCCCAGGTGCAGGACGCTCCAGCTGAAAAGTCACAGCACGTAATAATCGCCAGGGATTTGAATCTCAATCTGTGCGCAGAAGCAATCAAAGAGAGGGTAAGAGGTGACAAGAGGGTTGCAGTAGGGACGTTCCCAGGACGCAAGCTGGAAGCAGTCATGAGGCAAGTGAGCGCAAAATTTAAAACAAGAGCTGATGGACGAAACGTCGTGATAATTTCAGGTGATTTAAATGATGTCTTAAATGAAGATACGGCAGGACTAGCGACCACACTGGCGAAAGGGGTCGATGGCATGCGCGCAACTTCTCCTCAAGTACAGGTAGTGATATGCACGACACCGGAGGTACCGCTGCGTGACGGCAACTTGCAAAGAGCGGTTGTCAACGCAAACCAAGAGATATGAAGCATGAGTCGAGAGAAAGGGTTTGAGGCGGTGGAAATAAACAGAGAGGTGCATAGGTGGGGTGGTTTTCAATGAGACAGAATTCACTTCGATGGGAGGCTAGGCCATGAGGTGGGTTGGTGACTTGCAGGACGCGCAGTAGCTTTCTTGGGGGGCACGTGGGCCCTTCGGGGTGCAGCATATCTCTTAACGAGGAAAACAAGCAGCGAGACTCTGACTTGTGGTATGGACAGATACAATTCCAAAGTGGCACCAATATCTAAGACAAGTAAAGTCCGGGGCAGAAATAGATGTAGCCACGAGGGCCGAGCCAATTCAGACTTAGGGTATATTAACATGCAGGGAGGCGGGTACAGGCTTAAGTGGGAAGAGGTGGAAGAACCGCTAAGGGAGGAGAGGCCGATGGTATACGGTTTTGTAGAAACACATCTAAGGGACATGGAACAACCTTTTAACAATCCGGACTATGCGTGGAAATATTGGACTAGAACAGAAGGCAGCAGAAAAGGGGGTGGTATTGGGGCTTTCATTCATGAAATACTGACTGGTAAAGGGTCAAGCAGAAGTGCAAGGCACCATTATAGCTAAAAGGGAAAGTGGCAGGGCAAATGACACTTCTCGGTTTGGTGTACTTATGGACGGGAGCAAAGGCTGGAGAGAAAAACATGCAATTGTGGAGTGTATATCAAAGGACATTGAGGAAATAGGAGGAGAGTGCGAGATAATTATAACAGGAGATGTGAATGCGCACATAGAAGATATAGATGGATATACTGACCCAACAGGCAAAATGATCAAGGATATGAGTGAAAGGCATGATTTGATCATTTGCAACAGTACTGAGAAGTGTGAAGTGCAAATGATATTGGACGTAGGAAGACTGCAGTCGACGATAGACTACGCACTGATGTCACATAAATGTATGACAGGCTCAGGGGAATGTACATAGATGAATGTGGCTCCAGAAGTCTGGGTAGTAATCACAAACATATCAAGCTAAGTTTTCAAAGAGCAGTGAAAGTAGAAAGGAGAAAAGATGAGCGACTACAAAAAATTTTTATTCAGAAAGGCAAATATAAATAGCTACTAAACAATTTCAGAAAGTAATCGCTGACGACAATAAAACAGTGTGGACATACACGAATCTAATTAGACTGTGAGCTAGAGCTTGCTAAGGCACGTGAAAAGTCATCCCACAAAAGAACAAAACAAACCCAAGATTTGGTGGGATTAGGAAGTTAAGAAAGCCATAGAAAAATGTCAGGCAGCCTCTAGGGAACACAGACATGCTAAGCATCGGGGAGAACCAACAGATAATGTTGAAAGAAAATTGGACATCTTTGTAAGCTGCAGAAGGGAAGCATCGCTTCTGATCAATGAAAAGATTAGAAGAAAGGGGCTCAATGACTGGCAGAAGTACATAAAAAGAATAGAAAGGCAGCTGCAAAATTTCGAAACCATCTAAACTCCCTAAAATTTAGACAACCTAAGAGCAGAGGTTTGTAACTACAGCTCAAGGTGCTGGGCTAGAAGAGGACGAAGCTATTGAATATGTAAGAACAACGGTGACAGAAAAATTTCAGCAAAGTGCCTTGTGCACCACAATGGACAAGAATGAATCGAGTGGCGCAATGGCTCCATTTTCACAGCGAGAGAGGGAAAGGGCTAAGAAGAGGGTTCTTAGCAGTACATCAAGAGGCCCAGATGGCATTCCAATTATGCTAATAAAGACATTGGGTCCAAAGTCTAAGCAGACTTTGAGAGATGCAGTGAGCAAAACAATAATCGATGGGGAAGTCCCCGAGGGATGTAAACTTAGCAGGATGAGCATGATCTATAAAGCAAAGGGGGACAATGCTGACATAAACAACTACCGTCCTATAACAGTGAGATCAGTGGCCTACAGGCTGGCGACGCAGATTTTAAAGGAAAGAATGTAGGCATAAATAGAGCATCAGGCGGTGCTGGTGAAACTGTAGAATGGGTTTCGGAAACACAGTAGGTTGGAAGACAATCTGTTCTTACTGACGCAGTGCATCTAAATAGCAGAAAAAGAACACAGTCTCCAGTGGCTAGCATTTTTTGGTAGCAAGAAAGCGTACGATGGTGTGGTTCAAGAGGACTTGTAGGGTATACTGGACACATTAGGTGTGAAAGATGGAGTCACTAATCTTTTAAAGGATATCTGTAAAGGTAACAAGGTAGTTATAAAGTGAAAAAAACAGGTATCTAAGCCCACAGAGGTAAAACAGGGGCTTAGGCAGGGGTGTCCTCAGTCGACTTTGTTATTCATGATGTACCTACAAGGATGAGAGGCAAAATTAAAGGGAGATGGACTTGGCTTCAACCTCTCTTTCGTCAAACAAGGAAAACTCATTGAACAGGCACCAGAAGCATTCATGTACGCAGATGTTATAGTGCTAATGTCCGACAATAAGGAAGATTTGCAGAGATTAATAGATATCTGCTGTAATGAGGGAGTTAAGTTTGAATTGAGGTTCAGTAGAGAAAAATCAGCAGTCATGATTTTAATTATAATTAAGGTAGTGGGCTAACAATACAGGAGGTCATGCTAGAGACAACGAATAAATACAAATATCTGGGCAAATGAATAAGCAATGGGACCGAGTACCTAAGGGAACACATAATATACGTAATGACTAAAGGAAACAGGAATGCAGCGGTGATGAAAAATAGGGCGCTGTGGAGTTACAATAAGTATGATGTGATGATAGGAATTTGGAAAGGTGTCATGGTTCCTGGTCTGATTTTCGGCAATGCGGTCTTGTGCGTGAGATCAGAAGTTCAAGCAAGATTAGAAATTAAGCATCGAGGAATGGGTAGGCTTGCTTTCGGAGCTCACAGGAATACACCAAATCAGAGAGTACAAGGTGACATGGGATTGACATCATTCGAGGGCAGAGAAGCTAGCAGCAAGATAAAATTTGAGAAGCGATTGAGAGAAATTGGGGACGATCGTTGGGCTAGGAAGGTTTTCAGCTACTTGTACATGAAGAATGTCGATACAAAATGGAGGAAGCGATTCAGATAATTGACGGGTAAATACTTATGAAAAAGCAGGGGGCCAAACTAAAAAGAATTATCGGTTAAGAAGAAGCAAGGAAGCTGAGACCGATATGTGGAGAATTGGCATGTTTAGGAAGTCGCACTAGAGATATATCGAGCTTTTAAGCAGAAAATTGCCAATGAAGGTTCTATGATAATACTCGGGGTAGTTCTCTACTGTTTGAGGTGAGGATGGGAGTATTGCGAACGAAGACATATTGGGCCTAATACGAAGGGGTATACAGGGTATACAGTGCGTGTGGAAAGGAGGAGGAAACTGCTGAAGACTTGATAATGTTCTGTGAAGGGGTTCACCCTATAGTTCAGGATAATGGCGCAGAGTTTTTCAAAGCACTGGTGTTTAGGGACAGGGAGGGCAAAATAGACATTAAGTGGGTAGAATTAACTAAAAGGAGGTTACCTGGTTGGCGGCTAAAGTCAAGGCACGAGTGGAAATTAAACCCTTCACTGCAAAGTACCAGTCGTCAACCGCGCTATTTAAAGGGGGCAAAGATCAATCTAGTTTTGGGTTCACTAAGTATTACGACTTCATGGCGTTAGCCACGGCCCGATCTAAAGGGTACAGTCATATCAATTCATCCATCCATCCATATATGAATTTATGCAAGATGGTGGCACTTGGAGAGATCACTAGATGAGCGAACGGACGGACGGATGAATGGACAAATGTACAGAAAGACGCACAGGCAGACTGACAGACATCATATGAACAGACAGACGAACGGATGAATGAACAGACAAATGGACGGACCAATGGACACACAGAATAACAGACGGATGGATAGACGGATGGATGGACGGATGGATGGACGCGGCCACTGGACGAAAGTTTCATGGTCTACAGATAAAACCGCCCGAAGCGTCGCCTCCCTCATCATTATTCTCCCCATCGATATGCTGTGGTTTTGTTTCTTCTGACACGCTGACTTCTCGGACGAAGCTGGTGCGTGTGCAGGGTTGGCACGTCCGCTGCGGCTGGCTTCACTTGCTTAACGGGATTGTCGGTGTTTTGCTTGGCTCGCGACTCCTGTAGTGCAGAGAGTAGTGTGCGTAGCAATGCAGCGATGGAAATTCCTGTATTAATATGCAAATAATGTTGCGTTGCTACAACTGTGGATAACTCAGACTTGAGAAAGACATTTGGTGTTGCCTTGACACATATCTGCGTCAAGAATTCACATTAGACAGTATCGTAGTCATCAGTGAAATTCTTGTTCACCGCTCACACCTGCTGCAATTTATAGTGGGGCTTGTCACACTCGTGTGGCGCACCACCTCTGGATTATTGCACGATAGATCACAAGTTACCCATAACATGAAAGCTTCTACTGGTTGGTTGGTAACAACTTCATTGGTAGTCCGGCGGAGCTTTCGCCGACCGGGCCTTGGGTTTCCCGCGTGGGGACGTCAAGACCTTGCCTGACCGCCGCCTCGCGGGCCTGCTGGATTGCCGAGAGTTGGTCGCCAAGGCTGGGGCTGCACAAGACAGCAGCCCACCGCGGCGGAATGGTATGGATTTAGCAAGCTTCTATTTAACAGAAAAAAAGGCAGATCTCACGTACATTGGGGATCGCTGATATGCGGTGCACGAATGAGGAAGGTTGGTATGTCACTTTAAAATCAGCAGAACGTTACGAGGCGAAGGTAAATTGTACCATACATGGCTTCCAAATATTGATTATCATGTTTGGACATGTCACTTACATTCGTTGTCTATTCACGTCACCTGATACTAATTTTGTATAAGTAGAGCTAGCGAAACAGCCACGAGTGTGCTATGAGCGTAGCATGTATTCATGTTTTACATGACACGCATGTCATGATATCATGTTTGGACGTGCCATTTATCTTCGTTGTTTATTTACGTGACGTAATAGCAACTTTGGTATATGTTGAGCTAGCAAAACAGCCACGAGTGCGCTATGAGCGTAGCATGTAGTCATGTTTTACACGACACGCATATCATGATTATCACGTTTGGACCTGTTTTTTTACATTCCTGCTCCATTTACATCAGGTAATACCGAATTTGGCAGATGTGGACCTAGTGTAACGGCCACGAGAACGCTATGAACGTAAACAATATATTCATGTTTTACACGACACGCATATCATGATTATCATGTTTAGACGTGTCATATACCTTCGTAATTCATTGACGTCATGTAACACCGAATTTAGTACATTTGGAGCTAGCAAAACGGCCGCGTGAGCATCATGAAGGGCCCAATATACTGCGACGCATTGTTGACACGTGCGCACGCTGGAATCAGCGACGCTGCGCTAGCAAAACGCGAGCAATCTATCGTCTGACGCCAGGTGCGACCGGCGCGACTAGCGTTCGTCGGTGTGGCCCGGAGGCAACCAGCGCGAAATGTGACATGCTGCATCTCGTGATAATCATGTTTGCACCAATCACATACTTTCGTCATTCATTCCCGTGATGTAATAACAAATTTGACATATGTTAGCTAGGGAAACGGCCGCGAGCGCATCATTAGTTTGGCATGCGGTCATGTTGTAACATGACAAGCATGTCGCAATTATCATGTTTGGACGTGTCATTAACCCATGTCGTCCATTCACCTCACGCAATAGCGAATTTGGTACATGTGAAGTTATAGATAGTGAAATGGCCGTGAGCGCATCATGAGCGTGGAATGTTGCCATATTGTTACATGACACGCACCTTATGATCATCATGTTTGCACCAGTTGCATACCTTCGCGACCCATTCACGTACCGTAATACCAAATTTGGTATATGCGAAGCCAGCGAAACGGCCGCGAGCGCATCGTGATTGTGGCATGCATACATTTTTTATTTGACACGCATGTCATAATCTTCATTGTCGCTAGAGTTCGCTATGTAGCCATGTCATACCATACCCATTTTTCAACATGACAGGTGAGCGAAACCACAACGCCAGCAGCAAGACCATGCAATGTAAATCATGACTTTCATGACATACATGTAATGATTTTCATGTTATGACATGAGAAATTCATTTATTGGGAAGGTGGAAGCGTTTGCCTTTCAGGCTAATCCAGGTCATGTTATGGCAAGTCACAAATGCTCGTCATACAGTAATGTTGTACCAGACAAAAAGCCCACTGCAAGAGCTTGTGAACAGGCCTGAAATTATCTAGACGTCATTGGCTTAGTCCCTTATTATTTCGTTATATTACAGCGTATCACGGGGTCGTGACATGGACGATAGGGGCCGACACGATGTGGAGTTGAAACTGTTTATTCGGTTGAACTTGCGAAATGGGAAGAAAAGACTACAGCAATAAACTGACACTGATAGCAGTGAACAGATCGTCGGTCGTCGATCAACTGACAAGCGGCGAAGTGCGTCCGCAGTCATACTACATGTGTCACCGAATATTTCAGCCTTAGGAACTGGTCATCACGCAAGCTCTTAAATAATTTTCAGTTTTCGCGTCTTGCGCACAATATTAACAAAACGTTCTATAATGATAACGAACATTCCTGAACGAAGAAGCGCAGTTGGCGCTGAGCAATCCTGGCTTAGCCATTGTGGGGGAAAACCGAATCAATTGATTGATTTGTGGGGTTTAACGTCCCAAAACCACCATATGATAATGATAGACGCCGTAGTAGAGGGCTCCGGAAATTTAGACCACCTGGGGTTCTTTAATGTGCACCCAAATTTGAGTACACTGGCCTACAACATTTCCGCCTCCATCGGAAATGCAGCCGCCGCAGCCAAGATTCGAACCCGCGACCTGCGGGTCAGCAGCCGAGTACCTTAGCCACTAGACCACCGCGGCGGGGCAAGAAAACCGAATCAAACAAAACTGAAAACAAAAAAACGTGCGTGGCAAGTGGAAGCTGTATTTAGATCACAAGGAAAGCTGATTAGGTCGCCTAATACATTTGTAATACCCATGTTACACAGGCAAGCTAAGCGTGGTTACGACCAACCATTGTTAACCGCGTTTAACCGTGGTTAGCACCAACCCCGCTTCACCAATTTTCACACATCTACTGGAGAGCTGGAAACACATCCCGCGTTTCTCAGGACCACTGCCTTCTATTAAGGAATTTTAGAATAACGTTTGCAGGTGTTACGGGCGTTGCTTTTGTCGTGGGCACCATATGAATTTTAGAATAGCATTTGCTCCACCTAGAGAAAATTCTAGGGACTTTCGCCCCGACCGCGAACCCAAATGCGCGGAAGCTACACACAGCACTTTGCAGGCCGCATGCGGGCCGCACACGCCACCACTGTTCCAGATTTTTTGCGGGCGGGCCGCGCACACGAATGGCGGCTCGAGTTACGACGCATGCACAGCGGAAGCAACCGCACCCCAAGAGATAGCAGCGCGCTATTCTAAAACCCTCTATTGTCACGACATAAAAACGCCACGAGCGCTCGCGACATACACTCATCGGGGGTGGGTTCCGCCACTTAAACGCGATCACGTTAGAGAGCTCGTGTCGCAGAAATTCCGCCTTCGGCATCGGTACCGTTGGCTGTGAGTGAAAAATCGAGAAAGAAGCAGCAAAAGAAATAAAGAATAAAATTGTTGGTGCCAACGAGGATCGAAACGTGACCGTTCGCTTGGCAAGCAGGTATTGAACCACAAATCCACGATGTTATTTGTAGCTGCTTCGGAAAAAAAAACACTACATAAACGTCATCTATTGGAAGAAGTCTTCTTAACAAATTTTTTTCGACAGGTGTCACGACGAAAATAAGCCCATTCAGTGATTTGCAGGGGCATTTGAGGCCATCGAACTACGTGAAAAAAAGGCTGGAATAGTGTGGCTGTCGCCGCTAAAACCACACAGTAACTCTCTAACAGCTCTAAGAGTGGACAGATAGGCGCATCCTGAGGAGAAAATATCATGCCTTTTTAGAGGTGTTGATCAAGCAAACAGCAAACGATAGATAATGCATTGCCATCGGTGAGGCATTGTGAGACTCTTTATGCCTCCCATATGGCGAGTGCGTGTCGTGTATCTTGGAAGCTATGCGACTTTTACTTTAGATCAAAAAGCTGTATATATCGTTCGCGTGCACGCGTGCGTGGGTGTATGTCTGTGTGTCATCTGCGAGACATTGCGAATAACGTGTCTCGACTACAGCTGAGTGCCGTTCTTGCAGACTGTGCTACACTGCACTGTCTTACTCATCACTGAGTGCATGCTTGTAGGACATTCTTGTCAAGTAGTGTCCCACAACTAACGAGCCATGATGTTTCATGTCGTATGTAGTTATAAAAGCAGGCCCGTGGCATGTTGCGAGCTTCGCGGCCACAGCGTGGGGAGTCGCCACCATCGAAGCGACGTCAGCGCACCTGGCCGCGTAGGTAAACGTAACCGAAAGAATACTTTTTCTTCGAAGATTTTATTTGTAAGACTTCGGCATGGTATGCATAAAAAACCGTTCCTCATTCAATTTCAGGAATTCAGAAGCATGCAAAGTGCGAAAGCGTAGAACATTGGAAAGTGACTCAGTTTAGTGTGCAGTGCGGACCAGGAAACAAAGTCTCGCCACACTGCTCGTGATAGGCACGCGATTATGTTGATACCAATTACAGAAAGTTTTCCGAATACTGTAAATGAGTTGTTGGGAAATCTTGAGCTACACAAGTGCAGAGACGTAAGTGGTATGCCTTTACATACTGCAGCGAACGTTTAGTGCAGTGCGATGGATATATCAGCCAGCGCTGGACAACTTCTGTGCTCCGGGCATCTGCGTTGGGGCTATGCGTAGTACATATACCTTGTTTGCACATGAACGCTGATGCATGCATATTTTTCACTCCTGTACGTGCTAAAATGTTACTTACGTGGGCTTTATTTTGTGTAGACATCGATCGGTTGACTTGCAATAAAACGATTTATTGTTGGAAGCTTGTGTGACCAGCGTTGTCATTTCGCTTGGCCTGTATGCGGCAATTCAACTTACTAAAGTAAGTATGCAAGATACTTATGAGCTTATGTTGCGCAGTTTACTGCAATGTACTAGGTGTAAACAACAAAAATTGAGAAACCGGGGGGCTGCTACAACGAGCGGGGGTCAGCCATGACGCAGAAGCAGACGACGACGGTGTCGTCGGCTATGTGGAAGGCCAGCCGCCATATCGTAACACCCTGGTGCTTTTGGAACCTAATTATTTTTATACGCAAATATAAATTATACAAACAATATTCTTTGTTATATATGTAAAGAAGATAACGAAAGTTTTTTTTTCACTTATTAGTAAAATAGACATTTTGCAATCTTTTTACGATTCCCTACGAAACCCAGACGGCCCTACCGTGCGTGCGTGTGTGTGTGTGCGTGTGTGTGCGTGTGTGCGTGCGTGCGTGTGTGTGTGCGTGTGTGTGTGTGTGTGTGTGCGTGTGCGTGCGTGCGTGCGTGTGTGTGTGTGTGCGTGCGTGCATGTGTGTGTGTGCGTGCGTGCATGTGTGTGTGTGCGTGTGTGTGCGTGCGCGTGCGCGTGCGTGCGCGTGCGTGCGTGCGTGTG
The DNA here is from genome assembly GCF_013339725.1 of Rhipicephalus microplus. Classification (NCBI taxonomy): domain Eukaryota; kingdom Metazoa; phylum Arthropoda; class Arachnida; order Ixodida; family Ixodidae; genus Rhipicephalus; species Rhipicephalus microplus. Next base: position 77,156,622 of record NC_051171.1, read on the forward strand.
CGTGTGTGTGTGTACGTGCGTGCGTGTGCGTGCGTGCGTGCGTGTGCGTGCGCGTGTGTGTGTGTGTGTGCGTGCGCGTGCGTGCGTGTGTGTGTGTGCGTGCGTGCATGTGTGTGTGTGTGTGTGTGTGTGGTTGTGTGTGTATGTGTGTGTTTGAGTGTGTGTGTGTGTGTGTGTGTGTGACAAAACATATTATTAAGTATGCAATCAGCAGTTGAACGGTGCACTTGGGGCTGCATTCAGCTATCGCGTTCAAGTCTTAAAAGGGAAGCTTAAACGTTCCCCAATTTCTCTCGGTTATCTGCCTAAGCGAGGTTACCAAGCAGGGTTTCCTAAAACCGTAGTTAGCGGCATAACTGTGGTAACTAACTGTGGTAACGTAACTGTGGTTAGAGTAACCACTGTTTAGGTTGCCTGTGTAACAAGGTACTGCAGAGGCAAAGCAAGCGCGCTTACGACCAATCACGGTTAACCACGATGAATCGCGGTTAGCGCCAACCATGGTTCGCCGATGTTGCACAGTGCGAAAGCATTCCCGGTTAACGTGGCTAACGCTATCTGGTATAAAACAAACTAACACACTAGTAGCCGGAGCCACTTCCTTGCGTATATATATATATATATATATATATATATGTGTGTCGAATACATTCAGCAGCAACCAGGGAAAAATGTTATATGTGCCACAAAGTATAATCAAGTACTCAGCGGTGCTTCTTGTTCTGATTGTCTATCTTCATCCGGACATGCTTTGGCGCCGACCGCTCTGCGTCAGGTTGAAGTTCGGTGTTGAACTCGGCTGTGATTGTCGCGTACACATTTGCATTGCGTGACGTGCTCCGCAGATCACGCAAATGATTTTCCTACAACCTTATCAGGCATCCCGTGGTTCACGCCGTCTCGTTCGTCCATTTTTCACGCGCGCTCGCCGGCATGCACGCATCGGTGGTGGACGCCACCATTTTGTCGGTTATCTGCCTAACCAAGGTTGCCAAGCACGGTTTATGAAAGCTGCGGTTAGTAGCATATGCACGGTTTCGTGTGCCGTGTAGCATCAGCAAACCACGGTTAACGTAACCGCGATTAGCGTAACCACGGTTTAGGCTGCCTGCGTAACAAGGGTATTAGGTATACGCCCCCATCAACGCTGGTGTCCGTAACCGTTGCGCTATCGCGAGACATAAAAAATGTGCTTAAAAATATGTATAGGAATGAATGAAAATTGAACGCGGAACCTCTGCGTAGCTCTTCAATATCCCCCCCCCCCCCAAAAAAAATGCTGCGGTTCTTCAAGCTCCTTTAATATCACAAGCTACGCCAGTGTCATGTCAGACAAGGAGCCATGGTAATTATATAACACAGTATCACAGAATTGTAAATCAATCAGCCATCCCACAATGCAAGTTATTCACCGTCGTCAGCCACAGGCACGGCACAAATAAAGTGCGCATGTGTGTGTCTTAAATTTGTGCAGCGGGCACCTCGCTTATCCGCAGAATAACGAACGGTGAGAGAGAGAGAATAAAATGAGGGAAAGGCAGGGAGGTTAACCAGAAAATGGAGCATTCGGTTTGCTACCCTGCACTAGGGGAAGGGGAATGGGGAAGAAAGATGGGAAAGAAAGCGAAGAGGGAAATAGACGCGCGCAAAAAAAGGGGGAGGGGGAGGGCTGGGGTGCTACAGTCTATACAATAGGGCACTGCCACGCAAAAAGTTCAGTAAGACCTTCACTGATTTTTTGAGAGCACACAAATCATGTCGCCCTTCCAGCACTGATTGTTCAGACAAAGGTCTGTCGTCAAGGCCAGCTAACGCAGCAGCTAGTTGCCATCTTTGCACGCTGTAACGAGGGCAGTGACAGAGAACGTGCTCTATAGTTTCATGGCTGCTGCAATGACTCCAAGCAGCACTGTCTTCCATGCCGATTCGGAAGGCGAAAGCTTTGGTCAAGGCGACACCAAGCCATAGTCGGCAAAGCACCGTTGTCTCGAGTCGAGAGAGTCCAGACAGAGGCCGGAGTCGACGAGACATGTCCATTCTATGCAGTCGCGTGTGCCGTAAGCACTCAGCGTTCCCATAACGAACGGTGGCATATTATGTGCTTCCCAGCTTCCGGAAACCTATGGTGGTTAATAGTGTAGTGGATACCGTGCTCGTGTATCTGTATTAGTTGCTCCAAAATTGTCGACAAAGTGCTTTGAAAAGGACGCTGTTCCAGCTTTCGCTGTGACTGCGCTGCGTGTTTGGCGGAGGCTTGTCAATTCCTTTCACATAATCAAAGATAGCTGCCCTAATAGAGTTCCTTCCACCTTTTCATTAAAGGGATTCAGATTTCAAAAAGAATGTCCCACGCGACTACATGCTAACGCGCTTCGCATTCTGCTGAAATGCGAGCGTAATGAAACATCAAAGGGTGCTGCGCGCAATCGCAATGCGCGCAGTTGACTGCGACCTACGGGAAGTGAGGGTAGGAGGATTCCGTTTTAACGAGATTGTATGCTCCTCATCACTAATGTGGCTGACACGTGGACGCTGGATTTATAAGTGGATGCTTTATTTGTAGCAGGGCCAGTTTTCTTTTTTTCCTGCAATAGAAAAACGCTGTCGAGGAGCGTTGTTGAGAGCGCGTTGAAGAACGCTCGAACCTTACGCCCTGTGGCAATTCCTGGCGGGCAGTTTTAGGGGCGAAGCTCTTTATGGCGTAGCTTGGGCGACCCTCGTAGTACGTAACTACCAGTGGCACATACTCTAAATAGGTATAACATTTGACCTCCAAGGTGGTGCCGGTGAGATATTTCTTCTGTGCGTTGTTTAACAATAAAAATTAGTGCTCAATGTACATGCCAATGGCTGCTAATGGAGAATGAGAGACAGGAGCATTTGGCTTTTAGTCAACGCGCACGCTGAGATCCCCATTAGCAGCCATTGGCATGTACATTGAGCACTATCGGACAAGAAAGGGTTGCTACATTTTACTCGCTGGGTGCAACCTCCTTAGTTTTAGAAAGGTTTAGCGAGCTTTGAGCCGCAGGGCCATGAATACAATGAACTAGTATATACCATGAATGAATTCGAGGTGATTAAAGGGGGGAAGCAGATACGAAGCGCTAGCCGTAAGAAATTAAAAGCTGAATCCTCCTGTCTCTCATTTCACATTAGCAGCCACTGGCATGTACATTGAGCACTATCTGACAGGAAAAGGTTGCTACGTTATACTCGCTGGGCGTAACCTCCTTGGTTTTAGAAAAATTTAGCGAGCATTGGGCCGCAGTGCCATGAATACAGTGATTTAGTATATACAATGAACTCAAGGTGGTTGAAGGTGGGAAGTAGACCCGAAGCGCAAGCCATAAGAAAGTGTGCGTGTGCTACATCTCGTTTAGTCCTTGGAATGTCCACTGAATGGCGGTGCTTCTATATGGGGAATATATGATAAAAAGATGCGAGATGGTGGGACTTGGAGTGTTGAATAGATGGACGAACGGACACATAGACAGATGCATGGATGGACGCATGAACGGACGCAGTGGCGGATGCATGAACGAACGCAGGGACGGGCGCACGAACAGACGCATGGACGGTCACACAGACGGACGCATGGACGGACGAATGCTTCGCCCCACTCTCCATCATTCACTCCGTGGATATGCTGCAATTTTTTTAGTCACTGCTCTCGTTTTAAAACGTGTTCACACTGTTCCGTATAACAGCGAACACCATGGCGAGATTAACTGTAGAGTTATGGGCTGTCCAATGAACCGGCGTCGCGGTGGAGAGGCTCGGACTTTTTTGCCGGCATGGGGGTGGCCCGCTGCTCACTCACATGAGCGCTAAAGGACAACAATAAGGTTTTTCATCCATCCATCGTGGGTTACCTTAACACTCACTGTATCTCGCATGAGCACGTGAAGCAACTATGTCGTAATGATTGATTTAGAGGTAAACATTACTACCAAAACACTTTTTTTATTTTAGTAGTGAAAACTCAAAAGAGATGTTGGTATTAAATTTACATCAACGAAAACTCAACATGCAAAGCGTCTTTATTGAGGAGTCATTGATTTGCAGTAATGCTCTCATAGCGCTGTATCATCACCTGTGCACGGTTTGCACCGTAACCACATCTTCCTCAGCATCCTTCGATAAATGTAGAGAGAGAAGAAGAAAAAATACCACAAAGGTAGGAAGGTTACCTAGACTAAGTTCAGTTTGCTACCCTACGTGGGGAAGAGGGAAATGAGGGAAACAAATAGAGAGAGAGGAGAACATACACATTACGCATAACACACACACCACACACACAGTTCAGGTTCCACGAGCGGTCACACAGTAACGTTGCCCTCAAGAGTTGTAGAAGGGCTCGTGTGGCTTTCTGGGCTGAAGTACGTGAAGGCCACGCTCCGAAAACTTTCTCCAGAGTAAAGTGTCGATCATCCAGCCTCCTTAAGGCACACTGGAGAGTCCGGTGATCATGAAAGTCTGGATAATGGCACAGGACTTGTTCGAGAGTTTCTACACAATGTCACTTAGCACAGTTGCAAAAGTCAGTCATACCAATGCGGTGACTTGGTGAATTGGTGAATGCAACGCCGACCCACAGCCGATACAGCATTGTAGCGTTCTGTCGCGAAGTCTTTGATGGAAGCTGTAATTGAAGAAATGAAGCGAGGTCCTGTGGGTGTCGAGTGAAGTTTTGTGGAAGATTCCAATGCATGAGTGTGGTATTATGTATGATGCGGCGAAGTTCTTTTGCGACATCAACCTTTTACAGGGGTATGGCAGTGTGGGCGTTCCGTCGCGGGCACAACGTGCAGCGTTGTCGGGCAGGTGGTTACCACCAATCCCACATGGACTAGGCAGCCATTAAAAAATTATGTCATGTCCTTTGTTAGTGGCGCGATGACATGTTCGCATACATTGAAGGGCCGCATACATCGAAGGGCCGCATACTTCGCATACATTCAAGGGCCGCGTTGGAATCGCAGGAGATAGCCCATTTAGCAGCTTAGCAGGGGATTCTTGCATAACAAATATAATTGCGGCTAGAAGGGTGGCGAGCTCGGAGCCCACAGATGTTGTGACGTGTGAAGTCTTAAACTTGACGGTGATTGACCGAGATGGACTCACAAAAGCGCCCATCGAACTTCCCAAGACTGAACCGCCCGTATAGATACCAGTTCGGTTTTCATTATTATATGCAAAAGGTCCAATGAGATCTGCTTGGGGGCTGCAGATGACAGGCTAGCATTTTTGGTTATCCCCGGAACAAGGTGTACAGGGGGTCGTTGCAGGCACAATTCCGGACAAAGCGGTATGGTTGCGGGTGAGAACCTCCAGGAGATGGAATGCTGGTTAGCCACCACTCCTCTGGAGAACTGTGTCTTCGGTCTTTCCGGTGGCAGGCTAGCACAGTGGTAGTTAAGCAGTCTGGGTATATGGCGAATGAGCGCCCGCAGTGTGTCGACAGTTATATAGGTCTTAATCGGGTGGTCTTTGGCAATGACAATAGTTGCGACTGTGTTAGCACACCTAGGCGATCTCAAGCATATGCGAAGAACTTTGCCTCGAATGCTTTGCAGGAGCCGGATGTTCGTTTTTCCGGGATTTAAAAACACGGGTGTGCTATACCGAGACTACCCCAAGAAGAGTTCAAGAATACCCCAAGAAGTGTACAGTTCAAGCATGGCTGACCAGGAAGTTCCAGCGAGAAATTTCATTAAATGGACAATAGAGCTGAGCGTCTTCTTCAAGTGCGCGATGTGAGAACCCCATAAAAGGTCTCTGTCAACAATATAGCCCAGCAATCGATGACATCTCGTATACGAAATTTTGATATTCTCGATGAAAACGGGATACCAGTACATCGCCATGCGTGCGAAAGGAACTAAGGCGCATTTCTCGGGGGAAAGTCTTAGCCCTCGAGCTCGGTGATACTTTGACGTTGTTGTCGCGGCTTTATGGAGCCTTGACCATACATGGGGTCGCGTCACTGCCGAAGCCCAGATGCAGGTGTCATCGGCGTGCACAGAAAGATTGACTGATCGAGTCAGAACTCGGGCAAACCCAATAATCGTGAGTTTAGACACAGTAGGGCTGAGAACCACACACTGCGGGACACTACGAGAGGTGTAATGGTCTATAGTGCGGCCTTCTGCGATGTGCATGAAAAAGGTTCTTTTCAATAAGTAGCTCCTAATCCATATAAACATTCTCCGTTGATTTCATCATTTTCCAAGGCTTCGGGAATGGCGTCGTGCATTACGTTGTCGTAAGCCCCTTTGACGTCGAGAAACATAGCAACGAATATGCGCTTGAGGGATTTCTGCTATTGCACAGAGGTCACAAGGTCGATGACATTGTCTATAGAAGAACGGCTTCGTCGGAAACCAGTCATAGCCTCTGGATATAAATTGTAGCGCTCTAAGTATCATTCGAGGTGTGTGAGGTCCATTCTTTCCATTACTTTCCCCACACAGCTAGACAGCGCAATAAGTTGGTATGATGCGAGGTCAACCAGCGAGTTTCCAGGTTTGAAGATCGGTACCAAGCGGTTGGATTTCCAACCATCAGGAATGACGCCATCAGTCCATGACTAGTTGTAGCATACCAGTAGCAGGTTCCGGCCCCCTCCCCCATGATGGCAGAACGCAGCATACGTGATGTCATCCGGCCTAGGTGACGATGAACTCCTGCAAGTAGCTAGGGCCGCATGCAATTCCTCGAGTGAGAAAAGCACATTTAATTCGGGGACACGTGTTACAGGACCATTGCCAAGAACCTCCTCACTCATGGTGACCACATCACCGGAAATCCCCACATTGCCGAAATCTTCGGCAATGTCAACTTGCAGGTGGCCTTGTTGGAGAGCCAGTGTGGTGAACGAATTTAGTTGTTGTGTATTAGACCCAAGGCCACCTACCGTTCGCCATATAAGGGACATCGGTTTGCGAGGAGTGAACGATTCGCAAAACTTCCTCCACCGTTAGCCCTCTAGCTAGTCCATTCGACGCTGAATTTTTATTGTAAGCGTCCAGCATCTCTGAGGTCACGAATTCAATTAATGCGCCTGTACCTCCTTTCAGCCCACCTCCGCACTATACGTAATCGCTCAAGCTCCACATCAAACTCTGTGCGATTTGGTGTGGGCGTAATGGTGCTCTTAACCACTTCCATTCCATTTACAATTACCTCCTTCAGGCTACACGTGACACCTTCGCACGCCTCATCCACCTTCGTCCTAAACATTGACCTACTAACGTTTCTGTAAACTGAAGAAGAGGTATTTGCGAGACATGTGACCTTCCAATACATCGAAATATGGTGAGTGCCGTGAGTCTCAATATTGGGGAACCATTGCACTTCTTGAGTGAGTTGCCGTGACACCAGTGGCAAATCCGAACAACTGCTGTAACTAATACCACGTATATACGTTGTACTTCCGTCATTCATAATGTGAAGTTCATGGCGTGAGGCGAAGTGAGCAAGTTTCCGGCCCCTGGAATCAATTTTGGTGCTTTTTGCATTTTATAAGCATTGGCGATTGTTGTCGCTTCAGCGGACACAAGGTGTGGTTTTCGATGTACCACCAGAAAATTAAAAGCAAGAAGTGCCCAACTTTGAGAGCAAGTGTGCAAAAACAGTGGTTCACGGCCACCAATTGGTTTTCTTTAATTTTCTATTCATACGCTATGAATGAGTTCCACCGTAGATATGTGGCATGGCTTGACTGACCTACCACCATATTGCCGGACCACGTTTTTTTTGCTGCAACCATATAGGCCTGAGTTCTGCTAATGAAAGGATACAAGTGAGGTCACTCTGTGGCCGACTTGGCATTTTTCTCCCGTAGCGTTCTCCAGCCAATGCTGTTTCGAAAGGAAGTTCAGGCCACTAAGGAAGTCGTTGGAATTCCCCCAATAGTTTGTAATGGTGGTAAAGTGGTTAGAGTGCTCGGCTGCTGACCTACAAACCATGGTTTCGATCACGGCCACGGAAATCGCAATTTAGTGGAGCCGGAATGCTAGAAGGCTCGTGCACTGTGTGTTATCAGCGCACTTAGAGAATGCCAGATGGTCGAGATTTCTTGAGCCCACTACTGCTGCGTGCCTCGTAATGACACCAAGGCTTGGTGCATTACACACCAGGTGTAACTAATAATAACTATATTATTATTATTATTATTATTATTATTATTATTATTATTATTATTATTATTATTATTATTATTATTATTATTATTATTATTATTATTATTATTATTATTATTATTATTATTATTATTATTATTATTATTATTATTATTATTATTATAAGTGACATTTCACATCACACCCCGAAGAATTACTTGGTGTTGTGAATGCAGCGGCCAGTCAAGATTCGTAAAACTCCAGTACTGGCCATTGTGAATTGCAACGTGAGAACTGCCAGAAAAAGTCTAGAATACGTGAACTTTTTTTCACTCTATTTGAGTGTGAAAATTCATTTTGAAAAATCAAGACCACTTTCGAAACTACTCTCTTACAACTGTTGACGAAGGGAATGCCAAATGTGGCCCCACATTGGGCGCCAAACGCGGTGTTCTTGACTGTGGCAAACCCAGAAACCACTCACAAGCGTGAACAACGCATACAGAAAACCCTGGATCTCTACTGATTAGGCCTTCGGCCAAAGCCTCGGCACAGGAAGCTTGACCCCGGTTTTTACAGCTCACCAGTGACCGCTGAACGCGAGCTTTGAGCACACCCAATGTCATTGTTCTCCTTTTCTACATGAGAACAGTGCATTCTTAGCCGCCGCTTCAGCAGGCTATAGTCCTGTGCACTTGAGTATGGTCGTCATAGACTTCTTCTGGAAACACCAGTAACACAACACACGCTCAACCGACTTGCGCGAGAGGGGGCGGCCATGAAACCTTCAATGTATGTTGCACCTAAGAGGCATTCACACCCTTCAAGCGCTGACGCGCCACCTGAATGTGCCGCCAGAGAGTTTCCGAATTCAAACTATATAATATACAGGACATCCCAGGTAATTTTTACAGAATTTAAAAATATGCCGGAACACGCATTTACGACGCGACCAAATGCATGTTGCTCACCATTGCCTGGAGTCAGTCAAACTAATTTTTATGTTCGAAATTATTGTTTATTTAGATCTGTTTAATTAACTAACTTTTGAAGGAACGAAGATGGATAAAAAATTTCAAGGAGAAAGTTGTAGATTGGTTTGCACAGCGTTCGAATAGACAGTTTTAAACTTTATATTTATTAAGTATTAGTGTATTTCTGGTAATTACAAATGTCCGCGAAATACAAAACAAAAATGGGCCCCGTTTCTGCATGTAATCTGCACATGTCGTCGAAAGACGATAGTCTTGCGTGTGCAGAGAGAAGAACAAAACACTTATTTGATGTGCTCAGTAAAAAAAATTTGCGAATGGTATTCTGGAAACGCTGCGTTAGACTGTCTCGAGCGTGCAGCGGAGGCGAACAAATGCATCAAGTCTTGTCATAAGTGAGACGTGAGCGCCATCTGGCAGTTTCCTTAGAAAATGAAGCGCGTGGCTCTGAGACGGGTGTGTGCGCCCGCCTCAGAGGTCATAAGGTGTAGAACACAAGGCGACGGATAGGTGCCACCACCGTCTCATCTTACCAAAGCGTTGTGAACACTCTCCATTTATTGCAAGCTTTGCATGGTTAGTGCTGCGTGATAAGTGCTACGGTCCTTAAAGTTACTTATGTATGCCTTTTATAGTAAAAGACGCACGTGCAGACTATATACGTGCTGGTATGGTGCCCCAGACATGCGCAATAACTACTTTTTAATGGACAATTGCACAAGTATGAACGCCAATTTTTGCGCAACATTGGTGGGCGCTGCGGATGGGGTTGGCCGTTTCAAGTACCTGATGCAGTTAAGAGTGGACAAACAGGCAAATGTACAGACAGAAAGACCAAAATTTTTGCGTCCAAGGTCCCCAAGAAAGACTACCATCTTTACAATAGCACGTGACAAACCCGCTCGCGAGTCAGTGCGCACGACGACACTAGTGCTCGCAAACGTTCCGCGTATGAACGACACGCTTCACTCAGACCGGTTCATGACAGCGATAAGAAGCCACAGCTGTTGTCGTTTTTTGGCCGATAGCAAAACGTGTTCATTGTAGCGCCACCACCATCTTTGCGGCCCTGCCGAGACAGCACAATGTAGCAAATGCTATGTTCGTTCGTGCGCGGAACGTTAGGGAGCACTAGAACCATTGTGCGCATTGGCGCAAGAGCGCCTTAGTCACGCGGTATTCTTGTATTTCGCGGGCATTTGTAATTAGCAGAAAGACACTAATACGTAACAGATATAAAGTTCGAAACTGTCTAATCGGTTGTTTTGCCAACTGATCTACAACTTTCTCATTGAAATTTTTATCTATCTTCATTTCTTCAAAGTTAGTTCATTCAACGTATATTATTAAACAATACTTCAGAACACAAAATAGTCTGACTAACTGCACGCAACGGTGAGAAACATGCATTTGGTTGTGTCGTGATCGTTTGTCCTGGTATATTTTTAAGTTCTGGCTAAATTTACTTGGGACACCCTGTATATGGAACGGCATGCGCAAGGGCCGACGTGGAATAGGAGTAATGTTACGTTTCTCAACGCGCATGGCCTAGAATGATAACCACAGTCGCTATTTGTTCGTTTGGGCCTTGATTATTTACAACAGCTACAAGTGTCACGCATCCAAGATTGTTAGATGTGACGGTGCCACGTTGTGCGTTTTCGGGTTGGTGTTGCATTTACCGGCCCCACTGATACCCCACTGATACAGCGAATTCCTTCATGTGTGATATGTTCGACTGCTAAAAGGCTAATAATCATCGCTCAAGTGTACCTCGAGGGTACTCCAAGACTGGCTATTTTCTAAATGCAAGAACGTATGAGCATGGTCTCAAAGCACATCAGCCCAGAATGCCACACGACTCCTCCTACAGCCCTTGAAGGCAGGAGAATCAAGCTAGTGCATGCAAAACCCTGAATCTTGGGAGTGTTTGGTCTTTCTCTCTCTTTTTTACTTCATCACCTCTCTGCCTATGTGTATAGTAGCAAAGTGGGCGCAGTATAGTTACCTGTTCTACCTTTTCTCTTTCTTTCTCTCTTTCTCTCTTTCTCTACCTTTCTCTCTTTCTGCATCTCTTTCTCTGTACCCCTTCTTCATTCGGAAAACATTTAACATACTTCTGCTGACTTCGCCGACTCGGCACGGAAAGAACGACTAAATTCTCTTCTCCAGAAATTTTCATCGCGGTTTCACTTCCATCTTTATTGTCACCCTAGCATGTTTTTTCCCTGGAAAAGAAGAGATCAAAAACAAAAATACCCGCAAAACTTCAAATGCTGGCTCTAGTCACGTACTGTGTGCGCACGTTGCGGCTGCTTTGATGCCGACGAAAAACAAAATTTCGGGGTAACGGCACAACTGTATACCATCACTTTGTGCACATTTAGCAGTCGCCGCAAGGTGTCGCGACACCTTGTTCCCTGATTCCTGCACGAGTAGCAGCCTTTTGCTTGTTAGTGCAGCCTTAATTCGAGGGTACTATAAACACGGCGTGTTAGCGTGTGGTCATGTGGAAAGACATGACCACACGCTATACATCACGCGCTTATGTGAGAGGTCAGAGGGCTTCTAAGATACGCGTTAACTGAGGAGAAAGAAAAAAAGGTGGTTTTTCAAACCCACTGCAATATTTGTACTGATTATTCCAAGGTGGAGCGATTATTTAAGAGCTGATTGAATGTTTTTCATTGTCTGTTCAGTAACTAGCATAACACGAATGAACAAGATTGGTGCGACTTGCATTAGCGTCGTAAGCCTGGAACCAACAGCGGAGCTAGTGCTCGAACTCACGGAGAAGATGCTGCACTCTCAAGTCCGTGTCCGTGCCCCGCTTAAACGACATTGGCTTTGCAGGAACATGTCATGTGATGAGTGTTAAGTGATATTATTTTTTGCGGGAACGTGGCTTTTGATTTGCGTTAGGTGATTTTCGGGGCCATGTATCGCGTGATCAGAGACACGTGATTTTACGTCACGTGAGTTGTGCGGCGCGACTTTCGTGGGAACGTGTCCTGTGATTATAGTGTTGCATGATTGCACACCGCGCTGCCCTCCTCTTTCTTTCCTTGTTTCTCCCTCTGTCTCTTCCCCTATTTCTCACTTCTTGCTTCATTCTATCTCTTTCTGTGTTTTTATCTGTCTCTCTTTTTTGCTCTTTTTGTCTTGATATCTGTTTTTGCCATATGTTTCTTGGTCTTTTCTCACTCTTTTCCTGTGTGTATATTTTTTGTCTTCTTGCCTTCTTTTCTTTTTTTATTTCCTTTCTTCGGACTTTCTTTTTTTCTTCCTTTGTTGATTTCTTTCTCTCTCTCACACACTTTCTCTCTCTACAACTTTGCTCACACATGAGTTGGTAAAACCCACGCCGAACAAATCTGCATGCCGGGCTCGTGTCCCCGAGGAGTGAACCACAAAATGACAAGCATGTGTCAGTGTCATAATGAAGAGAGAGAAAATAAAGAGAAAGATGAGGACGTCAACCAGTGCTGAGCCCCGGTAGGCTACCTTGCACTGGCGAAGGGGAGAGGGGGCAGGGAAAAGTTTCTCTAACACTATTAAGGAGTTTGGCTAGCATGGACAGCTGCCTTGTTCTTGGTGCACATCCTTCCGAAAACAATGCTGCACCGGATTGACGCAAGGAGCGCGTATGCATGTTCTTCAATCATTAGCCACAGCTAACTGAAACACTGTGTAAATTATTCGGTGCCATTCAGGCTAATTAAAGCGGCGCAATTTGAGATAGGAAAGTATATCTCAAAACAAGGAACATCTACACTACTATGAAATAAACAAAGAACCAAACAAACGAAATCAAGTGATCAAAAGACCAGGCCACAAAAAACACGCGCCCAGTAATGCAAGTTAGAAATTTTGCAAAGCGCTTGCCGTTCTTTTTTTTTTAGGCAAAGTCACATCAAACCGCCTCTCATTTAGATATATAGTGGCCTGCATGAGTATGTGTCAATTGCAAGGACCACATGCACGACAAAGTCGAGCTCATCTGCTGCACCGTTTTTTTCTTGCCGAAAATTCAAGATGTAAATTCAAACTCCTGTGCCTTTGACTCCAATAACAAATGCCTTTCATTGAAGTGGCACATAACCACATAACCATGCAGCCAGTTTGATAATGGAATCGCTTTTTTCATAGGTGTCCGGCTGCTTATTGAGATCTTTCCGACAATGTTCACACTGTTTAGGGCAGCTGAATCGCAGGGATCATTGCAGAGATTTCAGAATTTTGTTAAGGAACCAATTTACAGTTTTTCAAAAGGCATTCCAGTATCAACACGTCTGAAACTTGCGCTGACACAGGAGGCTGAAGTTACCTGAGTGTTCTTAATGTCACAAAAAAGATGCGAAATTCCAGTACGCTTTGAAAGCGTATGCCGCAAGCCAGCCGGGTGCCACATTCGTGGCAGCCGATTGCTTCTTCGGCTAGAAGTATAGTTTCATTCATGTACTTCGCGATGCTCATATTAAAAGAAAAGCGGCGCACAAAAAAAAGACGGAGACAAAGAGAACCACACACAGCGCTGTGTGTGGTTCTCTTCTTTGTCTCCGTCTTTTTTTGTGCGCCGCTTTTCTTTTAATATGAATATACACCAACTCGCCCAACTTTCTAGTCTGTTACTTCGCGATGCTTTTCAATGACGGGGTCACTGACCCTCCGTCTTATGACGTCAGGTCGGAGCACCCGCTCATTTGGCTGAGGCTTATCTTCATTCGCCTTTGAAGGTGAAGTGCTACTCCCTTTTCAAGTCTTACTCGGTTAAAGATTCAATTGAAGTTTTTCGAATTAGAGTTGTCAGAATGGCTTCGGAGTTCACATTACAATGTTCATGCGAACCATATCAAAGTTCTAGCACAAAAAAGTAAGCGAAGATACCTGGAGATGTCGATGAAAAAAACCATACGAAATGTCGGAAATTGAAGATATTATAACACGTTTCATAAGAATATTTATTACGTGGCACTTTCATGGCATCGTATTGTATTCTATTGCACGGATCTGTGCTGCCCTGGAATACTTGAAATTTCGAAAAACGTCCCTGCGTGAAATACTGGCATACCTGAAGGGTATAGGCCAAAAGAAACTAGAGTAGCAAATTCATGAATTCCATAATGGCTGGAAAGCTGTAATATTTCAGAAATGGTAAACGTTAGACCTATAGTTTTAACGTTGCCATGCAATCATAATACGAAGGCACCTTTATGAAACTATTTATCGGGGCAATATCTAAAAGGCAACTACCGATTGAAAGCAGCTTATAGCTGCTCTTAATGAATTAGCAAAAGGTGCAACTAATTACCACCGAAATCGCAGTGTTTACGATTCATTCTTTGTTATGATTTGCAGTGTTCCGTACAACGCATCTAGTGAGCTAGGGCTACTTGAACGTAACGTGAATCTCAAAACTTCATTTGCGAAATATTTTTCACCTTGTCTGGGGGTCTTCAACGAGCACCACACTTTTCGTAAGGCATGTTCCACACCTGTACAGTTAACAGATACCAAATAAGTTCACTTCGTTCACAACTGCAGCTTAGCTTTTACATGCGGAGCATTTATTTGAATAAAGGTTACTGTAAGTTTCTGAAGACAAGCTGTATACCAAAGGTGGAGCACCTTGCCCAGAATAGTGGCCAATTAGAGTACTTGGTCGGCCATGACAATTGCTCTAGCGCAACCCGGGGAAGAAGAAGACAGCATTGAAGACGACAGGCGCCACTTTGCAATGAGCCTGTTGTGCACATCATGGAGATTAAATGGGCCATAAGAAAAAGAAGAACGTATAGGAAAAACGCGAGTGAAAACCAAGCAAGCAATAATGTCTTAGGTGGAGTAAATGAAGGAGAAGTTTAGAAAAAGGAGTCACGTACTGCTTGCATCACTGCCTCCCACATAAGTTACTTCTTTCTCTGAAAATAACGTAAAATGCATGCTCACGCAAGTATCACACTCAGGTGCCATCTGCGTGACTGTATTTTTTACGTCATCTCTATAACAAACTCAGTTGGAAGTACCACTCGTCTTCGTCTGTTGTTTCTGATTCGTCCATTTTTCCCGCGATAGTTCTCGCTGTAGTCCAGGCCTCTTGTGTAGCAGTCGCCGCAGTATCTCAGGAGCAACTGATGCACAA
This sequence comes from Rhipicephalus microplus, assembly GCF_013339725.1. NCBI lineage: Eukaryota > Metazoa > Arthropoda > Arachnida > Ixodida > Ixodidae > Rhipicephalus > Rhipicephalus microplus. The sequence continues at coordinate 77,171,882 of NC_051171.1, forward strand.
ACGAGAGGAGAAAGGCGCATTTGATTAGATAGTGACGTCAGCGAAAAACACGCAGTTGAGTGTGCGACTTTGCCCCTTCATATGTTGCAAGAACAGACGATCAATACAATTGATCAAGAAGAAAAACAATATTGCTGTTCTTGTAATAGTCTTTGGCGAATAAATGAATTAGGAACCACGTGACATTTTTTTCTTCTTCCCTTCACGAAGGTTGGTTTCTTCTTGTTTTCATCTGTGTGTTAGACGGTGAAGAAGGGGTGCAAGTTGCCCTATTTACTTGCTTTTTTAGACGTGGCCAGCATGCTTGCCCGCCTGTTGGCTTAGCCGTACTCGCGAAAACTTTTGAGTTTAAATGTGAATGGCTGTGTCGGATGAATCTCAGTGAAAGCGATAGGGCAAGCCCACTCTTATACCGGTATTCTACAGCTGAGTGCGATAGAACTCGATATGAATTAAAATTTTCAACAGAAATTTTCTGCCTCCTGTGCGTGATGCAGCCAGTCGTGATCAAAAATCTTCATCTGCATATATGCGATTCTTGGGAATAAACATCTCGAAGTGTCCATATGATTATGAGAGACGCCGTAGTGTAGTGCTCTAGAAAACACGTGGTGGCCTCACGTGGCGGCTTCGGTAATTATGCCACCCACGTTGCCCGAAACGGCCGATGGGCGCAAATTGGGCATGTGGCGTGGTCATTTGGGTATAAGGCATCAGCTCCTGAAATAAGAGAAAACAGTTTATAGCTGACTCAGAATTAAGTCTGTGCTCTTCGCAGCGTGCTGCACTATAATAGAGACTTTTCGCTGACCGCTTTTGCGCTATCTTCCCTGTTCCGCTCAAACGCTCAACGTTACCAAAGTGCAACACGCGTTTTCAGTTTTATACATGTGTCGTTCGGTCAAAGCCATTGTGACGCCATCGATGCACGAAAGTTGCTTTAAAAGAAAATAAACTTATTTGTTTTCATGCAGCAAGACCAAAATTTCCGTTTTAAAGAAGTGTGAATCATTTATTGTTTGACACATGATCAGTTCTTTTTTTAATTTTTTGTCACCCTCACTTGTAGCTGGACTACTTCAAAGCCTTTAGGCAGCCCAAAAGAGTTTGAAACGCCGTGCCTTGAAGCAGCGCGCTCATCGCGTTTCCTTGTGGCGAATCAAAGTAAAAAGCTTTTCTTCACATGTGGAAGAGTGGCTGCTGTTAAATACTAAATTGTTAAAAATTCGCGAAGTTCCTTTTACGAAAGTACGAACAAAGCATCTTGAGACGCTCCTTCATAGTCTGAAGTGTCCACTCTAGATAATTTCGTAGAACTTCAGCCCCCGTGCACGGATTCTCGAAGAGATTGGCTGAGGCGAGTTCTTGGAGGAGGCACAGATCCTTGCGTGTCTTGAAGAGCCATCAGTGCTGGCGTATTTGCCGAAAAACCACTACGTTTACCGAGAAGCAAGGACTCCCGGCACAGGAGGCTGTCAGTTAGGTCGTTCCTCCTCGCATCACGTGATCCATCGCTCGCTACGACGGTCCGCTCACACGCTCAGCATCTGACCGTACAGCGCATGCTCAGTGGCGCAACCACCGACTGGTTGAGCAGAGCGGGAGGCAAAATGCAATCAGCTAAAAGGCCCTGACGATTCTTTCGAGTGTTTCCACGTGTCTGGACAACCGATGGGCAGCGTTTTTCTGACCATGCTGAAAGCAAGTATCGTAGGGCCTTTTTAATGAGCTTGAATGGGAGCTAGATCTACCGAGCGCAGTTTGGTCACGTACGAGTCAATCCGAGTGAACGTCAGCTTGTGGCGTTAATTTGGCCGCAGTATTGATGTAAGTAAAGAGTATGAATGAATGCGAGAAACCGGTAGGTACAAAACAAAATTTATTTTGAATAGTATAACAACATGACTTCTCTCTTATGTACATAAACAAGGTTCAGTAAACCTCGAACAACTATAAATTACTGTCAAGGTTATTGCTTACTTGTCCTGGTGGACAGCTAATGCGGCATGCAAACTTTGAAATCTATGTTCCATATTTTGCATTTGCACCAGTTCATAAAATATTACTCTGTCTTTATATTTACCCTAACCTTCAAGCGGTTGGAAATTTGTTCAGAAATTACACAATTGGATGTCATTGTAAAACAAAATTCTAAAGAAAGAAAAATGACCACATTAACTGAAATAATTCAATTCTTACAAAAATACTACGGAACGAGATAAAAGAAGGAACATGAGTTTGATATTCCCCAGGTCTATCTGATTTCACGATATATGGTTACTTTATTAATGCATGAACTCTTTCAAACCTCTTCCAACCTAATTGATGAAATATAGTAGAAATATTCGATAATAATGAATAAAAAGCAATGACATCAGTCGGTCTTCATTTGCAAGAAGAGCGAACGGTACACTCCACAACTGGGGCTGAATAAAGTGCCACCTTAACCAAGAAAAACGAAATGCGCGAAAAGACCAAACTTGAAATTTTGGTACGTTTCTGAAAATGCACCGTTCTAAATGGCACAGTACTCTTTTGAAAAGAGTACACTGAAAAGCTGCACAAATTTCAAAATTCCACTGTCCCAAAATGCGCGGTACAGTACATAAAACTCGACAGTATCCAAGGCTGCAATGTTCGCGAATGTACAGTAACGTGTGCAAAATACGCTACAGCACATAGTAGTATTACAAAACGTACAGCTCACTGGCTTGAAGGTACATTACAGTACAGAAAAAACACTGCTTCGAAAGTAGAGCACAGTTCTCGACAGGTAAAGTACTGGAAACTACACTTCAAATTCTGAAAGGAACATTGCAGTACAGGAAACTACAAAAAAAGCTAGTTTTCCTTGCTAGCATTTTACGCAGTCCCTGAATATGAGTGTATGAAAAAAATATGGACAAGCTTCAAAACCTATGCTACAGCCGTGCCCCCGCTTCTTGTCGAAGACTGAGCAGCAGAGCGAAGAGTAGCCTCTCCGTCAAGTGAGCCTTCCATGGACAGGGACTTCGGACTGAACTTGCGTCCGCGGCATGTCACGACCAACTTGCACGCGTGGAACATCTCCATGACGATGGACTCCTGAAACGGTCAAAATGTTCACAATTCACAACTTCACAGGACAACAACTAAAGGACACTTCATTACCTACACAGTGGAAAAATATTTTACGGACAGCCATCTCAGGTTGTCATCGCTCTGTATAACAGTTCACTTCGCTTACATGCATTGTCAGACTATAGTTTATGGGAAAAGATTGATTTGCGTCTTTTTTTCCTGTAGCTCACAGACTGATAACTCAAAAGACACACCTTAACTATCGTTTTGTGGGTCGGCTGATCAAGGACTCCCCAAAAGTGGGACAGCGTACTTGTTCAAAAAAAATTGAATATGCGGTATTACATACGTGAAAAAAAAAGTGAAAGACACTTTTTTTTCAGTAGGAGCATACTACCAGGAGTGGAGAACACGTATTAAACAAGAAATGTGAATTTATGACAAGCGTGACAGCATATTTATTCTGAGCGTAAGATCAGAACTCCAACAGTGGACGATGGAAAACAGAATTAAAGGGCAAAAAAAAACAACCAAGCAGCAGTATAAAGTATTATGATGGTATGTCATAGGGAACATGAATTATATATAGCTGGACCGAATCTCATATGATACATAAGGATGTCAAAGATTAGAAGGACTTGAAATTAATGAAGGCAAAATCGTGTTTTAAAGAGTGAATCCTACGGCAGGCAGGTCGGCGTAAACCTGGAAGCATATGCTGTCACCATTATTGTTTTTATGCGTTCTCTCACGTCCTTTTGCCTGCTTGTCGTTGAAAAAGAAAGATCAAATTTGTATTTGACATGTGTTAGGCTACCCTCCACGATGGGCGCAAGCAAAACGCATACAATCTCCGAACTGAATGTGTTGGGTTTAGTAATTCCGTTACAGTGCAACGATGCTGTTGTCCTATAGTTCTATTCCGTCTATGGGTGTAGCTAGGGCTGAGTAAGCGCCTGAATAACTATGTGACGTGCCATCGGTGGACACGTTATCTTAGCTATCACGTAACGTGATAAAACGGCATGGTGCGGCTTCACTTGCGTGCACAGTGCATTGAATCAGCAAATGCAGTACAAGGGGATAATATTATAAAATTGTTGAAGCCCCGCTACATTTTGTGTTATGTCAGGGGTTCCTTGCTCACTGTTGATGCTTACGAACTGCGCAGCCTGGGAATCATAGCCACTATAAGAAGGGCAGCATGACGGAAAAACAGCAACAGCGTACGAGGGAGTATTGTTGGACTTGTGAATGGCTTTGCGCGAACAAAATGTTGACCACACATTCAAGGTCCCTTCGGCAGCTTCTACTCGCTTCTGTCAGCACTGTAAAAACATCAGATCACTTGCGAGGATCATAAGCTCACAGTAAAGTAGCTACAGCGTGTACTTCGTAAACATGTCTAGGATCACTTGCCTTACGTGGCTCACGCTGTCAATCCATTGTTGTCGCTGTTTTCTCCACTAGCGGCAACAATGGATTGACAATATACGCCACGCAAAGCAAGTGATCCCAGACATGTCTATAAAGTACACGGCTGTCGTATCTCTGGTAGAAGTTAGCTCCTTTCATCCCTTGTACTTGACTAGCATGACGGGCAAACTCGGCACCGTTGCAACTCTAACTGCCGCCGTCGGCGAGTGCGGCTGATAAGCAACCCCACGTGATAAGCAACAACGTGGTGCGTTTTTTTTTTTTTTTTTTGCGGACACCCGACGTTTTATCTCGAGTTTTAAGCGTTTCGCTCTGAAATGCCTACTAAACACCCTGCCTCTGAAGGTGTTACCGGTGATCGGAAGTCATTTGAGCCTACCCTTTCTCCATACGGAGTCTTCTGAAGCTCCCAAATAAACTCTCCCAAGCAGAGTATAGCCCCCGCGAGGCATCCGAAGAACAAGACGATGAAGACACCACCAACGGAGGCGAGGCCCATCTCACTACTGCTCGACGACGACGATGAAGCGTTGGAGTACAGCTGGCATTTGGCCAGCGCTGTGGGGTCCGGTGGGTTCCGCGTTTTCCACCACTTCTCTTTCAGCTTGAAAAGCAGGTCCCCTTCGTGGAACTCCACGATGGCTGCGGACAGAACGCTGCGGATCTTGGCCTCTGCAATTTGGGGAGTGAGAACGAGGGCATAGATATTGCAAGGTTAAGCACGGAACATTTTTATTCAATGTATTCTGTGTCTCGTGTTTATATTTTATGTGACCAAAGAGTGACGTGATGTGATAGGATACTGTGTTTTGCTTATGTGTCGTAATGTGAATAGACTTCAGGCATCAGTTAGGTCTCACGGCATGACTAAACAACTGAGCTGTCCTTAGGTGTGATTTAGGTAACCTTTTTTGATTCCTGCATTTATCGCCACATCTGAAATCTTCTAGAAAGAGTTGCTGGCACCATAATAAGCGTGAAGACCTCCTAAACAATACATGATAAAAAAAGAACGCTGAGCAAATATTGATGTTTCGTTAAGCAGATTGCAATAAAGAACTTTCAATGTAATTTGAATTTCGCGACCACAAGTCCACCGGAACCAGAGCTTTCACGGCATATTGCGAATTTTCTTTACGTCGTTCAGCAGCATTACGTGTCGGTTAACGACATCTGAGTACCTGTCAGGGCGCAAAAGAGTGTGCTTTGAAAAGCGCCCATTTTAAACGGAAGTTGTTTCATTAAATTCATTTTATTTTTTATTTATTTTTCAATCATATCATATCTTTGTGCGAAGAACTGTTGCGCCAGTAGCCTAAGGCCAGTGTAGGCCCATAGTCAATATACACGTATAAGCTATACTATCAAGTGCATATATACTTCTCAGGAACAAAATCTTAATGGTTAAGCAAAAACATAAACTCGACATCAAATAAAAGGAAACAAGCATTCCACAGTCGTTTAGAAAATAATTTAGTACAGTATGAATTACATCAGAAAAATTTAGAGAAAATCATATATTTATTTATTTATTTGCATTTCACCTACATCGCCGTGAGGCATTACGTAGGGGAGGTACACATAATAATTTAACTACATAGTTTTCAATCAAAACAATAGATTCAACAAATAAAACAGCACTCAAAGTATTTTAAGAGAAAAAAAACACTCGAATATTGGTGAGTGAAAACAACGTCACAGTCATGCATTTGAAAACACGCACACGCTTCGAGACAGCAAATCATTCTTAGTGGCAGTGATATTGTAGGAGTTGTTACAATGAAAAAAAAAACAGGAATCATTATCAGTTTCATTCACGAGATCATCCGGTAGATGGTTCCATTCCTGTATTGTTTTTACGAAAAAAGAACTACCGAAAGAGTGAGTTTCGTAACGGTATTCTAATATTTTTCGTGAATGGTCCTGACGATTAGAGACGTACGTTGGTGTGAACAGATAATCAAGAGGGTTAATGGCATTTCCATTTAAATATATACAATGAAGAAATTTAAGCCTGAGTTTCTGCCTCCTTACCATCAGTGTCTCCCATTTCAATGCTCGTTTCATTTCTGTGATGCTTGCAAAGGAATTATAGTTGTTGCTAACAAATCTGGCTGCTTGGTTTTGAACTTTTTCCAATGCGTCAATCAAGTATTGCTGATGGGGATCCCATATTACGCAAGCATATATTTAGGAGTACAATTTTTAACAGCAGCTGAGAAAGGGTTAGCAATTTTTACTTCAAGGTGTAATGCGTTTCAAACTTTGGTGTAATGAAACTCAATCAGTAGTTGGCCGTACGTGTTACGAATACCTGGTAGATTGAAATATATATTTGTGGCGTTATATCGTTGCGCACAAGTTGTCTGCGTGGTAAAAACTAAGTAGGCGCGGTGCCAGGAATAGACAGTCAAAGAAAAAAACTATAAGCTAGTAGCGCACTGTACATTTAAACTGTGTAAACTGAACAGCGGTAGGATGCGGTCCCAATAATTTCTCAGATGACGGCCTGTAAATATTACGAAACGTCCCAGAACGACAGCGGGGGGGGGGGGGGGGGGGGAGTGGAACAATGTTCAATTTCTCTTCAATATGGCTCACAATGTTCTGGACAAGCCGTAATAATTTATGTCTAAGTATAGCACGAGGTAATTGAGTACATCGGCATACAAAAATATTTATTGCATGCATTGTACGGATCAAAAGGATTGACTGGCTCGGACTAGTGTGAACGTTCAGACCACTTGTTGCACAACGACATGTTCATACGACCAACGGGAGCACTTGTTGAAGAAAAGAGGCAAGACAAAGTTGCACTCACAAGACGACCGGTAAAGCATGTTGTTGTATGCAAAATAAATACAGGATCCTTAGGATTTAGAATGTTTTCAAACTGCGCCACTGTTCGCGACATGCCAATGATTTTGTGTGGACTAAACGTGCAACGTAAAGAAAATGCGATTCCTGTAATAGAAACAAAAGCGTTGAAGTAAGAGTGGCTAAAAACGTTTTGTAACTGCTCTTTCTAACATTGAGTTCAGAGTCTATATTTTCCCATTAGCAATACCTGTTGCGTAATGAATGCAGGACAATAAATGGTGTTGAAGTGTCTCACAAGAGCCATGTGACGTATATGACTAGACCCCCCCCCCCCTTTCTGTAGATGGTACAAGCGGCCTTGGATGATTATACATTCCGCGACTGCGCCAGCGTCACTGAGCAGTGCTGATTTTATTAGTAGCGATACGTATTTGTTCTTCCCTTTATGAAAGATTCGTATCAACAATGAAGTCCGTGTACACCAGCGTCCCCTGCTTGTTTACTTCTTTTGCCTTTCTATTTATTCCTCCCAAAAAAGAATCATGCATTGCGCCCTTCTAGGTTCTCACTCTACTTCCCTCATATGGCACCTGTGTCGTGTGATTGTGCTCACATATCAAGTTTAATAACGATGTACATTTTACAAACAATATAAACTACGTAAATGAGGAAACTTTATCAAGAAATTCATAAATTCAACAAAGTTAAAGGCCTGGTCAAACGTGAATTTTCCTAGTAAAAATAAAAAAAAACCAATGACATGGCCATTGCTAGCGACCAAGTTGTTTCTGTGCCCACGGATATTACGTGCACTAACATAACAAAAAACATAGCATTGCCGCAAAGGCGACGCAATGAACGCGATAGCAACAAATTGGAAGTCATGCGCAGAATGGCAAGCAGATCAAAACGTGCCCCGCGTTTCTCACGCACGAATGACGCACGAAACGTACTCACAGGTACATATCAAAGCGAATAAGCGTCTCAGTTTTTACTTCGCTGTGTCTCAAAAGCGCGCACTTTTCGCAAATGGAGGCTGTGCAACGATTAAGGTGACCTTTGTTCGCCCCGTAACTACAACAGAATCGTTCTACTGCAAGCCCAACGCAAGCCAACATGTATGATCCTCCCCACCGGGAGATAAGGGCACGCAAGAGGTCATACACTCCCCTCATCTCCGCGGACCAAAGTGCACCTGAGAGATGAGAGCCGACGCGCGCTCATTGCGCCATCTCGCTGACAATGCTAAAAACACGATAGCTACCCCCCCCCCCCCCCGAGATTCTGGCCAACAGCGGTAAGTGGTAGATATGAAAACGGAGGAGTACCTCCGTTCGAACGTTGACGGAGGTACCCCTGGGTGGCTCAGTCATTAACGCCTCGCATTAGCGACGTGGAGGTCCCCCGTCAAATTCAGCGCTTCGGAGTCTTTTTCCTGGATATTTTTAGGGGCGAAGCTCCTTATGGCGTGGCTCGGGCGTCCCTCGTAGTACGTAACCACCAGTGGCACATACCCGAAATAGGTATAACATTTGACCTCCAATGTGGTGCCGGTGAGAGATTTCTTCTGTGCGTTGTTTAACAATGAAAAATAGTACATGCCAATGGCTGCTAATGGCGAATGAGAGACAGGAGCATTCGGCTTTTAGTCAACGCGCACGCTGCGATCCCCATTAGCAGCCATTGGCATGTACATTGAGCACTATCGGACAAGAAAAGGTTGCTACATTATACTCGCTGGGTGTAATCTTCTTAGTTTTAGAAAGGTTTAGCGAGCGTTGAGCCGCAGTGCCATGAATACAGTGAACTAGTATATACCGTGAACTCAAGGTGGTTGAAGGTGGGAAGTAGACCCGAAGCGCAAGGCGTAAGAAAGTGTGCGTGTGCCACCTCTCGTTTAGTCCTTGGAATGTACACTGAGTGGCGGTGCTTCTATATGGGGAATATATGATAAAAAGATGCGAGATGGTGGGACTTGGAGTGTTGAATAGATGGACGAATGGACACACAGACAGATGCATGGATGGACGCATGAACGAACGCAGGGGCGGATGCATTAACGAACGCAGGGACGGGCGCACGAACAGACGCATGGACGGTCACACAGACGGACGCATGGACGGACGAATGCTTCGCCCCACTCTCCATCATTCACTCCGTGGATATGCTGCCATTTTTTTCTTTCATGCGTATATATATATATATATATATATATATATATATATATTTATACGTATATATATATATAAATATATATATATATATATATATATATATATATATATATATATATATATATATATATATATATATATATATATATATATATATATATATATATATATATATTTATTTATATATATACGTATACATATACGGTGCATGACATTGACGCCGACACTGGCAGCGATATCCAGCAGAGATTGTACATATAACTGCTATCGCAATAAAATATTACCAGGTGTTAAAAAAATACACAGTCTATGGTTTCGGTATCGTACCTTTCTCTCAACATAAAATACTGTTGTTGCTTGAAATGAACTTGTAAGAGAACATATGTGATATGGCTTTGTAAAGGACTAATGTACGCTAGTGAAAAGTGCCATTCACCATTGTCTTAACTGTGGATGCGAAGCCATGACCTCTGCTAGGCCCGCACACGTCACGTCACTCGAACAAGTGGTATTGATAACTGTGACTTATGAGGAGAGAAGCTAGGTTAACATATCTGAAGTACTCTCCATGATATGAAAAATGGTTAACTCCAGGTAAACAAGGAAAATTTCAGCAATGCCAAGTGCTAATATAAACGCATTTAGGTTCCTGGGGAAACGTAAACTGACGTCACTTTTTACACTGCACTGATTACTTATGGTGATGAAAATTACCGAGAAAACATGATAATCGAACACCAGGAAGAATCGTGAAAAATTGTAGTAAAGTCAGGGTTAGCAATAAGCAACTCACACGGAATCGATTAAAAGAAGAGATAATGAAAGCAGTGTGATTATTTGGTCTAAGAATCTAATCAGCATGTGTTATTGCAGTTTGCTCGTGGTCTACAGGCACGCCTTTGCTAGCCCCCCTGAGTGTTAGCACTCGGAAGGGGGCATCACTCTCTCTTGCTGAACCAATATTGAAATCATTTATAAGAAGTCGTTAATATTCGTCAGCTTAAGGCATAAAAACTTCCGAAACTAACCATGCTACCATTCGGGGCCAGAGGAATGGTGGCGAGAAGCAGTCAGGAGTACGAAGAGATCAGGCTACGCACAAGTAACGGAGCAGCGATTCCGATAGTAAAGAGAATAAGGGTGCTCGACATGATAATAGAGGCAAACGGGGCTAATAGGTAAACGATCTCCAAACTAAAGCTCAAGAATACTAATGCTATGAGAGCTCTCAAGAGGGTTACTAGCGGGAGAAGTGCAATGAGAGAAGTTAGTCTCATACAACTTATGCACTCTTTCGTTATGTGCCACTATGCGTACGTTGTGGCATTTCACAATTGGTACAAGGTAGAAGCGAACATAAATGTCCTCATCGGCAGTGTGTACCAGGTGGCACTGGGTCAATCCGAGTCAACCAGCACGCACTGGACTTTACAACACGCTCAGCGACATCGCGAAGGTGCACTTCACAACGGGAAAAACTATCGGGCACGAGAGTGGGAAGCCAAATCATGGAGAGTCTCGGCATTCGTTACCACACCGAACAAGGGCAGAAAGTCGCTGTTCCAGACGCGATCCGACAAACGCTAAGGGTTGACCTGATTCCATGGAACGTTCACCAGAAACACAACCGGCGCAGAAGCCCCAAGGCAGGAGCTCTCCTGCGCACTTACGGCGACAAAACGGAAACGTGGTTCGTAGACGACGCTGAATAGGTAGCCCACTTGCGATTCGCAATCATGGTCATTCATTAGAAAGGCGAAATCAGAATATTGGCAAATGTTCTGTGCGAGCGCGCACAAGGAGTGGAGGAAGTAGCGGTGGCGCTCTTGCTCACGGATGTGACACGCACTACGGTCCTCTGCGACTCGAGACAAGCGGTCAGAAACTTCGCCAAAATATGGATCTCGCAGAGAGTGGCCAAAAGCTTGCCCAACAGCAACTTACATCAGGAGGTAGAATTTGAAAGCAGACTTCCGTGGTTCCGAATCCACATGGGAGAGGTTTCGAAGGCACAGCGCAACCTAAACGAGACGGCACACGCCAAGGCGCGCGAACTCGCCAACTGCGCCGGCGACGGTGCTTTATGGGGAAACACCAAATACCGTTTGACGACCTATAATGAAATTGCCAAGGCCTTATACCTGGCCCACCGAACGTGTCCTCCAGCCAGTGAGAAGCTGAACAAGTAAAAAAAAAGTCGGAAAACCAAGAAAAACGATAAATACACATGCTATTTGGAGTTCATAGAAAAATTACATATGAAACTATACGCGTGATGCGGAGGAATGCATCTCCAAAGACGTCCTTTAATTGCACTCACGATGCAGATATATGAAATAAGTGAAGAATTGCCATCAAGTTAAAATTATTGATTTTGGCTACCAACAAAATTCAGTAGAGACCTCACGGCACTACCTTAACTATAAAGGGATGACCATTATTCAAGCAATACTACAATGAAGAAGTGAAAAAAAGGCAGATCCGACGTACGATGGGAATTCATGATATGCCAAGCACGAATGAGAATATTTTATATGTCACTTTAAAATCAGCAAAACGCTACGAATTGGAGGTAAATGATGCCGTACGTCACTTCCGTATTATGATTATCTTGTTTGAATGTGTCATTTACCTTCGTCATTCATTCACGTCACGTGATAGCAAATTTAGTATATGTCGAGCTAGCAAAACGGCCGCGGGCACGCTATCAGCGCGGTATGTTGTCCTTTTCCTACATGACACGCGTGTCAGCATTATCATGTTTGCACCAGACATATGTTTCGTCATCCGTTAACGTCACTTAACACCAAATTTGGTATATGTGGAGCTAGCAAAATGGCCGCGAGCGCATCGTGAAGGGCCCAATATACTCCAATGTAGCGTTGACGCGCGCGCACACTGGGAACAGCGACGCCACGTTAGCAAAACGCGAGCATTTACAGTCTGACGCCAAGCGCGACCAGCGTCCGTCGGCACGGCCCGTCGGCAACCGGCGCGAAATGCGACATGCTGCATTTCGCGCCGATGCGTTACCCAGACAACACTGCGTCTCCCTCTTTTCGTGACGGAGGGATGCCGGACGCGCTGAAACGCGCATGCGTCAAAGAAACGCAGCACGGCGTGCTCCTGCGAGTATATGGCAGGACCGGCGCCTGGTGTGGCAACGCCGGCGTGACGCGACGAAATGAAGGCCGGTGAGCACGCGCACCACGTCATGGCGAAATGCGTTGGCGCCTTGACTGTGGCACGTAGTCATGTTTTCACATGACACGTATCTCATGATTAACATCTTTGCGCCAGTCACATACCTTCGTCCTTCATTGACCTCACGTAACACTGAATTTGGCATATGTGAACTAGCGAAATGGCCACGAGCGCATCATGAGTGTGGCATGTCGTCATGTTGTTACATGACACGCATGTCGTGAATATTATGTTTGAATGTGTCATTTACCTATGTCGTCCGTTCGCATCGCGCGATACCGAATTTGGTACATGTGAAGCAAGCGAAACGACCGACAGCGCATCATGAGCGTGGCATGTAGTCATGTTGTTACATGGCACGCATCTCATGATTATCATGTTTGCACCAATCACATAGCTTCGCAATTCTTTCACGTACCGTAATACAAAATTTGGTATATGTGATGCTAGCGAAACGGCCGCGAGCGCATTATGAGCATGGAACGTAGTCATGTTGTTATATGACACGCATGTCATGATTTTCATGTTAGGGTCTGTCGTTTGTGTTCGCCATGCGATAATCTCATATCGTACCAGATTTGCAACATGATATGCGAACGAAACCACCGCAAGAGCGGCGGGACCAAGAACTGTAAATTATGACATTCACGACGTACATGTCATGATTTTCATGTGATGTCTAGTCAAATATGTTCTTGATGCAGTCATATTATGCCATACCAAGTTTAGTAGGGATACCATAATCGAAACGGCCAGGAGAGCTAACTGTCGTAGGCGGATAGATAGATAGATAGATAGATAGATAGATAGATAGATAGATAGATAGATAGATAGATAGATAGATAGATAGATAGATAGATAGATAGATAGATAGATAGATAGATAGATAGATAGATAGATAGATAGATAGATAGATACGCTCAAAGTCGCCAAAGCTCGCTAAGAAATCCTTCGCAATTGAAATGACGATGCTCTTTGAAACAGCTGACTCCTTTTCAAACATACAACGCGAATTAATTACACGTTTTAAACTAGATTCAGAAGACCATGAAGAGTTCAGGGCGTCTTCTAAGAAATGTAGCGGCAATCAAGTTCAGTGAACTTTTATCTTTATTCCACTTCCCTAAACAGCTCCATCATTCTCGTGTTGGTGCTTTTTTTTTTTTTTTTTGAGGCGTCCCTTGCTGACGAAGCAAGTGACGAAACATAATATCTCACACGCAGCGAAACTTTAAGTGAAGATGCTTACGTTTTTCGGGTAAAAAAAAAAAAAAAACTCCTGAAGGCACCGCGACGTTTCCGAAATGTTTGCCCTTCACCAGCAGTTACGGTGCACCGGGTCTGTCAAACCACGCGCCAGTTCTTCGTTTCTACTGAGGTTACGTTTCAGAAAAGTCCGCATATAGGGAGCCTCTTTACCTGTACTGATTTTTACTCTTTATTTTTTCGAAATCATGCTTGGGCGGTATAGAAATAAATATTATTTATCGAAAAAGAAGTTACAAAAGCAGAATGAAACGCGTTTATATGTATATGCTTGTTTTAAATGGAGGCTCTATATGCTTACTTTCGTAAGTGTAAAGGCAGTTTTCAAACTTTGCAGTTTGCCCAAAATAATGTCGACATAGGGACTCCGGCAAACAGCAACTAAAAGCAAAGTTTTGTTTCGTTAGTACCCACATTAAAGATGTAGACACGACACTCGTAGTATAAACATGCCCAGAATACAACCCTTAGAATTCAAAGCGAGAACTTTATCTTCATTTGAATCATGACAGACGATGCCCGTGCTTGTTTGAACGTGCAAGTTGGAGAAAAACTCCACAATAATATAAAAATGATTAATGTAATGTTTCACTGTCGGGTGCATCACGTACAGAGATATTTGATAACAAAGAAAGCCCGACAGCATTGCTTACCATCTAAGCTCGAAAGTTGTGGTTCTTAGTATTTTGAAATCCTGACTTCAAAGAAAATCCATCAGGGCGAGAAAATGAATGGCGGTGAATAGCGTGCCCCGACTAGTTTTAAACTAGAATTAGGTACGTCATGAACCCATTGAGGGGAGATGCTAACAGTCAAAGCCAAAGATGGTCGGAACCAAGCTCTTGTGGTTAGCCGAAAAGTCTTTTAGTCTTTTTTTTTTACTTTTTTCACAATCAGTTGGCACTCGACCCAATATTTTGAAATTCTCATGATATTCGCTTCTAAGGATCATGTCTGAATTCTAACGACTTTATACTAGCAGAATTTTCAATTCATGCTGAAAGCACCATCCTTATAAGCTGTTGCCCTTGCGTATCTTTGGTTAGATCAGCCCAAACTTGGACTCAAAGGGAAGATGAAGTTATAAATGTATAACTGCAACCTTTTAAAAATATGGCAGACATAACAATCTGTAAGTTATTTTTTTTTTCTTTTATCTGTGGGCACTGGCAAAGAAAAAAGCCGCCCGCAATTTCCCACGGAGTGGGAACACGAGCAAATATGCCTCGCAGAAAGGCGGGGGGGTATCGCGTAAATATCGCGCAATTGGGTATGGTTTTGAAGTGTTTAATTGTTATTTCGTCTTTATTATTCCGCTTTATTGAACGAAAAAGAAGCGTTGCCTTCAACGAGTTGTGGGGCGCTGATGTTAGGTCATGCCACACTACTGGTTTGAGGTACTGTTGCTTGTATCGCATCTACTCAAGTCAAGCATAGCGTTAAATCATGCTAAATCTAAGTAAAAACTGGCCACGTATCTGTATGTTAACCCGCAAATGTCTTCGAAAGATGATAGTCTTTCTTGCATTGTGGAGAGATCGAATAAAACATTTATTTGATGTTCTGCGCAAGAAAATCGGTGAATGGTATTCCGGAGGCTGCGTTAGAGCGGAGGCGAAGAAGTGCATCAAGTCACGTCCCACGTGAGATATGAGCGTCATCTGGCAGTTTTTTTGGAAAACGAAGCGCGTGGCTCTGAGACAGGTATTCGCGCCCGTCTCAGAGGTGATAAGGTGTAGAAAGCAAGGCGACGGGTAGGTGCCACTACCATCTCGTCCTTGCAAAGCGTTAGAAACACTCGCATTTTCGTGCAAGCATTGCATGGTCAGCGCAGCGTGATAAGCGCTACGGTCCTTAAAATTACTTATGCATGCCTTTTCTAGTAAAAGACGCACATGCAGAATATATACGTGTTGTTATGCTGCCCCAGACATGCGCAATAATTGCTTCTTAATTGACAATTGCGCAAGTATGAACGCCAAACCTTGAGCAAGATTGGTGGGCGCTGCGGATGGGGTCGGCCGTTTCAAGTACCAGATGCCGGTAAAAGTGGACAAACACACACATATACAGACAGACAGACAGACAGACAGACAGACAGACAGACAGACAGACAGACAGACAGACAGACAGACAGACAGACAGACCAAAATTTTTGCGTCGAAGATCCCTAAGAAAGACTATCGTCTTTAAAACGCCCTTAACTGAATTCCGAACGCACGCTCCCCCGCTTACATACACAGAACACCCGCGTTCGAGGAAGAGGAATACGGGAGAGAGGTCCGCGCCTCCGCTGCGCATACTCGGCTTGCTGAACGCCCGGTGATGTCTGATCATTTAATGACTTCTAAAGCTACAGTTTTCGGGTGTCTCCCTGGGCCAGCACAAGACACGAGACGTGGGCGTGCGGAGTGGAGGTGTGGATGGCACCACCGACACCAGATCCTCGACATGGTGCGACTAAGAAAGGATAAAAATGTTTAGTTGAGACAGATTCACACATGCAACCTATTTTTCTTAGTGATTACTCTGAAATTAACCAAACTTTTACTCTACCAGAGTTACTCGTAGTCCCACGTCGAGATATATTTCTCAATCACACTAACCTTCACTCACACTCGCTCAAAAATTAAAATAGCTTCATTCCAGAGGCAGTAAACCTGAAGGAAGTGATCAGCAGGGCTGCATTCTTTGTTTCTTTTTGGTTTTATCTTTGCTTTCATCCTCTCTCTTCTGTTTTTAGGAGTCAAACTCTTTAGGCACTCGCGCTGTTAGACCGTTGTCGTCGAGGCGCAGGTGTGAAATATCGGTGCGATATGCAGTCTACAGAGCTTACATAGCACGTGTTTGCATGGTTTATAAAATTTCATAAACATATGTACACCGTCTATCACTTCTTCAATGGAGGTCCGCTTCATCATCAGCGTTCACTTCATTGATCTGCAGCCATTTTTATTCGTTTCTATATTTTTGTTCATATTTAATTTTTTTTTCTCATTCTCTAATTATGTATTCCTATATCTCTCGTACTGCTTCTATTTTTCATTCTATTTTCCTCCTTTCTCAGACTTCTTCGCACTTGCTTCCTTCTTTTCGATTTTTATGCGTGTTTTCGCCTGCGTTAAGCAAAGCGCTCTAGTTGTTCTTCTTGCAGACGATGTAGATGAATCATATTCATCAAAGCGCTAGAAGAAAAAATAAAGGAAGAATATATCTTTGGCGTGAGCACGCGCTCACACATGGAGAGTTACCCCAAGCTAGAACGACTGCATACTATAGTACAACCTTCATAGAACCTGTTCAGTTGCCAAACTCTATGAGTTAATTTCCTCCTCCTTGTCTAGCTTCTGCATTAGCTAAGGAGGGAAGAAATAACTGCCGCAGTTGATGTGGAGTGGAGAGCGCACAGCGAGGAAGGTGCTTAAGTCCGGGAAGCTGACAAAACGCATGCTGCTTCGGGACCTGCTGTTGTGCTGCGAGAAGCAGCATTGACATTTGATACAAGCCTGCCGGTCAACATTGGAGCCTGGAGTTGGGCAGCGGAAGAGCGTTGCGCGTCAGCAAACGAGAGCAGCGCAGCAGGGATAGTGGCGCGGCCGACTTCAGACAACGACCGGGGAGGTCTGGTGGAGCACCCGCAGCATCAAAGAATTCGTCTTAACAAGGGTTGGCGACGAGACGGACGCAGTTCCAACCAACGTGGCCATCAGGCGACGCGCGACTGCAAGGTGAGGCCTGTTTTGTGCGCTCTCGGGGCCCCCATTTTTCTTAACTGAATGCACTTGCGTTCAGGCACACTCTAGGAGATGGCGGATTCAGAGCGAGATGTCATGGAAGGTGACAGTGTGAATGAATCGGATCGCACCCGCGAGTTGCAGCTTGAGATTGAAATGGTAAAGCTCAAGCTTGAGCTAGAGAAAGTGAAGTCATCGCGTGCCTTGTCAGAGGAGCCGGAAAACTGGAACCGGCATTCTAGTATCGCGTGGTACGCGAGAGAGCTGAAAGCAGTCCTAGCACCCATGCCCACTAATGAGCCGATTATTCCAGCTTGGTTTAAGAATGTGGACGCTCTTTTTGCGGCATGGAGCATTCCTGAGGAAATTCGGGGCACGATTCTGTTGCCATTCTTAACCGATAAGATGCATAAATTCGTTGCCAATCAGGCAGAAGCTGGGGTAATGCCGTATTTAGATATAAAATCGAGGGTGCTGAGGGAGCTGAGGATGACTCCGAGCGAGTACCAACGAATGTTCGTGGAAATGAAGAGAGAGGCAGGCGAGTTTTGGAGCCAAGTGACGGCGCGCCTAGAGACTATGTTTGCGTACTACGTGAGAAGTAGAGAGGCGGAGACATTTGAAGGTCTTCAGGAGTTGCTTATAGCGGACAGACTAAAGCAGTCAATGCCAAGTGATCTCCGCTCACTGGTCCTTAAGCAGGAAGTGAAGGGCTGGTTGAAGGCCAAGGATGTTGCGGAGTTAGCCACGAATTTTGAAGAAAGCTTCGACAGCAGCAGGCAGGGTAGTTACTGCGGTGCGGAACCAGAGAATTTGAATTATAGGCCGGCCGCAAGCCAAACTATTTACTAGAGCGAATCTGAGTCGTAATTCAAGAGCGGAGGTTCGGGCTTGGGCTCGGACATACGCCTGAGGCTGCAATAAAGCGTCTCTTCACCGGAATACGGCTCTTCCTTAGCGCTGCCACTGTGCACTCGAGTCATTGAGGGGACCCATTCCGATCCCCAAACACCTTCTCACCTTAGATAGTGTAGAAGCTAGTAGAGGAGAAGGAAATTAACTCTATGCATCCACCGTTCTCTGAAAGCAGCGCATAACCGACTTCCGGTCGAGTGGCGCTACTGTAGCAACAGGCTCCACTTAGCAGATGACGAAGCACGAGCGAATGCCGCGCGTGCACCTGCTATCCACGGAAAAAATGTATTGCTTGAAAATTCAAGGACAAGGATGACTAGTGTTCTCTTTAGGTAATCGTGAAGGCTTGATACATTAGCAAGAATGTTTAAAAGCGCGTTAGTAGGTGTTCTATGTTGCACGAACTGTAGCAAGCACCCAGTGTTGGGTGGACGCTGCGGTTCTCGTCATGTTCAGCGCGATAGGCTTTAGTGGTGCTCACTGTCTAAGTCCACTTTTTGATAGTAAAGCGAGTCGCTTTGAGGAGAATTCTGTTTTTTTTCAGCTAACGGAGAAGATTCGACTGGGTCTAGTAGGTGTTGTGAAAATACGTAATGATAGAATTTTGTCTGAGCTACGCGAAATGTGCAGTGAATGCTACTCACATCGTTCGCATTACCTAATATACTTTGTTTTAGGTCGACCATGCGGCACAGCGCATTCACAGAAATCAACCCTCGTTAGCGCGTGACTGAGTTATGTATTTGGAACACACTTCGATGGCGATCAAACCAAGTCGGCAGCGGGTTTTCTCGCTGGCTCATCTGCGCGAGTTGAGAGCTTATAATATCGTGCAGAATGTACTCTAGGTTAACACTTGACAGTAGCTCATGGTCTAGTGGTTATGTTAGTTTACTAGCCCGCGAGTCTCGGGATTTATTCCCAGCCGCTATTTCGATGCAGCGAAAATTGCTTGAGGACTATGTGCTTAGATTTAGGTGCACCTAACGATCCCTAGGTGGTCAAATTTCCAGTCTTTCACTACGGGATCTCTCATAATGATATCATGGTTGTGAGACGTTAAGCTTCGACAATTGTTATTCACTAAAGCTGCATCCTTCTTCATTTTTTAGCAACCCTGCGCATACTTTTTCTCAGCCTTGGCATCAATGTCGTTTAGCCAAGAGAGGCTTGAAATCCCACCCGAAGTACATACATATATAGGGGTGAAGCGCAGTGATAGTGTGATATTTAAATGACTTTGCCATGCTTCCATGCGCAGTCATTGACATATTCAGTGACGATGCTGAGTTTACAAATTATTAGTGTACACTCTTCAGCCGTTGTTGGATAAAAAGCCACAACGTTATTGTTTCATCAGATCCGGCAACGCTGATCCAATTCGCAAACGAATATCACTCAAACTGAACGCACCGCTTGCGGAAGTGCGGTCGGAGTTATCCGTACAGGTTTCAGACTCCCAGGATGATTTAACATCATTACATTTTTTTTCGACTATCTTACTTCAATGGAATCTTGATTTTTTTGTGGCTTCGAAAAATACGGTGGCTAGTTTGGCAAAATATTTGGCACACTTCCCTGTACAAGGCTCTCCTTGCTTACCGAGAACAATGGCAACTTTTTTCCCATCGACAACGTGGAACACGTTCTCAAGATGTCATCGGCGTAGAAAATGCACATTGAAAATTCGAGATTCGTGTGACTGCCTTTTTTTTTTGTAAAAAAGTCACAGCTTTGTTGCAAAGGCGAAGCAATGAACGCGATAGGAACAAATTGGAAGGTCACGTGCAGGATGGCAAGCAGATCAAAACGTGCCCCGCGTTTCTCACGCACAAATGACGCACGAAACGTACTCACAAGTACACATGAACGTGAATAAGCGTCTCAGTTGTTCGCCCTGTCTGAAAAGCGCGCCTTTTTCGCAAACGGAGGATGTGCAACGACTGCAGTGACCTTCGTGCATTGTATACGAGCGATTCTCCCTACTGCAAGATAAGGGCGCGTGATCGAGCGTACAGCCCCTTATTCTCCACGCGGACCAAAGTACGCGGGAGATATGAGAGCCGCCGTTCGCTAACTGCGCCATCTGCCTGATAATGCTTTGAAAACACGATATCCTCCCCCCCACCCCCCCCCCCCCAGACGTCAACTAACTGCCGTTTGACCGTCCATGAAGGTACGTCATTGTGGCTCAGCACTGTTAAGCGAAAAAATATGTATAGGGATCTCCGTGATGTCTTGTTCCCAACACATTTGTGGAGGACCCGGACAGGACGTCTTGGAAAGGGTCATCCTTTCATTGGGACATCCTTGGCATTCGTTTTCTCTGTGTGGATGATGACGACGGCATACCATACGACATGGTTATGTTAATTAGCCTTCAGAGCATCTGGCAGACCACAATGACTTACAGACATCTTGACTAGAACATACGTCCTGTCCGAGAGAAATTCATTGCAAATATACGGTATATCACTGAGGTATATAAACAACAAGAAGAACCTCCCAGCTGGCTAACAATGTTAGAGGAATTATGCAACCTGAAAAATTTTTAATGTGAGCACTTCGGATCAAATATAGGTCCAAGTCTATTTTAGCATTCATGTTTCTGTGTGAACACCTGTAAAGAAACACAGGTAATAAAGAAAAAAAAAACGTCACGGTGGCTCAGTGGTATAGTGCCTCGCATTCACGATGCGGAGGTCCCACATTCGAGGGCGCGCACTGGAGTCTTATTTCTAGATTTTTTTCTTATGTTTTCATATATAAGATACGTATTAATATACGGAGCATGAAATCGACGCCGATGTCGGCGGCAAAATCCAGCCGATAGTGTCCATATAATTGCTGTCGCAATAAAACGGGGCATAATGTGACCCCATGCTGCACAAAAAGCCGGCGCACGAGCCGGTGCACGTTGCTGAACTAGTGGGAGCCTGTTACGGCAGCAGCGCCTCTTCCCAGCTATTGCTTGCGGCGGCGCCCCACAGCATCACCGAGTTTTCAAACTGTACAGGTTCTATACACGTGTCTATACGAAAGTCTAGTCCCCTCAAGTGCTCCGCACTTAATTTTGGGTGAGTGAACTGATTCTGAATGAGTCAATTGATTACTGAGTTTGCTGACCAATGTCTGTAGGCGTGACTTCACGAGTGTTCCTTATTTAGGACATTCTCACGGGAACGCTGGTCACGTACCAGGGGGTGTGGCTATGCCGTATCCCTTAGAGTCCAGCAGTCCGCCAATTTGCATGAGCTGGCAGTTTTTCTGCACCATGTACTCGATGGTCGTGGACTCCATCAGGTAGGCGTAGCCGCCACGAAGCACGCGCTCGACACCCTTCTCGTTAGTCTCGGCGAACACGCTGGGCTGAGCTGCTTCCATGACCGCCCACATGCGCTTGATGAGTGACGAGTCTGAATGCTGCGATAGAAGGGAAAACCAAGCCAACACCAGCTGTCGGCCCTCAAGCTGTCTGTTCGTGAACATCACAAACTTATGTAAGTTGGCTCAAAGAACAAATGCTACTCGACAGATCTTCAAGAGTTGCTGTACCTTATAGTGTATCGTATATGGCCAATCCATAAGCAACGTGATTAGTTACACTCAATATTTCTGTCCGCACACCTGGAGTATTTGTAGAAACTGGCTTAAGGGTTGGATGGTATATGACAAAACGTTTTCTATAGTGGCGGTACGCACTAACTTGCAGAGGTACTACCTAATTGTAGCAATTCTTCAAAGGCAGCTTAATCACTAGGACACCTTCTCTTCATTGCGACCAATATTGAGTTGCGGAGAAAATGATGCACTCGCCAATTTTTGTGTTTCTTGACGACGACGCAGCAGCAAACTGGATCTACACTAGTAATCATCTGTAAACTTTATTGCCTGGTTTCGAGACGCCATACCTATCGATTGGCGGCATGGTACGCATATCGCCTGTCATTAAAATAGAGCACCGCGTATATAGCTGTGGGTGCGCGGGACACCTACGTGCTATTAAGCTTGCTCAAGCTTGCTCAAGCATAAACATTTTCTTGCCTAAAGTGTCTTTTCTTTAGAAATGAGAGTTACTGTCCATGATGACACTTGCTCTTGGCTGCCGTGATAGTACAGTGGTCACGGTCCTCGACTGCGTACCTGAGGCACGGGTTGAAATCCCGGTGCCTGCTACCGCATTTTCAGTGAAGGTGGGAATAATGGAGACCCGTGTGCTTGCATGTATGTGCACGTTGAAGACCCCTATGTTGTCGATCTTCACGGAGCCCTCCAGTACCACGTTCCGCATAAGCATATGGTACGTATTGAACTTAAGGCCTCAGAAATTATTGATAATTATTACCCTTTCTGGCATTGATAATTCCTTAATTGGGTTGTTTACTGTAAAAGACATGAAGTGATATGAGAAAATAGATTTAGTTGAGTGTCTACAACAGCTCTGCTGACGGCCAGCTTATTCTGCCTAACTAGAGTTTCTTCTTCAGTTAGTGTCCCTTGCACAGGTGCAGCATTAAACGTAATTGGTCTTTCTTATTTTTATACAACTCGTAGTTAGAACTTCTTCGATTGTTCTTTTTAATACTTTTTTGTCGTTTATTTTTATTGACATGGGCTTGTTTTTCAGCATGCATATGCCCCGACTGTATATATCTGTTATGGTCTACTGATCTTGGAGACCCGTGATACACTGTTTACTCTCAATTGAAGGTTTTAGTCATTTTAATGGTTCTTCCTGCGCCGACATCACCCTCTTTTATTTGTAGTTGCCCTGATTACTGCACCCATCTATTCGAACACGTGAGATCATGAAGTTGGTGTGTATTTGTTTCGTATGGCAGCTGTGGTTACGCGGTATTTTTACGTGCACTCAGGACATCCCTTTCCTCTAGCAATGTCATCAGCTAAAAGGGTTTCCACTGTGCCGACTGCTGGCACCACACCAATTTTTAGCAAGTGTCCCAGGTACGTATCGACTTACCTAAAAGGGGCTCTGGCACACTATTCGAGCATGTTCAGAAAACGCTGCCGATTGGTACTCGAGCCTCTAGAGGAAACGCAAGCCAAATATTATAGTGCAGCACGTGGCCTAGAATCCACAATAAATAATCAGTCAGCTACAATTTGCATCTCTTTTTTTGAGAAATGGCAATACAGGCTCAAAAAAAAAAACCTCGTAACAGTCACTGTAATAGCCATTGATTGATTTGAGCATGGCGCACTTTGTCGTCACTCGGGCCGCCATGGGAGACCGCCACTTGTCCACATTCGCGCTCGCGAGCACACTGAAAATCTGTGTATTCGAAGAAAATAAAAAAAAGAGAAAAAGTGCTGAAGTTCATTAGGCATGCGTGACATATTCGCTTTACCGTGCCATCCTTCTCTGCTAACCTTCCAGCGCTTACGTCGGCACGTGAAAAGAGATTTGATATGTGGGGTCTAACGTCCCAAAACCACCACATGATTATGAGAGACGCCGTAGTGGACGGCTC
Organism: Rhipicephalus microplus; assembly: GCF_013339725.1. Taxonomy (NCBI): domain Eukaryota; kingdom Metazoa; phylum Arthropoda; class Arachnida; order Ixodida; family Ixodidae; genus Rhipicephalus; species Rhipicephalus microplus. The sequence continues at coordinate 77,195,984 of NC_051171.1, forward strand.
CGGGAATTTCGACCACCTGGCTTTTTTTTTAACGTGCACTGAATCTGACCACACGGGCCTGCAGCATTTTCGCCTCCATTGAAAATTCAGAGGGTGCAGCCGGGAATCGATCTCACAACCTGCTAGTCAGCGGCCGAGTACCAACACGACTTGGCGGGAAAAGAGACCATGCGATCACAGCGTGCAACAAATCTTTTTAACTCCGCTAATACTGAAAAGATTCAAGAATATTTGCAGCGGTGAATTTATGAGCAAATGAGCTACTTTAGTGAATCTATTCTATGGCTATCTGAAAAAGTGTTACAGGGCCTCTTAAAGATAATTACATTCTCTCATTGTGACCCGAATGGTCGTGCATGATTTTGATTGACAATGTTTATACGGTTTCTGGCACTATCTCCTGACGACACATCAGGTTTACAAACAAGTGGTTGTCCCTAATTTAAAAATAATATACAACAGTTTAAAGGACGAAAAATGTTGGATATTTAGTGTAATAGATATTGTACCGAAGCTAGACTTCAGCTAAAAAGGGCTAATGCACCGCTTGCAAAAAACAATGGAAATTAATTTGTGGTAATAGGGTTTTATCAAAACTGCATGGACAGGAACATTCGCATGGTATAAGTGAACAAAAGAAATTGAGGTTTCTTGGTAATGTTATACCTGAGGGCAAGACTTGTGTGCTCCTAGGCTACTTCTCACTCCGCCACAAATGCAAGGCATCTTACGTTTCACTTCCGCCCGGGGTGCAGCGTGACCACCGTTATTGTGCATGCGCGTTTCCTCCCATTCTCTTTCTTTCCTACAATCTCCCTCTCTCGCCTCGGAACGTTGAGGCAGGCAGCGTCTTGTAGTAAGTTTCTTGATTGAATAAACCAACTGCTCACTCTTTTGTCTCTTTATTATTTACTTTTGCACATCATTCAATAATAATACAGTGCATAAGCAGTACATTCAGAGATAACGAACAGAATGGTTACATAGTGACTAGAATTTCTTCATAAGTGGCTCAAGATGTTCTTGCCACTGTGGAATTGGGTCTTTAGGTTTACACTGTTCTATACACTTCGTGATCATTTGGCGGAATTATTCGCGAATGGTCAGTGTATTGATGTCGGCATGGCAGACTGCCATGCACTTTTTCCAAATACTGTAAAGGCCGAGCAACATAACAATATCGTAAGGTGCTCCACCGTCTTCTTCATTCACTGGTAAAACCCTGATCCCGTAGACATCAATCCGTAAATCTTTTTTTATAGTTCTTTGAAGAATGTCCAAGAAGAACACCTCTTCCCAACAATTCAGTAAGATATATTTGATGGTTTCAACTTCACGATAGAGAAAACGGTGCTTTCCCTACAGTACAAACAGTCTTCTTTCTTGCATCCACGTTTTAACTTCTAGAGTTACAGTATAGAGCTTAAAAAGAATGAATATGAAGTAGATGGTACAGCCTTATTTTTTTTAACACAGAGCAGTACATTTTGGCCACTTCTAGCCGGACACGAACTCCTGTGAAGTGGTACCAATAAAACAATGTCGAGAATGTCTCTATACAACCTTTGTCGTTTTACTCCCACTAGGTATTCACTAGAAAAATGTGCCGAAAAAACAAAATGCATGCACAGACGATTTCTTTCAAACAGTCATAAAGCGCCCCATGCACGTAGTCTGAGGTTACAACGAGTGGAGGTAGAACTTTTCCAAGCCTCAGCTGAATAACTTCACGTAAAAACGGGTCTCTTGTGTCTCGCAAAAACATAAAACAACTGACAAACTGTTTTAAAAACAAATGTGACAGACTGAAACCACCAAACCGAACACGGCGAAAAAGATTAGTGCGACTAGACCATTCCCACACTGATCCTCATATAAATACTGCAAACACACCGTGCAGCTTCGGCACGTTTATACACGAGCAATGCAAAACTTCTAATCTGTGCCACAGTTTAGAGACACAGAAAATATTACATATGGTGTCCCGCGTGAAAATCGAAAAGTCCCATTCTGTAATTTTATCTACATTTTCACGCATTTCAGCGGAATGCCGCCGCCAGTACGGCTCACACTCACGATAAAATTATAGTTGTACACACAAATATTTCGCAGGCTGATTCACTGATGGCATGCTGGCGAAACGACTGGAGTGGAAGGCCGATTTTCGTGCCAATATCCCAAGCATTTTTCTCAGTTTACCGAACCTCCACTGGCCGTACAAAATTGTTTTGCAATATGGACTACTTCGTTAGGAGTGTCCCGATCTGAACAGAAAACTGCCATATCATCTGCATATGCAAGTAGTCGTACTTCAATCTCATGCAGTTTGAATCCATGGACGGCACTGCTGTTAATCACACTCACACAGAAAGGCGTTAAGAACAGACTGAACAGCAGTGGTGAAAGAGGGCAGCCCTGACGCACGGAGCGTTCAAGTTAATGTGTGCCCCCATCAAGTTTATAAGAATTATTTGCGTTGTACAGCCCTTATAGACCATAGCCACCGCCTCTTTGATGATGCAGCCTGCGTTTACAAGATTCAACACACTCTTGAGAACATCATGTGACACAAGATCAAATGCTTTCTCTGAATCCAAATGAAGCAATGCTACACATGTATCAGTTATATCGTAGCACTACAGAACAGCTCTGGCCTTCTGTATGTTAGTCACAATTGTGCGTCCTTTGATTCCGCACGTCTGGTGTGGACCTATTATTTCTTTTATTACACCCTGCAATTGCTTAGACAATATTTTTACAAAGAGCTTGTAATATACATTTGTTAAGCTGATGGGGTGATACGACTTTATAAAGCAGAGTTTAGATTTATTTTCTTTTTGAGGGACTACCATAGTGTGAGCCATCAGAAAGCTGGGAGGAAACATCCTATACTTGTAAGCTTCATTGAGGACAAGTCAAAACTGGGTAAAAGTTGGATTAAACGTTTTCTAAAAGGCCACACTCAACCGATATGATCCAGGTGACTTTCCTGGGTTCAGCCGTTCAACAGCTCTTTCAACTTCCAAAATTGAAATGAGCAGTTCCAACCCTGCCACAAGACTTTCAAGCACTTTTGACATCAATAGCAAGAATTTTCCCAAAAACAATCCTATGTCAACCTCTGATCGCTTAAACAAATCTCGATAGTAGTTAGAATAAAAAACGTTTTCTATTCCCTTATCATCTGTGTAAACTACGCAATTATGATGTATTTCCGCTATGGTATTTTTGCGGGGATGTCTTTTTTCTTCACCCAGTGACCGCTTTGTTACTGTTTCACGAACGAACAAGTTCTCAGCACAAGCTCGAATTATTGTCCCCCAATACCGCTCAATGTCAAAAACTTCCAGCTGATGCCTATAGCCTTGCGAATATCTTCCGCGAATGTTCCTGTTTACTTCGCCTCTTCTTCAAGAAATGCAGTAAAATTATGTTTTAGCAGTTCTTCCTCCTTTCTCTTCTTTCGTTTAATTGCCCGGCTCTTTCTATTGCCATCATCCTAATACTTTTAAAGTATTTTCACTGAGTATCGATCGTTACTCCTCTGATTGGGTAATACTATTGACATGTTCTAGTACCTTCCCTTTAAAAATGTCATCCTCCAGTATCTACGAATTCATCTTCCAAAGGTCTCAGGAAAACGTATTTGTCTCGCACCACCACAACGGTTATTAAAGCTGATTTGGCAGTGATTCGTAAAAAGACGTAAAAGATATTTGTAACACTTTGGCATTATACTCGTGGTTACATATGCTCTGTCGAGACGAGCGTGACTGAAATTCTGAAAGTGCGTAAATTGAATGCTTTGCCCCGCATCCAAACATTCCGCTAGATCTTCGAGGCTATATAGGTCTATAATATTGCTAAGGGCTGCCGTACTCCGATCCCCATACGGTGCATTGGTGGTCTTGTCATGAGCAGAAGGCACACAGTTAAAGTCTCCCATTAGTGCATCCTGGATTATGCAATGCGTTATGCAACCCCCATTATGCCACCTCTGAGACAAACTCTGAAACTGATTTGGGTGGTTTCCGCACCAGCCTAGTGAAGAGGTGTTGCTTTACTCCTCGCATGAGCAAACGGACCTTCTTATTCTCGGTCATGTCAGGCTCGGTGAGTCGGAACAGGCGAATCATTTCTTCTGCGAAGATTGTGGTGCTGCGAAGATTGTGGTGCTTTCGTTCGGAAGCTGCGCTAGTCTTTCCAGCACGGCAGCGGCCCTTTCTTTGTGAGTGACACTCGTGAACTTTTTCAGAAATGCGCCGTGGAACAGATCACAGATTTGAAGTGACAACTCGTGGTTCTCGAACCAGGTCCTCGCCACGTCTTCCAGGTAAGAGTTGCTGTGGCGCTGCTTTTCTTCTAAGTCCCACTGGTTTAAGGCAGCCACTTGGTCATATTGCCACGTTCCATTTACCAAGTTTTTGTTATCGTCCCAAAACACCACACGATTCTCAGCGCAAACCGCGCCTGCAGTTTTTGAGAAGGTTCCAGACTGTGGTAGATCATTTCGATAAGATCACGCCCACTGTGCGAACGGTACAGATTGTTCTGGAACCTACGCCACCGCCAGCGATAACGCTAGAACATTCGACGGCAAGAGTATAAAATGCCGACGCGCTTCGCCGCTTGTCAGTTGTTGATCGAAGGCCGACGCTCCGTTCGCCGCTATCAGTCCGAGACTGCTATCTGTGCGAGACTGCTGCTGTAATTTGACTTTCCGTTTACCGGGCACAGGTTCGCCCAAATAAACAGTTAAATCCCAACACGAAGTCTCCTGTCTTCGGCCACGTCACGACCCCGTGACATCTGGTGGAGGTGCTGCTTCGTTCATGTACCGGACGCCCCCGTCAAGCCGTGAACCCAGCCCACGTCGCGGAGAAGACACCAACGCCAACCAAATCAGCGAACAAGCCGCCGACAGCAAGGGCTACCACCGGAGTACGGGCTTCTCCAAGACAAGGCGCGGAAGACCAAGGCCATGACCGCGACTGCAGCGACAATGACAACCGCAGCGTCCCAGCCCACGATGGTCATGCATCAACCCAGGGAACCACCAATTTTCCATGGGTCATCGTTCGAAGACCCGGAGTCCTGGTTTGAAATATACGACCGTGTGGCCGGCCTCAACCACTGGGACCATGACGAAAAGCTGCGTCGTGTGTTCTTCTATTTGGAAGACACAGCAAGGACCTGGCTCGAAAATTGAGAGTCCACGCTCCGAACGTGGGATGTTTTCTGCGGCGCATTCCTGCAAACGTTCGCGAGCGTCGCTCGCAAAGAGAGGGCCGCTGCTCTACTAGAGACCCGGGTTCAGTTACCAAATGAGAAGGTTGGAATTTTCACAGAAGAGATAACCCGCCTATTTCGTCACGCTGACCCAGACATGCCTGAGGAGAAGAAAGTTCGTTTCCTCATGCGAGGGGTCAAACAGGAGCTCTTCGCGGGACTAATAAGGAATCCACCGAACACCGTCCAAGAATTTGTATCCGAGGCGACCACCATCGAAAAAACCCTTGACATGCGCACCAGACAGTATAATCGTCACCTGACTCCAGAATGCGCGGCTGCTCAAACCAGTGACTCCGACAACCTGCGTGAAACGATCCGAGTGATCGTGCGGGAAGAGCTGCGCAAACTGTTGCCTTCGGCGCACCCTCAAGTGGATTCGATCGCCGACATTGTGCGAGAAGAAGTTCGGCAATCACTTCAAATTCCCCAAACACCGCTGTCCGAGCCAGAAACTATGAGCTACGCCGCTGCAGTGCGCCACAACGCTCCTCCCCATCCACGCCAAAACGCCGCCCCGTCGCACTTCCGTCGCCAAACACCACCGCCGCCACCACCCCCCTCCCCCCCGACGACCTACCGTTCACCAGCGGGCCAGCGCAGTGCGCCGAGGAAAACCGACGTTTGGCGCACCCCTGACCACCGCCCACTGTGCTACCACTGCGGCGAGGCCGGGCACACTTACCGCCGTTGCCAGTACCGACAGATTGGGCTGCGTGGCTTCGCCGTCGATGCACCACGTCCGCAGCCAGGGAAACGGTCACGTGACATCGCCGACTACCTGACCGGAACTCAATGGACACCCCGAAGTCCTTCCCGTTCGCCGTCGCCCAGCCGGCGCATGTCACCGCACCCCCGGCAGTACTCCGGCCCAACGCGGGGCCGGTCTCCTAGTCCGTATCCGAGAAACTAAGGGCAGCAACCGGTGGAGGTGCGGTTGCTGTGCGACGAACTACCGAGGATCCTCCGACGACGACGCCGCCGCGACGGAGTTTTCCGAACACAATGCCCACCAGGCAAAGCCCTGACGGCCAAAGCTCACTTACCGAAGGTGGCCTGACGACGCAACACGGAAGCAGCGGAACAAGCAGACGCAGCCGTGACCCGACGCCACGCCCTAACTGTAATGCGAGACGGCGAACTAGCGACCTCGACGTTCTTATCGACGGCCACAGTGTGACCGCTCTCGTCGATACTGGAGCCGACTATTCTGTCATCAGTGGGTCGTTCGCCGCGAAGCTAAAGAAAGTTAGGACAGCTTGGAAAGGCCCTGAAATCCGCACAGCCGGAGGTCATCTCGTAACGCCTGCAGGAATCTGCACAGCGAGAGTCACCATTAACGGCCGTATTTATCCTACAGACTTTGTAGTCCTACAGCGTTGCTCGAGAGATGTCATCCTTGGCATGGACTTCTTATGCCTCCATGGTGCTGTCATCAACCTAAAAACAAAGTCGATAACGTTATCCACAGAAGAAGCACTACCGCCGCGCACGCCATCATAACACCATGCCTTGAATGTGCTGGAAGAACAAGTCACCATCCTCCTCGCTCAAGCGTCATTATTTCAGTCGGCGCTCCTAAATCACCTGACTTGGAAGGCGTCATTGAAGGCAGTCAGCATCTATTGGTCACCCGAAATATTTGCGTCGCAAGAGGAATTGCAGAGCTGCGGGGAGGCAAAGCAATGGTTATGCTCACAAATTTCAGCAATGAGTACAAACATGTGAACAAAGGAACAACGGTCGCATACATCGAAGAAATTGTCGAAGCCACCAGTGCTTTCGCCCTCGCCGATTCTGCGGAACCTGCTCAGAGGAACCAAGCCATCCCATAGCTTTCGACGTCAATCCCAGACTTCCGAATGATAAGCAAGAACAGCTCAAGGCCCTGCTCCTGCAATACGAAGATTGCTTTTCGTCGTCATCGAAAATTCGGCAGACTCCAATCACAAAACATCGCATCATAACCGAAGAAAATGCCAGACCACTCCGTCAGAGTCCGTACAGGGTTTCGACGCGAAAACGTGAGGCCATGAAGAGACAACTTGATGAAATGCTGCGGGATGAGATTATCCAGCCGTCAAAGAGTCCATGGGCATCCCCCGTGGTGTTAGTGAAGAAATTCGATTATCGCCGCCTGAACAAAATCACAAGAAAGGACGTGTATCCTCTCCCACGAATAGACGACGCACTTGATCGGCTCCATAACGCCAAGTACTTTTCGTCAATGGACCTCAAGACTGGCTATTGGCAAATCGAAGTCGACGAAAGAGACCGAGAGAAGACGGCGTTTATAACACCGGACGGCCTCTTCGAGTTTAAGGTGATGCCCTTCGGCCTTTGCTCAGCGCCTGCAACTTTTCAACGCGTTATGGATAAAGTACTGGCAGGATTGAAGTGGCAGACTTGCCTTGTGTACTTGGACGACGTAGTCATGTTTTCCTCGAGTTTCGACGAGCATCTTCGGCGCCTTGAAGCTTTACTTCAAGCCATCAAGACTTCCAGACTCACACTGAAGCCAGAAAAGTGCATATTTGCCTATGAGGAGCTCTTGTTTCTGGGGCACGTTATCAGCAAGTCTGGAGTTCGTCCCGATCCGCGGAAAACAGCCGCCATCGCCGACTTCCCACCGCCCACTGACAAGAAAGCCGTGCGCCGATTTCTGGGCCTGTGTGCTTATTATAGGCGGTTCGTGAAAAACTTCGCTCGCATCGCCGATCCTCTCACTAACCTTACCAAGGCCGACGTGGAGTTTAAGTGGTAAACGCCGCAGGAACACGCTTTCCAGGAGCTTAAACATCGCCTCCAGACGCCTCCGTTACTTGCCCATTTCGACGAATTCGCCGAGACAGAAATACATACTGACGCAAGCAGCGTAGGTCTTGGCGCCGTTCTTGTGCAGAGGGCTGATGGACTTGAACGGGTTATTAGTTACGCCAGCCGACCGCTATCCAAAGCAGAAGCAAATTATTCCACAACAGAAAAGGAGTGCCTTGCCATCATCTGGGCTACGTCGAAATTTCGCCCCTACCTCTACGGCAGGCCCTTCAAAGTTGTGAGCGACCACCACGCAATGTGTTGGCTAGCCACCTTGAAGGACCCTTCAGGTCGCCTCGCACGGTGGAGCCTGAGACTTCAAGAATATGACATTACTGTCATTTACAAGTCCGGCAAAAAACACTACGACGCCGACTGTCTCTCTCGTGCGCTTGTCGACCAACCGCTACCCGACGACCCGGATGACGACTTTTTCTTAGGAACGATAACTACCGACGACTTCGCTGAACGACAGAGGGCCGACCCGGAACTTAAGGCCCTAATAGAATACCTCGAAGGCAGGACCGCTGAAGTCCCGAAGGTATTCAAGCGCGCACTTGCGTCGTTCTTTTCACGAAACGGTCTTCTAGAAAAGAAAAACATTTCACCGCTTCGAGCTAAGTACCTCCTTGTGGTGCCTTCAGCTCTGCGACCAGAACTCCTGCAGGCCCTGCACGACGATCCGACGGCAGGGCACCTCGGTGTGTCTCGCACGCTCGCGAGGATACAAGAAAGGTACTACTGGCCACGTCTTACCACCGACGTCATTCGTTATGTGAGAACATGCCGGGACTGTCAGCGACGCAAGACACCGCCGACAATGCCAGCGGGACTTCTGCAGCCAATTGATCCACCTTGCCGACCTTTGCAGCAGATTGGTATAGACCTACTGGGGCCGTTCCCGACGTCGGCTTTCGGGAACAAGTGGATCGTGGTAGCTACCGACTACCTCACCCGCTACGCCGAGACAAAAGCCCTGCCAAAAGGCAGTGCATCCGAGGTAGCTAAGTTCTTCGTCGAAAATATCGTCCTACGTCACGGCGCCCCGGAGGTCCTTATCACCGACAGAGGAACGGCATTCACTGCCGACTTAACTCAAGCGATCTTGGCATACAGCCAAACAAACCACCGCCGGACGACAGCGTACCACCCACAGACCAACGGCCTCACCGAGCGGCTTAACAAGACGATCGCCGACATGCTGTCAATGTACGTCGATGTCGAACACAAGACGTGGGACGCCATTCTTCCGTATGTGACCTTCGCATACAACACGGCGGTGCAGGAGACGACGCAGATATCTCCATACAAACTGGTCTACGGAAGGAGCCCGGCAACGACGCTCGATGCCATGTTACCCAACGTCACCAACGAAGAAAACCTCGTTGTGAGCGAGTACCTTCAACGCGCCGAAGAAGCGCGACAACTTGCGCGTCTCCGTATGAAGAATCAACAGACGACCGACAGCCACCGTTACAACCTTCGACGACGCTCCGTGGAATACCAGCCCGGTGAACGTGTTTGGGTGTGGACGCCGATACGCCGACGTGGACTAAGTGAAAAGCTTCTGCGACGGTACTTCGGACCGTACAGGGTGGTTCGATGTCTCGGCCCACTTGATTACGAGGTTGTCCCCGACGGCATCACGAACTCTCAACGACGCCGATCGCGACCTGAAGTCGTACATGTCGCGCGCCTCAAGCCGTTTCATGCGCGTTAACAAACTGAAGCAGTGTTTTTTTTATTACTGTTGTATCGTAATTTATTCATTGTACTTTCTTGCATTATTATTGTACTTTCATCTTTAGTTAAAGCATCGGGACGATGCCTTTTTTCAGAGGGGGGCAATGCCACGTTCCATTTACCAAGTTTTTGTTATCGTCCCAAAACACCACACGATTCTCAGCGCAAACCGCGCCTGCAGTTTTCGAGAAGGTTCCAGACTGTGGTAGATCATTTCGATAAGATCACGCCCACTGTGCGTACGGTACAGATTGTTCTGGAACCTACGCCACCGCCAGCGATAACGCTAGAACATTCGACGGCAAGAGTATAAAATGCCGACGCGCTTCGCCGCTTGTCAGTTGTTGATCGAAGGCCGACGCTCCGTTCGCCGCTATCAGTCCGAGACTGCTATCTGTGCGAGACTGCTGCTGTAATTGGACTTTCCGTTTACCGGGCACAGGTTCGCCCAAATAAACAGTTAAATCCTAACACGAAGTCTCCTGTCTTCGGCCACGTCACGACCCCGTGAATATATGTTTCCAGCCAGGTCTCTCCTTATTCACATGATCCGTGGAAGGTCGGTGTCTCTCTAGGCTGCTGCATAACGACCGTTGCAGGCGTTCGCACAGGGCAGTCATGGTGGTCGCTGTAGTAGTGTGGTCTTGGGCTTGTGAATGTTATCAGGTGAAGCCCCGTACTCTGGATGTAGCCCTTGCTACCTGCAGCTAGCTCGCTGATCGAGGTTGCCTTCAGTGTCATCTTCACGATGTAAGCTTGGCTGACGGCTGAGGGGGGCGTTCGGTACATGGGCCGGGAAACACCTCCACGAGATGTCACAGAGTCTTGACGCTGACAAAGGTGGAGACGACTTGTCCAAAAGAAAAGTGTTTATTTAATTGGCTGAACTTGTGGCCACGTAAAAGAAAAGTCAGATTAGAGCAAGACAACTGGCACTGATAGCGACAGGCAGAGCATTGGCCGTCGAACGACTGACAAGTGGCGAAGCATGTTGGTATTTATACACTTGCCATCGAACATTCTAGCGTTATCGCTAGCGGTGACGTAGGTTCCAGAATAATCTGAAAGGTTCGCGAAGAGGGCGTAATCTTAACAAAACGATCTACCTCGATGCTTTTCTAACGGCGTAGCCGTGGTTTGCGCTCACCATAGTGTAACGAGGTGATAACAAAACTTGAGGAAAGGAACGTGGTAATATGACCGATCGCACCTGATTTCTTCTAATCGGCCGCTATTGTTGTCAGTGTGCGGTAGAGACTGTACAACGTGACCAGTGCCTCCCAGCGTGCTTCAAGACACTGGCCGCGCTTTACAGTGTGTCGCAGTGCCCCCCTGCAGCGTGTTGCAGTACACTGGGAGACACTAGAAATGCTGTTTTCTTGATAGAGTATTGTGTGGGAATGCATTGTACATACTTTTATTATTCGTATCCTGAAAATGTACCTTTGATAATGTTATAGAGACGACGGCTGGGCAATGACGTGTAAGCACACGTGTGGCACTACAGAAAGGCTACATCTTTCGAACAGCTATCATCAACACTGTTATTTGAGGTCAGTGGCACGTAGTTCGCATAAATAACGATGATAGATTTGCCATCCAGTGACTCGAACATCGAATTAGGTGACTTAGTCTGCATGCAGCATGCAGGCTACGTAAAGCCAACAAACTGTGTTGACCGTCATACTCCTTTGCGTATGGGCAGGATCGGAGATGCTTGGTAACAAAAACTTCAAATTCTAAGTAATATATTTGTACGCGTAGTATGGCTCCGGTTTGTGGAAAGTGCTGACACTGCATATCATGAAAACGAAAAATGATCCTTTTGGTGTGCTTCAATATGATATCGGTACTCCGTCAAGTGAATATTAGAGTGACCTAATATTTCTTTTTCTTGTTTTTTGCTTTTGACTCCCTTAATAATGTTTCTGGACAATATGGGTGCTTAGAAATAAGTACATCCATCAAGCAGTATATGCGAATGGGTTCGCAGTGCTATGTTCCGACGGCTGAAGAAGGAAAGCTTGCCAAGTGACTGTAATGCGCCATATTTCATTGAGAAAGCGCAGAGTCCTTTAAGGGGGCAATCAAACGCTCATGTTTTTAATTTTCCCCTTTTACTAGTGTTAAATATGGTGTATCATGTTACCAAGGAAAAGGCGTTATATAAAGGTGCTCAGAGGGCTGCAGCGGCAGCGTATTTTCATTCTGCATATGAGGGAGGCATACTGTACAAAGAGGACCTATCGTAATTCAAGACTTCAGTTCAGTACAGTGTTTAGTAACGTTGCCCTTGGGATTTCAGAAGCATGCCAACATGTCGGGGAAGCCACAGTGACCTTGCGATACCCAGCGGCAGGGGAAGCTCTTTGTCGAAGCACGTACGGAGCAAGCGCGCCAGCACATTTTCAAGGAGAAGCCAGTGGAAACACAAAGCTCCCTATGAAGGTTCTTTCAGTCATTTTTGCTTTTCTCCGGCTTCGTTAGTAATACGGGAAGCCCGCACGATGCAGAAGTAGAAAATAAGAAAAGACAAAGAAAGGCGGAATAGTGCCAGCCTACACTATAACGTTATCAGTTCAGAGAGTTCCCAGTTAATTGTCACCCTGCCTATATAGACTATTTTCACTTCTTGATGTTCGAGTCATGGTATTGTGGCTCTATGCCTTTAGGGTTTGGCAATGAAGGAGTAAAGCTGATGGCAAGATGAACAGAACTTCTTGGCAACGAAGTATATTGCGAGTGCTTGCAGGAGTATATATAGTTCAAGAAAAGTATAGTTCAAGAGTATAGTCGAAGAAAAATCATCTGAGTTTCAAAGAACACGTACGTGCATACACATGCACGCTAAATGCAAGACCACAACTAACCTTTACGTTCTAACACTTGTAGTGCTTTTGGAGGCGATCATTCCGGCAATTTTCGGTTAGACACACGCAGCAACCGCCACATTTCAAAGGGATCACACACACGACGCCCCGTACACAACTCACAAACCGGTCGTGGTTCTTCCAGTCACCATCGCGTTCCTTGATTTGATTTGTGGGGTTTAACGTCCCAAAACCACTATATGATTATGAGAGACGCCGTAGTGGAGGGCTCCGGAAATTTCGACCACCTGGGGTTCTTTAACGTGCACCCAAATCTGAGCACACGGACCTACAACATTTCCGCCTCCATCGGAAATGCAGCCACCGCAGCCGGCATTCGAGCCCGCGACCTGCGGGTCCGCAGCCGAGTACCTTAGCCACTAGACCACCGCAGCGGGGTTCCCATCGCGTTCCTGCTTCTTCGTAAATGGCATTGTCCAATCATCGAACGTTGCGCTCTAGCTTAGCAGAGATACCAATCCACTGAACCTGTACACTTGTTGGCTTCAGGTTGCTTACTTAAGTTCCAAATCCACCCGAATTCACTCGGACTTCGTTCGCTGCCACGACCACCGTAGTGTTGTCTGTCACCACCATCTTGTCTCTTTTCGTTTTAGGCTGTTCGAGATCTCGTGAGAGCCACTGCAAAGTGCCCAACGGCTTTGGCGTGCGCAACGTAAGAGACAAGATCTAGTGAACGCATCCCTCGCGTGCACAAACACACGCATCTCTCTTACGTACAATGCATGCGCCGCCGTGCTCCCTCTCGGGCGATGCGTTAGGCCGGTGCGCGCGCTAAACTAAAGCTCTCTATTAACGCACGCATGCGCACGTTCACGCCTTTATTTGTTCATCGCGCCGCGCCACTTTCGAACCTTAGGTATGTTTCATGGATCATATATGCTTCATAAAATATATATGTGGAATACATGTTTCACGTCTGAAAGATATTCCAGATTTGCTACATACTCTGGTGTTTCTCTCAAATAATGCGCTATAGACACAGGGTCGAAGACTACTGCAGATTTCCGTAAAACTTGCTCGCACGCACAGTGTATACTCAAGCATGGCAACGTGAAAATTTAGAGCTAAATCCACGTGCTTTCGCTTCCATCATCTACATAATACGTGACAAAGTGGGATATTGACTTGAACACATACGTCAGCGCTAACTTGACGTTTAGTTGTATAAGCTGCAGTGACATGACGTGGTTATCATGAACAATCATTCATAGTAGTATAGACAAAAGGAAATAAAAATAAAATGAAGCAAAACAATGTTGCTTTCAACTTTGTTTGTACAATGTGCATTCCCGGTCAGTAACATTTAGATTTAACGTGTTGGCGAATATTAAAAAAAAATGGGCTGTTTGATGACCTTAGTTATCGCATGTCACATTAATTATAGCCAGAAACGCGCCACTTTAACTTTCAAACGGCACCGTCATCTATAGATGCGCCGTTTCGCATGCTGTGTTTCATGAAGTAGCAGGTAGAGGCTATTCAGAGGCTGCAATGGGTTCTCTATGAGGCTCAAGTAAAAGAAAATGTCCCGTACAAGGCCATTTTACATATAAATTAAACGAGGTGCTCTTTGATCCTCCCACTCAACAGGAGCTTACGTAGTAAAGTAAATTGCAGTCTGCAAGCTGCAACTTGCTTGCAGCAATATAGAGCAACTCGCGAAACCATCTACAACATACAGCAAGAGGCGGGACTGAGATTTTCTCTGCGCAAGTACATAATGCAGAAGATGTTGGTTCAGTACAACAGATGCGTGCATAAAACTTCTCAATATGCCCTACATGTACTACTTTACCAGTAAAAATAATTCGTAGTTTAATTTGCACGCAAGTATTCTGCCACAAGAATTTAGCAAATTCATAATCTTCTTTTACATTGACAAGTAGGCTGGCAAATTAAACTGGACGGTAAGAAGAGTGCACGAGTAAAGAACACGCAGACGGCCTTACCATTTTATTGCCCTTAGACCATATTATATTGTGCGTGTACGTGCATTATTATGCACTGTTAGGCCGGTATTGTGTAATAAATGAAGAAGTGTCTTGTGAAATGTGTTTTCATGTATCCAGTTGCCGTAACTTGCGTCACTGTAGTGAAGGCCAGCTTGCAGCAGGTGATTGGAGCGTTCTTACTGTAACCCTTGCCATGTCCATAAAAGATGGTATGCATCTTCTTGCATCAGTGTAGTGGTACAATACGGACACGCATTAGCAACTGGTAAATGCGACCAGTTCCATGATGGCATAGCAGCCGGGATGTAAGGGTGACCCCTGCCCTGATCGTACTAATATTAGTACTTGTCAAAAATTGCCAATGTTAAATTCTTTTTTTAATAAACGCTTTCGGTTCGCTGTCACTTCTTTGCGCAGTTCGTGCTATTGGTGCACATGGACTGATGATGACGGCACCACGAAGAAGCTGGTCCACCATAGCGTGCAAGATTTCCTGATTTACATAGAGTTTAGAAAATCGTTTTGGTATAGTTACCTGACGGGCTGGAAATAAGTGCTATTGATTCCTTCTTGAGCCACGTGCACCCTTAGGCTTTAAATGCGAAGCAATTAATAGCAAGCAGGATACATTTTTATCTATCTATCTATCTATCTATCTATCTATCTATCTATCTATCTATCTGATTGATTGATTGATTTGTGGGGTTTAACGTCCCAAAACCACCATATGATTATGAGAGACGCCGTAGTGGAGGGCTCCGGAAATTTCGACCATCTGGGGTTCTTTAACGTGCGCCCAAATCTGAGCACACGGGCCTACAACATTTCCGCCTCCATCGGAAATGCAGCCGCCGCAGCCGGGAATCGAACCCGCGACCTGCGGGTCAGCAGCCTATCTATCTATCTATCTATCTATCTATATATCTATCTATCTATCTATCTATCCATCTATCTATCTATCTATCTATCTATCTATCTATCTATCTATCTATCTATCTATCTATCTATCTATGTTCAATTTGAGTTGTGCGCAAATTGTAGGTTTACCAGGCACGCTGATTAGACTTGCTTTAATTGCTTGTCCAGTGGTCTGAGTAACATGAACTTTCAGTTCACACCGCAGTCATCTGTTTTGTCGAAGTGAACTGCAAGCTGCTTAAAGATATATCTAGGATTTGACATCCTAAATCCACGTTATATTTAAGAGAGACTCCATAGCGGAAGCCTCCGGAAATTTCGACCATCTGGTGCTCCTTCAACGAGCGCTGACATCACACAGCACAAGGGCCTCTAGTATTTCGCTCCTATCGGAATGACAGAGGCTCGCGTACGACCGCCTTGGATAGTACCGAACCGTAGACCTTTCGGACAACAGCCGAGTGCCCTAACCACTACACCATCAACTACACGTTGCTTTGCAATGTCGTTCCTGTATTAAGCACCAGTTGTTGCCTATAAGGAGCTTGTTCTATTTGCAAGGGGCTGGTCTCGTCATTGCGCCGATATGTACGCTATTGCTCATATCTCAGCTAGAGGTGCATGCTGTGCTCTAAGTTTCAAGAGCGCTGACGAGCTAGCGCGATAACGCTAAGGCGATGCGCGCTCCACTCTCAGCGCGTGCTCTTGTTTGGCTGGAGACCGCTAGGTGGCCGCACCTATATATAGTGTTCGCCCTCAGCGTGCTTCCTTTCTCTTTCGCCGGACATCACTCAGTGCGCGTCGATACTGCTGCGCACTATGAACACCACAGAAGCCAAGGTGGCAGCGCGGCAGGCTGGCAATGCTTCTGCAGCACGGGCTTGCCGTCAGGACCCTTCTCGAACTTTCCACTACATTCTAGAATTGAAGATGCTTTGGCTTTGTACCTAATATATCACAAAGCTTATATACTAAAACGAAACGTGCCTCAGAGCTTTTGTGATCCGTAAATAACCTCTTCAACAAAATGTATATGCTGTATCAGTATGTAAGTATATGTATATAGTACAAAGTTGTATTAATAGTAAACTGTGTAAATAACGCGTATATACAATCACACACCAGCAATTCTCGTGCCACGTCTTCATATGATGGTGATTGAGTATACGTACGGGGAATTCGTGGTTTACGGGATTTAACCTCTGGATCAAGCTCCTTCATCATTTCACTTCGTGGATATGCGGGAATGTTTTCCTCCTGTGTCAAGGAACACTTCATTGTTGTTTTCTGAGTGACAGCAGTGCTTGCATAATTTTTATTAGTCTTTCATCAAAACGGATGGGCAATCCCATATCGACGTTACCGCACATGGATTCTTTATATAGTTGAACAGCGCAGTTGTTAAACTAGCGGTTTGAAGCTGGATCGTTCACAGAAACTCGCAATGTCTAGCTAGCACTTCGCACCACTGCGCTTAGCATCCCTGAGGGCACCGTAGAAACTCTTTGTATGAAAAAAAAAGGGGGGGGGGAGAAAACAAGTGAAGGAGAACTATAATTAAGTAAAACCAATTTATTATTTGCTAGACGGGATTCAAACCCTATTCCCTTTGGTATGAAGGCGAATGTTGTAATGGCTGTACAAGCCCGCTATCAAAACAAGCACTCATGGCAACCAGATGAAAGCGTTGCTATGGTGGTTAAGAGAACAAGCAAGTGCTGAAGAAACAGACGAAGAATGAAACAAAAAAAGAAAGAAAGTGAAACAGATAAAGAGAAGTGAAGCACAAAGAAGGTAAGCGAAAGAAACGGAGGGAGAACAATTCACTGAAATAAAAAGACAGAAAAAGAAAGGACAGCATTGCGAACTATAGTATGGTAGATCAAAAGTATGAGAAAGATAAATGAGGTTGAGGAGTGGGAGTGAAGGCATCAAGCATGCCGAGTCGATTCAGCCCATAGCTCTAATGAGCGTCGGTGTCCCGCTGCCCCAATGATGCCAGGATGCATGTGTCTGCGGCTCCAACTTGACTTCTAAAGGGACAAATGCCTTGTCCGTGTTTACACATAATGATGATTGTTCTGACATGATTTTTGTTTAAAAATGAAATAAGAACATCTGACCCTGTGGTAACAAGTGGAACTCATGCCAGTCCACACGCAAGACACATTCCGCACACTTCTCTGTTCGCCATGGTGTTATTGCTAGACCCATCATGTGGGCTTCCCTTGCCAACAACGACTACCTGTTCGATGAGATGTGGAGGCAAGTCAATGGCGAAAAGAGTGTGAAACTGAAATTGTTTGCGTCAGCCTTGAAAGACTGCTCATGGCATCATCGGAAGAGCGAATGATTTCATATAGCTGTTTTTTAACTCCTAACCGAATTTCCAAACTGTTTCAAGGTCTCCATAAAGAGGCGATCGTAAAAGCACCTATGCCTTGGTGGCCAGATAAACGTAAATAAAAGAAAAAAAAACGATTCAAGTGCCTTTAGTTCGCTAAATTCAAGAGGTGACTTAGAAATAACTGTAATTTTGGTCCTTAGTTTTAGCGAGTCCTGGGAGGAAGACAGGTGAACACATACCTGAAAGAATGCCTTGGTTGATCCAGACAACAGACAGCCGTAGTCGATGCTGGTCTGCTTGGCTAGATCGTTGGCATTTTCGATGGGTGACGTCATTCGCTGTGCCGTCAGAAAAGCAGCCAGATTTGCGGTGTACGAAGAGATCATGATGAGCGTGAAGAACCACCAGATGCTGGCGATAATACGGGTTGACACAGCGCTGCAATAGAGATGAAAATACGCTGTTCAATTTTGGCATGTCGAAAAAAAAAGACCTCAAGTTAACTAATTGAATATCTACTTACGGGATAGTTTTTTAGCCATGGCTTATTATCCAGTATTATGAACACACATACATATAAAAAGAATCGACAGATTGTCGGAATCGATCAAATCACTTTCACAAAAAGCAGTCAGTGTGTAGCAGCCTATGCCGGTCTCTTTTTTAAGCTAGAGTTGAGAGGTGCGCCTTTGAATAAATCGAGTATTTATGTGCATGGTCGTCTCCCCATCAAGTACGTCGAGTACACCGGTGAGCAATGGCTAGCTCATGGTCGGACAGAACGTCGGCATTCAAACACATTTTGTATAGTGAGATGTCGCATGATCATGGTAATGTTTTTCTATAGGTCATGTTAGTTCATGTTCAGGCGTTTTCTTTGCGAGCGATGGCTCGCTAAGGTGTGGCGATGTGCGAATCAGAAGCAGCTCTCGTTGTGGAGGACTTGACTATAGATTCTGGAATCGTAGGTGTGCCTATGTAATCTTTATTGGATTGAAATAAAATTAAATAGCCAGCCCGAAAACCACAGTGTGCACATTCCTGACATGAAGCTTCTGTAGGGTGTTTTTCTGAAGCGGTTCGAAGAATTAGCGTTGCTCGGTGATAGAGTATTTGATTATCATGCAGATGGCCAGGGCTTGAATGCGCCTCGGGAAGTATTTTCTGAGAGGGAAACAGGGCAAAACGGGATGAAGTAATAATGAGTAAACGACACAAGCACTGACAAACTACTGCGTGTAAGTTTACTTCACGGGACAATATATTAGAGCCCCCCCCCCCCCCCCAAAAAAAAAAAACCGACTGAAACCATGACGTGTTGTGTGGTCATTCTTACTGAATCACATTCTTGAGCTATTTCCTCCTAAGTATCACGCACCAACTGGCCCTTCAAGACACCGTTCCGCAGTAAGATTTTTTTATTCTTTGTTGATATTCCACCAATTGACAGTGCCGCTGATGCCGGGAACGCATTGCATTTCCACTGTTTTCAAATATCTTGGTTGATAAAGACTGTGAATCACATGTGATTCAAACGCAAATACATGGGCCGTGGTATGCTGTTATGAACTGCTGAAAGGTATTTAACGCCATGTATACGTAAGAAAGAACTCGTGGTGTATATATTGTGATCTGCGAAACATCTCCGCTATACGCTTACGTGGTCCTAAGTGAATTTCGGTATATAATAAATAAATCAAACGGTCACGTGAGTGCGAAGACATGGCCGGCTGGATAGATAGATAGATAGATAGATAGATAGATAGATAGATAGATAGATAGATATATAGATAGATAGATAGATAGATAGATAGATAGATAGATAGATAGATAGATAGATAGATAGATAGATAGATAGATAGATAGATAGATAGATAGATAGATAGATAGATAGATAGATATCAACAGTCATAGAGCTCTTCGTTTGTTGAAGAATGCTTCGTATTTATTCCGTACACAGGTGTTGTATTTCAAAAACGTTAATATTGATCGAAATGTTTCGTAAAGAGAAAACAAAATTGAAAGATGGTACCACGTGCTGTATGACCCTTCCTGAAGTTTCAGTGCATATAATCGTTGGTTGTCACCGTCTTTCTTTACCTATTTGTTTCATGTGACCCGTTACGTAGTGCTCCTTGGCACACTTAATATACATCCTTGGGCTTTTCGTATCTTGTGCCAAGCTTACAACTTATTTATTAAAATACGTCCGTCATGGCAAAATGGAAAGAAACAATGGCCTCAAGGAAAATAGTTGTAACAAGAAAGATTTCAAGGAATACGGTGCTGGCATTAAAATGAGGGTGGACGATACAAGAAAAAGGGATACGAACGAAAACAATGCAAGTGCTTCCGCTGTGCAGCAGTAGCACTAGATGCATGTAAACACTACCATGAGGAACTTTATACCTCTGATATGTGAACAGTAACAATAAACTTCATGCATGAGGTGGTTCACCTTTAGTAGAAAAAGTATGTACGAAAGAAAATGGTAATTTTACTTGTATTTAAGTGACGGGTTAACTCCCAATTTCAGTTTGCATAGTAAATTACATTTGCCTGAGCTAATAAATCCATATAAGAGCTCAAAAATTATTGCAATATTAAGATGCAGTGTGAGCCATTGCAACCGATTGAATCAATCTCTGAATCAGGATAGTCGACAGCTCGAAGATGCTATATCACAGTAGAGACGATTGCAGAATATAATGACGTATATTACACCCAATTTTAGGGAACGAAAAGGCACAAACTGACACACAATTATTTAGGGTGAACGCTAAACCAAAAACCACAGCTTATCTACGAGGTAAATGATGACGAGTGGGGCGAAGTGGATGGACGTCCGATGGACAGACGAAAGGATGGACGGATGGATATACAAACGCACAGACGGACGCATGGACGAAAGGACGGAGGCACGAAGGGACGAATGAATGGACGCATGGATGAACGCGGGGACGGACGGATGCATGAATGGATGCACAAATGGACGGACGCTTTGCCTCACTTATCATCATTCAATCCATCAGATGCTGTGATTGTAAATATTTATCATACTACAAGTAACGTCCTCTAGTGTCGTACCATTTTCATTTTTCAGCGTATATGCATTTCGGTATCCCTATAAGCACCGCCTTCTACAGCTGGTTTAAGAACTAACGAGAGGTGGCTACACAAAGTACTCTGACCCCAACTGTGACTACTGCCACGAGCCAGCAACGACGGAGCATATCCTCTGAGATGCCCGTTCACGAATCAAGCCGAGCTGCTTTTACGAAAAAAGCCCAACGTACCCTGCCCCACCTACAGCAAGGCATCGAGGATACTGCCAACTGGATACTTGAACGTCCACTCATCAGAGCAAGCCTGAACCTGTGGTTCGCTGCCTTGTGCATGATCGCATTCCCTGCCCAGCGGTAACAAGCTGACCAGTTTGAAGTCACCCTTGTTTTTACAGCGAAAGCTGTTATCACATCACAACTCGGGTCACGCGCCACCGTAGTTGTCCACCGCCGCCGCCGGTGTCCGCTACCACATAGCATGAATATAGAAACAAAAACCTAGTGCCATTGGCACACTCGGGCTTTAACTCGGGTCCGCTGTGTGCCAACCCAGTATCTTACCACTGACCTACGCTGGTGCTTCGGACTCGTTGGCAAACTTACCTTAGGCAGGCTTGATATCGGGAAAGCAATCGCGTTAATACGACTGCGGTGGCAAATATATAGTATGAATAGTAATACAGAACGCGGAGAGCATGGTCAGATAATTAAACACCAATTTAAGCGAGGCCTACCACCATCTTAAATAAGGATTCTATCCCAGTATATAGATGCAGTAGTCACATCTGCATTTTCGGCAGTGCTATCTTGCTAATGGAAGCGCGCTTGTAATGCTTTTTGTTTATTTAAATAGAAAAATAATGGAGATGTTCTTATTGCTCGCTGACGGCTACCCATTTCGAATGAGCTATTACGTAAACTTGTTTTTTCAGTGCCGCGACATCATCGGTTTCGTGATTTTTGCTCCGGTGACGATGATGATATATGGTGTTTTTGGCGCAAGGGCCATTTGATGGCCAAAGAGCGCCAGTTCTTGCGACAAGGAATGTGGACAATTATTGTGATTACCGGCTGTATAAGGGCCATAAAATTCCTCGCGGTAAGGCGGGTAAAAACATACAAGTAATAAAATCATGACCATGCCGTGAAAGGTGTGTGTGGTGTGAATAGATAACAAAAGATGGTGATAATAAAAAACGATGGTGTATATGTATGGCATTAGCACAAGTGCCTCACTGGTTCATACCCTTGCGTGCAAGGGCCGTGAGGCAAGTGCTTCCCTGTGTGGCCACCGCAGCAAAAACCTCCCTGGAGAGGTCGTGCTACGGGATGCCCGGGTATATAATATGAAAATTGCGAATTTCTTTTAAAAAAGCTAACAATGATTTATGACTGAAAAGCGGTTCCCTACCAACGAACATTGCAGGGTGTAAAGGTATATGTTGTCGGTAGGGTAATGGAAAATGCTGTTTTCTTATAGTTTCTAAGTGTTTACACTGGATTAACACGTGAAGGACGGTTAATGGTTCACCACATCTGTCACACAATGGTGGATCGCCACCAGACAAAAGATAAGTGTGTGTCGTGTATATGTGTCCTATCCTGAGTCTCGTTAGTATAACCTCTGTATGACGCGATTTTGATACTTGCAGCCAATGACCAAGGTGTGGCTTAATAATGTGTAGTTTGTTTTGTGTGTGTGTATCCCACTTGCTCTGCCAGTATTCCCTGATGTTTCGTTTGAGAGACGGCTTAAGATCAAGGGCCGGGATTAATATGGGTGTAGGACCAGTGCTTTTGTGGACGGATGCAGCAAGCTGATCCGCCCTCACATTGCCCTGGATCTCACGGTGCCCTGGCACCCAGCACACTACAACATGTTGTTTTAGTGTGTAGAGCGTGCACAAAATGGAGTAAAGTGAGACAAGGACCGGGTTTTTTTGTTTTTTAGGACTGTGCAGAGCCGTTACCACACTGAGGGAGTCTGTATAAATTACTGCTTTTTGTATTTGTAGCTGTTTGATGTGTTTAGCTGCCACAAGTATCGCGTAAGCTTCTGCTGTGAAGATACTTGTGCTTGGATGTAGAGGGCCAGCATCCGAAAAGGATGGGCCGACAGCAGCGTAGGACCCAGAGGAGTTGGACTTGGAAGCATCTGTAAAGAACTCAGGACGTGTGTATTTGTGTTGAAGTTCCAGGAAGTATGTTCGGATATGGGCAATAGGCGCATGTTTCGTAACTTCTAGAAAGGACACATCGCAGTCTATAGTCTGCCATTGCCACGGTGGCGGATATGCTACAGGAGCCATTAAACTGTGTTCTAGTGAGACTCCAGTTTCCTCGGCTAGACTTTTCAGGCGAACTGAGAAGGGCTGCCTCATCGAAGGCCTGTTTTGAAACAGAAATGAGCTCGACAAATCTTTAATAGTAGAGTATGAGGGGTGCTTTTTATCTGCTTTCACCTTAAGGAAATAAACAAAAGACATATAAGTTCTGTGCAGATGAAGCGACCACTCATTTGACTCAACATAAAGGCTTTCTACGGGGCTGGTGCGAAAAGCACCCGTAGAAAGGCGGATGCGCCAATGGTGCACGGGGTCCAGCATCTTTAAAGCACTTTGAGTTGCAGACTGATAAACAACGGCCCCATAATCTAAGCGGGTGCGAATGAGGCTTCGATACAGATTTATGAGGCATTGCCTATCACTACCCCAAGTAGTACGTGACAGCACTTTTATAACATTCATGGCTTTTAAACATTTCATTTTTAAATTCTTGATGTGCGGAACGAAGGTCAGCTTGTTTTCCAAGATTAAGCCTAAAAATTTATGTTCGGCTTTGACGGACAGACGTTGCCCGTTCAGTCGAATGTCAGGTTCAGAGTGCATGCCTCTCTTTCGAGAGAACAAGACACACGTGCTTTTTTGTGGGTTGAGTCGAAATCCGTTTTCATCTGCCCATTTGGAGACCTTGTTTAAGCCCAGCTGAACCTGCCGCTCACACATTGCCAAGTTGCATGACTTGAAGCCAAGCTGAACGTCGTCGACATATGTACAATAGAACATACTGTGGGGGATGGACAAGTACAAAGAATTCATTTTGATAATAAAAAGTGTGCAACTAAGCACACCACCTTGTGGCACGCCTGTTTCCTGGACAAATGTTTGGGAGAGAACACTGCCCACACGGACACGGAATGTCCGGTTTGACAGGTAACTTTCGATTATATAAAACATTCTTCCGCGCACACCAAGGTGGGACAGATCTCTTAGAATTCCAAATCGCCATGTTGTATCATAAGCCTTTTCGATATCGAGGAACACAGAGAGAAAATATTGTTTATGGACGAAGGCGTCTCTGATCTGTGCCTCGATACGAACAAGGTGGTCTGTGGTGGATCTGCTTTCTCGAAACCCGCACTGAAATGGGTCGAGCAAATTGTTTGTTTCAAGGATATGTACAAGTCGGCAGTTTATCATTTTTTCAAAAAGTTTACAAAGGCAGCTGGTTAGTGCAATGGGCCTATAACTTGAAACTGAGGAAGGGTCCTTGCCCTGTTTCAAAATAGGGATAACAATAGCCTCTTTCCAGGAAGCAGGGATGGTACCTGAATGCCAGATAGCATTGTATAGAGAGAGTAAAGTTTTTCGCGTTTGGAGCGGCAGGTTTTTCAGCATTTCATATGTGACACGGTCGTAGCCTGGAGCGGAATTATTGCAAGAGTTTAGCGATGTTTGTAGCTCAGCTAAGTTGAAAGGTTGGTTGTATTCCTCGTAATTTGTGCACTTGGATTCTAGTTTCTGCTTTTCTATCTTTGCTTTGTGTCTTTGGAAAGCTTCAGTGTAGTGTGACGAGCTAGACACCTGCTCGTAGTGTGCACCGAGGAAGTTCGCTTGATCTTCCAGGCTATCACCCTGGGTGTTTACGAGTGGGAGCGAGTGTACTTGTCTTCCTGCTACCCTACGAACCATGTTCCAGACTTTAGCCTCTTGTGTATATGAATTTATCCCTGATAAAAACTTGTGCCAGCTTTCTTTTCTGGCCTGCCGACGCGTTCTCCTGCCTCGAGATTTTATTTTCTTAAAGCTCTGAAGGTTTTCCGCTGTCGGCGAGTTCCGCAGCATTCTCCATGCCCTGTTCTGTTTCTTTCGCGCATTCTGACACTCAGTGTTCCACCACGGAACGTGTCGTCTGCCGGGCAGTCCAGATGTTTGTGGAATGCACTTGGTTGCTGCGTCAGTAAGAAAAGCTGTGAAGTACTGCACAGCTTCATCTATGCCTAACCCGCAGATGTCAGTCCAATTTAGGTGAGTAAGCTTTTGAAATTGCTCCCAGTTGGCTTTGTTTACCAGCCATTTGGGAACATGTGGAGGACATTCATTTATTATTGGTGTACTCAAAACTAAAGGGAAATGGTCACTTCCATATGGATTATTAATGACTTTCCACTGAAGTAATGGTACAATTGAAGGAGATGCGATACTGAGGTCTATGGAAGAGTAAGTTTTGTTGGCAAGGTTATAGTATGTTACCTCTTTCCTATTCAACAGACAAGCACCCGATGAAATGAGGAATTGTTCAATGAGGCGACCTCGGGCATCACAGCGAGAGTCACCCCACAGACCATTATGTGCGTTCAGGTCCCCAAGGACCAGATAAGGTTCAGGTAGTTCGTCTATTAAAGACTGGAATTGAAGCTTTTCGAGACGGTGGTGCGGAGGTATGTACAAAGAGCAGACAGTGACAAGTTTGTTTAGAATAACTGCTCGGACAGCCACCGCCTCGAGGGAAGTTTGAAGGGGTAATTGTGTGCATGCTATACCTTGACTTACTATAACCGCTACGCCACCGGATGGTAGCATGGCATCATCTCTATCCTTTCGGAAGATTATGTAGTTACGTAAAAAGTTTGTGTTAGTTCGTTTTAAGTGTGTCTCTTGTACACACAGCACTCTTGGATTGTGTTTATGGAGGAGTTCTTGTAAGTCATCGAGGTTTCGAAGAAGGCCTCGGATGTTCCACTGTAATATTTCTGTCGGCATATTTAAACAAAAGAGATGCTGCTGTGTGTACAAAGAGTATCCTGTGTTGGAGTGAGCTCGTTAATTCAGGTGGCAGGACGGTCGTCCGGCCCCGTTATTGTTTTTTTGTTTTTCTTGACTAGCTCCAAGGAGGCGCGCCGCTCTTTTGGTACCAAGGGTACCGTTGTATCCATTGCCTCCTCAGAGGCACTGGATGCCCGCACATGCGAGCTGGTGGTTCGGATTTTAGGCCTCGCCTGGTGAGGGGAGGCCTTGAGACCAGAGGACCCTGGAGTCTCCGACCTCAATTTGCTTGAAGGCGGAGTAGACTGAACTACTGCCGCCATGGGGGCAGGCGCCACAGCCGATGGCTCGCTCTGCGCTGGCCGAAGGGGTGGCGAGGGCTGGTGCGGCGTTGCCCCCTGACGCGCCGCATCAGCATATGTTGCGCCGTAAAATGGCGACACTCTTCGTCTTGCTTCTTTGAATGTGATGTTTTCTCTGACTTTAAGAGTGATGATTTCTTTTTCTTTCTTTCAGTTAGGACACGAACGCGAATACGCGGCGTGTTCCCCGTCACAATTCACGCAGTGGGGCGTAGTAACACAGTTATCAGATGGGTGGCCGTGGCTAGAACATCTTGCACAAGTTTCCTGACCCCGGCAGTTCTGCGAGCCATGACCAAATCGTTGATATTTATAACACCGTCTTGGATTGGGAATGTAGAGACGGACAGATAGTTTGATGTAGCCTGTGTCTATAGATGAAGGTAGTGTGCTAGATGCGAAGGTGAGTATTAAATGTTTGGTAGGTATTTCTTTGTTGTCTCGTCTGATGACGATTCTTTTCACATCTGTGACATTTTGCTCTTTCCACCCTTCAAGCAGTTCCTGTTCAGACATTTCAAGAAGGTCTGCTTCTGAAACAACTCCGCGTGAGGTGTTCATTGATCTGTGAGGTGAAACAGATACTGGGATATTACCAAATGCTACGAGACTGCCAAGTTTTTTATAGTGGTGTTTTTCAGGCAGCTCAAGGAGAAGGTCTCCGCTAGCCATCTTTGTAACCTTGTATCCTGGGCCAAAGACTTCAGTCAGAGATTTAGCAACAAGAAATGGAGATATGGCTCTGGCTTGTTTTGTTGGGTTCTCGCTGTGCACAACATGGAATTTGGGAAAGCATTGTCTGGGTTGGCTGAAAATTGATATGTCATCGGTGCGTCCCTTCTTAGGCGGAAAACGATCTAGGAGACGGGGAAATGCAGGTGTTCCCATAGTAGTGTACTTTTTTTCGGCAGCAATGGCGACCACCCACAATGAAGTCCAACCAGGGGACGCTGAAGCACTTATTAGCATAAGGCTGCAGACGCCAGCCGTACATTGCCACTATAACCAAATATAACTACTCAAGGTTGAGTAATTACACAAGGTTAACCCTTGCCGCCAGGAAAAATTGGAAGTAAATGGAAGGGAGAAGAAGACAGGACAGATTTAAAGACGAGAAAAGACTAAGATGTAGGAAGAGAGAGATAGGAAAAGGCGACTGCCCATTTCCCCTGGGTGGGTCAGCCCAGGGGTGCCGTCTACGTGAAGCCGGGGCCAAAGGGGTGTGTTGCCTCTGCCGGGGGGCCTTAAAGGTCCAATCACCCAGCATTGGCTCAACCCCCAGGATCCCCTTTTCCCCGGACACGGCAAAGCCACGCACGGCTAGGCGTGGGAGGGAGCCGAAACTCCCCCGTTAGCTCGGGTCCGTGGTGTCGCTACACACCAAACGCCTACTTGCGCAGGCGCCCCTGCGGGGTTGCTCAGGTGACAAATTGTTACCCCATGTAAGTGAAGTGAATATATATTGCGACTTGTTACTTGATTGATCACGTAAGTAAGGTCGTTATCACAATACGGCGCGTCCCTTTCACAGTATTTCAAGGAGCCTTCGCTTCCTCCTACAAGGATTAGCTTTATTCCGAAGTTAGAAAACAATGTACTGAAATGGATACGTAAAAAAATGGTCCCGTATCTGCATGTTACACTGCATATGTCGTTGAATGACGATAGCCTTGCGTCTGGAGAGAGTGAACAAAATGTTCATTTGACGTTCTGCGCAAGAAAATCCATGAATTGTATTCGGGAGGCGCTGCGTTAGAGTGCCTCGAGCGTGCAGCGGAAGCGAACGAGCGCATCAAGTCACGTCACGCGTGAGACAGGAGGGCTCTCTGGCAGTCGTCATGGAAAACGAAGCAACGCAGCGCGCGACGTGCGCACCCTTCTCGGAGGCGATAAGGTGTAGAACGCAAGACGACGGGTAGGTGCCAGCACCGTGTCTTCTCAGCAAAGCGTTGGAAACACCTGCCTTTTCGTCCAAGCGTTGCATGGTCAGTGCAGCGTGATAAACTCGACGTTCTTTAAAATTACTTATGTATGGTTTTTTTAGTAAAAGCACACATACAGAACATTGACGTGTTGTTATGGCGCCTCAGATGTGCGCAATAATTGCTTTTTATTTGACTATTGCACAACTATGAACGCTGAACCTTGAGCAATATTGTGGGCGCTGCGTATGTGGTCGGCCGTTTAGGGTATTGTTTAGTGCCGTTTAGGATATTATTGAAGTGGGACAATTATACAAATGTACAGACAGACAGGCAGATCAAATTTTTGTGCATGGAAGGTCCCCAAAAAGACTATCGTCTTTAAAAAATAGCCTCCTGCTTGTATCGCGGGTGCTTCTCAATAGGATGGTTGTAGAAACTGCCCGTGTTAGTATTTTGGCCAGCAAAATATTAAACATGCAGCCGGCTCGCCTGTCACTTGCACTGGGTCAAGTAGTGGGAGTGACGCATGCATAAAAACAAACAATATATGTAAAAACAACAAGGCTCTCAAAATGTGGCCAGCGGAACTTACCAAAGAAGCGAGCATTGTTGAAAAAGCACAAAAGAAGAAAGTGATTGACAGCACTCACAACAGTTCTAGATATAGGGCCACAATGAACGAGAATTAGATATGCCTAGAAGGACACACTTTCGGGACGCGTAAAAAAACCCAGAAGAGCCAAGCACGGCTATTTTGAGTTCATCCTCTCAGTACACCGAAATCCAATATCACGTGTGAACCAGGTTACTATGTGGTGTACGGTTCATTCAACAAAAATGCTTCTGTTGTCGAGCATCAAAAACTAAGCAAACATGATACTTACGCCATGCACTTGAGCCTATCGGCTTATGTTTCTCAGGCGCTATTGAGGTATTGTTGCCTTCAGAAAAGGCGTAAACAAGCCCTCGGCTACGGGGACTACAAGTCTTACGGGTGTGGGCTGTGAATTTGTTTTCCTGGACTCACAATAAAGAATGTTTTTTTACGCGCAATTGAATAGGCCGCATTAGGATTTTGCCGACACGGATAAAGATAGTGGTGCACACTTGTGTTTCAGCAATAAAACAATATTTGCTCAGTTTGCTACAACTCGAACGTTCACGCAATCTCAGATGACCGGGAAACAAAAGTTCGTTTAGCTACCGACACTTTAACGTTATATAAAGAACAGGACAGAAGGCTCTTTCCCATGGCCTTACACGCCCTATGCATGAGCCTGCTCGAAAAAAGTCGCCAGTGATGCATTACAAAGAGGTTGTAGAAGTGAAGTGCACCTGTCCCAGCAACACTTTGTCGTTTTTGTTCTTAGAAGCACGGCACTTTGTACGGCACGTAGGGAACGAAGTTGAGCGAAGAATGTAAGGGTGGTAATTGGGAGCCTCTGTTTTCGACTACAGCAAACAAGAGTAGGAAGGGCAGTTTAATGATAATGTTTTGCCAATATATGGACAGTATAAAAAAACACAATTCATCTTATTCAAATCCAAGGGAACGGCATATCAACAACCCCCACCATTTGTATTTCAAGGAACACCTAGCTCTACAAAATACATCAACCATTTGATTTCTAGGGGTAATACTTGAAGAGAATCTCTCATGGACACCACATGTGGATTCACTAAAGAGTATTGTCTGTAAAGCAATCGGGTTAGTAAATAAATTAGGCACTTTCTACCACATGACGCAAAACGACAGCTTCACTCATGGAGTCACGCCTCACAAACTCCTCGTTGGCGTGGTCTACAACGTCCGAGAGGCACCTTAGTTTACTTTTATTGTTGCAAAAGCGAGCAATATAGGCAATTGGAAACATCCCATATGTTTTTGGTACAACTTTATTCTTCAGCTACTATATTATATTGCCGATAAGCACCTGCTTAAAGTAAAGTTGTCACTGGATGTAATGCACCAATATGCAAGTACTAAAACGCTTTTCGAGGAAAACTATCGCATCAAATAAACGCCCTATAATCTAGGTAAAAACAAACTTTTCGAATCCTAATCAAGCACAAATTACGGCTTACAAAAATTTACAATGTTTACACCAGACATTTTACACAAATACCCAAGTATAATGAACCTACTTCAAAATAGAATTTTACCAACGCAATTTAGAAAGCAAGTAAAAGAATTATTGTTTCCTGAGTTTTAAAATGCAGTGCTCAGTAATTCACTTAACTGTGGTTATAGCTGCGCAATGTATATCGGACAATTGATTTTTTTTAAAACAGATACTGCCACATTTGTACAACTGTCTTGTTGCTTTTTGTTTTCTTCTGTAAGCTACCAAAGCATATTTTTCTGTATTTTTATTTCTTCTATTGTACCATACGAGTGCTATTGCGATTATGTTAAATTGTGAAGGACATCACGCACTGTCGCAACTGCTGTCTCGCTGATGCAGCCTAGTCAGGCACCTTTCGGGCTTTTTGCTGCGTCTCCTAAGACAATTTTAAATTGTCCTGAATAAATTCTGAATGAATGGATGAAAGTTTAACACTATATAAAAGCATAGACTCCTTGGTTGTTACATAGCAATAAAAAATCACAGAGCATCCACGGAGTGAATGATGACGAGTAGGCGAAGCTCCGGAGGTACATCAGGAACTAGTGAACCCTTCATGAATTTTTCCCAGTTGATGCGCCATATCCACGAAGTGGACAATGATGAAAGAGCTTTCACCATCCGTCCGCCCGTCCGTGCGTCTTTCTGTCTGTCCATTCGTCTGTCCGCCCGTTAGTCTGTCTGTCCGCCCGTCGGTCCGTTCGGCTGTCTGTCTGTTCGTCCGTTTGTCAAAACATCTCAACCAGATGGTTGGATGGATT
The DNA here is from genome assembly GCF_013339725.1 of Rhipicephalus microplus. Lineage (NCBI taxonomy): Eukaryota > Metazoa > Arthropoda > Arachnida > Ixodida > Ixodidae > Rhipicephalus > Rhipicephalus microplus. Next base: position 77,227,228 of record NC_051171.1, read on the forward strand.
GATTGATATGGCTGTACCCTTTAGATCGGGCGGTGGCTAACGCCACTAAACAATAACACTTAGTTAATCAAAAACTATATTTATCTTTTTTTTCCTTTAAACAGTGAAGTTGAGGACTGGTACTTTGCAGTGAAGGGTTTAATTTTCACTCGTGCATTGACTTTAGCCACCAATCAGGTAACTTTCTTCTAGTTATTTCCACCCGCTTAAATTCTATTTTGTCCTCCCTGTCCCTAAACCCAAGTGCTTTGAAGAAATCTGTGCCATCATCCTAAACTATAGTGTGAAGCCCTTTACAGATAATTAGCAAGTGTTCGGCAGTTTCCTCCTCTTCTCCACACTCACTGCATACCGTGTGTACCGCTTCGTATTTGGCCCGATATGTCTTGGTTCGCATTACTCCCGTACTCGCCTCATACAGTAGAGAACTACCTTGAGTATTATCATAGATTCTTTCCTTGGCAATTTCGTGCTTAAAAGATCGATAGATCTCTAGTGCGGACTTCTTAATCATGTCGATTCTCCACACATCGGTCTCAGCTTCCTTCGCCTTCTTCTTCACCGATAATTCTTTTTGGTTTGGCCTCGTGCTGTTTTCTAAGTATTTACCCATCAATTTTCTCGTTTGCTTCCTCTATTTTGTATCGACATTCTTCATGTACAAGTAGCTGAAAACCTTCCTAGCCGAACGCTCCTCCCCCATTTCTGTCAATAGCTTCCCAAATATTATCTCGCTGTTAGCTTCCCTGCCCTGAAATGATGTCCAACCCATATCCCATTTGCTCTCTGATTTGGTGTATACCCGTGAGCTCCTAAAGCAAGCCTACCTATTCCACGTTGCTTAATTTCTAATCTTGCTTGTGCTTCTGATCTCATGCCCAAGACCACTTTGCCATCGCTTATCCTTACGCCCAGATATTTGTATTTATCTGTTATCTCTAACGTGAACTCCTGTATACTACCTTCATTATCATTGAAAATCATGCCTGCTGCTTTTTTCTTACTGAATCTGAAATCTAACCTATCTCCCTCATTACCGCTGATGTGCATAAATCTCTGCTAATCCTTCTTCTTGTTGGCCATTAGCAGTATATAATTTGCGTACATCAATGCTGGTAGTGCCTGCTCAATGAGTTTTTCTTGTTTGATCAAAGAGAGGTTGAATCCAAGTGCACTTCCCTCTAATTTGTCCTCTAATCCTTGTAGGTACCGCAGCGCGCGCCTCCGCGCCATGTAGTGATCAATGCGAGTACTAGCCTACGCAAGCGCCATCTAGAAAACATTGTCGTATTAGGAGTGGCTACGGCCGACTACTGCGTCGGAGAAGCCTACGCCTTGAGAAGCGACGCCCCCCCCTCCCCTCCCCCCAAATAAAAGCACGCAAGACAGGACGAAGTACGCGGAACACATATCTTGTCCCTCTTGCGCCGTGTGTTCTCTCTTTTGTGTTCCCTCCGTACTACACCATCCAAAAAACACCAAGTGCACAAAAGGGTGCAAAATAAGCGCCGTATTCAAGAGAATAATGGAAGTTTAGAAAAACGTTGACTTGTGAATCACAAGAAAAGTATAAGTTCTGGGAAATCCTTCTGAAACAGCCACTTAAGGCTCCGTTGTGAATGTATCTCTTTCCTGGTTAAGTAGGTCTCCTGAACACGAGGCTACAGAGCTTGAAATAGTTGTTTTCTTAAATAAAGTACAAAGGAAAGACTATCTTTAAAGCAAAACTGCACAACAAGGTAGCAGGCTACAGAAAGCTACATTTCGGAAGTATCAAAATAAATATTCCTTGCTTTCGTCGGTATTTTTTCAGTTTGCGGCTGCCCACAACAAGTCCAAGACCTGAACTCTCAAATCCTGACCGACTAGAGGGGCCGCGCGAAGGCAGTCAAGTTTAACCTGACCGTCCCCGAGTGGGCTTAGCCAGGTGACGTTTAGTCGGGTCTATTGTGGACCGAATAAAGTCGTTTCACTCACTCCCTCAAACTTGTCAGCGGCAAGCCATGGTGGATCAGGTCGATGAATCCAATCCAAGGGGTTTTTGTCTCTAGACCTAGAAATATTCACCTTTTTCAGGGATTTGGCGTCTTTTTGTTAGACATAGAGGTTTTTGTGAAGCTCTGGGAATTACGTTGCCTCAGAACTTCGTAATCAGGCTATTTTAGCTAAAAAGGCTTTAAAAGCATTATTTTGGCTATTTCATGTTCTTTCTACTTAATACAGACTTGGTGTTCTCGAGCGAAAGGCAGAGCAATTCTATAAGAGATTATTATATGCTGAATACTAGGGGAAATGAAAATCTGTTATCAAAGGAGATAGGAGAGAATGCTCATATTATAAGTGCCTTGATTTATTCTTGCCCTGTAAAACAAAGAGAGATTCGGTTTTGTAGTGCAGATCAACAGGTCTTTACGTTCACTACGCGCTTTGGCCAAGCAGTGTCTCCACGCGAATTAACTTAACGAGAAGGCTTAAAAAGGAACAGAGCGAAACTAAAACTGGGTAAGGTGGTACGGGTTAAATAATGCGGAAACGTCATGATGAAAAGAGACAAGAAGACTTCTTCGCTTGTTTTCACTATTTACGTCGTACCCTTTACATGGGAGTGAAGACGTGGCGAAAAGATTTGTCCAAATAAGGAGTTGAATAGGTTTGAATAGGGAGTCGAATAGGAATGTTGGGATTGTGAACATGTTGGGAAATAAGGATTTGCCCAAAAAGGGAGTTGACCAAATAGGGAATGTTGAAAATCAAGAAGATACTGCCACATCAGAAGTTCCAGCTTTGCTGGTACAAAAAAATGTAGGAACAACAAGATGGATACTTGCGATGAAAAATCCGTAAATGAAGGTTGTGTCGAGCTGACGTTTCGACAAGCGGAACTGTTTTGGTTTTGAGGAAAAGAAGTCGGCTTGTCGAAACGTCGGCTCGACGCAACCCCTGTTTACAGATTTTTCAGGTGCAAAAACCGCGATAGAGACTTGTAGGTGACCAGAAGGATCACGTTAATGCCTTCAATGCATGTGAAAAGTGAACTTGGCAGACAAATATTATGTGTCTTTGTGACAACTGGTGCCATCTGCAAACACTTTGTATGCAGCTCCACAGAACATGTAGAAAAAGGACATGTAGAAGTGTGTAGTATAGCTCTTTTTACCAATAAGAAGATTCAGGAGAGCTTGTGAAGATATCACAGTAACTTAATACTTAGTTAAGAGTCAAGTGACCCGAATAAGGACATTAAAAATAATCGAGGGATTTTTCTTGCAATCAGGTGAGTTAGCATGGACCATTCTAGGGACCAAACGTTGTATTAGATAAGTATCATTCCATCAGAATGAACACGTTAGTTGTCCTTCAAGCCCAACGGCAGCATTTCCAACAGGCGTAGCAGCACTTGGAGGAGCGGTACCACAAAAAAAAATGCGCATTGAACCGCTTTCGCCTCCACCGCTGCAGTGCGTAAGATGGTGGCGCTGTGGTCACACGATGGAAGGCTGCAGGTCGTCTCCCAGATGCCAGAAGTTCGGGGACCCTCACAACTCGAGTGAGTCTGAACGCAAAGAAGAAAAATTTTGTGTATGCAATGCGCCCATATATAGAGCGTACAATCTTAGTTGCTCTGCTAAGGCACATTCTTGAAATTCCAGATCGTAGACGCTGCTCCCGAAAAGAAGCCTTATCTGAAATTAAATCTAGAAGTCAGGGCTACGCTGGGGCAGGAGCCCGTCATACTATGCTGATAGATGCATCTTTCTCCTAATCCATTGCGTATGTGGTCGAAAAACAGTTAAAAAAGGGCATAGAGCGCCTTGTTGCAAATCTTTGTGCATTTCTGTCGTGAATTTTGGCCAATCAGATGGCTCACATAGCTGGAACGTCGGTAGATAGTGCAACTTCACAGACTGCACAGCTTCTACGACCGAATAATGAAGCACAGCCTGCAACCAGGCCATCTAATAATGGCCAATCAGGACCCTCTCCAGAATGCAACAAGACCCAAGGAAATAATGTAAATGAGAGGGCTTGGAAGTCTGACGACTTGGACTTCAACCCTAGATCACTGAAACGTTCCAGGTTTCCTCTATCGAAGAAAACAAGCTCTCCGAAGCATGCGAAAAACAAAAAATCCAGAAAGACAAGTAAAGCTTCTCAATGATAGATTGCTTAAAAGAAACCGTTTTGGATGCAGCGATTGCGGAAACAATTCTTTCGAAAGAATAGGGTCACTTAGGATTCTCTATTTTTTCGCAGCTAGAAACATTTAGCATTTACCTTTCACGAACTTGAACCAGCCGTGACCTATACGCTCAGCGTGACAATCACATAGAAGTAGCCGATTAGTTCCCAAAACAGGATCGTGCAACTCGTCAGTTGACAGGAAACATCAAAGTACGAATGCGGCTGCTCAAAATCATTAAAACTCTGACACTGTGGACACTTTGAAGCCAAAATGTAAAAATTGAGTGAGGCAGGAAGAAGTTAGGAGATAATAAACACACGAGAAGGAAGGCCACCCGGGCACTGAGCCGTCGTAAGCTCGCAAGGCAAAGGTTTGAAACCGTGCCGGTTTCTTTAAATGCAAATATGGACTTTAAAATAGTAAAGAAAAGGCCACGCGAACTATAAGTCATGTGAAGTTGTAAGCTCTAGACTGTCAGTGGTATTGTACAGTGCTAATAAAGGGCAAAATCACCCTCTACTTAAAGATAGCGCAACAGCCTAGCATGCAAAAGCATAATTTGGTTCCTAATTGTAAATTTATTTAAAACGTGTAATAAATCAATTCTTAAAAAAAAAGAAGTCTGGGGCGCTGCCTCACTGGCGAACAGCTGCTGGTAATGCACTTGCTAACCAGAGAAGAATTGGCAACCCTGGTACAGCAATTGGCCCCTGCACTCTTATGAAATTACCAATTCAACTTCGGCCCTCAATCCCTAGTTGCTGCGAAGCAACTGTCCAAGGCTCTGGTCAGAAATATGAGGCAGCGGAAGCTGCTAAGAATCTCCGGATGCGAAAAGGCTGCCATTAGACAGTGACCTCGGCTACGCTCAATGCTAGAACGCTATCTAGTCAAGCTATATAGCCGTGCTATTTGTGGAAATATAGTTGTTAAATGGGATGTAATAGACCTCGGCGATGTTTCAAGCACACGTGGGGCTTATACAGTGCTGAAAAACGGACACGTCCTAGGCTACCATGGATTAGCTGACAGAAAAGAACTTGAACTGGGGCTTTTTGTACACAAGAATATCGTTGGTTACATAAAGAAATTCTATAGCATCAGTGAGATGGAGGCAAGTATCATAATTAGGTTTAACAAAAATTACAAGATAAAGATGGTACAGATATACGTGCCTACGTTGAGCCATGATGATCATTTGGTTGAACGCTTCAACGAAAACGTAGAGTCAGCCCTCAATTAAGTAAAGACAAAGTATATTACTCTGATGGGCGACTTTAATGCCAAATAGATAAGAAATAGGTCGGAGGCCTAGCAGTGCCGGAATATGGCATCTGCTCTAGAAATTCCAGAAGAGAGTTATAACTAGAGTTCACAAAACGTAACAGCTTACGGATCCTAAATAACTCCTTCTGAAAACAGGCTAACCGTGAGTAGACGGGGCAATGTCCTAATGACGCAACTAAAAATGAAGTAGACTAGATTCTGCGTGCACACCCAGATATTTTACAGGATGTAGAAATAGTTGGCAAGATTCGATGCAGTGACCAAAGAATGATAAGAGCTCGTATTCACCTAGACCTGAAAAAGCAAAGGCGTAAACTTGTATGTAAGAGGTCAATTATTGAGCTAGTGGTGGGAGAAGAAGTATATAGCTTCAGAGTTTTACTTCACAGTGGATTGAATGCTCTTAACGAGGTTACCTGCATTAGCGTTGACATAACGCACGTAATCTTTCTAGTGTCGTCAAAGAGTACACAATGAAAGTCGGAGGTACAGTCACTAGACAAGAACCTTGCAAACTATTTGAGGAGACGAAAAAACTCATCAAAAGACGATAAACCATGAAAGCCTCAATTGCAACCGATAAAATAGAGCTAGTGAAGCTTTCGAAGCTAATCAATATATGCGTAAGGTAGCCGACATCAGACGATATAACTTATAGCAGTGTACGCATCCGATTTTCGCCCATGCAGAGCATGGGTAAAAATCAGATTTATGCAATAAAGGACAACGAATGCAAGGTCACAACCAATAATAATAGGATTTTTGAGGTAGCAGAGGAGTTGTAAAGAGATCTGAGAAGCAGCCGATTCAACCACATTGATAACGTAAGAAGCAATAATAGCACAGAGGAATCTGACAACCCACCAGTAAGAAACCCGTAGAGGAAATGTGAAGGGGCAAACTCGCTGGTGTGGATGAGGTAACATCAGCCTTTTTGAAAGATTTTGGAGAGATTGTGATAGGAAAACACACCAACCCTTACACGAAGTGTATCTTGACGACGAGCGTACCAGAATTTGTGAAGAATGCAACACCACTCTTATACATAATAAACGGGACGTAAATGACTTGAAAAATTACGTACCAATCATTCCACTGTTCATTGTCAACAAGCTACTTACAAAAATAGCAGCAAATGGAATGAAGGCGTTATTACGGTAAAGTCAATGAAAGAACAAAGCAGGATTTTGTACAAGCTACTTAACAATGAACCACATTCATTCAATCCATCACGTGAGACAGAAATGTACGAAATACAAGCAACCCCTTTACACAGCTTTTATAGTTACGAGAAGATGTTCGATTCGGTGGAGATATTAGGAGTCGTTCAGGCTCTGGACAATCAGGCCATCAATGAAACCTATATTAACAATAATGAAAGAAATCTACAGCGGATTCACTGCCATCATTGTACCCCGTAACGAAAGCGACAGAATTCCAATACAGAAGGGTGTAAGGTAGAGCGACACAATCTCTACAATGCTACTTACCACGTGCTTGCAGGAGGTCTTCAGGGCCCTTGATAGGGCATGTAGAGTTACGGAAACGGGGTAGTGGAGAGTATGTTAGAAGCATGGAATTCGCTGATGGCATTGTCTTGATGATTACCTCAGGGTGAAGAAATACAGCTCATAATTACTGAGCCGGACACGGAAAGCAAAAAGGTAGGTCTGAAGATAATATGCACAAAAGTTAATGATGTGCAACAGTTTCAGCAGAAAACGGCACTTTGAGATAGCTGGGGAGACGCTGGAAGTTGTAATAGAATATGTTTACATAAAAGAGGAAGTGACCATGGAGCTGAACCATGAGAGTAAAATAACTAGAAGTGTAACAGTGGGGTGGACCACATTCCGCAAGTATTCGTATATCAAGAACAGTAGACCACTACTTTCTGTCAAGAGTATACAGTTGTATCTTACCGGGCTGCAAATATATTTATAACTGAAAGTGAAAACATTTTCTATAGAACGTAAATCGTTCGACCAGCACGAGGGGTGTGTCTAGCCACAAAAGTAGCAAGCAAGTGTCAGACGCGTTCATTCGTTTTCTTTTTCGTAAGTTTTTACAACTGCCAGCTGTTGAAAATTCGATGAGTATGGAAAACTGTTTTTTTTTTTTTTTGCTGTTCGTGTCACGTAGCTCGTGATCTTATTGCGAGCTGGCAACTGACTAGTATTTTTTTCACATTCCACCTGAAGGCATCAAGCCTGCCAGAACAAGACCCTGGCAATGAATGAAGGAAAGAAGAGTAAGCTAATTGGCTCATTTTTTTTTCATCACTTGGCGCGTTCCACCAAAAAATATCACTCTCCAAATAAGAATGTTCGCTAGCGATTACATATTATACAAAATTAAAGTCACCCAGCGACCAGGTTGAACCTAATTCTACCTTCCAAAGAATTAAGAACTTTTGCAATCAGTGACTATTGTAGCTTAACCAAACAAAAACTGTTTTATGTCGATTTCTACAAAGAAAAACGCACATTCCTACTTAGCCGTACACTATTATTAGCCATGAACTTGCTCATGCTCATCAGTATAGGTACCTAGGTCTCCTAATTACACACTACTTTCGAGAGAGTCCTAATGTAGAGAAACTATGATCTAAACCTACCGAGGTGTTCTGAAGCCTCGTACGTAACCTCCACTGTGCCTCACGCGAAATAAAAAAGGCGTATGTACGCAAACTCGTCAAGCACTCTAATCAAACATGCTAACGAATTCTCTGATCGGTACGCCCAAACTGCGTAAACCTTGAAAAAAAAAATACGTCGCCTTAGTTCTACGCACATATATTTAAATAAGGTATCGCCATTTTTTTAACCTACTGAATTATGTAAACTTGCAGTTCTCTCATCACAACAAAAACAATCCCAATATGAAAGGTTGAAGTACCTTTTTTATAATATTTTATAATCAAACTGAATGAAGCTACAATTCCTTTCAAATCAAAACGCATGAAACATCAAGTCACAGACACAGTGTATATCCGCTCAGCAATGTTCCTAATGACTGTTTCAGGTAGTTTCAAGTAAAGCTTTTTCTCTCATGTGAATCATCAGTGGAATTTGTTGCCAGTCATGGCTGTGAAAATGAATCACTTGATGAGCTTTTAAAACAATCAAATCTAGAGTGTACTTCAATGCCATGTACTAAGATTGTGATGCCCTGTGAAAATTATGAGCTTTGTAATGACATTGTCATATGCAATTTGTGTTTTGGTAAGCCTAATGAGTTTATATGCTCTACAACAGTAATGCTCTGTTTTCCTGCGTTGCACCGACAAACTTCTCTGCTTAAACTACATGCCTTGACATTATGATAGATTTTTTTGTATTTTGAGGCAGGCTGTTAACTGATGTATGTTTCAGTAGTGAAGATTCATTTTGTTGAATTTATCTTATGCATGTTTGATTCATTATGACTCCATTCCTATTCTGTAAGACCACGCCAACAAATAACTGCATGTATCAGTTATTAAAAAATGAAATTAAATTACTTTTTTGTGTTATAGTTTATGTATAATGAAAAACAGAAGAATATTAGTGCAAAAGATTTGATTGCATTTCTCCTATTGCTGAGTTTCTTTTCGTGGACTGTAGTAGACAACTGTAATCAAATAAATTTTAAAGGAGGTAATTGTAATACTAAAAGATCAAGAGTTTTCGTTAGTGTGTACAAGTCTTTTGTGATAAAATTATTAGGCAGCCAATGTCGATACTTTTTTTCAACAACGCGTGCCTGCACGACTGACCTGATCTACTGCATGGCTTGTTTATAGCCGTACAACATGGCTAGCTTTTCCACATCATTGTAGTGCCATGTTTATAGAGAGACTTCCTCCTACCACTTCTGAAACTGACCCGAGCAAGAAAATTATCCAAAGCGCTATCGAGAAACATTACGAGATAAATTCAAATGCCTAGTTTCATTGAGGTCACGATCAAGCAATGAAGTTGCATAAACTACACGGGCGTTGCGCAGGAGGAAATGTGCGATTTGGCTGGTTTTTAACTTCTTAATATTTTCCATTCTCATTACTTACCAGTTGTAGCATATCCCATCGTCTTGTAAAAGAAGCACAATGAAGTGTTCTTTTGTGTAGGTGCTAAGAGCATAGTAAGCACTTCTAGCCAACAAAAAATGTTCATTGATCTGCCAGAAAACACTTCACATCTTGGCTTCTTCAGCTTGCTACTTCTTAGACAAATCTGACGTCAGGCTAGGCAGCTTCAGCTATGGACTCGCACAAACTAGCCAGTTTTCTGTACGCAAAGCCCTTGTCTACGGTATAGAGCTTTAGACCGTAGCCGTCTCACCTGGGGTTAAGGTCCGAGCCCTGTTGCATGAGGGAACCGATGGCGAACCAGAACCGATGGGTGATGTCCAGCTCCTTCTCTATTTCCTCAGTGTCCCACTGAGGCGCGGCCGTACCGGAGGTGAAACGAATTAGAGCGAAACGATTTTCCATGGGACTGAACCGTCCTAGGAACCCGTACCACAGGCTGAGAGCTAGGTAGGCTGTGAGCATGTAGAGCCACACGTCCACAGAGAAAGGCAGAAGAAAGGAGAACAGAGGGGGGTTGTCCAGGAGTGGCTTCCGGAATAAGATACTAATGCCGGTTTTCATGAAGGGCATCGTAAAGTCGACCACTTGTGCTCGCATGTATGTGATGGTGAGGTCCACGATGGCCATGTCCGCCTCCTGCACATGATAACAGAGCAAACAAGTGTTGAAATGAAATTTCCGCCTTTGTAAGCTTTCTGAATGGGTGCATTTTGATTTATTCATATGTCGAGTTTAACGTCCCATAACCACCATATGATTATGAGAGACGCCGTAGTGGAAGACTCCGGAAATTTCGAACACCTGGGGTTTTTTAACATGCACCTTAATTTGAGCACACGGGCCTACAACATTTCCGCCTCCATCGGAAATGCAGACGCCGCAGCCGGGGTTCGATCCCGCAACCTGTGGGCCAGCAGCCGAGTACCTTAGCCACTAGACCACCGCGGCGGGGTTCTGATTGGGTAGAGAAGATTGTTAAGAGTGACAGCATTTGTGATAGTGGGTTCAATTTTGTGGAGACACACAAACGCTCGCACATACATAGAGCGTGATACACATCTGCATGTAATTGACGTGCGGTTTCGGCTCGCAAATTATGTCTGTGGTCTTTTCTTCTTTCTCTGTAGGAAACAGGCTTTTTTCAAATACTGGGAAAAGTGCTTTTGTTTCGCCCCTAATCATTTTAAAATCTCCTAGTAATATATGCATTACGTAATTTGGCGCTGTCATTTCAAACTTTCAAATCAAATCAAAAGAAACTTTGTCAAATCAAATCAAAAGAAACCATGGACACCGATGCATACGCCAAAACCGAAATTCCTACAAAAGAAGCTTCTTAGCGCTTTCGCGTTAAATAGACATGCAAGCTTTTTCATACGCGAACTCAAACAGCCAAGGTTTTCAAATAAACAGGTTCAGGTCGAACAGTCAGCCACCTCAGAGGCCTGTTGCACGGAAGTAGCGATGACAGCTTAAGTGTATAGGCCCGTACGAGCCCACAACAAGTGCATCGCCGTCCCATCAAAGATCGAGCTGTCACAAAAAGGGAACGATGCACCACCGCTGGTGGTAATGCAAGTTACTGCAATCGTTCCTCTGACGTCGAATAATTAGGCATTGATTTTTTTTAAACTTATGAAATAATACTGAGCGCTAAAACGCGGATGAAAAAAAATGAAGACCATACGAAATTATTCCTTGATAAGCCCAGCGGTTTCCCTGAGATCTCTTCTTACTCTTAATCCATGAAGACAGACCGTGATAAAGGCAAATAAGCACAAAGCCACTAGCCGAAGGATCATCCCAGTGCGCTTCTGAAGGCCTAAATTGTTCTGATGAATACGTGCGTATTTTGCGCTCTCGCGAACGATACAAGCGAAGCAAGAAAAGAAAAAAAAGCCAATAGATGAGCCTATTCTCTAAACATAGCAATAAGAACCACGCTCTTTCACGTATTTTAGACTGTCGTCACGTGTTTCGAAACAGCGACAGTCGCGACAGATTCCTATTTGTCTTTCCATTTCGCAGGACCATAAATGAGACTTGTCGCGGCAAACAATCTTTCACACGTTACATATATTTGCATTTTACATGTGCGACTGTGTGCGCTCACGTTATAAAGAAAGACCAAGACAAAACGCTTTGAACTCAATGTGGCAGTTTCATCATTGGAAACTTTAACATATGGACCCTGTTTACCATTCTCCCAGATATACTATTCACGTAGTGTGCAAATATGCCTCCACCATTACTGCAGGTATGTTCGAGGGATGTGTAAATGCAGATATGTTCAGTCCACTCAGAGCATGCATATGCGGTTGTTAGTTTTCATCTGCACTATTTGTTGTATATAGACATGCAAAAGTTGGAAACAGCATTGTCGTAAAAAAAGAGAAACTTGATAACTGTTCCAAAAATTATGATAAAAAAGCAAAGAAGGATACCGTAATGAAAAGTTCCTACATCCTGGTCGCTTTCTTTTGATTGCGATATAATGTCTACAAAAATTAAAATGAAGCTATGGTGATGAAATGTACATTCGTTTAGAGTTAGACACAAATTATACGACTTGGTATTAACGAATTAGTTTCAAAATGTCTGAAAGCATTTCGGAGTTGATAAATATTTTGAAGAGCGTGCGGGTACAGTTATATAGAGATGACTGTACACACACACACACACACTCACTCACTCCCTCACACACACACACACACGCACACACACGCACAAACGCTCACACACACGCACACACACACACACTCACACTCACACGCACACGCACACGCACGCACACACGCACGCACACACACACACACACTCACACACACACACACTCACACACACATTCACACAAACTCTCCCACACTCACACACACACACACACACGCGCGCGCACACACACACAAACAGACACACACACAAAGACACACGCACGCACGCAGACACACACGCACACGCACGCACACACACACTCACACACACACACACACACACTCACACACACTCACACACACACGCACACAAACACACACACACTCACACACACTCACACTCACACACACTCTCACACACACACACACTCACCCACACCCACACACACAAACACACACGAACACGCACACACACACACTCCCATACACTCACACACACTCACACACACACGCACACACACACACATACTCACACACACTCACACACACTAACACACACAAACTCACACACACTCACACACACACACAAACACACACGAATACGTACACTCACACACGTGCACACACACTCACGCACACGCACACACACACACACTCACACACTCACAGACACACACACTCACAGACACACACACACACACACGCACACACACACACAAACACACACACACGCACACACATACACACACGCACACACACACACACACACACTTACTCACTCAAACACGCACGCGCGCGCGAGCGTGGGAAGAAATTTTGGCACCAACGCGGAAGCCTTGTTTCACGAGTAAAATAAAAATGTGTTTCCAGTTTTTCGTGAAGGGCATCAACCATACGCTTTACGCTGATGATATTACCATCTGGTGACCCGGAGGTAGCGAAGGAGAAGTCGAGACTGCACTCCAGGAAGCCATCGATCAGACAGAGCTCTTCCTTGCTGGCACAGGGCTGAGGTGCTCCTCGAGTAAATCGGAGCTGCTTCTATACAGGCCCAATAGAAAAGGAGCCAAGCCAAAAAAGTGGAAGCCTTTATCACAGGTAGACATTGTACTTCACACCGAAAGTGGCGTCCCCATTCTGAGAGTGGACGCTATTAGTGTGCTGGGCATGATTATAGAGTCGCACGGGTACAACAGACAAACCTTCGCTAAGATTTCAACCAAGACCGAGAACATGATCAGGTTGATTAATAGGGTTTCGAACAGAAAGGGGGGACTCAGAGAAGACAATCTACTGAGGCTCTTTTCATGCATTCCTCATGAGCCACATAACATACGTTGCGGCCATGCACTCTTGGGATGGATTCAAAAAGAAGAAGCTGGAAACTCTGATCAGAAAAAGCGTAAAGAGGGTGTTGGGCATCCCCGTGCGCACAGGCACTTAACGGCTTATGCAGCTAGGACTTCATAACACCCTAGATGAGATCAATAAAGCCGAAGAGACTGCACAACTAAAGCGTCTGTCGTCTACGCCGGCTGGTAGAAAGATTCTGTCCGTCCTAGACCTCAGTCCGGCGCTCGTAGAGGATCACTGTCTTCAACTATTAGATGAACAGCGTACTGCTATCTAGGTCTCTCCGTTTCCGCGAAACGTTCATCCTCAGCACAACGTAGGAAGGCGCCGGGCTAGGGCCATCACACTTCTGAAGAACATCAGGAACGATCCTCATTCAGATTGTTTGGTCGATGCCGCTGAGTACGGTCGCTCAGCTAGGTTTTTTGTTATTTCCGTTCATCATATGGGCTCTATTATCAATGCTGTGTCAGTGAGGAACTCTACTCCCTCAAGTGCCGAACAGTTGGCTGTAGCTCTTGCCCTTTTGGATGACAGTAGATGGCAAATCTTCACCGACTCACGGTCAGCGGTCAAGGCTCTCGCCTCTGGTTCCGTCTGTACTGAAGTATTTAAACTACTTCAAATTAGGACACTTTCTCCCCATAGCATTACCTGATTTCCTGCACATCTCGAACTCCTACTGGACTCTCAATTAAACCTGAGTGACACTACTCACTCCCGGGCGCGCGCACTAACCCTCCGCGCTGGGGAGGACGTAGGTCCGCAGGTTGGCAGTGAGATGTTCAGGGACACTTTACTTACATTAGGTGAAGTGGCCAAACACTACCAGTTGAGTAGGCGGTCGCTTGCTCCACCACACAAGTTGTCTAGACCTCAAGACATCACGTTTAGAATGCTCCAGACCAGGTTCTATTCAAACGTATTTTTCCTCAGCATAGTCTCCTCAGAGGCTTTTGACTCTACCTGTCCTGATTGTGGTGCGGTTAGTGACTTAGCAAATATGCTCTGGCAGTGCCTCTCGTTACGGGGCCCAAGTCGGCTCACAGAAGAAGATTGGGACTCTTTCTTACGAAGTTCAGAGTTGCTACCACAACTACGGGCTGTCCAGAGAGCCCAGGACGCGGCGGTGAGGCTAGGCCTCCCCGTTCCTACGTGGTAGCGGCCCGTGACGTTGCTCTAAAGGAGCAGCGTTTCTCAGGATCCAATAAAGTTCTTTGTGTGTCTGTCTGTTCTAGTTCTTCGCCGTAAGTACAGCTGAACAAATTACGCTGGCAGCGCGCACACATTAAAGTAGATTGTCATCGTATTTTTTCAGAGTGCGTGGAATGGTCTCTATCGCGAGCGGTCTGAGATGAATCCTTCGCGGCAGTCCTTTTTTTCTTGCAAAGACGCGTACCACCAAGCAGTCGATTGCCGTGTTGCCGGGCGTATTGTGCGAGTTATGATTACGTATACACTGGTGATACTCGTGACACTGAAAGGGGTCTCAAGCAGCCCAACAATGTCGTAGAGAAAAAAATTTACGGAGCCCTCCACTATGGCATCTGTCATACTGATATGGTGGTTTTTGGACGTTAAACCCCACATATCATCATCATGTCGTAAAGAAGAAACGAAACGTGAAATCCAGCACTTAGACTGAGGATGCGTCGAAGGGCGGAGTGACACGCGATAAAATGGGCAAAGGCATCTGTTCTTGCAAGAGAAAAAGGGCTGTCGTGGCGACTGAACCTTGATTCACTCGTGATACAAAACCACTCCGCGCACTCTCAATAGAAGCAATGGCAAACTGCCATTAGTTTATGTGAGCTGCCTGCGTGAGGAGTTAAGGCGTAAAGATAAGGCCAAATGCTAAAACCATATCTTTATTTTACTCGCGAGCGAGGCTCTCTTGTCGGAGGCGGGACGTATTTACGTGTCAATGTGTGTTCTAAATTTTCAGTTCAGTCAGCGCAATGGTCCGTGATTTTTATGCTGTCATCATGTGAACTGTTATACTTAAAAAGTAAACTCATCCGTTGAATCAATCTGAATATTTAAACTAATGTACTTTAAAAAACAATAGTTACAGCTATGATTCTACTGTCTATATAAGTAAAAACAATTATTCATGGCTGTGAAATAAATCTTATTTGTGTAGTGTTGCCAACGTTACTGAAGAACCTTTTTAAATTTATCAAAAGCGGGTATAGGTAGAAAATGGGTTTTTTTCTTAAGTGGAGCCGTCACTTTAGGGTCTCGCATGCGGGTCATATTGATCGTTTACTATGTATTAGGGCTGTTCTTTCTGAAATTAGGAAGATGAATATATTGTAAAATCTAGGTAAACTATAGCTGTGTTAAAACACAGCTATAACTAACCAACAGTTTTTTCAGCGCAATGCACTCTAATGTGGGGCTGCTGTACGCGGCTGTCTTTGAAGTGGTGTGCAAAAGTGGTCACTAAGTCTATAAAAAAATTATGGCTTATCTACGAACTGAATGATGATCAGTGGGCGAAGCACTGTAATCTTTCTGTGTGACCGTAAATCAACCGTGACATCAACCACTCGAGCTTGTAAATGAGTGACTGAGCGGTGACTTAGATACAATGTTTATCGGTCTTAACTGGTATGTTGTGTGAAATTATGAATTATGTTTTGCCTTCATCATTACTGTTTTGTGGTATCAAACCTGACCTGCAGTCTGCAAAGGCGAGGCCTGTGCACGTTTTCCTGGTTGTTGGTGGTCTAGGATCGGTCCTCGTTCAGTGCAACCCAGGTGGAGCTGAGCGTGTCGTGGCTTACGCTAGCCGAAAGCTATGCGACAGGGAACGTCATTACCGTTCAAAAAAGTGTCTGTCTGGCTGTGGTCTAGCGTGCTCGAGAAGTTCCGGCACAACTTGTTCGGCCGCAAGTTCACGGTAGTGACAGACAATGCTGCGGTCGCATGGATGTTTGCCAAGCAACACCTGAAACACAAGTTTGCTCACTGGATCATCCGGCTACAAGACTACACTTACGACGTGAAACATCGCGCACGAACAATAAACCAGCCTTTGGAGGCACTGTCATGAAACGGGATGTCTCAAACTCTCAACGGTATGAATCGCATTCGGCAGCAATAAAAAACTTGTTGAAGACACGCACAGTTGTTCAGACTTTGTCTTTCGTGGAAGCAATTGTATAGACGCCATTGGAATGCTAGCCAAGACGAACGCCACCTCTTAGTCATTCCATCGACTATGCGTTTTAAAATCCTGCTTGTCATCCACGATGCCCCGGAATGTGAACACTTAGGTCATCGATACTCTTCGGAAGGTCCAAGAACATTTCTGGTGGCCGAAGATTGAGAGAATCGTGTGATCGCACGGCACAAGCTGTGAGGTGTGCCAAGAGCATTAGCGTCGCTCCGGACGCCAAAATAGACTACTTACTTATTCGGCCCCCTGACACTATTTTCGACACCATCACAATTCAACACGTCTGTTTATTACCGAATACAGCGGCAGAGAACCGGTGCAATGAAATAGCAATTGATCACTTGTCAAAGATCGTGGAGGTTGCTGCAGTGTCCTCTCTCGCAACTGGTTTTGTGTTCAGATTTCCGCAGGACCGCCTCAACTGAAAACACGGCTTATCTAGAAAGATCATCTCGGACAGAGCGACTACTTACCATGGTCATGAACTCGAACGCACCTCCAAAACGCTGGTGTCGAGCAACATTTCACTTCATCGTACCATCCACAGGCGAATGATTGACGGAGAGATACAGCCAGACTTGAAAGGCCTGACTTATGCTTCTTGTAAGAACAAGAAACCGAATGAAGCTGACTGGGACAACCACCTACAAGTAACCGCATATGCGATTAACACAGAATTTTGTGTATCGATTGGAACTTCACCTTAAGAAGTTCGCTACGGGCAGATTCGAAGATTGTCTGCCGTACACAATCTGAGCACCACTTTGAACGTCGGACGTACGTACCACTGCAAGACAAACCACCTGAAACATCATACGGGCTAAGGCACTCTACAGAACGGAGCACGCGCAGAAGGCTTAGAAACGGTACTATGACCACCGTCACTGACGAGCACCACAATTCATTGTAGTAGACGAGGTGTGGGTCCAACGATGCAAACAGTAACCTAGAAAACAGCTTCACCCGAAGTAAGAAAGACATTCCGTCATCACTGAAAGCCTGGGTGAAAACACGTGGCGTGTAGGATATCCGGAAAGTCAACTCAATGTGGAGAAACGCAAGAAAAACAACTTTTCTGTGCACGTGTCTCGTTTTAGGAAAACATAGTTTCAGCAGAACTACTAAGCCGCGTTCCTGTGTCGTTTTTTATAATACGCACAGAAGTAGTGCGGCCGAGTGTGATGACCGAAGGCGAAGAGGAGAACTGAGCATCTGGGCTCAGGCGTCTGATTTCTCTTAATATATATATATATATCGAGACATTCTGTACCATGTGAACTAAAGCAACACAAGCCATGAATATTGTGGCCAGTGACGGTGGTGTGCGTTCGTTACTTAGCTGCTTAAGATATAAGAAAGCGCACGGCGCCACACTCGAGCAGAGTAGCCTCTCCGGGCCATCTCCTTTGTGAGCCTTAGGAATAGAACGGCGTTAACTATGTGGGTACTGCCGCGACGGCTGGCGCCCCGGGGACCGCCTTGTTTTGCTGGCGTCGGGCGGGGAGCTCTACGCACGTTCTTCGTCAAGGGTCTATGGGCACCTAAATACCACGAAAGCTTCTGTTGTCACTTTCATCTTACTACGCGCCAGACCTGAAGGGGCAAAGGCAGAAAGAACTTTACAACATAAGAAGAGCATACGCACCATTGATCGCACACTGTAAGCACGAAGATTGCTTATGGTGTGAAGCTGTAGAAATTAGGCTGCACGAGGCAGTAGAGGTTCATTATTAAGCCAGTGTACAAGCTACCTTCTATGCTTGTTCGTTCACGCCAAACAGCGTTCTCTGTGTATGCTAGAAAAAAAAACGATATGACCGAAAATAAAAATCAATACTCTCCACCCGCGTAGAGGTCTGCTCTCTTTGTATACTCGGGGCCCTTTCTTCAAGTAGAAAAACAGACTCTTGAGGGGAAGAGATAGGAACGAAATTCTTATCACAAAAGTTCCGCAGAGCTATTGAAACGCCTTTATTAAAAGCAATTTTGCTGGTGGGTTTCACAGTTGTTTACGCAGTGTGCGTCTCGATGCACCGAATTACCCACACCTTGCCTGCTTTGAGCTGGAAGTGCGTTCGTTCTTTTCGATCACCGAACGCTGGGATGTTTCTATGACACACTATTTACGGTTAGGAAACAGCCGTTCACAATCGCAACGTTCATTCAATTTGTGTTTGCGCGAACCTACGCGGCTCAATCAATACTCATAGCAGCAAACAAAAACTATATTTCTGTACTTGTGCTAGTTTGCTTTTATATTACTGGTACACTAATGGCCAATGCCGAGATATTGAAAGAAACGCAACAAATGAACTTGTCTTCAAATTACTGCCCTTGTTTCATTCATTTTTCTGCTGAATTTACTTTTGCGCATTGTTATATTTGAAGATCTTCCTTTCATCGAAGCTGTTTTTATTAAGGGCAGTAATTTCTAATTGATACAGTAATTGTTCGTTCTAGCCTAGACAATTCCTTTTGTATGCGTATCGTGTAACAGTAAATAAATGGGCAGTAATAAATAAAGTAGTTTACTGCTCTTTATTCTGATGCCACAGCGAACAGTCACAACTAATTTCAGTTGATATGAGTGCGACGTCATGGGCTTTAAAGTGTATAGTCGTACTTCGATTATAAAAACCTTTACCAGGCCAGAAGTAACTAATATATCTTTTATTTCACTGTTATGATTTTCTAGATGTGCTACAATTTCTCAAAAAATACTGATGACCATGCTGACAATGGTAATGGTCACAGCAGCGGCTGTGACTGTGGTGATGGTAGTAGGCTTAAGTAGGTAATACGTAAGGTAACACTAAGCTCATACGAAAACTTCAAGCTGGCGTTGACACCTATTTTACTCTTAATCAGGTCCTGGTTCAATTCTGCTTATATCCAGGACACCAAATCAAAAATGTCCGGTTTCCTCGGTTTATCCAGCACTTTTATCCGCATCTGATAAAGAAGAACAACAGGAAGCAAAGAAGGAAGAAAGGAAGGAAGGAAGGAAGGAAGGAAGGAAGGAAGGAAGAAAGGAAGGAAGGAAGGAAGGAAGGAAGGAAGGAAGGAAGGAAGGAAGGAAGGAAGGAAGGAAGGAAGGAAGGAAGAAAGGAAGGAAGGAAGGAAGGAAAGAAAGAAGGATGGAAGGAAGGAAGGAAGGAAGGAAGGAAGGAAGGAAGGAAGGAAGGAAGGAAGGAAGGAAGGAAGGAAGGAAGGAAGGAAAATAAATTTATTTTGTCTTGAGAAACACGACTGGGACCCGATTAGGAGTCTACACTTCTCTATATTGCGTTACTTTTGAAGCCTGTCCCCTCGACACAAATGCTGTGTTTTTGTTTTTGCATAAATATAGCCTGTTATTCAAACAGGCACCCTATAGGTCACGGTTATCACATAAAGTTTTTCAAATGCCCAGCGATATTAGCAACAATACTGCCTGCAATCCTGAGAATATCAATTTTCATATCTTCCGATTTTTCGCTGGGAAGCACTCTTCGATCTACACTACAGTATATCTTTCAACTTGTTTTGTTAGCATTTTTCAGGTATCATGTCGCATGTATTTCATTGTGATGTACACTTTCCATTTGTTTTGTTTTTCAACCCCACAAAATTACAGTGGCTACGGGCAGGTTTTCATAAAACCAATCAGTGTGCTAAACATACCTCAGTTAACGCAGTGAAAAAACAAAAAAATAATTATCAGAAATGAAAAATAGGCGATAAGCAATTCTTGAATGTCAAAGCACTGGGGCGGTAACGGTCACTAAGGTGGCAAGCGTTCGTGTAGACCAGTCATTCGCAACAAGCGGAGCAGGGCTTTTACGTCGTTATTGCAACGCAGGAGCGCTTGGGGTCTCGGATAGAGCCTGTCGCTTCAAGCGAATCATGCTACACCACCGAACACATGTCTCGAGATTCTTCAATAGGCAGCGACCACACAATTTTCCCACTGCCCCAATACTCCAACCAGTCGTGCGAGACCATAGGCAGCATTCCTAGCCATTGCTATTTGGATTGAACGTAGAAGCATTCATGATTGCGACATTTACGCGCCACATATTACTATTCATTAAAACAATGTGTTATCATATTTGGTAGCACCATGATAAGGCATCAGTGCAAGCCAATGATTAATGTCATGGTAATATTAGTTAGACACAGTGACCGGAACAAAAAAGTGATGCTAGAGGCTTCTCCAATAAACATATTACAGCTTGAAATGCATCTATAATCTGCCCTCTTGTTCGACAAGGAGATACAGTTGCTCAAAAAAAAAATAAACTGATTGTGGCACCCCTTTGTGTTTTCCCTTTTTCTTAGTAATCAATTTTTCTTGTGTATAAATTTACCTGATCACGTTTAACGTCTATGAATGAGTCTTTCAAGACTTGTGTGAGAGTGAGCGTGGTCTGTGTTGCATCTTTGTCATTTTCGTTGTATTTCACGCAACGCTCTTCAAGATGAAAAAATTCTGTGGGCCAACGAAGTCACGAATAAACTTTGTGAGATTAAAGCGAAAATTGGGGGAGCACGTTGAAGTGCATTGCCCACATTTTATGAGGCAAGAGTGTAACCGGAACATTCACTTTAAGTACTTGTGCAGATAAGAGAGAGAGAGAGAGAATCCACAAGACGTATGTCAACTCCTCTTATCCCCCCTTTGTTTTAGAGTCGAAGCACCTTAGGATCGAGCCTTGTCCCTCTAATGTCCGTTGTCCTGGCTTGCACATGCTGGGGGCGCCGGCCCTGAGTGCACCTGTCTTTGGTAGAAGAGGAGAACGTTTATCGTGGGTGCGCTCATGGCACTCTGTTTCTTTCGGTGGGGCGTTAACAAAGCTCGTTTCTGGCGTCACTGCTTTGCATTGTTTGCAACAAAATTGAAACAATTGAACATTTCTTTTTATTCTGTAGTCATTACTTTTATCAGAGAAAAAGAATTTGTAGCAGTACTTTGATCACTTGGCACCACATTGTTTCGTTACTGACACAGGGATATATGCTCCGCTGTGTTTGACTACATCAATGCAACTAAAAGATTACCGTGCTAGTGAACCCTAACCTTTTCAGATGTTTAGTTCATAATTTTTAGTGATGTCTGTCAAGAACAAGAGATAGTTTGACCACTTGCTCAGCAAACATTTCTGTTTATTGGCAGTATTATTTCTAAACTAATTTTTTCAGATTGGCAATCACTTCGTTTTAGTTTCATCTATTATTTTGACGTCCGGTTCTTGGCTCGTCCCTTCTGTGGGTGAGCGCCATCTATTTGAAGTAATTAGCATCAGCATCAGCATCAGCGGCAACCCAAGAGCTATGAAGCGCGCTTGCTGCCGGCTCTCTCTCTCTTATAGTCATGGAGTGCACTTCATTATGAATGAAGACATGACGGCTTGCAGCGCGGCTTTGCAGCAACGCATTCCAGAGTATCGGGATCACAGAGCGGCTGCAGCACGGTAGCACAGACAAGTGCATTCAGACTTGTGGACTCGCGAAGCTGCAGCGAAAGGCAGCGTTGGCAAGCCAAATCGGAGCTGAGGGCTCGCGAAACTGCAGCAGCCCGGGAATATCAGGTTCTCAAATTGCAGGTCAGATTACATACCAGAACCTTGAGGTTTACATTTTACTGAGTATAGGGCAGTTATAATGAAAGGAAAACTCCGCCCACATCTGAATACCATATTCGTATTCTGATTGATAAAACCTTTGTAATACTGTACACAGGTGTTGTTACGTCTTTCCATCATCAAGTGGGTGATGTGCGAAGGTTATAAACCCCCGGAGCTTCGCCCTCTCGCCATCATTCACTTCGTGGATATGCTGTGATTTTTGTTTTGGCAATCCAACTTTCTATGCAATACAATTTGGCCTCGAGGGCATAGTAAATGAATAAATAAACAATTAAAGACAATACTCACTCTGTCAATGATTTCACGTATCATGCCATTCCACTCTCCCGAGGCGTTGCTGCCGTAAGCGTTGTCTTTTACGAGGTGCATTTCGTACTGGAAGCCGATCTTTCGTGCCAGTGCATCCATGAGGTCCACTGCGTAACCCTCGAAGCGATCGTTGCCGGTGCGCAGATGGGCATCCTTTTTGAGCATGGTGTACGGTGGGTTCTGCGTTAAGAGACGTAAAAGTCCCTCTGACACTAGCCAATAGCATCTCGGATCGAAAAACTCCCCTGGGCAGTTCGACGCAGGGTCACAATGTCTGAGACAGTGTATTTACATCAAAGTAAAAAAAAATTGTTACCTTTCGGGAGACAGAGCAAGCAAAGACCAGCAGAAGAAGAAGAAAGTCTGGACGCAACAAGTACCTACTAACTTTTAAAATGATTATGTACCAAATAGCTAAACATTTGTCTTGTTCTAAAATGTCATCAGCCTTTTGTACGATATACGTTAGAGGCAAGTTCATACGGGTTTTTCAGAAAGAAAGCTTCCCAAGTAACAAAATAACTTTGACCTTGTGTTCCCAAGTGTTAGATTCTCTTCTGACACTAACGCCTTTTCCGGGGAGCTCTTTCGACAATGTCAAGTTAAAAATGAAGCCAGGAGACAGCAGAGCTAAAGTGAAAATGTAGACAACTTGCATCATGGTTCACCCCTTCCCGCGAAACTGTAGCACAGTGCATAGCGAAAAAGCCATCCGCGAGACCCAAGTCCAACCTTAAAAAGATCACCTAATGCAAACGAAGGCTCTTTTTTGCCGAGGCTGTGAATGATGGCAGTCGAGATGAAATGCCGCTGTCTAGGCTGCTGACGCGGTGGGTAACGTCGGTAATGCAGCCTTTGATTAATTGATTCATTGATTGATTGATTGATTGATTGATTGATCGATCGATATGTGGAGTTTAACGTTCCAAAACCACCATATGATTATGAGAGAGGCCGTAGTGTAGGGCTCCGGAAATTTCGACCACCTGGGGTTCTTTAACATGCACCGAAATCTGAGCACATGGGCCTACAACATTTCCACCTCCCTCAGAAATGCAGCCGCCGCAGCCGGGATCTCATCCCGCGACCTTAGCCGCTACACCACCGCGGCGGGGCATGCAGCCTCTGTTTACATAAGTGTGCACATGTGGCGTATTGACAAATTAAATCACTATGACCTTATTAAATCAATGTTTCTCAAACGGGAGTCTGCACACGCAACGGGGTTCACAGACTCCTGTTTGAAATTAGCAGTACAACAATTTCTTCGGAGTCACACCAAGTCTTGCGACAGCAGCCTTTTCCCACTTTTGTTAAGCTTCACCGCAAGACTTTCCTATTGCAGCGAGGCTGACCCATGTTTCTTCATATTCAAAGGGTGGTTGTAAAGCTTTGGTTGCAGTTTTTTACGGCATATGCATGCAAACATGTATTGCTTGTACGTGAGGAAACACGGCTAGAAATAGGGTGAATAGGCCTGCAGATCGCACCACTTAGTGACAAGTTGTTGAGATCGTATGACTGTGGCACTCCTGACCATTCCTTGCGGGATATAAATAGAAGGCTCCTATTTGACGCTGCGTGTTATGCAAACTTATGACATGCCCCACCAATTTTTAACATAAAAATATTTTATGCAAGGGCCCACCAGGCTCCTTTGACGTGTTTCCGCCACGGATATGATGCTCTAAAAGGTTAACTAAAATTACAAAGAAAAAAAAAACGTTCCGTGGCCCGACGTCGAATGTATACTACTTGTAGCACTCAGCAACTTCAGCATTTTTTCATCATCAGTAGCAAAATGGCGCGAAAGGCGCGCGTTCGGCACTCTAAACGCTCATTCAGACAAAGTACTCTGACCGTCGAAAGCGCTCATAATCCGATTCGGTGCGGCCACTTTTGTCGACAAGGCCCCTTGCGCACCGATCACCATGAAACCGACATTTTGCGGCGTCTGCCGCTCGATCGGCTCGCCGCAAACCAATATAAGTGCTATAGTCGTGGAACATGAAAAAATGGCTGTCAAGTCTGACTCTGCTGACAGCCGCAGCCAGTGTGCCCTTCACTTCAAGCTACGCAACATTTCCGGCACCACTATAGGATATATATTTGGCTGCAGCCACCGTGTTGTCAATGCTTTGCAAAGAAATTCATTGACTGTAGCATGTATTACATCCTACACTGCGTGTTGAGAAACGCGTGTGCAGCGCCTATTGAAGGAAAAGAAGTTTTGAACGCCGGTCACATTGTCTGCTGCGATGTGAGAGAATGCATGTACAGCTTTGTGAAGGATGCTCGTGCCACGTCCGGGGAAAATTGAGCAGCCGTGCTCGTGAAAAGCAAGAAATCCCTCATTTGACTGCATGACGTCTTCAAAGCAGCATCCAACATATTTTGTGATTTTTCTAGCTTAGCAAGCAAATAACGAAGAGTAAATCATTGCTACTACGACTCCCAGTACCTGTCCGACTTCGGTAGTTCACTACTAAATTCTGAATAACCGTAGTAGAAATTGCCAGCGACAGAATATAAAGCACCAGCTAACCACCAAACTGAGGCCTACTGAACGATGGCATGGACTGGCTGCGTGGGCATCCCCTAAACGACAGTTACGACGGATGCCGCATCGTGACGCCACTATCTGTGAAAGTTGCGGCAATGCCGGTTGTGGATACAGCTACCCCAAGCAGAGTGCTTGCTAAAAGACAACTTGTGGAATACATTGGTAACGAACTCTATTGGCTGGTAAATATACGAGTTTCTCTGCCTATCAACCGGGAAGAGCAGACACAACGAGTCAAATCAACCGGGGAAAGCAGGCACAAACCCAAGAGCTGGTGGGCTGAGGAACTTAAGGGAGCCATAGTAAGAAGTCAGGAAGCCTCCAGGGAACACAGCTATGCTAAACAGAGGGGTAAACCGGAAGATGATGTCAAAAAGAAATGGGACAACTTTTTGAGATGCAGAAGGGAAGCGTCTGATTTGATCACTGAAAATATTAAAAAAAAGGGGGCCCCTTAGATGGTGGAAGTGAACAAAAAGTGTAGAAAGGCCGCTGCAAAGTTTTTGAAGAATCTCAATTTTCTGAGTAATAAGACAAGCATCAGAAAAAGATATATAACTACAGTTGAAGAGGTAAGACTAGAAGGGGCTGAGGTTATAGAGTATAGAAAAACAATGATGACAGAAAATTGTAAACACCAAGAAAGTGCTGCATGCACCATACCAGATGAGGATGGACCAATTAGCTCAGTGGCTCCACCGGGACAACGATAGCGGGAAATGGCAGAAAAAAGAGTTTCTAATAGCACATCAACAGGCCTTGACGGCATCCCAATCATGCTAATAATGAAACTAGGACCAAACGCAAAGTAAACATTAAGAGAGGCAGTGAGCAAAGTAATAATGTATGGTGAAGCTCCCAATGGGTGGAAACTAAGCAGGATGAGCATGATCTATAAAGGAAAGTGTGACAAAGAAGATATAAACAACTACCGTCGTATTACAGTGACATCAGTAGTTTACAGGCTGGTGATGCAGATAGTAAAGGAAAGAATACAGACATAGATGGAGAATGAGGGGGTGCTGGAAGAACTACAAATTGGGTTCCGTAAACGAAGGAGATTGAAGGACAAACTGTTTTTATTGATGCAGTGTGTTGAAATAGCGGAAAAAGAACACAGGCCCCTGTGGCTGGCATTTGTAGATATTATTGGGGCTTACGATAGTGTGATTTAAAAAGAGTTGTGGCGAATACTGGACACACTAGATGAGAAATATGGAATAACTAATCTACTGAAGGATATCAATAAATGTAACAAGGTAGTTATCAAATGGGAAACGGGTATCTGAACCTATAGAGATACAACGCGGGCTTCGACAGGGATGTCTCTTGTGACCTTTCTTGTTTATGCTGTATCTCGAGGGACCAGAAGCTAAACTAGAGGGGAGTCGACTCAAGTTCCGCCTCTCATTTGCCAAGCAAGGAAAACGCATTGAACAGTCATTACCAGCGTTGATGTATGGAGAGGATATCGTAATAATCGCTGACAATAAGGAAGATCTGCAGAACTTGATAGACATCTGTGGTAATGAGGGAGATAGGTCAAATTTGAAGTTCAGCAGTGAAACATCGGCAATCATCATTTTAATGATAACAAAGACAGTGAGCATAAAATACAGAAAGTCACGCTAGAAATCGTGAATAAATACAAATACTTGGGCGTATGGTTAAATAACGGGGCTGAGTATCTAAGGGAGCAAGAAAGATACGCAATGATTAAGGGCACCAGAAATGCAGCTGTAATAAAAAATAGGGCACTGTGGAACTACAATAGGTATGACGTTGTGAGATGGATTTGGAAAGGTGTCATGGTCCCGGGTTTTAAGTTTGGCATTGTGGTCTTGAGCATGAAATGAGAAGTTCAATCAAGATTGAAAATTGAACAAGGCATAGGTAGATTTGGTTTGGGAGCACACGGGAATACCCCAAATCAGGGGATACAGGGAGACATAGGATGGACATCGTTTGATTGCAGGGAAGCTAGCAGCAAGATAGAACTTGAGGAGCGATTGAGAAAAATGGGAGAGGAGCGTTGAGCTAAAAATGTTTTTAACTACTTGTTCATGAAGAACGTCGATACTAAATAGAGGAAACAAACTCACAAACTGTCAAGCAAGTATTTAGACAACAGCAGAATACCAAGCCAAAATGAAACATCGGTCAAGAAGACGGTGAAGGAAACAGAGAGGGGCATGTGGAAGATGGGAATGCTTACTAAATCATCACTGGGGACGTAACAATCTTTTAAGCAGAAAATTGCATAGGAAAAGATCTGCGATAATTTTCGGGGCAGTCCTCTGCTCTACAAAGCTAGAACGGGAGTATTGCGGACCAAGATGTACCGAGCAAAACACGAAGGCACAGACACGGTATGTAGTGCATGTGGAGAGGAGAAGGAAATGGCTGAACATTTGATATTGCTCTATAAAGGGCTCCACCCTATGCCGAAGATAATGGCGCCAAGTTTTTCAGAGCATTGGTGTTTAGGGACAGTGAATGCAAAATAGACTTTAAACGGGTTGAAAAAACTAGGAGGAGGCTAACTGATTGGTGGCTACAATTGAGGGGCGAGTGAAATTCAATCCTTAAACATACAGTGATAGTACCTAACTTAATGGCTAGGTGGCATGAGCCACCGCCCGATCTAAAAGGCCAGCCGTATACATTCGTCCATCCATTCATCGTGCCCAGAATACCAGTCACTGGTTTTCTCATGCAAAACATCAAAAAATAAATGTGTTATTCACTCTCTCCAGACGGAAGACTCGCCTTTCGACGAATTCGCAGTCAAACGTGCAGATACGGGGCTAATTCTCTCTCTCTCTCTCTCTTTCAATCACGGCAACTGGTGCCTTTTCACTTTCTCCTGTCCACAAGAGGTCCCCGTAGTGTACATGGCTGATGATGACTGCCTTATATTATTTTCGGTCGTCTTCGTGTCAGAGAAACAGCATTGTGAACAAACCACTTGTGAACAAAGAATCAGGGTAGTCATCTGGCTCTAAACAGCGCAGATTGTGGATTCTCTCCCAACTTTCGCGCTTGCTGTATTTTGAGCAGGCATGAGGATGATCGGGATGACACGCTTGATAGAAGAAGCTTTCGCTATCCACAAAAAAAGGTTCACCATGCATCATAATGCCGCTATTATCTCTCAAAAGAAGAGAGATCATGCATTTAGAAAGCACTCTTTAGTTTCCCGAGTTTCAATACGACAATAAAAATGCTCTAATCGTCTTCGCTTAGACTATGGGGCTTTGCGCATGCGGTGAAGGCTGCTTTCTTGCCTAGTTTTATCACCCTCGTGCAGTAAAAATTTTAAGTGCGCATGCACTTTATGAGCGACCCTAAATCCGCCGTACGCGGTGGGCCTCCTCCTCTCCCCTAGCAACGGCGCGAGGAGCGGAGAGGAGCGTCTGTAGCAACGGTGCAGCGACGTCACACACCACGTGATTGCGCGCGCTCCGCCCTCCGCTCCGTGGCTGCGCAGCCACGACTCTCTCGAGATAGGCAAGTCGTCATAGGTATGGATCCATCGCAGGCATCAACCTCGACTGCGATATCCCCAACAACGAGTAAAACGCAATCGAATGGGAGCATTGTACGCGTCGTTGAAGATGTCGCGCCTGTTGAAGACAAGGCAGCGCGGCGAAGGGCCCGTGACGCCGAGCGCAAGCGGGCGAAGCGGACCGCGGACATAAACATTATTGTAGTGTGAATTTACTCTCACATATACGCGTAAACTCACCAAGATTTCCCGAGAGGGTCTAATGGTTCCTGAGAATCGCATTGTGATCACACGGGGGATTTTACGTTAACTCACTGGCGAATGCCAACGGATTTTAACTTTACTCCCCCTCATAGCATCACCCTGTGCTTTCGCACTTAATCATGTTCACCCCCGGGGAAATGCTTGGGAGTTTTTTATTTTAAATATTTTACTTATGTATACTACGATCTTTCGTGATTTTGGCAGTGTTGTACATAAACAGGTGAACTCAACAGAAAAATAGCAACAGGAAACGAAGATATGAATATCTTTATACACACGCTTTCGAGAAAGAAGACAAAGGCAAGCGATGTTATTCTAACAAATTTCAAATCGAGCAGAGAATCCGTTTAGCACAAATAAAAAAAGCACATGAGACATCTCCGCTTAACAAGGAAACTGATTACTATTGAAGGTGTGGCTCAAATTGTGATAGTGACCCTTGTGTAACAGTTCTATCAGGCAGTTTGTTTCAATCGACTATTGTTCTTGGAAAGAAAGAGTAATTCTAACATTTGACACGTGTAGTGACGGCTAGTGAGTGTATGTGCCTGGTAAAGTTATAGTTGTTAGTTCAGCGCTGATGTGGTCACTGGTTCCTTTCTTTTTCCTCATTTTTTTTTTTGCTTTGCAGTTCACTTTTAAATGTCTTATCATACAGCACACCACAGAGTGCATTTCTCTTCAATTGTATACGTAAGGGGAATGCCAATGTAACATCAAACCTTAAGTTAGCCTTTAGGCATCAGTAGAGTTGACGTGTGAGGTAGCTCACACTATGCAAAAAAATGCTTCTATATTGTTGCAAGGTTTTAGCTTGGTGATGATATAAGTTGTTTCTATATTGATTTTCCTGGCTTAGAGGTGTTCGCGTTAACCAACAGCCAGTCACAAACACGACATGGATGTTCAAACTCCAGAGAGAGACACTCGCGCTCATACCAAGTGTTCACTCCTCTCATAGATCACTGGGAACGTCGCCTTTAGCGTCGGCTGTTCAACACTTCGGGTCTTCTCGCAACCGCTGTTGTGTTTCCCGTTCTCTTGTATCATCTCGTTGTACGTACTCGAGGTCTCACACTCGCCACCATCGCTTCACAGCAATTTGTTGGGCTAACTGCTGCCTTTTTTTTTTCCTTTTTAGAAGACTAGCGGTGAGTAGTGCGACTTATCCTATTCATTGGCTCATATTCGTTTATGATTATAAGAGTGTTCTTAATCGAATCATAAGAAATATTTTGCTAACAGGATCGCTCTTAGAAAACCATTACGTTCCCACACACACGTCCGTCCACCTCACAGTGCTTCGCTCAAAGCCAAGAAATCCAGCATATAAAGCTCCTGATTGAGTGTTTTGTATAAAATATACTCCTATACTGTTATTGCGATCTGTTCGAGATTTTTCTTCGCGTTAATAACGCTTTCCTGCCATGCAAACGCGAAAAGTAACCTTCGCTGTCGGCATCAACATGAATGCTGCCGAAAGTCACGCGCTTGGAGATAACGTCATGAGGACGACAGGGTGACTTCACTGCTGGCCAGGATACTCGACGGCAATATCACGTGATCTTGATTGACATAACATGCTCACGAGACCGCGCAACGAAAGTATACACGGAGTGCTGACAAAAAAGACGACACTAGTGTCCGATGGGCGTCGTTTCTCGTTTTGTTGAGCCCATGTGAGGTATGACAGAACCTTCAGAAAACGCGAATAGAGGACAGATGGCATGTACTAATGTAATACACAAAAAACGTCCCTTTCAAAAATAACATGGTTGTGTTAAATTGCTATGTATTGTTTCATTTTCTTTTTTCTCTTCCCAGACGAGGCTTGCGAGACCTACAAGTTGCTCCCAGTGTTGTTTGTGTGTGGGGATTAGTATAATGCGATTTTTGTTTCTGCTCGAGAGTTGTTCGTGCATATTTTTTGTTAAAATTGTGCCTATGTTTTCTTTTATCTTTTTTAGTGCTATATGACTGTGTAACAATGATCTCAAGTGTAGTAATAGATTTTTATGTACACTTTTGTATTTGTAAATGCTGCTGCTGTATGGGTGGCATGGCCCAGTCAGGCAGTGTTTGCCTTTGTGCCTTTGTGCCGGTGTGGCAGAATGCCGTGTGCTTGAGTCCCATGATTTTTTGTGAATAATTTTCATTTCGCTTGTCAAGCGCGGTCTCCTGTAGGTGGGCGATGGAGGTAGAGCTCTACGGAAGACTAGCGGACACTGGAACGACCATGGGTGCTGCTTCCAGGAAGCGCTACAGCTCCGAGAGTGTCACTGACAGTGATGACACCGAACCCTACAACGTCAGCAGTGATGAATCAGGAGACGACAACTTCGAGCTCGTCAGAAACCACAAGTGAAAGAGACGATTTCTGAGCACATCACTCAATTCGAGTAAGCCCACCATGCGATTTTCGCGAAATACCGAGGTATTAACCATTCTTTTTATGCCAGTTCTCGCTTGTGTTAACATGAGACGCCTTAACCAACAAGCCATGTCTGTACAACTAGAGGCACTGGTGCCGAATGAAGTAAAGGAAGTAAGAGTGAATAGCCGCAAGAACATCCTAGCAATTGACGTCAATCACGTGACTGCGCTTGACAGATTGCGTGAAGTAACAGAACTTATTTTGGGATGAAAGTCCACTCTTATATACCGCTGGGCAAAGAAGTGAGCGTTGGGGTGATATATGATGTTGCCGAAACCTTTACCCATTCCGACCTACCAGTCTTGATTAGGCCGGCTTCGGAAGATGCCATTATTACAAGTATATGTCGTATCGGGACATCACGGTGCGTAAGAATTACATTTAAGGGCGTATCACTTCCATCACACGTAAAAGTGGGCCACTTCCAACACGTAGTTCGCCCTTTTATACCGAAACCACTTCAGTGCTGGAAGTGCATGAAGTTAGGTCACGTAAGTGGTGTGTGCACGAACTCTACTGTCTGTTCCCGATGCACTGGCCACCAAAACAAGGACAAATGCCAGGCCACAACTCTGAAGTGCTAAAATTGCAAAGGGTCACATGATGCCTCTTCGAAGGACTGTCCTTTTATTCGAAAAGAGCTAACAATACTGAAGAAAAGGTCCAGAGATGACATCTCACACCGAGAAGCAGCTGCATTCATTACGTGGCGACGGTCCCGTCGCCGGCACTGCACCAAAGCCACCGAAACCTCGTCGCCTCGCGAAGCACGTCCAAAACCACCTCCACATTTCCCACTCTGGCCAAGCGCTGTTGGTTCTAAGAACAAAGGCGCTTCTGCTAGCAGAGGAGCTGACGCTTCATCCTTATTACCCAGTCAGAGCTCAGCAGTTTTAAAGGAAAATGATGCCTCTACCAGTAATGCAGGTGACGCTTGGCCCGAACTCCCACAGATACATGCGCCTGATGAGAGGAATCAGACTTCGACAGTGAGGGACACTCATCGGTACCTCATAAGTTTAAGGACGAAGGACAACTCATCGGCATGGTCAGCCCCTGGTCAGCGCTATGCGCGTGCTGCTGAGCAAGATGCAGACACCGACAGCTCAAAGCGTGTTGCAACTGCTCGACACCATGACTCCACTTTTCGCAAGACTTGAGTCTGCTGCTTGAGAACGCAAGCGGCAAGATTTTGGGTACATGGAATCACGCATACAAGTTAATGCAACGAATGTGCTCAATTGATTAAGACACGGATGTGACTCACAGCCTGTGATGTTAAGCACATACCAGCTGTTTTCTCGATGGCATGAGTGACATATTTCTCCTTCTCCCTCTCTCTCTAGCTTTTATTCCCATTACCCTCTCCCCAGTGCAAGGTAGCCTACCAGGCTAAGCCATGGTTAACCTCCCTGTCTTTCCTTAGTTCATATTCTCTCTCTCTCTTGTAATTGTTCTTAATAAACACATAAATAAATAAATAAATAAATAAGGAAACTTACGTATGATCTTAGGGAATGCATCGTCTTAAAACTTGACTGAAAAATGCATCACCTGAGAGCTTGGCTGGAATGGGCTTGACGACAGTTTAATTGTTGACAGTGAGTCAGCTAAGTTTTTCAGCGTCTTTTGGAACTAATTTGTGGATAATATTGTACTTTATTATTGTATATTGTGCTTCGCCACCTGTGTAGCATCCAACAAGGGCTTACAGCGTTGTAAAGAATAAAATAAATAACTAAATATAGAAATAAACTATTATGTAATGAAAATAAATTGATTAATAAATAAATCTTTTTCACGCTTGTCATGCTGTTGAATCCAGCGATTATGGCTCGCAAGTTTTAAACTCAAGATATAAAAGGATTTTTTAGTGAAATCACCTTCTTCATTTTCCTTTGTCTCGTTAAGCTTTTTTTTACGCGCTCTAAATTTTCAAGGTAAGTCATCCTTAAAATGCCGATAAACAGGCTTTATCTTGCATGACCAGTACGCCGAAACAAGCCCTTACGAGAGCTTTGCTCTGAAACATGCCAAAACGAAAACTTGTGTCACTTTTGATAGAACCGCAGACTTGTGATGAACATTAGACCAGTATAGCTTTAAAAAAAAAAGAAACCTCCATTTCACCAACGTCGGGCGTCGTTGCCCAAGGAAGATCAGAAGCAGCTGAGGCTAATGGAGATCAAACTTGTTGGGAAACGAGCAATATATAACACAAGAAAATTCCTGTGACATTTTGGAACTTTCAAGTGAAAGAAAGTTTGTGACCAGATACATGAAAGTAAATGAAACAGGGAGAGCCTTAATGCACTAGCCTCAGTAGAGAGACGGTCATGCGATATTGTCGTACGCTTATTTTTTTTATCGAGCTCTGCTTTGAACTTTTAAAGTTCGCAGTATTGTAAAAAAGTTGAGTGAGGCAACTACCGTACCATGGTTAAAAGGCTTTTTGGACTGACACGTAAAAGCACGACACAAAAAAGAAACTCAAGCGGCAAAACATGCTCTCTTTTTTTTTCAAAGCGCAGTTATTGCAAACTGAGAGTGGTAATACCGTCATTATTGATCATGTCGCAAGCACTTTGGCCTTCTGGGACTCGGAATGAAAGCGTATCTAAAACAAAACTTAAATGGTTCTCCTGAAATGGGGTGTTCACTTTCGCAACTACACCTTCGGGAGCATGAGGTGACTGAACACCGTGAAAATATTCTCGTTCTATTCAGTATTTTGCGCAACACTATTTACCGGAGAATTTCGCTTAGTATGCAGCGAAACATGAAGAAGATAAGGAGACATTCTCCGCCCATATAATCGCGAGTTGATTCAGGCAGTCTGTACTGGCTTGAAGGATAAAGTTACATGCAAAGAACCACAAGCTACATGCAGTGTTTACAATTCTGTGATTCACCCATGTATTAACTGTCAAGGAAGAAACAAAATTTCTGGGGCTGCTTTTTTTTTTTTTTGACGCAACATCAATGAAAAACAGCAAACAGTAAAGCCAATGAAGGTTTGGGGAATGCTAATTGGGCTATTTTAAGTACACTAAAATTGTTATGAAATAAGTGTGAAGGAAGTGAAGTGAAAGAAAAGAAAACGTGCGGCCGGCAGGGAACGAGCAAGCAACCTACGAATAGTAATGGTGACAGTCAAACACAGCGCCGTGGTAGCCTGTCAACCTACATACTCTCATCCAATATTTTGATTTTCAGCAACGCAACTGCTTTAGCGCATAAAAAATTGGCAGCATATCCAAAGAGTGAATGATGGAGAATGCAGCGAAGCATTTATCCATCCATTCGTTCTTGCTTCTGTCCGTCCATGCGTCCGTCTGTGTGACAATCCATGCGTTCAGCCGCCCGTCCGTGCGTGCGTCTGTTCGTGCGTCTGTCCCTGCGTTCGTCCATGTATCTGCCCCTGCGTCCGTTCATGAGCCCATCCATGCATCTGTCTGTGTGTCCGTTCATCCATCTATTCAACACTCCAAGTACCACCATCTCGCATTTTTTCATCATATATTCCCCATATAGAAACACCGCTATCCAGCGGACATTCCACGGACTAAACGAGAGGTAGCACACGCACACTTTGATACGGCGTGCGCTTCGGGTCATCTTCCCACCTTTAACCACCTCGAGTTCATGGTATATACTAGTTCATTGTATCCATGGCACCGCGGTCCAACGCTCGCTAAACCTTCCTAAAACTAAGCAGGTTACACCCAGCGAGTATAACGTAGCAACCTTTTCTTGTCAGATAGTGCTCAATGTACATGCCAATGGCTGCTGATGGGGACCGCAGCGTGCGCGTTAACTAAAATCCGGATGCTCCTGTCTCCCAGTCCCCATTAGCAGCCATTGGCATGTACATTTAGCACTATTTTTGAATGTTCAACAACGCACAGAAGAAATCTCTCACCAGCACCACCTTGGAAGTCAAAATGTTATACTCATTACATACTACAACGGCTACGAGGGACGAACGGGTGCCGCTGTAAGGAGCTTCACCCCTAAAAAAGAAACACAACTCAGGCGCCGCGTAAGCAAAACGCGGCAATCCTCACACACCAGCGGCATTTGTGAACTCCGGGGTGAAGAAAAGGGGGAGAAAATGCAGTGGTTCGAGGTTACGCTCCTTCTATCCGCGAAAACGTTCTATATAGGTAAACAATAGCGGACTGGCATTTACTGAATTAGATTTCGGTTTGGTAGTCAAACGGCGACAAGCAGGATCGCCAGTGTGCTCACTTGTGGCATGGTAAACGGGCGCGTGCTTCCATAGCGAAAGAAACTTCGTGGGTGAGTGCACGCAACAAAAAATTCACAGCATATCCACGGAGAAAGTGATGATGAGTTGGGCGAAGCTTCGCGGGCTCTTAGCTCGAGATCCACCTGCCTTTTTGCGCGTTTCACCACCGCCTTTCGCGCACGCATCTCGAACGCGTTCGTCCGTTTATCTGTCCGTCCATCTGTTCGCCCGTCCGTCCATCTGCCTGTCCATCCATCCGCCCGTTCGTCCGTCCGTCCATCCGTCCATCCGTCTGTCTGTCCGCCTATCCGCCCACCCGTCCGTCCGTCCGTCTGTCTGTCTGTTTGTCGGTCCGTCCGTCCGTCCGTCCGTCCGTCCGTCCGTCCGTCTGTCTGTCTGTCTGTCTGTCTATCTAGGACAATGAGCAGACATATCTAGGACATGAGCAGACATCTATCTAGAACAACAACGAGGGGCTGAGCCACAACGTAAGCTGCTTCATCCCTAACACTGTGAAGCTGCGAGTGCGTCCAGAAAGTGATGAAAAATCTGAAGCCTATAACAATCCTTCGTCTCATAACCAACGAGACAGAAGCGGTATTTGTGAGTCTCCGAACTAGGAAACGCAACCACAGTGGCACCGTTTGTGTCAGCACAGTCCTTTAATACCGTTGTAGCATTGAAGGACTCTGGTGTCAGTAAGCGCCTGCGTAATCACTTAAGCGGGGGCGACAAACAAGAGAGCAATGAATTGGTTGCGTCGGGTCGAGAGGCAAGTTCAGCAAGCCAAAACAAGTCGCTAATGCTCTTTTATTGATTTATTTCTCACTTTTGGTGTGAATATCAATAATGTTACGACTCAGCAATCGTATACTTATCAAGTTTGGCATATTTTGATTTTTTTTACAAAATATCACTGTATTTTCGCAATAGAACACTGAGTGCTGAGTGAGTTGAAAATAGCCTAAACTAAGTACACTTTCAAGCAGTTTTGCTAAAATAGTTGAGAATTGCGTTTGTGTCGTTCCGTCTTCGCCTGCAGCTTGTAAGCACACTTACTAGAAGGCATTTCTTCCGTGGTCCTACAATCCGTTTTGACCCTTAGTCTGACGATGCATGAGCCGAAAGGGAACGAATTGAGCATTGCATAGTTTTCTGTTCAAATTAGTCCACAAACAATGCTGATGTATTTCTTCAGATAAACGCTTTCTGCTTTGGTTGTATTCACCATTGCTGCGCTTGAATTCTCCATAAGCAAAAAAAAACAGCTAGGGTATCTTAAGCACGCAAGTGTTCAAAACCTAGCGTAAAATCACACTGCAAAAATAAAATTCACTTGTTTGTCGGAATCTTGATTTAGTGAAGGCAAAAATAGACCTGTTTACTGTGCGAGAACAGAGTGGGCTGACATAGATTCGAATGCAGAAAGCTGGTTTTATGGACTGCCCCTGGAAGTGTCTTAGCGTCGGGGGAGCTCCCTGGATATCAAGAGAGAGAAACACAATAATCCCAAGTCGAGGGGTAGTGGATTTCCGAGCAGTTGGAAGTACTTCCGCATATATCAACAAAAAATGCAGTTCTCTTGCTGGGTACCTGATTCGTTGGGGAACGAGAGTAAGAAACAATCGGCCGTCCCTAAAACGCTGGATGTGCAGCTGTAGAACTGTTTTGTTTTGTACAGATTCAAGTTGTGTTCTTCAGAAGCCTCTCTTTCAAACAGAACACAAAAAATAAAAACCAAGCCTGAAGCAAATTAAAGTTTTCACGAGTAAAACGAAAAAATTTAGCCTTGTAACTCTATATTTTACGCTCTTTCCAACCACAGACAGCCAGAGATTCGTGCATGATATCTTTTTCTGCAGCCATGATTCCTAGATTACGTGAAAGATACATTTATTCCGATGTGTGTAGAAAATACAAAGGGGGCTTAAGGCATTCGTCACTTACCACAATGGTGGAGACACGGAACGTTCTGTTCTGGATGACGTCAGTGAGCTCTTCCTGCTTTTGCTGCACGTAGCCGCGGACGAAGCGTATGCCCGTGCGACGTGTCCACGTGCCAACCTGGGAACGCAATCGTGGGGCACTTTTGTTCGTAAATCTCATTTCAAACGAGGGTACATGAACCCACGCGCCAACAGGTGCATCGGGCAATGAAGTGGCCAAACGATATTGGGGTCTTTCAGAGTGCGAACTAGCATTTGCCGAGCCGCTCACGTATTAAGATAGATAGTTCTAGCCTCTCCGCCTGTCACGGGCTTGTTCAATTATTGGGAATAGCATAGCGTGCGTATATTTTTTCACAAGCACATGAGCCACCATGGTATGGCTCGAACACCACCTCATGAATTACGGTACAAAGAGTAAACCTTCGAGGCAGTATTTTAACTTCACTTCTTGCTGTGAATCTTTGATTGATTTAACATTTATTTCAGCCCTGAAAAACTGTACTTCTAAGGAACTCTTCCATCTACAAGTTTCAATCACTTCATTGCTCGAAATCACAGCAAATTTGTTGTGTTTTTCAACAGGTGCCCAAACAATAGAAAAGATTATGTGCTACAATAGCTTTTTTTCAGTATTTTTTATAAATATGTATGAAGACATGATTGCGTAATGGTGATTTTATGAACATGATAATGCAACATTTCTTTTTTTAAGTTCAGTGAGGAGACATAAAATGTCTCCTTACTTAACTCGCGCAATTGCGTGGAAC
Organism: Rhipicephalus microplus; assembly: GCF_013339725.1. Classification (NCBI taxonomy): domain Eukaryota; kingdom Metazoa; phylum Arthropoda; class Arachnida; order Ixodida; family Ixodidae; genus Rhipicephalus; species Rhipicephalus microplus. The sequence continues at coordinate 77,265,631 of NC_051171.1, forward strand.
AGGATCCCAGCAGGCAACGTTGACGTACCTTCTCGAAGCCCCTTGATTTGAGCTCAATGACGTTCAGGGAGAAGTCAGTCCTCAATCCATCTTCGTCAAGACGTACGTAGCCAGTAAGCCCCTTTACGTGGACCTGCACTGATGCATCGATCACGTGTTTACTCAACTTTATGCTTAAGCTGGAACTGGCTGAGAACGCTGCTGCAAGAACACATTGGAAAGAATTACAATTGCAGCTTTCCTAGACATTAGGCGTGCCTTTGACACAGTCAGCCCCGTACATGTTTTGTACAGGTTATGTAGTCTAGGAATGAAGGGACGCCTACTTCGTTGGATTTCTGATTTTCTGACTGGCCAAACTGTATTCATGGCGATAAGCACTGGCAGAAGCACGCCACGAGGCCCCAAAGCAGGTGTACCCCAAGGAAATGCGTTAAGCCGTATACTATTTAACATAGGAATGCACCAACTGCCGACTCCCTTACCATCACCAGTACACATTTCAATGTACGCAGATGATATTTGCCTCAGGTCGTCAAGGCAAGAATGCAGGAAAGTACAGGATATGCTTCAAGAAGGCATAAATATAATAGTGCGCTCTCTGTCAGAATGTGGCATGAGCGTTTTACTAGAAAAATCTGCGGTGTTACCTTTTAGCAGAAGACGTCACTCACGACCAGCTCCACCTCTCGGTCAACCAGACTGTAATTCCTGTTGTGCGCAAGCGTCGTTTCTTTGGCATAGCACTGAACCGCATGCATATAAGTACCTCGGCGTTTACATTACCAACAATCTATCTTGGCACACGCATGTTACCTACATCTGTAATAACGCTAACCGAACGCTAGGATACTTACGCCGCAACTTTTCTCGCGCTCCACTGTCCCTCAAAATTCTATTATACCGATCACTAATTCGCCCAAAGCTTGAGTACGCGTCCGCTATATGGGATCCCGTGCAGCAAAATTTAATTAACGCGTTAGAATCTGTTCAGAACCGCTCAGTTCGGTTCATTTGTTCTAATTATTCCCGTACTGCTAGCATATCAGAAATGAAATCTAACCTTGACCTACCCAATTTAACTGTCCGGAGGAAACTGGCGCGACTGCATTTTTTTCATAAGATATTTTTTCACAATCCATCAATGAAGCGAGACCTCATTTCACAACCGTCATACCACTCATCGCGCATTGATCATCAGCATAAGGTTGCCATTCCGTTTTGCCGCACCAAATTCTTTTCAGCAGCCTTCTTACCGAAAACAGCCGCCGATTGGAACCACCTTCCCTCTTCCGTTGTATCAATAACAGACCCTTTGTTATTCAAGACTGCAATTTCTCAGCAATGCTTGTAACTATACGCAGTTTTCATTATCTATCTTTGTCTTGTATGTGCTTGAATTCTTATACATTTTTAGTTGACTTATGTTGCCTTCCTGATTTGCGCATCTGATACTTGTTTCTTTATTTTGTCTTTTTTTCTTGTGTGTTATATATGTTGTACCCACCCCCTCTGTAATGCCCTACGGGCCCTGAGGGTATTCTAATAAATAAATAAATAAATAACCTGGGGACTTCATATTTCCAACATTGAGGAGCGGGTCAACTGGACACGGAATTTTCTCCGATGTATTACAGGAACCAATTGAGTGGCACATCAGAATCACTTTTGAAAGTTTATAGAGCTCTTGTTCGACAAGCTACCGCATATACATTACCAGTGATGCAAAGTATGTCTCAGACAAATGAGCGTAAATTAAACAACATCGTAGCCCACAGTCTACGTATTTGCCTGGACTTACCGCGCTCAACTCACAGTGGCCTCATAATCGCAGAAGCGATAGAACCACAAATTCAAGTTCTTCGCTTCAAAGAACTCTGCCGCCTTTTCTTCCGCTTATCGCAAAGACATTATGCCCATTCACTTCGTGAGAAATTATTCGAAAAAACGGGCGAATTGGTGACACCTTGCGAGCTTACGAGGCGGCACTTTAACAAGAACAATATTCGTTGCGTCCCGATATCAATTTTCCTCCTTGGCAGCTTACATCTCCTCCAGTAACTTTGGAGATCAAAGTGATAAAAAAATTCTCGACACACTACCTTGAGGCCAAATTTCTAACGCTTCAAAAAATCTGCAATTACCAAGACCATTTCACATTTGTTATCACGGATGGCTCTACGTTGGACGAAAGCTCGACTGCGGCTTTTCATATACCCTAATTTAAGGTAAAAAAAAAAGATTTCTGACTTTCTCGAGAGACATCGTCTACAGAAGCGGAGTTCGCTGCAATATTATAAGCTTGAAAATTAATTGCTTAAAGTCAGCAAAGACAAAACTGGGTAATTTATTCTGACTCCAAAGGAGCGCTGCAAATTATAAAGGATTGGTATTTTCATATAGATGATAGCATCATATATGAAATATTAGGAACAATCACCATCGGTTACCTGGGCGGCCACAAACTTTCAGTGGATTATAAGCCACGTAGGAGTAATAGGAAACAAAATTGCTGTCAAATTAGCCACTGCAGCACACAAAAAGATTTACTCGACACCAGCGCCCGTTTATATCTCAGAGAGCAACAAGTCAAGGGTGCTTACCAGCGCAAACGACAGGGCAGGAGGGGACAGGAGAAGAGACGAGACAGAGCGCTGAACTGCCAACAATTTATTTCTTGTGAAGGTATTCGCTTTTATACAGTTATCTAGATGCAGGGATCGTACCACACTCGAGATCATAGAGGCAGAAAAGATTTGCTTTGAAAGATGCTTGTGTTAGCACACCTTCTGTCGCGCTCACCGATAAGGAAAAGCTGTTCCTTTGCTTGTCAATGTGATGTACTTATGCACTGTCATTGTGTTTCGCGCATGACTAGTGTGACTGGTAACTGCATAAAAGCGAATACCTTCGCAAGAAATAAACTGTTGGCAGTTCAGCGCTCTGTCTCGTCTCTTCTCCTGTCCCCTCCTGCCCTGTCGTTTGCGCTCGTAAGCACCCTTTATGATGTTATACCAACACGCCCAATCCCACTGGCTCTAGAGCAACAAGGTTCTTTCCGAACTGTGCCACGAATTATGCAAAGATACCAAGTGGATCCCTCTCTCCGATTTTCACCTAATACCAAGATCGATTGACCATTACGCTATTGCACCGTCTAAATTTGGGTGTTTCATACACAACTCACCTTTTATGCTGCATAAAAAGAAGAACGTCCTCACACTGCGACCACTGTGATCAGTGATGGTGTCAAGCAGTTGTAAGCGTGTTGCAACTGCTTAACACCATCACTCCAGTTCTCGCAAGCCTTCATAAGTGTGCTCCTTGAGAACGCAAGCGGCACCATCATGGCTTTACCATCGGCAAAGTTTTGGGTGCGTGGAACCGTGCATAAAAGGTAATGCAACGAATGTGCTCAATTGATTAAGACACGGATGTGACTTGCCGTCTGTGATGTTAAGCACGTAACTCCCATTTTGTCGACGACATGAGTGACATTTCTCTCCTTCTCTATCTCACATTTATTACCCTTACCCTCTCCCTAGTGCAACGTAGCCTACCGGGCTCAGGCATGGTTAACCTCCCTGCCTTTCTTTCATCCTTATTCTCTCTCTCTCCGATCATGTCGACGCGTCAGAGGAGCATATTCTTTTAGAATGTCCGCAATACGATCAACAACTCGTTGAACTGAGAGATCGCTTAATTTGACTTGACAGACGACCTTTCTGGATTACAAAAATACTTGGACCGTGGCCACATTTAGATAATCAAAGGCGTGCAGTGAGCACCCTCCGCGATTTCTTTATGAACACAAATCTAATTAACTCTTTTTAGTTCATATCATACCTTGCCGCTATCGGTACGGACTCTATCCGCAGTGTGATCCCGATATATAGTAACTGGACTATGACCCTACATGTTGGACACTGGACTTATTCATGCATTATATGCCCTATAATGCATATAGTATGGTAGATATTGCGTTTGATTAGTCTTTTTTTCCTATTTTATTCCTAATTTTGCTTTTCTGACTGTTTCTACTGTACATTACTTTTATGATGTTGGGATTGCCTGCTCTAATGTAGCCTGCCTTCCGATGTACCGCCTAATATAAAAACTCAGACGTTTGAAACCGAGAAGTAAGGCTATATTAAGCGTTCTTTATGGCACAACAAAAGCTTGCGATGCGTTCCTTTCAGCCCACAGGCTCCACCGCGAGTTCGAAAACGCCGCCATGAAATTGTTCTTTTAGCCAATTGTTCTATCAAACCACACCCCATCTTTGTATTACCGGAGTTCTTCAGCACTTCTATTGGTCGTCAAGCTTCGCCGTAACTCTATGAGAGAGTTGGTGCGCTCCGGGCGGAAGCCGCGGGGCAGCGTTGCATCACCACCCGGGACAACAGGCAGATTAGAGGGACGCTGGCAGCTGGGGTCACTGCATAATTTCGTGGTGTGTCATCGCTAACATTTCACCGTATGATTACTATTGTTCCTAGGGTGCTATGCCTGAATATTGGGAAGGATGCCGTATACCTCCTGTGCACCTGGTTGTCAGTCCGGCTGCAAGTAAAATGAAAAAAAAATAAATGGCAGCATATCCACGGAGTGAATGATGGAGAGTGGGGCGAAGCATTCGTCCGTCCATGCGTCCGTCTGTGTGACCGTCCATGCGTCTGTTCGTGCACCCGTCCCTGCGTTCGTTCATGCGTTCATCCATGCATCTGTCTGTGTGTCCGTACGTCCATCTATTCAACACTCCAAGTCCCACCATCTCGCATCTTTTTATCATATATTTCCCATATAGAAGCACCGCCATTCAGTGGACATTCCAAGGACTAAACGAGAGGTGGCACACGCACACTTTCTTACGGCTTGCGCTTCGTGTCTACTTCCCACCTTGAACCACCTTGAGTTCATGATATATACTAGTTCACTGTCTTCATGGCACTGCGGCCCAATGCTCGCTAAACCTCTCTAAAACCAAGGAGGTTACGCCCAGCGAGTATAACGTAGCAACCTTTTCCTGTCAGATAGTGCTCAATGTACATGCCAGCGGCTGCTAACGTGAAATGAGAGGCAGGAGGATTCAGCTTTTAATTTCTTACGACTTGCGCTTCGTATCTGCTTCCCCCCTAAATTTAACCACCTCGAATTCATTCACGGTATATACTAGTTCATTGTATTCATGGCCTTGCGGCTCAACACTCGCTAAACCTTTCTAAAACTGAGCAGGTTACACCCAGCAAGTATAATGTAGCAACCTTTTCTTGTCCGATAGTGCTCAATGTACATGCCAATGGCTGCTAATGGGGATCGCAGCGTGCGCGTTGACTAAAAGCCGAATGCTCCTGTCTCTCATTCCCCATTAGCAGCCATTGGCATGTACATTGATCACTATTTTTTATTGTTAAACAACGCACAGAAGAAATCTCTCACCGGCACCACCTTGAAGGTCGAATGTTATACCCATTTCGGTTATGTGCCACTGGTGGTTGCGTACTACGAGGGACGCCCAAGCCACGTCATAAGGAGCTTCGTCATTGAGTTCTTGTGTACATATATGCCAACATTGTCATGTACATTAGAGCAAATGTCTTCACTGTAACGTAGTGATGTTAGTCGTGAAATATAGATGTGCCGAGGTGTATATGCCCTGTTACTGGAATGGTATGAAGCCTTTGTGTTCTGTACATGCTGCAAACAAATTTTTTCTAAACAAGGAGCTTCGCGCCTAAACGACTCCAAGGCCTCGCTGGCTACGTCGCAATCGCCCGCACGCTCTGCGAGATGGAAAATGTCATTCGCGACCAGTAATCGACAGACGGCTCAGTGCGCTCATGCCCATTGCGGATCGAAAAGATTGGTGCATTCCATTCTGACTTCGGAAATGGGACGCAAGTATACCACGATCAATGATATCCGAGGACGATGCCCTGACTCCACATTGGATGCAACTCAGAAAATTCGCGCATGCCAACATGCAGTCATATTCCTATCCCAGCGCTTAGACTGCCGCCTAGCTTATTCCTCACCCACGGAACTCCCAGTGGGCACCGTACCTCACTGTTCTCCTTTTGGGTCTGTTCACAAACTGTGGCTGGCTTCGCGTTGTTCGAACGTCGTGAGTTGGAACCCTACGTGTTTGTGAAGTTTACTTTTCGCCTTCTGTAGTTTCTTTTTAGCCCGTAACTAGAATATTTAATAAACAACAAAAAGCGACAGAAATAGCACCTCCTAATTTGTTATTGCCTTCATTACCACGCTGACTCCACAATGTCACGTCTAGCACTTGAAAAACAAGTAACGAGAAAAGGAAAGCCAGTTTTGCCACACAGTGCCTGTCTTTGACGACCTACAAATGAACACTATGCCTCAAACGAGGGCGGTACATTAGGCGGAGGTGTTCTTGAAAATGAGCAGAAATAATCTGCTAGAATTCAGTTTGTGTTTACTGCAAACAAAATGGAACACCGACCAGGCTTCTATTCATCCACTGCCTTTTGTCTCGTATAGTATCACCTCATGTAACATGCCAGTGTTTTTTAGAAATTCGTGCCCACATGACTACACTTCGGTAGGTATTTTTTACACTACCTAAATTCTTTCCCCCTTCTTCATGTAGGCTGATATTCAAACAAATTTTTGTTTGAATTGATTTTTTTTTATTTAACAGAGGACGCACTCTATAAGTTGCGCCGCTTTTAGTCATCGGTGGCTGCTTTCTGGTTACTTGCCGTCCGAAAGTTAGGAATAACATAGCGTTTCGGAAAAGCGAACCATAAGCTAATGATACTGCCAGAATATAAACTCTTAGTTCTAAGAGTCGAAATTCAAAATGCAAATGCTACAGAAAATGTTGGCTTTCATAGTTTTTGTTTGCTTAGGTGCCTTACAAGAGAATAGTTCACGAATTTCCGTCGAATAAACAAACCACGTTTTATTTAGTTTTATGTTCCACTAGCAGTAACAAAATCACTGCAACTGCTTAAGTGTATTGTTATGGCAGAAAAAAAACGCCTTATCGACAAGGCTGGGGATGAGATATATTTCAAACCAGCAGTAGCAACCTGACCACTTGACCACCGACCAATAGGAGACAGCCATTCGTCTTCGTCGTCAGGCACACGCGTGCGTTGCCCCCTATAATATCAATACGCATTCATGTAGCATAATTCCCGGCGGCAAAAGCGCCATCGGCGCATCTAAATGTCAACGTTAATGGGAAAATGGTAGGGTTTCAGGCATGCAACATGTGCACTATCGATAGCCTGTGAGGCACATCAAGGCGACTGTGTGAGAGGACCAATTTCATATGTCGGATTAGTAGCCACGCGAAGGATTGAATATGCACCTCTGTAGCGACCAAGCAGTTTTCCCGACACGCCAACTTGACGGGTCGGAGAACACAGCAGGACCAAAGAACCCGGCAAAAAGTGAATGTCGCGGTGTCTTTGATCATACAAACACCGTTGCTTCGCTTGAGAGGTCAGAAGGCGAGTACGGGTGATTTTGCGTGCGGGAGAAGCCCGAGTGATGGCGTCCATAGCATATTCACTGGTCGGTAGTGCAGGGGACCGTATGACGGTGTCTAGAAGCAATGTTGGTTTTCCGTCAAACGCAATATTATTATTTAACAAATTATGTTTGCATTTTGCTGAACAAGGTGATGCCTTATATCTAATGTTTGCGATAAGTGAATCTAAGCAGTCGCGTAGATGGTGAGGGATATATGAGAAAACAAAAATTGCGTCCAAATAAAAGTAATCATGATAAAAAGTATCAAATACGTTCATCTGTTAGATGGTAAAATTTAAAATTTCATTTTTTCTAAACTTCTATACACTCGGCGAACATTTCAGCAGTGGACGCTTTTCCTGGAGGTAATACAACACCTGCCTGAGACTTTACGATCGTTTAGGATATCCCATGGAACTCAATAAATAAAATTTTTACATACGAGACCTTGCGAAAGATGGTCCTGTCTTTCAATAGCCTTCGTCGTAAGAGCACGTCGACCGTCCTAATGATCTTTGTGTGCAATTTCCGCAAAAATGTTCCTATCAAAAGCTCTTCTGCAGCGTTATGTCTTTACAGGTAGGGGGTTTCGTTGCCGGGTTCATGAAACGTTGGCTTATTATTTTTACCACTGCCGAGGATACACCCCCCCCCCCCCTTATGCACATTTTGAACTGTGTGTTATATATTAACCGAAACTTCTATCTTGTCGGATGACATTTTACAAGTTTCTCCACGCAGCCACGCAGTACGCACTGTAGTAGCAAAGGACGTAATGAAAGCTTACGACAACATAAACCATGACATCATTTTATCCAACCTCATCTAGCTCGGATTTCCACTGTGGGTAGTAAGATTTATTTACTCTTTTCTTCACAACCACACATTTGCGATAAGGGTAGATGGAAAGCCAGAAGGTTGCTTCATGTCCAACAGATGTGTCCCGCAAGGATCCGTTTTGGCTTTTCTCCTGTTCAATATTGCTCGAATACATCTAGCATGGCAACTACACCGAATTTCAGACGTGACATTTCTGATATACGCTGATGGTGTGACTTTACGGTATGTGCGCAAAGACGTGTCAAGACAAGCACAACAGCTTCTCAAAGCCCTTGATTTTCTTCAGAGCTACACTCGGAACGCAGAGTTAGACATGTCCACCCAAAAGTGAAGCTTTGTTCAGGTGGCTAACAAGACAGGACGCAGAAAAATCAACCAATGCCCCTTTACATTTACACTAGGTGCAGTGACCATTCCTGCGGGGTCGGAGGTCCGCATACTAGGTCTTGATATTCACCAGTCCGGCAGTACATTGCACTGGCTTCGCAAAGTCAGACAGAGTTCCACAAAAGCACTTCATCTGATTCGCTGCATTGCATCGAAAGCAGCTGGAGCTCGCACACATGTAGCTCGACAGCTCGTCCGCACAGTTTTGCAGCCAAAAATTTTATACCAGGCGCAATTTCAACTGTTAACTTTGGCCCAGTTGGCACAGTATGAGACTAATAACCGTGATGCTAAGCGCACAAGAACAGCGTTACCTCGCATCACTCCCATACCAACTTTACAGGAGCATGTCCAGCTTAACACAATTGCAGAGCTGATTTCGCAAAGAGAAAAAGCTCGTAAAATCAAAAGGCAACTTGTGCCGGTTGTTGCTGCGCTGCATGCTCACTTTCAACGTGGCTCTCGCATTGACAACCAGCCCGAGTCTATACCTCCCTGGGAATTCACCACCATCACATCTAATAAAATAATAAAGTTATGGCGCTCTAATACACCATCTACAATTATTTGACGAACGCTCCATCATCGAGGCTCCATGCCCTAATGCCTGAAAACTATATACAGATGCTGCTATCCTACAAGACGTCGGAAGGACATCATTCCAGAGTACTACGCATAATTTTGTCAGTGGCCATCAGCGTTATTTATCTACTGAAGCCACTCTTCTTGCGACAGAACTTCAAGCCATCCATGACGCAATCCAGGATGCTACTTCTAAGCCGCCCACAATTAAGCAGATTAACGTATACACTAATTCGTTAGGAGCTATTAAGGAGTTCGAGAAATTGCACAAGGCGATGAAGCTCTTCGAGGCGATTCATAAGCTGAACCATAATACGGCTACTTGCGTAAAAGTACATCGTATTCAAGGTCATGCTGCGAACCCACACAACATTGCTGCTGACGAGCAGGCGCACTGCCCTGCAGACATAGACCTTCCAGCCATTCCCCTTGCACCTCAGCCTCTAAACTTACTCCATACGCGTAAAAATGTTCTCCGGCAGGATACACGTCCTCCCATTCCACCGTGTGTCATTTCTCTCCACCTCACCTTACTAGGGGAGAGGAAGTTGTGCTTAGGAAGCTTCGGGCAGGGGTGGCCCTTTCACCGGCCGTTATATTGTCATGGAACTGGTCACATTTACGATTTGGTGATACGTGTCCGTATTGTCCCACTCCAGCGATGCAAGCAGATACATACCACCTTTTATGGACATGTAAAGGGTTGCAGCTAGAACGCTCGCATCACCTCCTTAAAGACGGCCTTTGCTACAGCGAGCAGACAGTTACAACCGCTAGATACATAAAAACAGATTCCACAAGACACTACTTCACTTCATACACAACACCAGCCTAACAGAACATATTAACAAACCAATATTATGCCTTAAAAGCAAGTCTTTGTGACAATAAAAAAGAAAGATTACCCAAAACAGTAATTGCGTAAAAATAAAAAAAAATTATTCTCTATATGTGCGTCTCTATAATGTGCAGTATGAACCAACTAGTGCAGAGAGATGTTCTTTCGCAGACAGCTTCCTATAGAGTAAACGTGTGTGGGGATTCGGCAAATATTGTTTGTTAGGACCGAATTCCTGGTAATATGTTTTCAGGGACAAGTGTGTCATGCATCTATTTTTTGTGGTAAAAGATTGCAAAAGAAAAAAATCTGGTCCTATATATGTTATCTCCACTGTTTCAACAGAAGCAAGTTATGCCAGCAAGAACACCCCGTGCTGCACGAGGATACCTATTCCGGCATGATTAACTTGCGAAGGTCTCTTATTTTTAAAAACTTTCCCGAGTTTTTTTTTTCCCACTTCCAACTGCTATGGTTCGTTGGAATAGTGGTGTACAAAAAGCCAGCTAGCCTGCAAGTCAGTAAGATTTTAAACTCTGTGTCACACTAAAGCAAACGTCCCACTTTAGTTCTACAAACCAAGTGAGAGCTTAATACGTGCTTTGTCGTAATATTCCAAGCCTGTAGTGCTATACTTTACAATGAGGTAAAACTAGAAAACGCAGAGCAATCCTCTCCCACCCGTACAGAATCACGTAGAGAACATTGTCATTCTTCCAGGTGAAAAACGTCAGGGTTTTTAGACAGTTAATTTAGGAAAATTCGTTGAATACTGAGACAATGCCCAAAATTAACGCAGAAATGCGGCAAGCGCTTCATATTCTCGCGCCATCCTCGTCCCTAGGCGTTAACGCTAATGAAGGCGACAGGCCTAACCAAAGGGCTTTGGACTTGCCATATCAAGGATAAGGAGGCGTCGAAGGGGACGCGCCTGTCAAGTGCGAATCACTTTAGGGTCCAGGTCTATCGCATGCTGTCGTCGTTTGCGTCACGCACCGAAAACAACACGTAGCATAGCCATCATAGCACATTTAACGCCAGCTCGAGCCGAGTAGAAGTGTAATTTCTCTTGTAAGTGCCTTGTTAATGATATTACATTGAGCCGTCCCCCCTAGTTATCTAAATGAGAGGAGGCACAAGATCTGTCCCGTACAGTGACTTAGTATGCTAGGGGAAGCTGCGATGAACCGTCGTTACCCCTTCCCCAGATGGAGAACATATACGCACGACGATGAATGGGACTCGACTCATTCGCCATCCGCAAACTGCGTCTCAATGGAATCAAGTTGGCATTCAGGGCGCACGACGAAGTATCAACCTTTAGGTGGCCAAGTACAGTCCGAGGCTGGCTCACACACAATGAAAGCTGCTTAAATATGGTAAATTGCGTCGACCCAACAAAGCTGAAAAAAAAAGAAGAATCCGAGCAAACGAGTATAAACAGAAGGCATGTCGCTGGCAACCAGGCTTCGTCTATCTTGCAAAGCAGCTTACGGTGAGTGCCGAAGAAAGAAGACATGCTTATTGATTAGTTGCGCAGAAAGAACGTGTAAATATTACATATATAATAATCACAAATAGCACGGATATAAATAAAAATAAATAATGAATAGCACAGTAGTGTATACACACAAGCCGATCGATGTAATGGCCCCATCGCTGTAAAGGTAGTGACCAAGAGGGCTGTCGTCGGGTCTCGGCTAAGGCGTGGTTAAACTTTCATTCCAGCGCATTTCATCATGGTGAAGTATGCAGGCTGGGGAAACGTGAACACAGTAAGGAAAGATGGAAAGCGAACAAAGAACTACTCATAGCTAAAGATAAGAGAAAGTAAGAATATGAGAGGAGACCCCCACTATTTTACCAGCACTTATTCTAGCTTTCCAACGAAATTACTTGGCGAACTTCGAAGAATAGGGAGTCATTGTGAAAGCGAAGCAGGTGACTCCTCTTGTAGTGTAAGGCTGAATAGATCCAGCGAGATTGGCAGAGGGCCTTTAAAAGCGAGCTCTCTTTTCTTGAAGCGTGTGAGCTGCTCGGAAAAACAAAAAGAGTGAACGCGAAGTAATCAAACCTTTCTTTGTCGGTCGCTGCTGTGAACTGAAAATCTTATTCAAGCTTTCAATGAGGAATACAGAGAGAGACAAGTTGTGCCGCCAACAATTAGACTTTCACAGTAGTGACCTGTCAAGGAGTAGATGGAGAGGCGGAGATGGTAAAAAGTTAGGCCACAAGCCGCAAAGAAAAGAAATCTAATTTTTATTTCTGGAAGGACAGCCATTGGCTTCAGGTCATGACCTCCTGCCTTGTACTCTGTGCTAGGAAAATTAAAAAGAGAATCTCACCTTTGAAAGTAGTGGATCAAGCCTGTAGGGATTGCGGAACTGGGCGACCATCTGTGTTTTTTCTATTTTCTTCTTTGTGTTGTTTTCTTTTACTTTGTATACTTATTTGATCTTTGATACTTAATGAGTCCTGCTATGTTTTCTATTTCTATATATATCTCCCTTGAGGTATTTATTTTTCTTTCTCGCACTTTGTAGCTTTCTTTTTTTTCTTCCTTTTATCTATCTCCCTATTTCTCATTTTTCTTTTCTACTTCTGTCTCTTTCACTATTAATATTTCTTTTTCTCGTTTCTTCGAGTCTCTGCTTTTCCCTTTTCTTATCTCTTTAGATTTTCCGTCACTTTCTTCCTCCGTATTCCTCGATTTCTGTATGCGGCAACTCGCTCTATTCCACCTTCTTTCCCTCTTCGTCACCATCACTCTATTTTCCTGCCACCTTACGGCACTATATTTTACCTGGCTATGCTACTCTCTGCTAGCGTGCCGCATCATGCCTACAGTAGTAATGAAGCGATGAATGCTCGTCAATACAGCAGCATTTATGAAGCAACTTCTTCAGTATGGCCCTGTGTGTAGGCAGAAGTTGCACCATGACTTCACAAATAGGGTGAGAGAAAGTTCAGCCAGTTGGCAGGGTCTTCTGATTAAAGATATACCTGTGCATAAACAGACAAGTCAGGAGAACATAAACACGTTTGTCCCGTGTTGACATTTCTACTAAAGGTGTCTTTTTTAAGCACGTAATAGAGAAAAATACAAAACTCAGTAAACGCGATGCTCACTTCTGGCTTTTTAATGCACAACAATAACTGTTGAAGCTCTTGCCAAAGTGACACTGTGATCGTATACGAAGTAAAGCCATGTTTCAGGTCTTTCACGTGGCTCCAGGGGTTTGAAAAACAGAAAGCGTAATTTTCTTATATTCCATGACGCCCAATAGGGCCTCATCTACTTACTCTGTTGAGACTGCTACTCCTGATTATTTCACAACTTGTAAATTTCCTGTACTCAGCACGAATTGCCGCTTACGAAGCTGTGAAATTCTGGCGCAGAGGCGCGAGAACCAACCTGTCATTATATGAGCGGCTCACTAACACGCATGTAAATACCTGTTTATTGAGGCTTGCCTACGTTCCATTCAGCCAAGGCGTTTTCTTCCTCTTAAACCGCACTCTTAAAAGAGCACTGACACAAACTTTTTCACTTTTTTTGATGCAATAAGTTGCTCAGCGCCCACTTATCACGGTCGGAAACCTCGCTTGCACGAGTACGCTACGGTTCTTTATTAAGAGACATTTTTAAAACACCCAGTCAAAGTTTCGGTTTCAAACCACAAATGATGAGTAGTTTTGTGGCAAGGTAGGTACCACTGGCCATATGACCACGCTAAACTGTGACGAAAGCCCGATGTGCGACAGCGCGCGTGAGCGGGCGCCACACTATATAGCAGTCATCACAGCCAAGAATTGCAAAGCCATCGGCACGAAGAAAAAAGCGTAATGCAAGCGCGACGGGAGTTTGTGTTGGCCAGACAACAGAAACTTGTGACGTAGGTGTGCCGCACTGATGTCGGCATCACAAGGGGCTCCATTCGGTCACGTGGCGTTCACTTCAAAGTTCATTTTAAATATGTTCTGGGCTATATGTGCTTTTGATATTTCGTATAAGTTGTGTACGTCTCCACATAAATCTATCTCACTCACCTCGCCCTCGAAATTTTGGGTCAATGCTTTCTTATTATTGCCCATCAAACTCAACATGTGAAAACTTCAAACCCAGTGTTCAACCTAAATATAACCATTTGTTGATAAAACACCAAGCAGCATGCCTTAAGGCATATATTTTATTCCAATATGAGAAGTTGACAACCCAGTGCAGCTGAATCTCAGAAGATGGCTGACGGGTTATCACAGCGGCTATTGATATCCGCTCTTTTATATCACGAAACAATAAGCAAATCTGTACAGAATTTCTAAAGAGCAAGTTTTCCTGTAGCTGAAGAAAAAATTCGTCTAGGGATCAACCATTGAGTCAGGTACTGCCCGAAGCAGTCGCTGGTTCGATGGTCACTGTAAGGGCGCTCACGCTGCATACCGAATAGAGCTCGACCCTAAGGCGCTTTACATGTAATAATAATAATATAATTATTATAATAAACTGGTAATTTATTTGCGAGATTTGTAGGTTTATGAGGCACAGCGTATCAGAGGATTCCGGACATTTCAACAATGCGGCGTTTAACAATCAATGACATTTACCAGCACACATGCACTAGCCATTAACTTTTCACCTTCTTTTAAAGGCAACGTCCGCTACCGGCATCAAACCCGTGACCCTCGGGTCAGCACACTCAGCATAATAAGCCATGTGCGTCCATCAGATGTTGCGCTTAGTGCGAGTTGCGTTAAATTTAAGTAAGGTATGAATACGTACAACAAAAAGAGCGATTTTGTGGGCTTTTTTCAAGCCATGCGGACGTGTTGCCGAAGCATTTCTATATGCTCAAACTAGTCAGGTTTGATGCTGTCTTCTAAGCTATCGATGAGGTTTTGTATACAGTGCCTTCTAAAAGGAGGAGTAGTATACGCTTTTATTTATTAGGTATGTTGGGAGAACGGCATAGGCGTATCAGCCAGGGGAGCAAGGGAGACACGAGCCTCCTTACTGAGAAATAATGGGGGGGGGGGGGGATGAGCCCCCTGCCCCACTTTTCACAGTGGTCATTGTCATCTGCGCGCTGGGGAAACCAACAACTAAGGCAAAGTTTTTCTTGCCACAGTAATCACTTGATTATATTGTTCCGAGTAAATACAAATGTTACCAGGGAATGTTTTATTATAGTAAAATTTTTCCTCAATTTCTGTTTTGATGATTGCCCTTGAATGTATCGTGTGGTGCGGGCCGCCTGTACGACTTTTTCGCACCTTGTAATGTAGCATTGCGAAGCGGGCTGCAGTAGTCTTGTACTTGATTTGTTATGGATGGGAACAAGTAATCGTTTTATGGGCCAGTCAGAGCATTTGCTGCTTCAGGAAAATTGTTTTCTTTAATGGAAATCGAATAGCGTCATGGCTGCTTTATTGAACCTGCTGTGAGCCGATTATTGTGACGAATCTTTTTAAATGCTTTAGTCTTGCTGTATACTAGAAGCGTCACAAAAAGGTTTGCGCTTTAGTCTTTGAAAAATCTTATCAGACTTGCTTACGGTAACTATAGGAGCAATGGGAGCAGTTTTCAAACTGGCGAAGAATAAGGCAGTGGACACGAGTACAGTGGGAAGCTCAGCTTCTAAGCTTACCTCACTGCTTAACCAGCCAGACCAGGGAGAAGGTGAAAGGTCATTGCTCTTTGCATGATGAAGGCCTAATTAGGAGCTGGGCTAGTTAGTTTTCATTCAACTTGAATTGTCTTAAACAGCTCAAAATACGACTCTGACAGAAAAGAAGCACACACGCGCAGCCCTTCTTAGTTCTCTCTCTCTCAGCAAGGATGAGCTCAGAGATGTACACGCGCACAAACACTCTAGAAAGCTTTCCGGAGTAACTGCGCAGTTACCACGAAAAGGGCTCTTGGCGCCTCCAAAAGACGAAATGTGCGCAAGAGATTGCAGAAGGCACCACAAGGAAGGGCACTTTTTTTTTGTGAAGTAAAGCACCCGTTCTTTGGGGCAACTGCAGGAAAGTTCGCGCCGTCTGCAAACTCATCGGTGCCTACACAAGCCTGTTTCATTTCAGACGGTTCTGTAGCGTGGACTAGGGTAGTGGTTAGTGTGCGCGCATGCTGAAAGAATGGTCCTGAGTTGATTGATTGATACGCATGGTTTAACGTCCCAAAACAACCTTATAATTATGAGAGACGCCGTAGTGAAATGCTCCAGAAATTTACACCACCTGGAGTTCTTCGATGTGCACGAAAATCTAAGCACACGGGCCTACAGCATTTGCGCTTCCATCTAATATATATATATATATATATATATATATATATATATATATATATATATATATATATATATATATTGCTCCACGCATCGCTCCAGGTAGAATTGAAACAGGGGTGTAGCGCTAAAACGCGAGCCTCTGCGATGCGAAAATACTGTTAAGCAACCGTGACTTGAACGAGTCTTTTCAATAAAGACAACATCAACGTCTAAATCAATAAAGTGACCAGCTTTCAAACTATCGACAATGTGAGGGACATGACACGACAAAAATTCTGCAAATTCCCCGGCAAGTGGGAATCATCAATTTCATGCGAAGGAATGAGCGAGTAATTGTCTGGACTGCATTTTTTTGGCTTTAAACTAAGCGTTACAAGGTGAATTGACGCGTTTTATTTTTTTTTATATACGTGCATATCGCTGGCTTATCTGAAACTTCGACTACACCGCCGTTTAAAAGGTAACTTATGACTTCACGTAAAGTCAGCACTCACGTCACAGCAATGACGTCATTACTATCGAAACGAAGTAAAACTTATGATGCGATAATGTGTATATCATATGTAACATTTGTCAGCTTATTCCCCCGGGGTCAGACGATGCTTTTACATAACGTGCTAAATATAAGAAACATGACTGTAATGTTTATTATACCGCTTTAAAGCGGAGTCAACAACAAAACCACAACTGAATTTAATCTGACATGACGCCTGTATCATAACAGTGCACATGTAACGTTTATTGCTTTCATTGAAAATCAAATAGCCAGCAGGGCAACTTCAATTCAAACTGCCCTAACGTTACGCCTGCATGGGGTGTTCTCTTAAAGCAGTTTCAAGGACCTAGTGAGGCTGTGTGGTAGAATGCCTGACTGCCACGCATAATGCATGAGTGTGATTTCTGTTGGGATATCGGCTTTTATTTTTTGCATTCGTTAGGTAAGTGCCCTGCCAATGTCAGTTTTTCATAATACCCTCGCATTTCAGTTACCAATGTCTCTCCTCGCCTCTCCTGAGTAGAGGTAACTGTCAATCACCTGTGCCCCGCCACGGTGGTCTAGTGGCTAAGGTACTCGGCTGCTGACCTGCAGGTCGCGGGTTCGAATCCCGGCTGTGGCGGCTGCATTTTCTATGGAGGCGGAAATGTTGTAGGCCCGTGTACTCAGATTTGGGTGCACGTTAAAGAACCCCAGGTGGTCAAAAATTCCGGAGCCCTTCACTACGGCGTCTCTCATAATCAAATGGTGGTTTTGGGACGTTAAACTCCACATATCAATCAATGTCAATCACCTGTGTCCTGTACCCGTGCCTGGTACACGGGTATGTCACACATCTCTGGTGGAAAGAATTTAGCAACGTAAGCAACCAAACTTTCACTTTATTCCTTTCATTTTTAGACAGTCTAATTATTCAAATTCTCTTACCTTTCCGTACTAATTTTAGTCTACTGCAAGCTAATTGCGCGATCACGAGAGCGCTCAGACGTAAGTGGATAGATAAGATAAATAGAAACGTTCACAGTACATTACATTCGTGAGGAATCGCTTCGCGTTTAGAAATATAGAACTTACATTGACACATAGCTGTTAGATGTAATACCTCGTTACATATGGTAAAAAAAAACGTCTTGGACACACTCACTCAAAAACGCGGAAGCGTGATCTGCGAAATAAGTTACCGGCAAGATAAAAATATGGCGTTCACACTGACTATTCAATCATAATAGTTTTATAGGCACTGGTTCAGAAAGCTGTTCATAGACTCATTAATACTAATGCACAATGAAGAAACGATGATGAAAAAAAAAATGAACCACTATAACGAAGCAAAATTGCACGAAAATAACGTCACGCGAGGCGTTACACTCACTAGACAAGCACGGATGCGTGCACTCGCCCTGTTGTCCTGTATGTCTCGTGCAATGCTTGTTCTCACGAAAATTTCTTTAGCACTCATTAACAGCTAGCTTAATAGTTAGTTCTGATAAGCAACATGCCTATTATATTGAGATACTTCCTATTTTGATGTTGCCGATATTCGAAACAGAAAAGACAATTTTTACCCAATAACGACCTCGTTACCGTTATGTTCCGGAAAGGACAGAAGTGCGATAAAACTTTATCATACCTCATGCATGGAGCGCGTATGACCGACAGGCTTTTGTCTCAGCATTCGTCATAGATACGAGTGTGAGTAAAATACAATTATAATAAAACATAGCTAAAAATTAAATTCGAGCCACGTAAATGGTGAAAGAAATGCCAGTAATGCTACTAAAGAGGCATATTACGCCATTGGATAAAAACCTACAGAATAACAACAGCGGGTTATAGGTGGTAAATGAACTATTTGCCACCGACACTTGATGGCAATATGCGGTCAGTTTTGTCCTTTTCGAGCACCAGATGTCGCCATCAGTAGCATCCAATCTATAAGACGTATATGCTACTGACTGTAAAATTCGCGCAGGTTCGTCAGCGCAGGAGTAATAATGCCGGAACTGACGCGTCTGGGCTAAAATTAAAGTGCCATACGCCTGCCCCGAGAAATGTTCATTAAAGTCACAACCAAGAGAGCGAAATGAAAAAAAAAAGCAGTGAAGGATTCTACAAAAAAAGATAGGCCACCTGCAGAGTGCGAAAGCATCTCTACCAATGTCACTGGCTAGCTTTTTCCCAGGTGACGGAGGCATTAGACGCTGTGCAGGTCCCGTGTCAACAGCAGCAAAGACACGCGTGCAAGGAAAGCGAAAGTACTTTCACGCTGTGCGGCAATTCATTCCTTGGAGAGAGCAGCGGTGATCTTGATGAAAATGGAACAGCCGTTCACCGTCCTTTCGTTCTCATATAATCCTAGGATTTCAGGTCCATGCGATTGATTGCGCACTGCCTCGGTTTTTTTTTTTCTTTTGATCGGTCAAGACCACCCGGGCCATTCCGTTCAATACTGTGCCTCAAGTCACACATTGTGCTCGTCTCAAGACCGAGTGACATTGCCTAATGGGGTTCTATGAATGGAATGTTTGAACACGTTGCAAACCAGGTGGACCGCAAGCCGACGCCTTCTAATAGAAAATTTGCAATCGTTGGTAGGCCAAACCGCGGCTTGTCATGTGAATTCCAGGCAGAATTGCTTTCAGCAGCTCCATGGGGTGGTGAGTAAACCATCAAGGTGAAAGCCTTTGATGCTTCACCAAACACAAAAATTAGCCATCGTGCCGCGTCGGCGGCGTCAACGCGAACGATGCAAAACATCATCACTACGTGATCACTATACGACACCATTATGACGTCATACATAATCACTTTTGTAACATCATCAAGACATCACTACGAAGTGTCCTCACGTGGTGAGGTCATCATACGGCATCATCGCTTAGTGAAAGGTGAGCCGATACAGGAGGTGATGCAAAACAAGGTGGGATGCGGTAAAATTCCAGAAGCGGGGGGGGGGGGGTGGAGGCATTCAGTGGTTCGACACACATCACCTTCAAAAAAAAAAAGAAAATGCCTCTTACCTTTGAGCAGACAGAGACAATTGCGTAAGATATTTTGTCAGTTTTTTTTTTTTTCACTTTCTTAGTCACCTCTACTGAACCTAAGTTTGATGGTGCTGGCAACAACGTTTCAAAAGGGATGGTGCCCCTTTCATTACATCGAATTGTTTCAAGGACACGAGATGGGAAAAATAAAGCGGTAATTGAACTCTTCCTTAGGATGCGGTTCCCTCTTAATAATGTCATTACCCACAGAATGAGCAGGCAATATAGTAGGCGAGGTTTTACAAAAAGTGGATCGCAAAAGAGGATATATTTTCAGCATAGAGTTTCATTAAAAAATACCTAGAGAGGAATCTGGCGCTGCGATTATGGGATGTACAGGCTTCGTATCGGATAGGGTTGGCGGAGAACTGTCTACAGACTTTCTTCTACAGTTTCAGTTTTGTTCTTCGCGCAGCTTGGTTAATGGGGTGCATTAAAAAGCGCTGAAGCAGCGCCTTTGCAGTTCAAAGAGACTGAACAACACTACTTCTGAAGTTTTCTGCGAGGTTGAACTTTTACGAGTCGTATTTGTCAGCTTAAACGAAGCGTCGTCCACTCACCGCTGCGCATACATGTAGCGTCTCAAGTCAGTTCAGGTTCATGTTATTTTCATGAGCGCGTCTTGCCCAAACTCGTTTTAAGTGGACTTCAAAACGATGACAAAGATAACTAGACGCACCGTCATGCTCTGCTGACTCGACTTCACAACAAACCTGAGGTGCGTTGGAGGCAGACCACTTGGACAGACGCACCTAGCATCGAAAAAGACGAAACGATAAGTGTTTCTTGCTTAATACTGTGCTGTTATTTCCTTAACTAGATAATTCGTACTTTTCAGAGAAAACAAGCCTGCTTGTTTCTAAGTGTATTAAAAATCAATTCAATAAATCTAATTTGGGACGCAATGGCGGAGCAATGCATACCCTGGTGGTTATATTGGCGCAGTTTTAACTTTTGCCACCTTGTCACAAAATCTTTTTGCTATAAAGTTTGCGCACAAATAAATGAAGCACTTTTCAATTAAATAGAAGTTCATATCACTTTGTTTTACTCTTGAAAAGGAAGTGTCGCGAATATTAGGAACGTGATTCATCCGAAGCAGATCCGAAGCCTGTACTTCCCATAATTCCCATGGGGGCACAAGCGCTGCTAAAAGAACCCGCGTATACACTAGCGCGAGATTCCCTCCTAGGTATTATTGTATGAAACTCTATAATTTTCAGTGAAACCACTGATCAATGTAACCATCTAATCACAATGAGCAACACACATGCATATAACAGTAAAAAAATAAAATTGCAATAAATAAATCACGAGAAAGAATAGCTAAACGTGACCATTGTAACGGAAAAAAAAGAATTCGACATTACTGAGGAAAGGTTTGAAGACCATTGGTTCCATTTTCAGATTCTTTTAGGAAAAACAGCACCTTGAAATAGTCAGTGTTGCACATCGTTTCTCATATCTTGAAACTGTGGTCATGACGGTCTGAGACATAGTGTGTGTTGCAAATAATTAGTCTGCCTTATCAATTCAGACATGACAATGATAGACAGCATGAAAGAAACTCAATCACAATTTACTACATTAATTGCGTAAGCAATTTCAACCCAATCTTGCCCAACTCGCCGCACCGATATATTTGTTGTATATTCCTGATACAAACTGAGCCACAAAATTCTGGGCCCTTTTCAATCAATATCTGTCTTGTTTAACTTGAGGGTACAGGCCTATTCCGGATTGTATATAACATTGTCATTGTATAGTAAATCTTTATTAGGAACAGGGAAAGATATAGCATTTCACCGCAAAAGCCTCAGCATTTTGCCAGCCTTTGCTGTAACGTAATCAATCTGTGTCTGCCTCCTTAGCTTAAACGCAAAACAATTCCTGGGCTATTTGTGTTTGGTCACTTATTTTAAATTTTATTATTTATTAGGCAACTGCTCACATGTAAATTTATTCTTATAAGTATTGTGCAAAGTGATTTAATTAAATTTAACTTCATATCTCATTTTGTACGTGCACCATTACCTAAGCATGTCTATATAGGTCATAATTTCTACGTTGAATATTCTGTTAGGCAGTAATCGTAAATTGTGCTTGCTCTGGCTAATTTTTCCTCTTTGTGCTTCTTTTACAGTGGGATTACCCCTCCGTGAGAGTTTTTGTTGGTTTATTTCGGCGTTACTAACGAAATAATCGAGCAAGAGGCAAGGGAAGTTTTTGTCACACATTTACAGAAAGCGGTGCACAAGGAAAAGCCGTAAATTCCCACTGCTTCGGGAGGTAATCATGAAATAAGATTTTAAGCTCTGAGTCTTCCACTTTGTCGCCTCGCATATATATCCATAATGTGGATCTTAGACTACATTTCCATAATCTGAGAGCCTTCGTTCCCGAAAAATGCTACTCTCTTTATTAAGAACACCCTTGGGCCCAGCTGCATTTGAAAACTTAAAGCTCGAACTAATCTACCAAAAATAACAAAAAAAAAACGTTTCGACGCATTAAATTATAACTGTCAATTGAAAAAAGCCCATTGCAAGATAAATATAGCCAAAATACTTGCGTTTTCATCAGGATGCGCAATGGGACGAAGGCCTGAGCTCATGCTAACGCTAACTCGCAACGGGTGGTTTAAATATTATTCGTTCCGCGGACGACGAATGACCTTTGCAGCCATCTCCATCATATTTTTTTTCTGCACCCTCAAGAGTGCTTAAATTTATACAACTAAGCACTGAAACCCCTTCATTCATCGAATTAGCTTTGTGCTGCAGAATGTAACTGCGACTTGCGTTGAATTGTTTTTAACAACTATTTTAGTTTTACACACTGACTTTCTTGAATTTTTCGCTTTTCATTTTCTGTTATCTTCAAACCAACCCTGCCAAAATATTTAAAAGGGATTGCAGAATATATAAATGAGTAAGTATATGTAGAATAGTGAAGAGCTCTTCAAAAAGCAGGAGTCGGGTAACTATAACTCTTGTCATCCACCTGCCGACATTGCAGGTTGGTGACACAAATAGTCCTTTCCATGGCTTCATATATAAATAAGGCACACTTATTTTTTTTTCTTTTGTAACAGAATAAAGAGACAAACAGAACGTGTCGCACCGTTTTTAGACGCTGTAGCAGAGCCTCCCCGTTGGTCCAGTTGGAAGGCGCCTCACAGGAGAAGGACTTTAATTCGAAGTTTTCTACATGCTCCATGTCGTGAAGTGCTCGGGCAAATAAAGACACCGCGTCGAACAGCAGAGCCAGCTCTGTCTGGGAACGAAAGATTGCAAAAGAAAGTAAGGGGTCAGCTACGTTTTCAAGTAAGCTGTATCTGTGCGAAACTGAGGTTGCTAATCTATCGTATTCTAATTCTAGCGCATCTGCCCAAGCGTAACATAATGGTTCTGTTCGTCCTGTTTTAACTGGCTTGCTGTGTAGAGGTCGAGGCATGTATTACTTCGGCAACTCTATTTGTGTATACTTCACAGCGAACTCGGAGTTACATCCAGGCTATCTAAGCAAAACAAGCGCATTGAGAACTATTTTAGTATGAATGGATGCCATGAGTCACGCTGACAATTTGGGTAAGATCACCCTCGGCCAGTGTGTTAAGACGTTGACCAAATTGCCCTTGTCCTACTGGAAACGCACCAAATTAGTCATACGCGTAGAAACGACGTGTCAAAGAAATTATTAATCAGTTTCACGGCCATAAGAAGTATTACACTTTACGAATAATACAGTGAAAAGGCAGTGGACTATATGGGAGGCGTGTTTAAAGAGGATAGCGTGCCCGCCAGCTGTTGTCGCTGACCGTGAGGTCATGGGTTCGACTTCCGCTGATGGCACATTTATCTTCTGATCAGAGATAATTTTAGACATTTCCGTGACATAAATACGCCTCTAAAATCTTAGTGCACCCCGGCATCAAACACTTTCGTGTGAAAAGTTTGAAAATTCTCACAAGAAATAAATATTCAGCAACTAATAATTCAAAGCAACATGAAACAAGAAAACGTGCCATGGGAATGCATAGTTCCCTTTCCAAAGCTCACATTGCAAGAAAGCCTTCGCAGGTACACATTTGTACTTCTGCCCACCGAATATGAACTAAAGGTCAAACCGCATGCACAAAATTTTCGAGCGACAGCGACGAGCCACAACGGCAAACTTGCTCCATCCTGTCGTCGCGTTGCGACCGCTGCAACCACACGTCAGCGGCAAAGTGTAATTATTGCTAGATTTATAACTGTTGCGTATATGCCCATGAATTGTGAAAAGAAGTCATGAATAGGGTAGATCACAACACCAAGGTACCCAAAAGCATTTATGATACGACGGTTACGACGCACTTCGCATGACGATTTCACATTGTAGCAAGTGATCATAATTGCCACTAGCTACCATCGAAACATCGAAAGAAACTTTCGATAACAAGATTTAGAACGAAATGCGGCCGCTGTTTCACTCTCCGCGTGAGATGCGAATGTGAGAAGGGTGGTCGATGCCTTGCGTTCCTTGAAGTGCGCGCGGATATCAAGCATCAAGAGCAAATTGCAACCAAAACGGGGATCATGGGAGCAATCATGTATGCAGAACTCGTCAAGCTGGCTTCAGGGCGACAATCGCTCTTTTCTAGTTTCTCAGAAACGCGTGACACGACAAACAACCGCTACAAATGGGCCTCCACGACAGCAAATCCTGTCGCTCGTTCTTGCTGTTTGTCGCTTTCTCTAGAAATTAACGTTTATGTGGTTGGGCCTTAAAAGGGCGCTGCAACAATTTTTGAGCATGGTCAGAAAACGGCGTCGATTGGCAGTAAATGCGTGGGGAACACGTGAGCCAAATAATATAGCGCAGCACGCTGTCTGGAATTCACAACAAATTATCAAAGCATGCCTCAAATTGCTTTTGTTTTTCTCAAAAAAAAAAAACGACGGAAGATGCCCGAAAATCATTCGTAGAAGGCCATCTATCAGTCGTTGGCTGATTTGAACGTGGCGCGCTCGGTTCATAGAGGAATCATCACGGAAGGCTGCGACTTGTCCACGCGTGCACGCGCGATCACACTGAAAAAGCCGCGTATTCAAAGAAAAAAGAAAGATAAAAACAATGACGGATGGCTGCGTCTCCATGTTTTAGGGTTGCTTTGTAGAACAAAATAAAGAAAACGTGTTCGTTACACGAGTTTGTGTAAAATACCGTTAAAACAGTTCGTTTTCTCACCGGGTAGAGCCACAGAATTGGCGAAGTAAGGATATTTATGGAGCTTATATTTGCGAGGGGAATACCTCGAGGTCACTGTGAACAGATTTCAATATCTCCGCGGTACTTCTGAAGCAAACTCATTTTATAACTGTAGACACATTAAAGGCCTTCAAGTGCAAGGCTCGAGATTATGCAGTACTATATGATGGTACCCATATCGACAGGGAAAGCAAACCTGTTAGCTCAGGATGTTCTCTGTAAACCGCATAATTACCCTAGCCTGTTTCTCATAACCTAAATCTTTCTTTTGTCAGTCATATAATTTCCTGCAGCAAGTTTAGTTCCTGCGAACGAATCTGCACAATGGATTGCTTAAAAACCTCAGAAGCCGTAAGCATTGCCAGAAAATTGTAGGACACTCAAACGTATTACACCAACCCTCCCCCTCCGCCTCACAAGCTGCCAAATATTAGACTAGAATAAAAGGAAAGAGGAGCAACAGGGGACAAACCATGTTTTTCTAGGTCAGATTTTAATGCAAACAGCATCCAAACAGCATCTGGCCTCAATTTATTCAGACCGTCCTGCCTCCTTTGCTGGATGTTTGTCTCCTCGCAGTGGGCCTACAATAAAGCAATAAGTCAAAAAGTGATACGCAACTCTCACCACCTATACCGAGCCCATACAAATTTTCTCTAAGAGCACTAAATAAAAACTCAAATTATCACCGCATCAAATTATCTTTGTGGCGATCATCTGCCAGCAAAGGAAGACGTGAACGTGAGCGTCTGTTGGTGGTTTGCGGGCCTGGCGTTTCCGGCTACGAATGAGGCGAGGGCTTTGGGAACCGATGAAACGCAGAACGTGGATACATGCAAGACCACACGTTCGACTAGTTAAATCATTCGATTAGTGAACTGCGCTTCGATTACGAGAAGAACAAGCATACTCAAGTTAACGAACTTTCGCTTGCATAACCCGGTGTAGCCAAACGAAGCCTGATCCATTTTTCTTAATGTGCAAGTTCTCGTGATTACTTTGCTCAAACTGCTTTTTGTCGCATAACCAAGCCAGGTATTTCACGAAATAAACGGTGATGTACTCAATCCACTCGTAATAAAAAGTTGGCAGATTCCACGTACAGTTGGAATTGTTGATTGATATGTGGGATTTAACGCCCCAAAAACCACCATTTGATGATGAGAGACGCCGTAGTGCAGGGTTCTGGAAATTTCGACCAGCTGGGGTTCTTTAACGTGCACTCAAATGTGAGCACACAGGCGTACAACATTTCCGCCTCCATCGGAAATGCAGCCGCCGCAGCCGGGATTCAAACCCGCGACCTTCGGGTCAGCAGCCGAGTACCTTGGCCACTAGACTACCGCGGCGGGGCGTACAGTGGTAAACGGTGATATAGGAAGCCCGAATGAGAAATGTTGATATGTGATTTTAAAATCAGCACAACGTTACGAGGTGGAGGTAAATGATGCCGTAAATGACTTCCGTGTCATTATTATCATGTTTGGATGTGTCGTTTACCTTCGTCATCTATGCACGTCACGTGATACCAAATTTGGTATATGTGGAGCTAGTGAAACGGCCACGAGCACGCTATGAGCGTGGTATGTTGTCACCTTCTTACATAACACGAGTGTCAGGATTATCATGTTTGAACGAGTCATATATTTCGTCATTCATTGACTTCACATAACACCAAACTTGGTATATGTGGAGCTAGCAAAACGGTCGTGAGAGCCTCATGAAAGGCCCAAAATACTCCTATATAGCGTTGACGCGCGCGCACACTGGACATAGCGACGCTACGTTAGCGAAATGCGGGCACTCTATAGTCTGACGCCAGGCGCGACCAGCGTCCGTCGGCGCAGCCCAACGGCAACCCGCGCGAAATGCGACATGCTGCATATCGCGCCGATGCGTTACCCAGACAACCCTGCGTCTCCCTATTTTTGTAACGGAGGGACGCTGGACGCGCTGAAACGTGCATGCGTCAAAGCAACGCAGTGCGGCGCGCGCCTGCAAGTGTACATGGCAGGACCGGCGCCTTGCGGGGCAACACCGGTGTGACCCGACGAAATGAACGCCAGCGAACACGCGCACCGCGTCACGTCAAAATGTATTCGCGCCTTGACTGTGGCATGTAGTCATGTTCTCACATGACACGCATCTCAAGATTATCATGTTTGCTCCAGTCGTCATCCATTGGCATTACGTAATTACATATTTGGCATATGTTAAACTAGCGAAACGGCTGCGAGCGCATCATCAGTGTGGCATGTAGTCATGCTGTTACATGACACGCATGTCGTGATTATAATGTTTGGATGTGTGATTTGCATATGTCGTCCGTTCGCGTCACGTAATATCAAATTTTGTATAAGTGAAGCCGGCGAAACGTCCACCAGCGCATCGTGAGCATGGCATGTAGTCATGTTGTTACTCGACACGCATCTCACAATTATCATGTTTGCTCGAGTCACATACCTTCGTCAGTCATTCACACATTGTATTACCAAATTTGGTATATGTAACGCTAGCCATACGGCCGCGAGCGCATCATGAGCGTGGCATGTATACATGCCACGCTCATATATATGACATGCCTGCCATATATATATATGACATGCCTCATATATATGACATGCACGCTCATATATATGACATGCCTGTCATGTAACAACATGACTATAGTCATGTTGTTACATGACAGGCATGTCATAATTTTTATGTTAGGGTCCATCGCTTGTGTTCGCCATGCAATCATGCCATACCATACCAGTTTTGCAACAAGCCATGTCAACGAAACCACCGCAAGAGCTGCAGGAACATAGAATGTAAATCACGACATTCATGACATACAAGTCATGATTATCATGTCATAACTAGTCAAAGATGTTCTCCCTACAGTCATGGTATGCCATACCAAGCGTGGTATCGATACCATTATCGAAAGGGCCAGGACAGCTAAACGTTTTAGGTGGCTAGATAGATAGATACGCTTGAAGTCGCCAAAGTTCGCTAAGAAATGCTGGGCATTTAAAACGGGTACTCACCTCGCAAACACTGGGAGAAGTAGTCGGCTCCAAGCAATCTCACTTCACTTGTGTAATCCAGCGTTTCCGTTGGCTAGAGCAAGTCGGGAAGTGGGACACTCTCCAGATGGTTTTGTGTTGTGGCACGCAGCACCCTGGCATTTACACTACGAAGTTATTGTAAGTGTGGTCAAACGCAGCTCGTACCGCAGCTTGCACACTCGCGCTAACATGCAGCGGGTGCATTATGGCGGAGAAGGAAAGCCTGGGCGCGAGAACCAACATGGCGCTTGTTGCCGCGGAAACCGGGACTGTCAACATTGTGTTTTAGCGGGTGGCGGAAAGTGGTGGATCAAAAGCTGACGCCACCGTAAGACATGGAGGCGCGCGCATATGAAGGCTCCTTAGCGCATGCCATCCCGTAATGTTTAACTTCCAGCGCTTTCGTCGGGACGAGTGCAGAGAGAATTCGACTGCTGCGTGCGACAAATCTTTGTAAGTCCGCATGTACCGGATGGATTCCTAAAGTTTTTGCGGCGTTGAATTTGTGAGGCATTTAAGCCCTTCCAGTGAGTTCATTCCATCGTTACTTAAAAAAGTGTTTCAGGACCCATTGAACACAGTATATCGTATATAAGAACACATTGCTGTACGTATATACAATAATTATGTCGCTCACTTACCAGGAAAGTGCACTGGTTTTCGGATCTGGAAACGCGGGGCAGCGACCATATACCAACTTACCTGTGTATAGAAGGTTTCACCAGCTCCAAGACCTCAAGAGGCCTCGAATACACCGAATGGCCAAAATTCAAAAAGTTAATGGAAGACTGCTGTACCGACGGTCCATCATATAACCTAGAGGACTTGATAAAGGATGTCCTGCAGAATACCACGCATACACATTTGACTAGTCACAAGCGCACCGATTTCGACATCGAGCTTGAGAAACTTCGCGCAATACGCCGTCATGCACAACGAAGGTACTGACGGACAAAGTGCATGGATGATTTGAGGCTGGCTAGACGCATTCAAAAGGAAATGCAGCGGCATATGGATAAACTGGCTAGGCGACGTTGGACATCCTTTTGCGAGTCGTTGGACCCACGAAAGCCCCTATCACTGATATGGTGAACTGTCCGGGGTCTTAGCACAACCTTGGGTCAGCGACACCCGTTTACACCTCTGGCACTTCATCTTCGATGCAGAGAGATTGGCGTCGCAGAATCTTTCTGTAGAAGAATTGCCGGTGATTCCAATTTCACAGTATCAAGAACGGGAACATTTGACAACCAACCGCCCTCACGTGATCCCCGTATGGAATGCCAGTTTTCTATGGATAAGCTAGAGGCGGCACTGGCACTGTGCAGACGTTCTTAGCACCGGGACCTGACGGCATTACCTATCGTGCCCTTTGTAATCTTGGAGACGAAGCTCGGAAGGCACTCTTACACCTATACAACGACTCCTGGCAGACTGGTACGGTTCCCCAGGCATGGAAGTCAAGTCGCCTCATTCCACTTCTGAAGGCTGGTAATTCTCCTTTGCATATTGCTTCATACCGTCCTATCCCACTTGCCAGTTGTGTGGGAAAAACGATGGAACGAATCATTCTAACACGAATGGAGTGGTATTTAGTCCAGTATCCATGACCGGATTCAGGCGCGGCCATTCGTCAATCGACAACGTTGTTGATCTGGTGATATATGTTCAACACCAGAAAGCCTGTAGGAGTCTGTGCGCCGCCCTGTTTCTAGACGTTAGGGGGGCTTACGACAATGTCACCCATGAATCCATCCTTAGTGGTTTGGAAACAGTAGGTCTTGGTGGCAAGATATATATGTGCGTATACAGCTACTTACAGCTGAGATCATTTTACGTGATGACAGCAAATGGCCCAACACCTGATTATTACAGCAGCCGAGAAGTTCCTCAGGGAGGAGTGCTAAGCTCTACACTTTTCAACCTAACTCTCATTGGTCTAGTGTGGCAGCTACCTAGCTCTGTAGAACTTTCTGTCTATGCTGATGACATCTGCATTTGGACATCAGGTGTGACAAGGCCTCAGCTTCGCGTCCGCCTTCAGAAGGCTGCTACAACGACGTCATGCTACCTTCGTAAACAAGGCCTCGAGGTGTCCTGCGGAAAATGTGCAGTGGTAGCATTCACGCGGAAACCAATGTCTGCTTACAGCATATCGATAAATGAAGAATACATATCGTTCAGCAGAAGTCACAGGTTCTTGGGAGTCTTAATAGATAGAAACCTGTCGTGGACTCCACACGTGAACTATGTGAATAAGCGGCTGATCGCAACATGCCACATGTTCAAATTGCTTGCAGGAAAGAATTGGGGAGTGCCCATACCATCCATGCTACAACTGTACAGAGTGCTGTTTATCGGATTCTTACGGTACAGCTTATCTGCAATATCTAACACCGGCAAGACCAACCTGCGCGAAATTCTGAGCATTCAAGCCCAAGCACTTAAGATATGCCTTATATTACCCCGCAGTGCTTCAACGGCTGAAACCATTGCCATCGCTCAAGATCACTCGATAAAGACGCATATTATTACCGAGACAATGCGCATGCACCTCAGGCATTATGCCAGGACCCCTTCTCACCACCTGGCGAGCCTAGCTGCTCAAAGGCCCCGCACGACATACGGCACTATTGTCTACAAGCATCGTTCATCGTTTACTGAGACATACGCACCTGCATCAAGGCCACTGCTTCCTCCTTGGAGCTTGAGCCGGCCGCGAGTTCACTTAGTGATTCCAGGAATGAGGAGAAAATCGGACTTACCGACACATGCCCTGAAACAACTGAGTCTATTCCTACTGGAACAAAACTACAGTAACCACGTGCACATTTACACGGATGGCTCTACTACGCCCTCTAGTTCAGGTAGAGCAGTGGTTATACCATCACGAGGGGTAACTCGGTGTTTTATGCCTTCACATGTGACAACGTCAACGACGGCAGAACTCGAGGCTCTGCGCAATGCACTGGACCTCATCAATTCAGAAAAAAGACCAGGTAAATGGGCAGTGTTTTCTGACTCAAAACCAGCGTTACAGTGCCTGATATCAGTTCTCCGAGGTGGATGCCACGACCAGTTGACCTACCAAACCGTGAAACTTCACCACCTGTTAATACAAAAAGAACATGACATCGTCTTTCAGTGGTTACCTGGGCATTGTGGTATAGGCGGCAATGATTCTGCAGATCATGCTGCTCGCACGCCACATAAAGAAGCGAACAGCGTTCCGATTCCGCTTTCAAGAGTGGATGCGGCGAGGCAGATTCGTCAACTGGCCCGCAGTCTCACACTCACTGAGTGGAACACACCAAGCGTACGACGTACAAGACTGCATGAGCTCGACCCTTCACTACAACTCCGGGCTCCACCCGGCCTACATCGACGGGCAGCTTCGCTTCTCTATCGCCTTTGGCTGGGAGTTGCTTTCACGAAAGCTTATACCACGTTAATCGAAATTACTGACAGTGCGGCGTGCGATGTTTGCGGCACCAACGAAAATATCGAACACCTGCTGTGTCATTGTCCTCAATTTGCCTCATATAGACAAGTACTTGCCAACGCAATGCGGCGACTGGATGATCGGCCTCTTTCTGTGCAGGTGCTATTACAGCAACGTGCACATGCCTCGACAGCCCACAAGGCAGTGAAAGCCCTGCTGTGTTTCCTGAGAAAGACAGGCTTGTGTGAACGCCTCTGACATGCGGTAGAGTTCTACACGCTGCAGTGAAATCACTGTCAGTCTCTCCCTCACCCTTTTTTTCTTTTCCCTCTCTTCCCTCTTTCTCGTCTTTCTTGTCCCTTTCCCTAATCCCCAGTGTAGGGTAGCCAACCGGATGTCTTTCTGGTTAACCTCCCTGCCTTCTCCCTTTTGTTGCTTCCCCCCCCCCCCATCGTCACCGATGGATATGGATAGATTGACACTGTTTTCAAGCTATAAGGAACAGAATATGAGGTAGCATTGGGAATTTTCATGTGTACTTCATATATTCCAAACACAGACGCTATACCCATGACCAAGTCAAAGGGATGCTAAACTGTAGCAAGAACTTTGTTTAAATTAATGAACTTATTTCGGAAAACGCCAATGTAATTCATGTAGCCATCATATGTTCGATATCAGCGGAGAAAATCAAGGTGAAACATTCAACCTAAAATTTCGCATAGAGTTCTCCACATGTGACATCACGAACAGGAAAGTCAGTTTTTCGTATTCTGGTGAAATCAGCTCACCTAAGTTTCCTGAAACATGACATGCCAAGTATATTGCGCCTTCACAGGACAATAAAGTTCATTTTTGCAGATTAGAGCTTACGTACGACTTAGCAGACACACTCAAAATTTCTGACGCAACGGTGTTCAGCGCGGTAACATCATCACCCGCACTTCCTTTTTGCGCGTTTTCTCACTCAGAAAGTGTTTTTCTGAGGCAAGAGTGGCGTCTTTCGGTATTGTGAAATATTAGGTTGCTAATACGCCAAAAACCTTTTTTTCTCTTTAGCTTTCTTTCAAATTCGTGCAAGTTTACAGATGTGTTGTTTAACAAAACTGCGTTTATAAGACAAAAGGCTGCTAGCAGATCCCAAATCACTCACTTATGTTTGTTGGTAGTGTATTATTTTATTGTAGCACCTCCGCAATATTTTATTTCAAACATAGTTCGCAATTTTGCTGAGTAATAGTGCTATCATAGTTTTAAAAGACACAAAAAGCATAGGAGTAGTCATACTTGTGTTCTTAAACAAGCTCACTAAGGTTACAAGTCCTAGTTTGCAGAGCATATCAATATACATTACAAGGAAAAGAGAATTTTCAAGCAATATTACTTTGCACATTTCAATTCGCCGTTTAAATTGTCACACTTTGCTGCTTGAAAACTCGAGCTAGTCAGTTAGCAAGTAAACAATTTACGTTGAGCAGTATGCCTGAAAGCAAGTCTATCGAATGCTAGTCGTTCATTATCGATGAGATAAGTGCACTGGCACTTCGGATATTTTTGTCTCTCAGTGTAAGGATTCCTTTTACGGTAAGTGTGTCCGCTGGTGCTCGTGGTAAACTATTCAGAGAGAGTTTGAGCACTACGTGCGCCCAGTTTGAATTTGACTTATTCCTGCAGCTTTTCTTACTAGAGATAGAGAATAAAGTGAGGGAAAAGCACAGAGGTTCACCAGACATTGGGGCATCCGGTTTGGTACCTTGCACTAAAGGAAAGGGGAATAAGGAAGAAAGATGAGAAAGAAAGCGAATAGTGAAATAGACGCGCTAATAGAAAAATTGGGTGAGCCTATTTAATAGGCCAATACCAGGCGAAAAGTTTAATAAGGCCTTCGCAGATTTTCTCACTAATTATTGATTGTGCTTCAGTGTATGAAATGGAAAGCATTGCAAAAGGCAGAACATTTTTGGACATGGCTGCAGGTAACCAATGCGGTTCCAGTAAAAAGATCATGAGTAAAAGAGTCTGGTGAGTTCTGAGAAGTTCTTATTAGTCGTGAATGCGTAAGCTGTAATGTCCAGTAACAGTGAACGCCATAGCGAGCAAGTAGCATCATTCTTGAGCGGGAGTGCAGCGACGGCACGTTGCAGCACACCTAAGTCGCCTTCAAAAGGGGACAGGCGTGAGAAGAGATTACAGAACCACCAGCGGTGACCAACAATAGTGGACGTGCAGGGCGGCTGAGTCCACCGAGAAAGAGCATCAGAGGGCGCACAATTACTCGTAGATGGTGGGCCTGGGCACTCGGCTCTAATAAAACTTGCAGCTTTGAACGAAATTTCTCATGAATAGGCGGGCATAAGAAAAAGCGTGACATCACAATATCGGCCAAGGTAGGGTGGTGTCGTGATGAAAAGTAGACAGACCTAGTGCAGAAGATGCGCTGATTTGGTCTTACAGAAATTTAAATAACAGTTCATTGTACAAAAATTGGTCAAGAGAAAAATTAAAGGTGAAAGTGAACTCTGAGTGACAAATTTTCCAGAAAAAAAAGGCCACGCGTAGAATATTTTGCAGCCACATGAAACACCTAAAAGTGATGGGTAGGAAGTCTGTCACAATGTGAGAACACATTGCGCATAAAAAAGAAAACTACTTAGAATGGTATGAAGCACTACGTTACATCTGACAGGTAGCAGCTGATTCGCTTGAAAAGATCGCCCATGCTATGACGGAGAGCGCAACCGAGGAAGAGCTATAGTATTAGAAATAACTACTAGAAAAAGGTTGAAGCAAGCATTCAAACATTCCACCGAGCATTGCTCCGGCTTTAGTTGGTGTTCCAGTCAGCTTCATCAACGAACTAGGAGATAACATTAAAACAAAAATTTGGCAGATTCCGCGTAAAGTGGGAATCGATGATATGCGAAGCACGAATGACGAAGGTTGATATGTCACTTTAAAATGTCCCAACGTTACGAGGTGGAGGTAAATTATGCCGTACACGCTTCCTTGTCATGATTAAGATGTTTTGATGTGTCGTTTACCTTCGTCATCTATTCACGTCACGCGATGCGAACTTTAGTATATGTGAACCCAGCGAAACGGCCGCGAGCACGTGATGAACGTGGTACGTCGTCATGTTCTTGCATAACACACGTGTCATGATTATCATGTTTGCGCCAGTGATATACCTTCGCCATCCATTGAGGTCACGTAATACCAAATTTGATGTATGTGGAGCAAGCAAAATGGCTGCGAGTGCATCATGAAAGACACAATACACTCGAACGTGACGTTGAAGCGCGCGGACGCTGGGCACAGCGACGCTATAGGTCAGCAAAACGCGACAACTCTGTATTCTCATGCCAGGCGCGACCGGCGCGACCAGCGTGCATCGGCGCGGCCTGATGGCAACCGGTGCGAAATGCGACATTCCGCATTTCGCGCCAAAGCGTTGTCCAGACAGCACTGCGTCTGCCTCTTTTCGTGACGCAGGGACGCCGGACGCACTGAAACGTGCGTGTGTCAAAGCAACGCAGTGCAGCGCGCGCCTGCGAGTATACGGTAGGACCGGCACCTGGCATGGCAACGCCGGCGGGACGCGACGAAACGAACACCGGCGCGCACACGTGACATGTCACGTCGAAGTGTATGGCACCATGACTGTGGCATGTAGTCATGTTGTCACAAGACACGTATCACATGATTATCATGTTTGCACCAGTAACATCCCTTCGTCATTCATTTACGTCAAGTAATACCAAATTTGACATATGTGAAGCTAGCGAAACGGCCGCCAGCGCATCATGAGTGTGGCATGTAGTCATGTTATAAAACACGCATGTCGTGATTATCTTGATGGATGTGTCACTTACCTATGTCGTCCGTTCTTGTCACGTAATACGGTATTCGGTGCACGTGACGCTAGCGAAATGGCCACGAGCGCATCATGAGCGTCGCATGTAGTCATGTTGTTACATGACAAGCATGTCATAATTTTCATGGTAGGTTCTGTAGCCTGTGTTCGCCATGCAATCATGTGATATCGCACCAGTTTTGCAACATGTCATTTGAACGAGACCACCGCAAGAGCAGCAAGACCATGAAATGTAATATATGACATTCATGACATACATGTCATGATATTCAAGTTATGACTAGTCAAATATGCTCGTCGTACAGTCATGTTATGCCATACCAAGTTTGGTATCGATATCATTATTCAAACGGCCAGGAGAGCTAAAAGTCGTAGTCGGCTAGATTGATAAAGGGGGGTAAAACAGGAAGAAACTTGGGCTTCAAAAGGAAACTTGAACGCGGCAACAATGAAGCACAGAGTGTTATGGAAATGCACAATATACGGAGTGCTTCGAGATCTGTTGAGAAGCGTAATGGTGCCGGGGTTTCCGTTTGGGAAATCAGTGGTGTGCATGAGCTAAGTTGTCTAATAGGGAATAGATGTGAATCAAAGGGCGTTGGGACGCCTCGCGTTCGTCGCTTATGAGAATACGACTAATAAGGTTGTGGCATATCAGTTATATTCCCATGAGTGCCACACACAAGTCATTGCACAGCCCTTTGACTCACATATATTCAATATTGCAGCTCTGACCTCATGCACAACGCTGAGAGTGATGAGAAAGTATCGAGGCGAGAGAAACTCAGATGAAACTCGAGTTTAATTAGAGGCTAAATATAGATAATGCGAAACGGAGTATATTGGCGAAGCGTTTCATTATTTTTATAGAAAAAACGTTGACAGAGATGAGAGAAAGCGAACAAGGAGACTCACCAGTAAATGTGTGGTTGTAAGCGATATGGCAACAAAAAGTGTTAAGCGAAAAACCAGATTGACGAGGATTTACTTGAAAGCAGCGATAGAAAAAAAAAAGCTGGCTCTAAAGTGCAAAAACAAAATCAGGAGTGACACATTTCATAACAATTCAAGGTAAACATTTTATTGTTTGAAGTGGGGTCGGGTTTTCTCAAAACACGTAATTATAAAGCGATAATATGTAAGAGAGAAAGCGCGAGGTGCTACCTCAATAAAGTTAATTGAAACACAATAACAATGCCCACGATGTGGGAAGACAAGGAAACGACAGAGCATGTTCTAGTTCGATGTCCAGATATTCATCCAGGCATACATTTCTGCATGATCCTACATGAGGCCCTGAGTTTTTGGAAGAAGAAAAGAATGCTTTTAGGAAGAAGAAAAGAATGGCAGCTAGTAGAACATATGTCACCGCCCGTTAAAGTGAGGACGCTCATAGCATTCATCCGGGTAGACAGAGGGCTTCTCAGGTTCGAAGCTCATCTGCCCGTGTACTTCCTTTCGTACTTATCTTGTTAATCATACATTATTTTCTGTGTAGGGACTACAGATAATAAGTAAGGGAATATATCTAGCACGAGCAAAAATATTGCGAATAACAAGGGTGTCTGAGAGTGCAGGTATAACATGCGGGGCATAGCCACAATGCCATCTGCACCCACCTAACAGATTGTACTCGACTGGGGTAGTAAGTGTTTCTTTTCGCCCGCTCAGGCTCGTCGTGGCACGCACGTAATGTATGGCGTTGAATCAAAGGGAAATTGTATATTGCTGCTACATAAGCCGGCTTTTGTGCTCAATGAGTCATTTGATTCTATCGAAACAAATTTTTTCTACCACTCCGATTAGTGAAAACTAACGGACAATCATAGAAAAGAAAGCATAGGGATGTTATGAGCGGGAAATGTAATGTAATTGTGGATAAATAATTGCGGACGAAAAGATAAGTTTCTGCTGACAAGCGCCAGACCTGAGGCCGAATCTGCCCAGCAGCAAGGTATTTTTGTCCTGTTATATTTCTTTACAATTACATCGCAACCGTTAGTAATAATAAACCCTGTACGTTGCACATAATGACCTCTTAGTTCTTATCAACACCGCGTCTAATGAATAAGGATAAGCCCTTTAATTTCCACTTTTTTTCCCTTAGCTCTATTTATTGTGTTACAAAACTAAATTCAACGCTTTATACATGCATTTGACTTCCGTTCAGTCAAGGCACTTTATACCCCTGTCACACGGGCACCACCAAACTCCGTTGAACACCGTCAACGTAAATCTCCCCTAGGGGGTTCCACGGAGAAGGAGTTGTGGCAATGTCACACGGCAATGACAAGGTTGTAACAGTTGCCGCGAGGGGGCTCAGCTGGCGCTGTTTGATTTTCGGAAAAGTATTCTAATTTCATCCCTATTGATTTTTTGTGAATCCTCGTTATGTGGTTTTTACAAAAAAAAAAGCACTTTTAAGTAGGTATGCCACTAACAAACCATTAAAATCTTCTCAAATAAAAACGCATTTGCTAAATGTAGCGAGGCTGCTAGTGACGCTGGCCACATTGTGCTTTTAGTTGTTTTGTTGCCTGTGTACATGCCCGGTACGAAAGTTCTTATGCTTCCTTGCCTCGTGAGCGCACATTTTGTGTTCTTCAGTTATGAGTGACACAGCGGACGACGTGAGGAAGTGGTGCGATATTGTGCTGGTAATGACGTTGATCGGCTGGCGCCGGCCGGCCCGACTCGTGAGGCACGGTGTGTAGGGCATCGGTGTGGAGAGTAAGTGAACTCTGGCGGGCGTAAATATTGTAAACAAACACGCGTTGTGAATAAGTACTACAACGAAAGAACGTTTAGTATTGCTAAAATGTATTATTCTTTCACTGAGGCCACTTAATGCTCGAAATTTTTCTCTGACCTCTAGACTGCTGAAGACGAGAGTACCTCGTTTCGCTGCGAAGGGAGATCGTTAGACGTCCTTTGCGAAATGCTCCATTCACCTTCGTTTGCGTAAAGGTGGCCGTGTGACACCGACCGCATCTTCGTTGTCGTAAAGACGAGGGAGTTAAACGGTTTTCACGGGTCCCCGTGTGACAGGGGTATTAGTCTTCTTCCAACTCCCTTGTGCGTCGTCGTGTGTCGGTTTCTTTTTAAAGACGATAGTCTTCCTTAGGGACCTTCAACAGAAAAATTTTGATTTGTCTGTCTGTCTGTCTGTCTGTCTGTCTGTCTGTCTGTCTGTTTGTCCGCTTTAACGATACCCAAATGGCTCAAGTATTGCTCAAGATTCACCGTTCGTATTTGTGAGATTGCCAAATAAAAATCAATTATTCCGCATATCTAAGGCACCGTAACAAGACGTATATATTCTGTGTGTGTGTCTTTTACTAGAAAAAGCATACATATGTAATTCTAAGGACCGTAGCGTTTATCACGCTGTGCTGACCATGCAACGTATACACGAACAGGCTTGTTTCCAACGCTTATAGACGACACGGTGGTGGCACCCACCCGTCGCCTTGCGTTCTACACGTTATCACCTTCAAGACGGGCGTGCACGCTACGCGCTTCGTTTTCCAAGATAACTGCCAGATAGAGCTCATTTCCCACGTGATAAGTGACTTGATGCGCTCGTTCGCTGATCGAGGCACTCTAATGCTGTGCCTCCAGATTTCAATTCACCAATTTTCTTGCGCAGAACATTAAATAAACGTTTTGTTCACTCTCTCCAGACGCAAGACTATCGTCTTTTGACGACATTTGCAGAGTAACATGCAGATACGTGGCCGTTTTTGTTTTTAGAAAACATTCTTCTCCGTCGGTCGGTGAAAGTTGCGAACTGGCATGCACGCACGACTCGAGGCTTTCACCTGACACGTGAATTCATCACCGGCAATGCGTGACTGAATGTTGAAAGTTTGCCGTTGCTTGGCCGCGCAGTGGCACCGTGGCACCGACACGCGGAACACCGCTGCATGTTCGCCGCGGCCTGCTTTCCGTTGCAGTTGCTGCGACCACTCGACACGTTTGGTTAAACGGCGTTCAACGTCGGCGTCGGTTTAACGTGGTTACGACTACCCGTACGACACGTACCTCGTGCTTCGTAAGAAAAAAAAATAATGTTTCACACCACGCCCATAAAAAAACTCCCAAGCATTTCCCCGAGAGTGAACATGGTTAAGTGCGAATACACGGGGTGATGCTATGAGGGGAATTTATTAATT
This sequence comes from Rhipicephalus microplus, assembly GCF_013339725.1. Classification (NCBI taxonomy): domain Eukaryota; kingdom Metazoa; phylum Arthropoda; class Arachnida; order Ixodida; family Ixodidae; genus Rhipicephalus; species Rhipicephalus microplus. The sequence continues at coordinate 77,305,420 of NC_051171.1, forward strand.
CTCACTATTATATTTATTAATCACACTATGGTGCCTTTATGGTGTAATGGTTCCTGGGAATCGCAATTTGATCACACGGGGGAGTTTACGTTAACTCACTGGCGAATGCCAACGGATTTTTACTTTACTCCCCCTCACGACCCGCTCTCGACGGGAGACTGAGAGAGAAGGCGGCCGCGCGAAAGAGGGGGGTGCGCGCGCAGCTGCAGCAAGCGAGGAGAGCGGAGGAGCGAGCGAAGGGGGAAGGGGTATAAGGCGCGTTACTGACACCGATATCGGCGTCCCGTCCGTGGCTTATTCGGTAGAGCGTCGCGCTGCGGCCCGCCAAGTCCTCTTTCTTTTAAAGATAGAGAGAAGACTGCGGACGCCGCCGACGGCGGTGGATGGTTTGGGGTCGCTTATAAAGTGTATTCACACTTAATTAATTTTTTAAACTTTCATATGGTGGTCGCAGTAACACACGGAGCTTACCCTCAGCGCAGTCATTTCCACAGCGCGGCGTCCGAAGCGAAGCTCCGAGTTGGTCCAGTCATGAAGCAGCTTTCTGGACTCCTCCTTGTCCAGGTCAACGAGCCGCAGGGCCGACACGTTGGCCTGAGCCCCCTGGAAACGCGTCATGTCCAGCGTGTGCGTGTCCTGCGCATGAGACAGGGCCCGATACGTAAGACACATGACATCGCTGCAATTTATGTGTTCCAACGCTGCCATATTCAGACAAACGTCATAATGCCAGACTGCGGGAATGCGGACGACTAAGCACGGACTGTCAAAGTATGCACTAACTGCCACAGCCACGCCGCCTCCAACATTCCCCTCCTTCTTGTTCGCTTTTCACGTGGTTGTTGCGCAATCAAAGGCGGCCTGCACGTTCCTCCACGCTTCAGCCCCGATCGCGGCACTCCTGGCCCGTTTTCACTCGCACGCAGAACATACGACGTGTGGGATGCCGTTGTCGTATCAGACGTTATATGAAACATCATGGCGGTGGCATAAGTTCATCTAGAGTGTCCTTACAGTTGCTACCACAATAAAAACTCGGGCAGTTAGTGGGTCGTGCAGCGTGCAGTGAAACTAAAGTGGGTTCGATCTTGAAATGAAGAGTCCATATGATGTATAATGGTTTAGTCAACAAACGGCTGTAGCTCATAATGTAGTGGAAATAAAGAGAAATAAAAGGACGTGGCCCTGTCACGTGATACGCAGAATCAAAAGTCGGTATTCAGTTAAAACGACAGAGTGGGTATCCAGGGCAAAGAAAAGAAGCCGATGATGACAGAAGCTTAAATAGGGCGAAGAAGTCAAAAAAGTTCACGGAGGAATATGGAGGGGGGAAAAAGGTTGGAACACGCTAGAGCTCAATCTTAAAAAAAAAAAACAGAAAAGTGCATGTTATAAATATATACGTTTTATTGTCCTGTTAAATAATTTTAAGGCATATTTTTCGGTTTTTTCCCATACTAGATAGCTGACAATAATTATTTCGTAAAATTGAACCACTCCAAATATTAAACTTTAAAATACAAGGTTCTGTGTCACCGTAAGTATAGTATGCGCATGTCCTTTGTGATGCGAAATAATAATATAAACTCATAATTCACAATAAAACAGGTCATCTGACATCCGCCTTCGAAACTTACGAAGGACTCCGCCATTGAAATAAGTATGAAAAGGTATAGCTCATTTACTTGATGTACGCTCTTGGAACCAATGAAGACCACTGGAAGAATACGAAAATAAAAGTGAAATGATAGGACTACCAGAGCAATATGTGGCGTTCTTTCAAAATTTATGATTGCTTATTGCTGCCGCAATATTCAAGGAATGCGGAAACATAAAAATAATGCAGACAAATGAGATTCACTTTCTGCCGCTTCAAGGGAAAATAGAACGAGTGTTATATATTTGCCTAGACGCACATGGCTCTATTTCAAGGTTCATTTCAACAATGGTGCACCACACATGCAAGTAGCAATGCCCGTGCGTGCATTGCGCATTTGGCTGGCCGGTCCACATCACTCGTACGGGCATTCCTTAGCGCGCGCAATTCTAGTACGCCACCACTACGGTTATGACGACTGTCTCGTATTCACACAGATAAGAAGAAAAAAACAGAAAAGCACGTCTACATGAAGATGAGCTAGTTGCTAATTCACTGTAAAATATAGCAAAAAAACACTGCACCCAGCACGAACTTACCCGTGTCGTCTTCCTGCTGTAACAGCGTGTTTTTTTTTTTTGCTTTTTCAGCTATTTGATAAAAAAAAGGGCTTGTTGATCGCGAACGCAGGCAATCTTTTTAAAATAGTTAACGTAGCGGGTTAACTCTTGTTTAGACATTACCTTCAATTTCAAACTTTTGTTTTCTAAAATCTTCAGATTAAAATTTGAGGTAACTTCAAGTGTGTTTGGTGCCATGTTTAAAAACGTAAGTAAAATAGCTTGAGAAAAAAAGGGTACATATATTTGTACTGCTGTCTTCAGCTGGTACAAAAACATTTTGAACAGGAACACTGTTCATAAATCTATTGAGGCTGTTTGCTTTTCGAGCATTTTTTAGCTCTATATGAATAGGAGAAATTTGTATGTGCTGCACGGATAGCTACAGTGCGTTTGTGTACTTATGCCTTGCACACGCAAAGGCAGCCTGCCTATTATACACTGCATCCAATGCTATTTTGCGACTACAGTGATTATCGCAGACTGCGATTAAGCTGCTTTCACAACTCCGGTCTCCGCTATAGGCAATATAGAAAATCTCCTTATGCGCAACTGTAATGGCACGATAGCTATCCTCTTATGACTAAAAAAATCAGCCGATAGAGAGCTTGAAAGTGGTTCGTTGAAGAAAACTTTATAATAACGGCAGCAAATATCTTTGTGTTGGAGCTCAATGCCTAGGTTCTGTTTAAACAATTTTGCAGACGTGCCGAAGCAATGTCTTCAAGACCCTAATAGCAAGTAGTATTCTTACCTACCAGCAAAATCTAGTTCACTGTGCGCGCCACATGACATATCAAAATAACTTCACATAGAATTATTTTATACCTTGGTAGATGGTACCACCAGTAAGAGCGGCGCCACTTTTGTCAATCTTCTTTTTTTTTGAGGGGGGGGGGCATGTTTTATACGCAGCGAAATGTGGTAGTTGTACCACTGTCTTAAAAAGGGTTGATTTTGTCCGGTGGCAAATGATGGTTTCGAAAGCAATTTCATGAGTTTATGCATATGAATACACCGCGGTGTACCATAGCAGTGACCAGAATTTCCGCAAGTTTGGCGCAGCCATAATTTCTTCAGTGGCTGCAGGAACCGGCATAAAGAATGGCAGCATAAGCCACGATGATGGCCAGCCTCTTATTAATGCATGATTTCCGCCTGTACTTGTTTGGATTGGCTTTGACGAAATTCTCACCTCATAAATTTGGCAGCTTCTGTAGCTGTGGACTTATCTATATAGCGTCATTATGAAGTCGGTCGCAACAAGTAATCGCGCATATACGTAGTAAGGAATGAGCCGTGACTTAATGAGTAATTGCTCAGGTATAGCTCCATAATACATTTTGTATGCTGTAACGAGTAACACTTTCAGCTAGCCAATGGGGATATGCAATAGCTTGCTAATTGGAATCCCTCACCAAGAAGCAGAAAAGCTACCATATGGGCCAGTAGGAGCACATCTTTCTGTACACTTAACACCATAAGGCACAATTTATCAACGTAATTAAAAACGCTGCATTGTGTATACCCGTCTTCTTACGCTGGAAAGAGCCCTGGTGGATGCATACACACACACACACACACACATATATATATATATATATATATATATATATATATATATATATATATATATATATATATATATATATATATATATAAATAAATCACCCTCGTTATAAAATACCATAGTGTCTGCCCTCGTATACGTTTATATCAATAATATTTTTTGTTGTCAGGTGTATAGAGCGAAGATAGCAAATACATGTCTGCTCGCACAAGAAAAGTTTTCTCCGGCACTTTGCGCTGGTGAGTGAACACGAACAGTGGGCGCAAAAATGTGAGAGCAAGAGTATGTGTCTTCCACATTACTTCTGGGAGAAAAACAGAACAGAGAAATACAATAAAATTTAATGGAAAAGAAGTCATACTCATGAAGGAGCCTTAGTCGAGAGCCCTAAAGCCCTAGCTCGCTATTCTACCTAGTTTATCAGCGCCTACGGGTGGGTAAGACCACAGGAGACTCAATAAAAACCAGGAACTGTAATTTGAAAACTTAGATATATCGCCTGTTCTGCACTTCAGAACAAAAACTGAAAAAAAATTACAACTGAAGTTTAACGTTCATGAAATAAGAAAAAGAAAACTATCTGTACGGTTGCAGACAGCTATAATCAAAGGATTCCTTTCCAATCAGTTGTACTAGGTTACTGCATTGGTGGTTTTGTGGCCCTCATTATCCCCATTGCTGAATGCCTTTGTCCTAATGCTGAGCTTAAAGAGAAAGGCTTACCGTCCAACTGGGCTCCAAAAATAACACGCTAGGAACAGCAAGCGTACCACGCACATCTCATTAAATAAGTCTTAATATACCGGATGAAAATGCTGGGGTTACGAAAATAGTGTTTATAAAACAATTAAGGTCTCTGAAGGTTTCCGGAGCACCATTTATATGAGATTGAGCTGTTCAATCAACGCACTTCAGATGAACACCCACTAAAAAGTTGCGCAATGTACAACATCCGTATAGTCATTGTAACCTGTACAAGTATTTAAATTGCGGTATGAGAAGAAAAAGAAAACTTACCAAGGAAGTAATGATGTAGTTGTAATATTCTGTCATCATTCCAATTTCAGATGCCTGAAATAAAGATTGCACACATTTACTAAGAAATCCATACAGCGGCAAAGCCGCGTATTAATCGGTAAAAACACCTGTACAATGTAGATAAAAGTAACAAAAATTATTAGGAAGCTAAGGGGATGGTAGCTTGAATTTCACTTTTTGTTGCTCGTGGTACTGATAAACGATACATTAGCCCGCTTCTTTTATTTAAGCATCTTATTTTGTGTCGCTGCAATCCTTTGATAAATGTTTGCCATGACCTATGAGAACAATGTCGAAATGCCCTACAAAGAATGTTAATGTTGGAAAAGCAAACGCGGTGGCTTAATAATCCGTTAGGTCAAAGATTAAACTTTCAAGTATTCGTAGCTTTCGACGCTCTTTAGGCAATGTCATAATTTCTATATAGTACGGTCAAGAACTAAAATTTACTACTATTACAAATATGCAAGAAAAAAGACGTAAAACGTTTAGGGAATTGCAGAACGACTAGATTTTTCCCCATCTTTAGGCAAGATCGAAGAGGATAGCGTCTACGACACGGACGTGGCTGGAAGTGCATACGTGCACACAGCTGTGATGGTTAGCGGCACTCGTGGGATAGCAAGTACTGCCTCGATCTCTTCCCCAGTCTTTAGCTACCAACTCAAGTGGGATTGTGGCAGTTACCTTGGCGATCCAGCACACCTTGAGCCTACCCGCGGATATATACGGCCTACTCACCGATTGGCAAGCGCTATGTCTGGCTCTCCTAATAGATCTCGGCATTCCGAAAGCCTCCGACTCTGTTCTTTTACGCACATCCAAAGTAGCTGCACACAACAGCTACACCATACACTTGCTCTTAATCCCTCGTCATGACTCATTGTCGGGTAATGAACGCGGTCGTGCGGTAGCTCGAGAACTCACCCTCCGAGCAGCCCCGCACAGTGAGGTGGCCAAGGCGTAGCCAGGTTCCCTGCTTCTCACATATCAGCAAGTCACACAACATCAAATGCTCTAACAACACCAATACCAACTTCCATCAAAGTCCTTCACATGAGTGCAGGCTGTCGCAATTTGCCGGCTGCAGTCATAAACTTTCTGCATCGGCACTACATGCATGAAATCAGCCCGACTCATTACAACGATGCAGATCCAATATGTGGCGCTATTCTCACAACCTTTGACGTCACCGTAGAGTGCACCACTGCCTACTTCCCTGCCCTCCCACCAATCCTTCGGTCCACCCGTACCCCAGAAAAGTGGGAAGGCACCCTTCGCGACGGTACCCGCGAGATCTGTTGTGAGCTCCTTCTGTGGGCCCGCGCTGCCGCAGAGGTTGCCATAGGCGTCTTCAAATAAGGAGCCTCCCCTTTTTTTGCATTTGAGTACAGAATCTCTTCACCATCACCCCAATTTTACACAGAATTTTCGGAAAGGTAGATTCAAATGGGATACGAGACGCATTCAACATTAAAAACTAAGAAAGCAAACTGGGTTGTGGAAATGATGCTCCACAATAGATTGAACCCATAGGTTGGATTAAGTAATTCAAGTACTTAAAATATGCAGAACAACACAAGATTCTGTATAAGATTTCACAGACCATGTGAACGCAGTTGACTCAGTAGAGGTACTAGCAGTTTTAAACGTATTGCACTATCAGGTAGTCACATTACGTATGTGCATACTCCAGCTAGCATGTACGATCATTACAGAACAACATGACTTTCTTAAGAAAAATGAACAGGAAAATGAATGTTCTGGTTCCGGTAAGTGGGTATGTAATGTCTCGAATGCTGTTCGGTGCAATTATATACACATTATTAAGACTTACGTAATAATCCTACGTACACGTCGCACGGCTGGAGGAATATTTGGCCCCGTATCTGCTTGTTAATCTGCGAATGTCGTCGTAAGGCGATAGTCTTGTGTGTGGAGAGAGTGAACAAAAAATTTTTTTGATGTTCTGCGCAAGAAAATTGGTGAATGGTGTTCTGGAGGCGCTGCGTTAGAGTGCCTCGAGCGTGCAGCAGAGGCGAACGAGCGCATCAAGCCACATCACACGTGAGACATGAGCGCATCTGGCAGTTTTCTTGGAAAACACAGTGCGTGGCTCCGAGACGGGTGTGCGCGCCCGTCTCAGAGGTGATAAGGTGTAGAACGCAAGTCGACGGGTAGGTGCCACGACCGTCTTGTCTTAGCAAAGCGTTAGAAATACTCGCCTTCTCGTGCAAGTGTTGCATAGTCAGCGCAGCGTGAAAAGCACTACGGTCCTTAAAAGTGCCTATGTATGCCTTTGCCAGTAAAAGGCGCACATGCAGAATATATACGTGTAGTTATGGTGCCCCAGACCTGCACATTATTTGCTCTTTAATTGACAATTGCACAATTAGGAACGCTAAATCATGAGCAACATTGATGTACGCTGCGGATGGGGTCGGCCGTTTCAACTACCCGGTGCCGTTAAGAGTGGACAAACTGACAAATGTACAGACAGACAGACCAATATTTTTGCATCGAAAGTCCCCAAGAAAGACTATAGTCTTTAAAAAGCGCATGGGCAGTGCGTAACGTGTATTTATCGAGAATGCGTGAGTGCGTAGACCCTTAAAAGACGCTACATACGTAACGCGCAAGTATCTCGTGTGCTGCGAAGACCATGCTGCAGGCCGTGCTGGCTCCAGGATCAGTGCTGATTGGTTGTTTCGGGCGCAAGCCTCAGTTCACGTTAAATCGCCGATAAGTGCCTTTCATAATGCAGTGGAATTGTGCCGGTATTGTTTCTCGCATGAATGAACTACACCTAGTTTTGAGAGAATATCAAATCCCGATTTTGGCTCTGTCGGAGGGTAGATTACCGAGACAAAGATCTATCACTGGGTACGTCACTCACAAGAACCCCACCATAACGACTTTCCCAAATGGAAGCGCCGCTGTGTATATATGAATAGAGATACCACACGTAGCACTCAATGTGGCGGATTTGTGCACAGATGTTACAGAAGTGTTTGCGATCAGAGCACAGATAGGAAACCACCAAGTCAGCACTGCATCGGTGTATGCCTCACCTCACAAGAACATTTACATCGAAAAGTTTTTTGAAAGATCTGTGTCATCGTTGCCTAGCTCTGCGCGTCTCTTGTGGTGATTTATATGCGCATCACACGTCATTAGTGTACAAGAGCTCTGATGCACGCCGACGTTGTCTGGAAAATGCCATTGATAAGCTAGACATGCATTGTGAATGATAGCAATGTAACATTCTTTAGGCCCCCAGCTTGTATAGGTATTATTAAATTGACTTTGCATTCAAGTGACGTTCAACTAACGTCTTCCACATCTCCGGACAAAATGGGCAGTGATCATTTGCCTATATTTACCATTCTTGCTGGCTATCATTTGACGGAAGCTAAGTCCTGCAACGTACCTGATTGGGATCGCTATAGAGAGCATCTAGTTCACCAATCAGGGGATATGTTTCAGGATATGCTGGCAAGCAAAGCGACTGCAACCACTATACTATAGCTACCTGCACATTTTGCAGCCCCGGACTTAAAGCTCCGTAATGTGTGTACGGCTAGAAGAAGGGCAGAAGAAAGGCTTATGCGTAAAGGTGGCGAACCAACTAGCAAAACTCAGTTCAACAGAGTTAATGCAGCAATACGGCGACATAGCAAAATACCTCATAGAGAACAATGGGCAGTGTTTTGTGAAAGTGTAAGTGTATTTACTACACGGTCAAGGATCTGGCGAGTAGTAAATAGTGTCGTAAGCACGCCCCAGTCTTCGAGACCATTTATTGCCCTCGCGTTATTCAAGGGTACATGAATGCCATCTCTAGCCGTAAAGTTTGCTGACGTCTATGTTATTGGAGAAGAAAGTGAACAATCTTACCGCCTTCCGCTTCATTCTACATTTGCCATCAACGCACCTTTCACGCTGCGGGAACTTAGGTCAGCCGTAAGTTGTCTCCGTCGACGCTGTGCTCTTGGACATGAAGGCATCACAAACCAAATGTTCTCAAATCTGCCTGCAGAAATGAAGAGCAGGTTTCTTAAACATTTTAACTGTAATTGGGAGTCGGGAAACATTTCTCAAGTCTGGAAAATCATCTGGGCCGTGCCAGTGCTGAAGCCAGGCAAAGAAACATCAGAACTGGCATCATATGGATCATTATCACTAACTTCGTGGGCAGCGAAGCTGATGGAGAAGTTGGCCTGCGTTCAGCTGACATGGTGTATGGAGCATCACAAGGCCCTTCCAGCATGTATGGCTGAGTTTCGACAGCAGTTGAGTGCACAACACAAGTTCTTAGACTTGGTGAGGCACATTGAACACCAACGAGAATACGGCTTTTTAACTTTGACAATACTCCTGGACGTTTAAAAAGCGTGAGACTACGTGTTCGAAGGTGCGATAATTTGTGGTCTTGCTTCTATGGGAATAATGGGACACCTTTTACGCTTTGGTCAGGCGTTCTTTTAGTGATCGCTCGATGCAGGAGAAGTTAGGGACAGTGCTCAGTAGCTCAAGAAAAATTACTAGAGGAGTGCCACAGGGCAGTGTCCTATCTCCAATGTTGTTCAATATGGCCATGGCTGGTTTACCTAATGCTCTCAAGACTGTGAGCAAGGCAGTACAAATATGAATTTATGCCAATGACATATTCATCTGGCTGTATGAATATCAGCATAAGCGATTGGAAATGATTGGCCAAAGAGTTATACTCTCCACACAAACATATCTTGAATTCATTGAAATAACAATATCAGCTGAAAAGTCTCAATTCATGCTATTCCCAGGCATGCGAAGACGAGAAACAAAGCTGAAAATATCATTTATTGATGCTTCAATTAGGCATGCTAAGTACATAAGATTTTTTGGAGTCACACTAGGCACCAGTATGGATTGGCGACGGGCTGTAGGCAAGACAAACTCAGCGTTGTCACCCCGTGTAAACATTCTTCAAAAGATGGCAGGAACAAGCTGGGGGAGCCACCCAACATCAATTATAAAGTTACACGCGGCACTAATTGTCAATCGTGTGCTTTTCTAATTGCCTCTCATCGCTAGTAGGAATGGCTGGAAAAACTTCATTGTAAAAGCCTCAGAGTCACTTTGGTAGTGCCACAGTTTGCAGCGAGCATAAAGGTGCTTCATGAAGCTCGTCTGCCGCCGTTACGTCTTGTCGCCTTTCAACGACTGCTGACACAGCTTTGCCGACTTGGCGAAACGAGTCCAGGACAAGCACTACTCAGTCGACTTCAGCGACGCACGGAGTTGCGAGCTTTCGTGGCCCTCAACACCCTTCACCAGCTTAGCAACGATTTCCCGAAACGAAGACAACTTGGACAAGACCCACCGTGGTCACATGAGGATGTCGACTGTCAGGTGACGATTTCACGGATGCACAGCAAGCGTTCCACACCCACAGTAAAAGTACGTTCTTTTGTACTTGAATATGATAAAGAAAAGTACGCCGATAATTTGAAGTTTTAACCGATGGATCAGTCGACATAGTGCGCGGAGCAAGCACTGCATCGTTTGTGATCCCATCTCTAAAGGTGTCCTAATCTGCGCGACTCGACTGCGTTGTTTTATCTACAGCATGTGAAAGCGTGGCAATTCAGGCAGCCCTAAAGAAACGCAAGTTCTGTAGGCAGCAAAAAGTCGTGCTGTTTTTGGACAGTAAGCCCGCTTTGCAGTGGATAAAACATAGATATGTTTTGGATCGATGCACTCAAAGATCACTGCGAATACCTAAATACCTGCATGGCATTGGTATAAAAATCAAGTTTCAATGGATTTCATCACATGTGGGTATAGCGGGTAATGAGGCAGCTGACAAACTTGCACGGAGTGCTCAGGAGCTTACACCAACGAAGAAGGCTCCCAAAGACAATCAGCAATCTTACGAAAATCTGTCAATACGCATTTTCACTCGTTATGGTTGACGCCTCACCAGCCACGTGTGATAAAAAGGCTATCAAGGAAAGAGGCCTGCTTGCTTCGTTGAATCCTAACGGGGTCAGCGCGTACACCAGTGGGGATCCACAAGATTAGACTCTCCGCGATGCCCTTGTGCCCGAAGTGCAAAGAAAACGGTGATATAGAACACTATTTGTAGAGTCTCATGAACTTGAGAAGGAACGGCAAGGTTTATTTGAGGAACTGCAACAGTTAGGCTCACGATGTCACAGTGTGACTGATATTGTGTTTCCGGGTGGTCACTCGATGTCCAGAAAACAGGTGCCACAATTTCTCTTAAAATTTTCGAATGCTACAAACCTCGGATGTGAGTGGTGATAAGTGACAATAATGTGCAGTGAGGTGAGTACCGGCGCAATACTGCACATGGAGTAGCACAGAGGCCACCGTCTTATGCAGGCTTACGTCGCGCTATGCACGATTTTTATTTTGAGAGCCTGCTCACGCTTAGTTAAAAACAAACAAAGAACATTAGCTACAATTACCAAAAAGAAAACCGGGCGGGACAATTGCCTGCAAATTATGCAAGGCTAGATCCACCGGCTACCGACAACTGTAACCTTAACCTTAACACGTATCTCGCGACCCCTTGAACAAACGAGAAGCGAGAACACATGATGGAAGCTGCGGCGCCCGACGCCGACCACTACATTGAAACCGCCAAATTTATTCAAGTCATGTATACTTCATATCGAAATGACAAGTCGATTGCCAGAGCATATGTCGATGCAGGGTTAACACCACCTATACTGTATACATTCTTGGTGGGCCCTTCTCACACACATGTGGACCAAACTAGTTCTTATGCGTTCGAGGTTCCCATTACATTCGTACTGGCAAAACTAGTTGTCATTTGTGATGGTCTTGCAGCTCTTCAGCCATTCGTTGAGATGCAGCACCCATGAAGCGTCATCCTCTACACGGATACGACGCAAGCTGTTCGCGCACTCCATCGCGTTGACCAATCTGTTGGTATAGCAGTGGATTTCAACAGGTGTTCTGCAGCTTATCCATGCTCTCTTCGAGTGTGCTAGATTCGCCGACTTGGTGTTCTGGCTCATGCAGCTGAAGATACCGTTGTCACCCTGTGACTGCAGTGTAACCCTTACCTTTGCTCCTGCTTCCACCTCCTGAGACTGTGGACGTTCACAAAGAAAATCTTCGGGGCACCACGCAAGCTATTTTAACTCCGCGTGGTCATACCTTCCGAGTGGACTTACTCGTCAAGAAGAGGTATTGCTCCGAAAGGTTACCGTGAGTGCAGCTGTGATGCCTTCAGTCTGCGCGAAGTAGGGCTACACCGACACAACCTCAAGCTGCCCATTCTGTCCCGCGCCGGTGCGGAAAGTACACATTAACCACCTTCGGTGGACATGCTATGGGCTTCAAGCGGCTCGTCGACGCCATCTGCGGCGTGCAGAACTCCAGCACAGTAGGCCGCCTAACTTCCAGTAGGCAGTTCGTTCTTGTGCCCATCGACAACAGCCAAATGTCCGTGGACACTATTCTGTCAATTGCCCGAGAGAAGACTTTGCAACGGAAGGTGACAAAAGCTCTGCTGAAATTCCTACGCGACAGGGACTTGAACAAGCGGCTGTAACAGCAATGTCACACATCGCGAAAGACAAGACTGGACTATGACTGAGTGTGCACGCGTGTGCTGCTGAATGTGCTGTGTTTATCTCTCTACCCTCTCAGCTCTCTATCTTTCAACTCCCCCATCCCCCTCCCATTTGCAGTGTAGCAAACTGGCAGCTTGTAGGTTGGTTAACTTCCCTGCCATTCCTTTCCTCCTATTTTCCTTCCTTACCGTCCAAACCACAGGTCCCTCCTTTATTTTATGGAGGAAACGAAGCTACACAATTTTATTTATTATGTATTGATGCTGTAGGGCAAACATCTGCAATAAAAATTTCTATGCCTCATAAGAAAAGAACGGGTGACAGGTTACGGAGACTTGAAGGTAAGACCACACTGCCTGATGTGTACCAAGAGAGAAAGAAGTTAAGGAGAAAGGCTGGGATGTTAACCAAGCTATAGTCTCAGTTCGGTTGCGTTACAAAAATTATAAAGTGCCTCCGCGGCAGGTTGTGCGCGGAAATGCATTAGTATCTTTCTGTTTAGTCACTTGGGAAATGACCTTGAATAAAGAAAGGAAGCTTGGTCGGTACATTTATTTTAAGCTGAAACATAACATGCTTTCAGCTTCCTGAGCTGCAACTTTGAGAGTGCACCCGTCACAGGGGTATATTGGCTATGGCGCTTGACTGCTGACCCAAAGGTTGCAAGATTGCATTCCGACCGCAGTGGCCGTCTTTTCAATTAATGCGGCGTCGCCTGGGGCTTCTTCACCTCGATTTATTAGCCCGGAACAACTGCGGTAAAAGTTACCTAAACCCTTCTTTCCAGCATCTTGATGTGATGAATATGGAACGCTCCACCTCCGATTATCTCCCTAAAGTGCTGCCTGTAGATCTAACACGTCTAGAAGTCAATCAGTGGCTGTAGGAAACACTCAGCGTTATTTATGACCAATGTGGTTAGCACGCTGTGTTCTATCCAGCGTATCATCGCTACGTCATTGAGCACCTTCATTACATAGAGCGCTCAGCTTCAAAGCTGTGCGTTCATATAGCAAATCTGATCGTATATAGTAGATGCCAATGCGCACATTGTATGCACCCAGAAATGACGCTGGGTGCATACAATGACGGACGGACGCATGAACAGACGTACAGACAGACAGACTAGCAGAAGGAAGAACGGACGGATGAACGGATGCAGGAACTAGGGGACAGACGGATGGACGGACGATTGCACGGACGGATGCATGGACAGATGTAGAAATGCACGAACGGACGCACGGATGGTCGCAGGAACAGACGGAAGCAAGATTGAACGGACGGACGAGCTGACTGACGCTTCGCCCCCCTCATCCTCATCCACTACATGGATATGATGTGATTTTCTACTTGTATATCGCCTAAACAATTCTTATTCTGGAGGTACTGCAGCATACCCCAGTCAACTCCCAGCAAAATGTACGCCAGTGGACTGCTTCACGTGTCGCGAGGAGGTGGTTTTAGAAAAAGTGCTTTAGTTGCTTCATACTCCGCTAAAGTCTTCTTCCGAAGTGGCTAGACGACGAGTAGACCGGGTGTTTTGACCATAGCTGAAACTGTTCGGAATAGCTTGTCGGCTTCGTAAATTCTGCAATACCCTCTAGCTCGGTGTGTAGAGCCTATTTTTGTTATTAACATACTGTCGAGCAGACCAAGAAGTCGACTTCTCTGGGCAACCTTAAGAAAATGCACTGAGGAGAACAGAAAGCGTAGTCCGGGACTTGAGAAGTCTACGCAGTACTTTCGAAGAAGTTATTTCCGTTTTTTAATTGAGTTGTTTGTTTATAGAAGGTATGATTACACTGCAATAAAGTTTTTCAATTTATCTGAAGAAAGGCTGCGCATGCCGTCTCTCTCTTGTAGCGACTGTTTTGCCCTGTGTTCGCCTCAACTGAAACCCTTTACGCCAGAAGTTTTCGGCATGAGGTGGTAGCACTGAAGGACTCTTTTGGTGTATGCTTTTGGTGTAGCGCCGGCCACTGCAGCCATCAGGATACTGACACTTACGATCTAAAATGCCGATGCGGGAACACTCTTTTCGTATGAAAACTTGACTATCATGTTACTTGGCATTGAGGTGAAGCTAAACCTTTGGAGTTCATCTCAGAAGCTAATTGCGGCATTCGTCTGCAGCAAAAGGCGTCGAAGAACTACGTTGTTCCGGAGGAACATCTTCAACGAATGACAGCCAAAGATTCCGGGGCTTCCAGTATTTTTCAATACTGTCCCTTCCTTGATATCTGTGAAATGCGTCCGGGTTAATTACCTAGAGAAATTAATGACTGAGAATAAAAAAAAATGTTACACTGATGTATACTTTTATCTGTTCTCGGCGAGCGTATGCAGTAAAACAATTGTGATATACTACTTTACATTCTTTGTCTGTTCATTGAAGTCACTATAAGAAATGGATAGTGGCGCCTGGTATCATATTAATTTCTTGCCAAGAGGTCCACGGGCCCTTAATCATTCGTTTCTTTCATGTTACTTTTAATAAATATTTTTAAATAAAGTTTTCAATTCGTGTACGGGAACGTAAAGCTTGTTACAAAGAACGCTGTCGCGCTTTTTCCAAGCAATCTTTATCACTTTCTCCTTTGAAAATAGCGGACTGAGGTGGACACATATTGTGAGCGTCCATTTAAATCAGCTGGTAATGCTCGCGCCAACAGCCCACCTCACTACCAGTCGGTAAACCAGACGCCCGAAGCACTGCCGTGGAGACGTTAGAGATGCACTGGCATTGAAGAGCATCAATATAATTTAGGGGTTATGAATGGTACTGTATTTTATAAGGCGATGTATAATATTCAAGTTTTGTTACGAGGCACGCACGCTACTTATACCCGGAATCGCGAACATTTTGCGAGTTTTGAGGAAACAAAGTAGCGACTTTTGGTTCTTTTTTGCTCTTTGTTTGGCAACATTGTCTCGAAAGTCAATGACAACTCTTGTTGTGGCTTCGGGAATTAGTCAGTAAGCGAAAATGAAGAACGGAAAGTTGGTGCGTACTGCATAACAGTAAAATGTGAAATACGATTGGTTCGATTGATTGATATGTGATGTTTAACGTCCCAAAACCACCACACGATTATGAGAGACGCCGTAATGGAGGGCTCGGGAAATCTTGACCACCGGGGATTCTTTGACGTGCACTCAATACTGAGCACACGGGCCTATGGCCTTTTCGCCACCATCAAATATGCAGCCGCTCCAGCCGGGATTCGATCGTGCGACCTGCGGGTCAGCAGTTGAGTGCCTTAACCTCTATACCACCACGGCGGGACAAGAAAATGTGAATTTCGATAGTGTGATTGTGATGAGCATAATAACTGAGGACTGTTCTTGTATTAATCGTGGTATTTATCTGCTTAGTCACTCTCAAATGAGCGACACGTAATAATATCAAATTTTATTAAATGGCGTTAGGCTAAGCAACACAGCACGCGCGTTCCACTATATGGTTTGTAACTGCTCTAACTTAAGGTTTCTGCTTTTTTTTGTTTTCATAATAGAGCTAGTCCATTTCGAAGATAAATTTTCCACCAGCGCCGCAGTAAACCACTCTTCTAGTGGAGTTTCATTCAATCCACTAAAACTGTAACATCCACGAGCATTTGAAATTGTAGTAAAGGGAGCTGAACTAGTTGGCGTCCATTGATGGCTATGTTATATTTGTATGACCCCCTCTTTTTGGGACAATCTCCTGTAACATGAATCAGTTACGTGCTTTGGCCATCATTGGCGACAGTCGAGCACCTCATTTTGGTTTCATAACTTTCGAGATCATTGGTCTTGGGGATAGAGATTGGGACTGAACCAAAGGAAGCGGCCCTGTTGCTGCGTAATACAGGAAAAGGTTGCATGACACCAGCTGGTAGATGCAGGTAGCGCAGTGAGACAATAGGTAACCTTATTGATGGAACCCCCTCTTCCGAGCCTTCCTGCATTTCCGAGGTGTTCAATAACTTCTTTCAATAAATGACGTTGGCCCCACTATCCACTAAGTTTTGTTCAATAAATGACGATGACTCCGCTCTGCCTGTTAACAGTCCCACCCTCGCAGCACTCCCTGACGTTGTTATCACTTATGAAGGTGTACATAACCTTTGATTGAATGTTGACACAACGAAAAGCAGTGGTCCTGACAACATTTCTAACATTCTTCTTAAAATTCTGATTGGCATTCTCGCTATACATATATACTTAACATTCATCTTTAGCAAGTAATTTGAGACGTCTACCGTTTTTTGCTTATGGAAGATCACTATCATCATACCAGTCTTTAGGTCTGGTAAAAGAGCAAATATTTTCTATGTACAGGCCACTTTAATTGTTATCCCCAACATGTAAGTTACTGGAACACATTGTACACAAACACTTCCGAAGTATTTACCTGAGAATAGTGTGATCTCGTCCTGCCTGCACGGTTTTTGACCGGGCTACTTGACAATCACGCAACTTGTCGAATTTTTGCATGACGATGCGTCAGTAATAATACTCAAGGTCATCTGAATGCTATATTCATTACGCCTAAGCTTTTGGCTCGGTCTGTCATTGAAAACTTCTCAAGCTTCTTGAGGTAATAAAAATTGACGCACTGATTTTTGGTACACTGACTACCTGCTTCGTAGACATCAATAAGTTTCCTTTAACAATGCACAGCCCGACACCATAAAAGTCTAATCTGTTGTCCCCTAAGTTTCTGCTTTGTGACCACTTTTTTTATCATCTGTGATAATGACTGCGTGGAGGTTATATAAAATACACCAGTTAAACTTCGCGCCTATGCAGATGACTGCGTTCTATATTCTGCTATCTCCACGAGTGCAGACCAGTTCCTTTTAAATGTGTTTTTTTAGGTTCTATACCTGGAGTGATTCCTGAGAACTATCTACTAACCTAACGAAGACGGTCTCTATAACCTTCTCTAACAAGGTTAAGCCGTTACTCTTCCATTACGGTTACAGTAAAACTAACAATACACACGTAGATGCATTTAAATACCTCGGGGTTACTTTCGCACATATAAGTATACGCTCTCCGACAAGATGTGTAAAGAAAGTATTGCGTAATGAAGTGTAACTAAAACACGCAGTGCCCTGAAATGAAGTAACAGTGCATAACAAACACCATTCCACAAACAAATAAACTTGCGAAATGACATATTCGTACCTTCGAACGGGTAAACGGTCACATTCAGAGGGAACCCCCTCTGAATGTGACCGTTAACCCTGTTTTTGATTATTCCTGTTTTTACCTAACTGCCCTTGGTTGGGAAGTTAGGTAAAAACAGCAATAACAAGAAAGCTTTTATACCTGATAGGGACAGGAGAGCTTCCTCTGAAATCTGGATTCACATTACATTTACACGGCTAGCTGCACAAGGAGTCCTTTCGCTGATTCTATATATATCAGCAGGTGTGTCATTGCGCGCAGAAAAGATAAAAAGAGCACAAATATTCTCACTGGATGTTCACTTCACCTTCTGATAACATTTCACGAATGATTAAGCGTCCAGTTAAAGTACAATTTATTGCCAAGTGTTGCGAAATCCTTCTCAGCATTGATATCATTGCTTTAAGTTCATCTCTTTCGTAATGAGACATAACTGATCTGTGAAGCTTACAGTGCTTCCACTTATGTGTTCTTTAGTGGACGCTTTCTTGTCATTTAATGTCATGACTCATCACTCTTGTCTTTTCTGATAATGAGACTGCTCAATGCTGTGATTTTGAATATCCGAGATACGCTTCACAGAGTCTGTTCAAATATTGCTGTCTTTCGCAAAGTTTTTTCACTACAGTATCACGTAAATTTCTTCTGTGGAGACAATTTATTTAACGTCTGTTTTTTTCTTGCGTATGAAAAACTGGTTTGCTGATTTTGGAGTTTCTTAAACACTTAAAGGGATTGAAATATCACGCATCTCTCCACTACAATGAGCCCTTCAGTAGGTTCAACGTTGTAATTCAGGCACGTTCATCTCCTTCATTACCAAATACTTTCAAGGAACACTTCATGGATCCCGCCTACTCTGAGGCCACTTCTCAAAACGATTCGCTGTCAGACACAACGTGACATGTTCACGCTAATCGAAAGAACTTTTCGCACATGTCGACGCTCTATTCCTCCCAAAGGGCACCTGCTTATTAGGGAAACGAAGCATGTACCAAGGGGGAGTATACACGGCTTTGAATACGCCTTTGGAGGCCTCCTACACGTTTAAATGAGCTTACTGGCCGACAACTTTGAATCATTCCCGCTACTCGCTGCTTCGTGGAACTTGCGTAAATCAGCAACAAGCAACGCTTCGTTGAAGACGGGTGTGCTGAAGTCTTGCCGGTGCAGCACGTTAGAATTAGGAGAGTGAGGGGGAGGGGGGGGGGGGCTTTTTTAATTTTTCTAAAACATGGTTGTGTGAATACCTTAATTCACCTCGACTGAAAGCATGCATCACACGATTGCAAAACGCATGTTTTTTTGTGTTTTTTTAAAACTAGAAGCAGGCGGACCGGGTCACTCGTGGAGTATGCATTATTCTGCTTGCGAAAGACCTGGGCCCACCTCGCAGTCTCCTGAATTCCTCGCGCGGTGCACGTCGCTGCTCAGTGAATAAACTCTAGTTGGTTGGGGGTGTATGCAGCACTCGAAGATTGCCTGTGCACTCTAGACTGTGGCTGAAGGTGCTTTGTGGTGTGCTTACTTCTTTGCTAGAAACCGAGGGAAAATCTATTGAAACAGAACATTCTATTGAAAAAAAAAACATGTCGGTGAGAACTCTGCCGAACTACCAATAAATTTGTCACCGACCAATTGTTAGCTGTTTTTCTTTATTCGTATTTAAATTAGTAGGGCCTTCATGGCACCGACTTTTTGTTTCTGTTTTCTCTTTCTGATAGTGGGTTTTGCTACTACAAAAGCACATATTATTTCGACATTGTCGTGACTTTATTTTCGCAAGCCCCTAATTGTGTTCTCTTGTTTTTCTTCTCATCTTACTGTCTTGAATTAGTGAATCTATGCCTTCTTTGTATGGTATAAGGCAGATTCTGTGCACATATCGGCAGCAGTTATTGGTCTACTGCTTCCCGAGTTCCATTCCGTCTCTTGTACAAGAACAGTTGGTGTAACTCGCCCGTCCATCTTGCATTTTGTTCAATCAATAGCGCTACCCGACCAACTAGCTCACTCTTTAGCCTCAATCTTACCTTTATACATGGCTTTATTAAACTATACCTAAAGGAGTGCAATGTAGTTGTATATTTTTATAGTGTTCAGATTGCTTAACAAAGCTAAGGACGAGTGGCGACGAGATGAAGAGGACCGAGAACACAGGCACAGAAAAAAATATAAGGGAAGGAATAGGTATCCGTAATCTTGTAGCCTCATTCAAGTATCGAGCCTGCACTGCTTTTGAAAACTTTTACAAGTCTTTTCTTGAATATATATATATATATATATATATATATATATATATATATATATATATATATATATATATATATATATATATATATAGACAATAATGCCCAGGAATGTATAGGGGAAGTTATTAGGCTAATTGTGATGTAAATGAGAAGAAAGAAAAGTGGGTAAAAAGATAACTTGCCGTGGGCAGGATCCGAACCTGCGACCTTCGAATAACGCGTTCGATGCTCTACCACTGAGCTACCACGACAGCTATCCCCGCAGCGACTTTATTGGGTATCTATGTCAATTTAAACGTGGGAGTGTCAGTCAACGCCACTAGTAGCCATGGCGGTGAGTGACACTCTTTATGAGCCCGTTTGGCGTCACGTAGCACGTGAACTTATTACTAACTGGCAGCCGACCAATAGTCCCCCGTATACAACCTAAAGGCACCAACTCTGCCAGTACGAAACTCTCGTGAATTCTCATTTACATTACACGTCATTCTCATTTACATTACAATTGGCCTAATAACTTTGCCTACACATTCCTTGGCATTATTGTCTGTTAGATCTCATTATTATTGTGTCAAAACACTGAAAAGCGAGCCCTTAATTATACACTTGTTTCCCTTATATATATATATATATATATATATATATATATATATATATATATATATATATATATATATATATATATATATATATATATATATATATATATATATATATATATATATATATATATATATATATATATATATATATATATATATATATATATATATATATATATATATATATATATATATATATATATATATATATAATAACTTGAAGGGAAGGCACGACAGGTCCGGGTATTTTCTATATTGAATTAAATTGCAGATAGCACATAACAAAAGGATTGTATTTACTAACGTTTCGGCCGTGGCACGGCCTTCGTCGGAGAAGGCCGTGCCACGGCCGAAACGTTAGTAAATACAATCCTTTTCATATGTGCTATCTGCAATTTAATTCAATATATATATATATATATATATATATATATATATATATATATATATATATATATATATATAAAAGGGAAAGAATTGTATATTTCAGGGCTCGTTTTTGCTTGTTTTAAGACAGTAATAATGAAATCTAACAGGCAATGATACCAAGGAGAGTATAGGGGAAGTTATTAGACCGATTTGCCGAACCTGCGACTTTCGAGCAATGCGTTCGATGCTCTACCACTCAGCTACCACGGTGGCTATTTTCCGAGCCACTTTATTGGATGTTTGCGCAATGCAACGATCATGTCTCTGAAAGACTGAACGTTACGTCCGGTGTGCCTCAGGGATCCGTCTTGGCACCGATATTATTCATTCTATTTTAAAATTATTTAACAACCAACATTACCGCAAACATTAGACATTTTGCAGACGACTGCATATTATATAAAAAGGTCAAAAGCTGCAGTGACCTAATTGAATTGAAAGATGCCCTAAATTGCGTTGTACAATGGTGCTCTAACTGGCAAATGGCGATTAATTATGACAAAACAGTCTCGGTGCAAAACACAAAAAGAAAATCACGCTTACCCTTCTATCATGGTTACAACAACATCGTGCTACAAAATGTAAGCCAGTACAAATATCTAGGTGTGTTTAAAACTTCCGAACTTTTTTGGACAGCGCACATAGAAAACGTAGCAAAGAAGGCCTTAAAGTTATTGTTTTTCCTTAAGCGGCTGCGACATGCCGACCGTGACACTAAGCATCTACCATACGTCACACTTGTCAGACCAGTCTTGGAATATATAAGCATAATCTAGTTCCCATTCACGGGTAGCGGTATCAGCATGCTTGAAAACGTTTAGTGTAAAGCGATTAGATTTGTTTTCAACTGGTATCGCCACCTCGACTGCCCAACTGAATTACTACACCGCGCTGGTTTGCCCACACCCGAAAGTCGAGTAGAAATTCATCGCACGAAGTTTCTATATCAGTTATTGCACAATTGTGTTAAGATAGACCATGCAAGATACGGTTAAACCAAGACGACAACTGAAACACGTCACACACATGATCACACACTACAAGAAAAGTCGTGCGACATCAACAAATTCTATAATTCTTTTTTTTTCTAGATGCACTCGAAAATGAAATGCTGTTGACCAACTTGTAGCCGAGCAGCGTACAGTTGATGATTTTATAAAAAAGTGTTGCAAAATGCACAAATCATTTGATAATAAGCCTGATAATTTAGTATGCACTGCATTTTCATTTCACAATTGCCCCCTGGTATTGCGTTGATTGCAAATATTTGTATTTAAGCCAACTGTTACAAGTGTGTAAACTTTTCTTACCCATTTCGAGGATTATATAAAATTAATAATGCATCCTCTGCCTTCTTATTTGAGCATGTAGTTTCCTTGTTAAATTGTACTTGTTTATCAACGCTGCTCTGACCAAATCGTATTGTATTGTTACTTTTGATGTGGCTGCCTGTTGTTTTTTTTTTTTTTTGCTCCCACTCCTGTGAAACCCTCCAAAGTGTTAACAGTATGTTCAAAATAAGTAAAATAAATAAATATGTGAATTTAAATGCAGGAGTGTGTCAGTGCCATCAGTAGCCATGGCGGCGAGTGTGGCACACTCTTTATAAGCCTGTGTGGCCTCACGTAGCACGTGAACTTATTACAACCTGGCAGCTGACCCATAGTCCCTCGTATACAACCTAAGGCAACAAGTCCGCCAGTGCGAGACTCTCGTTAATGAGTAAGGGAATGAAGTGTAAACTTAAGGGCTCATTTTAAGTGCAAATGCACTTTATAAGCGACCCTGAATCCGCCGTCTGCGGTGCGCCACCTCCTCTACCTTAGCAACGGCGCGAGGAGTGGAGAAGAGCGTCTGCAGCAACGGCGCAGCGACGCCACACACCACGTGATTGCACGTGCTCCGCCCTCTGCTCCATAGCCCACGCAGCCACGACTTGCTCGAGATCGGCAAGTCGTCATAGGTATGGATCCATCGCAGGCATCAACCTCGACTGCAATACCTCCAACAACGAGTAAAACGCAATCGAATGCGAGCATTACACGCGTCGTTCAAGATGTCGCGCCGGTTGAAGACAAAGCAGCGCGGCGAAGGGCACGTGATGCTGAGCTCAAGCGGACGAAACGGGCCGCGGACATAAACATCTTTATAGTACAAATTTACTCTCACATATACGCGTTAACTGACCAAGATTTTCCGAGAGGGTCTAATAGTTCCTGGAAATCGCAATGAGATCACACGGGGGAGTTTACGTTAACTCACTGGCGAATGCCAACGGATTTTAACTTTACTCCCCCTCATGGCATCACCCCGTGCATTCGCACTTAACCATGTTCACCCTCGGGGAAATGCTTGGGAGTTTTCCCGTGTTCTGACACAATATTAGTAAAATCTAACAGAAAATAATGCCAAGGAAAGTATAGGGGAAGGTATTAGACTGAAATGTAAGGTAAATGTGAAGAAACAAAAGTAGGTGAAACAATAACTTGCTGTGGGGAGGAAAAAAAACGAAACCAAAGTCGAAAGTGGTTGAAACTTCACATCTTTGTATGCTATATCTAGGCAGTACGACCACTTTGCCATTAACCTGGTCGTGAAAGAATTCACGTGCGCTGTATTGAAAGCACTATCGGGACACCATGAAGTTCTTGACACATAACGTTGGTGCTGGGCTGTTTTCAGTGATGTCGATACAAGCCATCTATCAAAAGTTACTATTTCAGGAAGATGTTGCTCTGCGGCCAAGCAACTTCACTTCGTGCATTGATGTAATGTATAGGCTTGCATAAAGCTTAGGCAGCAACCCCAATTTCTGTGTCCATGCTGTACCAATGAGAAACACACAGCTCTGTTTGGAGCCAGCGTCAGCTGCATATATTCCTGCAGTAGCAGCATTAATCACCACCCAAATAATAATGACACCTCGGTTAAATCGGTTAAATAGTTGTCGGTAACGTGTTTTGCAGAAAATGTTAGTAAGTGAACTTTCATAACTCTTAATATTACTAAGTGAGCTTTCTTGTGGCTGTTGTTTTCATTCACCTAAAGAAGGCGTTTGATAATGTCTTCTTTCAACCTCCCTCATCCCTGTCCCCACTGTCGGGTAGCATACTATTCCTTCTAGACTAATTAGCATGACTGCCGTTTTTTCATCTCCTGTCCCTTCCTACCTTCCTGCATGGAGGCAAGAAGATCATCTGATCCAAACGCCACACTTGATTTATATAGACTCTTGGCCACGAACATGATATATGTTGTTTGAACTCATAATGAAGGGGCCGGTAGCTCCTACGAGTGTCAGCACAGGACTCTGCATCTATGAAAAGAGGCCACTTGAGAAAACGGCGAATTCGTGCTATCTAAACACTCCTTGCCAAGCACGAAAGCAAGACAAATGCCTGAACTGTTCACACAAGTGTCTGCTTGCGCCAGGATGCAAGACCGAGGTTTATGCTTTCATAGCCTCAATATATAGGACTGTGAATTATAGATTTCTAATAAAACTATTGGTGACAGCAATGTCGAAATGAAACCATACAGGCATCACAGAAAACCTTTCTTACCGCTTCGAGGAACTCGTACACACGCTCCGTA
This sequence comes from Rhipicephalus microplus, assembly GCF_013339725.1. Lineage (NCBI taxonomy): Eukaryota > Metazoa > Arthropoda > Arachnida > Ixodida > Ixodidae > Rhipicephalus > Rhipicephalus microplus. The sequence goes on from NC_051171.1 coordinate 77,329,913, forward strand.
GGCACGTCAAGCACGATGTTGAACTCTTTGGCGAGGTCGACCCGCTTAAGCAGTGTCTTGACGGCACCACCGTCTGGCCGATACAGCATCAGGTTGACTGCGGCGCCCAGTGCGAACGAGGTGTTCAGCACATCTTTCATGCGAACAAAACCTGCGAGAAGATAGACGCGAACGAGTGGAAGCTTCGCTAATATAAATAATATTTGATATCTCGAAATATGGGCTCATTTCGTTTAAGTAGTGGCCTATTCTCTCACCTAAGAATTTGTAACAAATGTTGTGTCTGGTTCCCTGTGATTAAGCAAAGTTCCACATTCAGTTCATCCTACATATATCTTTAGCCTAAATGCTTGCCTTCACCCCGACAGTTCTACAGTATATCTTAAGAGTGGCTATGCTAAAACGTAAAAAGGACGACGCATGCTTGTGAACTGTGCATGTGACACGTATAAATGTTCGCCTCCATTTCATGAATTATCCATATACAGACTCATGGCGATCCCCCCACGCGGATATTTACGGAACGAACCACGGAACATAACTTGGGCGAAGATCAGGCCAGCTCACCTACATTATCTTGAACTAGAACGCAACTGCCATTCGTTGATGCCTCCACGTATGCGCATACCTGGGTTTTTGCATTTAGATGTATATATTTTTGATCAAGCTTCAAAGAGAGCATTGTTGTAATTTAGCTCTTGTGTTTCCGTGCTTTCGTGTTCCGTCCTGTGATAAAAATTTATGGGTATTTTGTGAATTTCAAAACGTGTTCTATGAAAGCCCGTGGCCATTAGAGCAACTAGGCCCTAATTTCTTTTGTTTTGTCCTTCTTCTTATGTTTTTGTCATTTATTTATTTTGCTTTTACAATCTCTGCCAAGACGTGATTGGTGAGAGGGTGTAAGAGGGAGGGGCAACAGATCTGGTGGTGCAACTGTTGCTATGAGTCGCTGGCAATGACGTCACCACTGAGAGAGTACAAGGGGTAGTGGGAACTGCTGGCACCATTCCAGGGAATGGACGAAGGAACGGACGAACGAGATTATGAGACAATAAGCGCTTAACGCTGAGTACTTCCTTCGATCTTTTTCACCGACTATCTCTCGATGGCTCGGAATAAGAAAAGTGAAACCAGGCAAGCAAGAAAATATTTTTGTACCCTTGTAACATAGGTGCACACTTGTCTGGGCTCCAGCTGACGTACTCACTGTCACTTTCCTCGTAGATAACGGTGACGCTCTTCCAGCGGCTCGTCTTGAGCGCGAGGTCCACGTAGGCACGACTGAGTACGTCCGGATGTGGATACACATTGACCGAGAACAGACGCTGGCCCGACGCCGGATCAGCCACAGGCGCACTCCAGCTGGTCTGTACATGGGGCACGTGGAAGGCACTGCATGTGGAACCCAGCACGGACACCACGGAGGGAGTGCGAGGTCCGAGCACCACGGACACGCCCTGCTTGAGCATGCTGCACACTGCAAGTCAAAAATAAAAACAATACTTTAATCTGGACTGGAACGATATTTATTTCTCATTGAGTATAAACTTATTGAGAAATAATTATCACTTATTGCACTGGCTCATCAAAGCAAAGTGACCTATCGTTCATTAGTTTATGAAGATTTTCTCCATCCAACACTTATTATTGGCCCCATACTCCAACCTCTGTATATTTCAAACCATTTTGATCATAGTAATAAGGTACAGTCGGAGAAAACTTTAGTACTGTGCGCCCCGGCCACTTTTTTGTATCTCAGCGTCATATGAAATGAAGTTACAAAAGACTTCTTCGTGGACATGTGCCTTTGGAGCATACACTTGTTCCCACATTTTTTTCAATCATATTGTAGTTGTATGGCAAAGATACGGAGACAAAACTGCCACTAGTGCACGATAGCTAAAGATATGGCCGACTGTGCGGACTGCACTATGTAACACAGGTACAGGCGCAGCCACTGCTGCAGGTAACACGGCTCACGTGGCCGACAGGCGCTGCGCAAAATATCGGTCAAGGTGTTCCGATGAGCGTGGCCCACTGCCTCGTGTTACCTCTTATAGTGGTCGCGCCTATACAAACAGAAAATGCATGAATTGTACCAGAACTTTGTCAGCGTACATCGTTGGGCCAGTTGGTTCTGCATGTCGCCGATGTGGATGCACTTTAATGAAGCGTACCTGGAAATGACTGCGCACACATGTGTTTTGCCTGTCCGCGTATTTAAAGCGAACCCACATTGTCGACATGCAGGCGAAGAGTTGCTAGATTCATAGTAGAATTGTTAAATTCAGATTTTTGAGTGGAACGGAAAACCTTCTTTCTGTTGAACACTGAAACTATTTGTGTTTTCGTATAAGCACACAACCTCAGCATAAAACATTTATTTCTGCGCCTGTGTCACCCTGGGTACTCTTTAAAAAGATCGGCGGCGATCGGAATTGCTCACGTTCCGAAGTGTTCGTGTGACTGAGGCCTCGTTGCACTTATCTAGTGGCGAAGGTACTCGGCTTCTGACCCGGAGGTCGCGGGATTGAATCCCGACTGTGGCGGCTGCATTTCCGGTGGAGGCGGAAATGTTGTAGGCCCGTGTGCTCAGATTTGGGTGCACGTTAAAGAACCCCAGGTGGTCGAAATTTCCGGAGCACTCCACTACGGCGTGTCTCATATTCACATGGTGATTTTCGGACGTTAAACCCCACATATAAATCAATCAATCAATCAATCTTGTGACTGAGAAATCACAAAATGTACTGATGTGCTGGCGTCAACTGTGGCTGCAGGGCAACGTGAACTATTGTGGTTAACTGACGAGTCTACTCATGAGTCAAACTTTCAAGTTGAACCTACCTAAACCTACACTCTATGTTCACACCGAAAAGATAAACTAGCTAGAATGCGGCGACATTCATTAGCAGTAGAAAGATAACCAATGACTCATTTGCTCGCAGAGATAAGAGCCCACTCGCCAGCGTCGCTTTAAAAAAATCAAATTTAACGACTACGAACCGTGCACGGACAACACCCGAGTAAAACATCGGAACACAAGCTGCCACGGCCATCAACAAACGCGGAAACCACGTAAAAACAAGCTAAACCTGAAGTTTACAGGGGTGATTATTCGGTGAACGCATAACGTCGCCAGAGATCAGCCGGCTCTGGCGACACGGTCTATAACTCGGAGAATATGCGACTTGTACTTGCTGCTCGTGTTCATTCATTTGGTTTTATTTTCTTGAAGTATGCAAAATATTACAGTGAAATATTCTTTCACCTGAATTCGTTTCACTGTTCTGTTCACCATATTTCATGCATTTTATCCCCACCCTCATCAAAGCCATTTCGCCTTCACGGTAATATTATAAAGAATCAAAGCATATCCACGGATTCAATGACAATGAGTGGGGCGAAATCAGGGTCGGGATTCGCCTCTTTTTATGCGCGTCAGTTGGTCAATCGGGCGGTCCGTCGGTTGGTCTGTCAGTACAGCACCGTCCAGTCCATCCTTTCGTCCGTCTCTCAGGCTCTCTGTATGTCTGTCTGCCTCTCCGCCTCTCCGTCTGCCTGCCTGCCTCTCCGCCTCTCTGTCTGTCTGTCTGTCTGTCTGTCTGTCTGTCTGTCTGTCTGTCTGTCCGTCTGTCTGTCTGTCTGTCTGTCTGTCTGTCTGTCTGTCTGTCTGTCTGTCTGTCTGTCTGTCCATTATCTTGTTTGTTATTCCCCTAAAAAACCTGGCCACCGATCAATGTCTGTGTGAACTACAGTTAGAGCTCAATTCACATGCTTACAACATTTAAATAAATTACTTCTAATGGCGTACGTCATTCGAGTATCTAGCGTTTATTCTAAGCAATGTAGCACATTCAAAAGCAATTAGGGCAGAAAACCTCCTCTTGGGCATGAACCTTTGCAAACTGCCGAGAAAGTAAACAAGCCCTGAGGACATTTAATTACGTGTGTAGCATTTTGTTCGGAAAAGTAGGGCACCGAAGAAAAGCAAGAAAGAAGAAATAAGGTATTCACCGACAAATACGTGGCATTACGCGAGACCCATCGTTAACCATGCTTTCTCTAAGTGTATGGCTCGTTTGTCGTCGGAAGCTGCCAATCATTAGTACTGAACTTTGGAACACTTCTCGATGGTGAATTGCGTTTTTAACGCACTTTGATTATTTCTGTGGGCCTGATAATGAGCCTTGAGAAGAAGTTGGACAGTATTAACGGGAGAACATTGAGATAATGACAACTTCATAAATAAAGTTGTTACACGAAATACTTCAAACTTCACGATATCATGGTCTGTTAAGTTCACATGCACCTAGCTCCAAAACGTTTTTTCAATGGTCTACTTTTCTACAATATTAACAGCTTGTTACGACTATAAAGATCTGGTGGATCGGAACGCGACAATTTAGGACTAAGTGATGCACGTAGTTTCTTTTCTCGCCTGTGGAGTTCATTTCATATCGGATAAAGTTCGACTCAAGCACTTGTGTCAGAGACTATCATTATTTTTAGGCGTCAGAACTCTAACAACCTGGCGTGGATGACAACAGCAGTTACTATTATACCTGAAGGTAAATTAAAAATCTCGATATCGTCTTTAATTTCGCCATGAAGAAAAGCGATAAGTGTTTTCCTATTCTTCAGCGTCCTTCAAATAAGGCATTTTAAGTATCGCACCTATGTTTAGTGTAATATATCAGAATAGTGGTTGTAACGATGGGATTCGAACCCACAGTGGTGATTGGGTGAATGTATTCGGGATCCGGAGCCATCAAAGGGTCAAGGCAAAGACGAGCCGAGGAACTGGAGCGGAAAACTGGAACGTTTATTTACACATATTTGTAATATTTAGGTAGCGCAATACTACTTGAAAAGAAAAGGAAGCTCTTGGAGCGTCTTGCACTCGAGTTTTTATGTCTTGTTCTTCCCGAGAATTCCTGCAGAGAAAACAATTGAAGCCATGACAGTCCAATGTAAACCTTGCCTTGATTTTCACCCCCCACCCCACCCCCCCAGTGAAAAGTCAGACACCGCCTCCTTCCCGACCCCTGAAAGAGCGAAAGAGACCCAGTGTGTCGAATGGTGAGGAGGGAACCCACAAAATACACTCCACAACCAGCATAGTGTGATGACGGGGAGGCTCATGCACAGAGACAACTCATCGAGGAGGCATCACTGCGGGGCTGGCCGCGATTCGCGGGAAATGAAGTCTAGAAAGACTCTTGGAATACAAGAAACTTCCCCGTAGATGGTTCTCTGACGCTCGGCTCACTGTCAGGTGGATTCGAGCGACCCCAGCAACGCGGAGGTGACCACTCTTTTCAGGCAGTCCAGAGAGCAAAACACCTTTTCTAGGTAATTTGTTGGTCCTGCGTTCCCAAAGGGCTTTTGAATAGGCGAGCCAATGGCCCTAAAGAATTCACAGTATACAACTGCTGGGTTGTAGCCGATTCTGGAAATCTAAAGAAGCGCTGCAAAGCCGTGGTCCCTCTACGCTTTCGTACGCTGCCAACACTTGTGGGCTGATTACAACACCATGCAAACGACCCGGGTTCAATCCCCACTCCTACCACAAATTTTTTAGTTCCTATTTATTTTATTGGCATCCCTCTCGTTTTTCTGGCCACGAACAAGGTCATTTTTTGCTCACAACCAGCAACTCCGACGCCGGAGTTTCTACGAAACGAGCTCCTTAACGCTATCACGGTAAAATGTTGAGCTCGCTTAGACACACTCTCGGGAGAGAGAAAAAGAGAAGCAAAGGAAATTCTTGGAGGTTAACCTGATTACATCTGGTGTGCTTTGTATTTTGTGCTTATAGGGTCCAATGAAACTCATACTAACAAAACGTTTCCTGAACCGGACTTACTCGAACTCACACTCACAAAAAGTTTCTTCAACAAGACTCACTCGAACTTTAACTAACCAAATAACTTGTGACCTCATAACAATTTAGAGATCCACCACAAAGATCTGTCTGGCATTCCAATTTCTAACACTTTTAGCAGAGCGTGCGTGTCACTGACCATTCTGGATGCTTTTTTGATGTTAGGACAAAATAATTATGACAACTAACAGACAAGAACACCGTGTAAAAACACTGCAATCGTCAAACTTCCCCAGAATCATTAATTTTACCCGCATTGCATCAGCTGTTCGTCTCTATAACCAATGCTTTATCGCACCCTGGCCTGCGTGGAAACGAGTGAGGTGAATTATTTTCATAAGCAGAGAAAGCTCATAGGCACATTACAATATTTTGAAGATAAAAAGAGTTGTTTTATGCTAAATTTCAGGTGACAATCAGGAATCAAACTTTTTTTATAATTAGTAGCAAGGAAGGCTTCATACTCTTCGTTTATTTACGTCATTTTTTCAACAACACAACATCAACAAAAAACTCGCAATACTTAATAACTAGATGAGCTACACCTGTTATTATTAATTCACCGGGGGTGGAAGAGAGAGAAATAATACAAGAAAGGTAGGGAGGCTAACTAGACAACGTCCAGTTTGCCACCCGACCACGGGAAGAGAGGAATAAGGAAATAAAAGAGATAGATAGATAGATAGATAGATAGATAGATAGATAGATAGATAGATAGATAGATAGATAGATAGATAGATAGATAGATAGATAGATAGATAGATAGATAGATAGATAGATAGATAGATAGATAGATAGATAGATAGATAGATAGATAGATAGATAGATAGATAGATAGATAGATAGATAGATAGCGAGAGAGAGAGAGAGAGAGAGAGAGAGAGGACGAGGCCCATGGTACACCAAACACAATGCCGGGTTTCACATGTGGTCGTTTAGGGATGTTGTCTTGAAGAACTGCAAAAAGGGCTCGAGGTGCTTTCAGAACTGATGTACTCGTAGACTATAACCCTCAAGATCTTTTCTTCAGTAAAGCTTCAATCATGCACTCTCCTCAAGGCACAACGGAGAGTCCGGTGATCTTGTTCAGAGCCAGGACAGGGGATGAAGACTTGGTGAAGAGTTTTTGCACGCTTGCAGTTGTCACACTTGAATGAGTCAACCGTACCAGTGCGATAGCTGGATGATTTGTAAAGGCTACACTGATCTACAATCGACACAGAATTATAGCGTCACGTCGCGAAGTCTTTGATGACAGGTGATGTTCGAGTAATTATTGGAGGTTTTGTGAGTGACTTAAGAGTTCAGTGGATAATTTCAATGCGTAAACATGCATTATGCGCAATGAAGTTTTCTTGCAGCGTTGCCTCACGATATGGGTATGAGCAGTGTGGGCGCCCAGTCATGAGCATATCGGGCCGCGTTGTCAGTGAGGTGGTTGCGTGTGATCCAACAGTAACCTTGCAACCATTTAAAGACTCTGTCATGTCCTTCGTTAGTGACGCAATATATATTTTATCAATTCGAACCACCAACTGATGGTAATTCCAACGTCGTCGCACTCATTGAATGAAGGCCCACCTTATAGTCGCAAAACATGGACCACCTTGCAGCGAATTCTCTCTAGACGAATTTCAATGCCGCTAGAAGGGCGTTAAGCTTGGAGCCCGCATATGTCTTCACGTTCGAGGCCTTGAACTTGGCGGTGATTGATCAAGATGGAAACACAAAGCCGCCCGTTGAACTTCTCGAGACTGAAGCATCCATGTAAGCTGTTGCGACCAGCGCAAGCAGGACCTCGTCAGGAGGCAAAACCACCTGGTTTTGTCCTAACGGCGAGCAATGCAATTGTATTGTTCAAAAATAAATTAAGAAAATATAAATAAAAATTAATATGAGTTCAGGGAACACGTGTATGTCCATGCGTCAAACGGGTAGATAGAGAGACAGACGACGTATGGACGTGGCCAGTGAATGATTCAATGTTTGCCGATAAAGCCCTCCGAAGCTTCGCCCCCCTGGTCATCATTCACTACGTTGATATTCTTTGAATTGGTTACTACATACATGCATACATACCAGTCACGCCCTACCCACGCCTTAAAGAGCTTAGCCCCTAACCTGGCTAAGAACTTTTAAACCCGTATAGGAGGCTGCCTGCCACCGATCGATGTCTGTGTGAACGACAGTTAGAGCTCAATTCTCATGATTACAACATTTAAAGAAATTACTCCTAATGGCGCCATTCGAGTTTCTGGTGTTTATTCCAAGCAATGTAGCACATCCAAAAGCAATTAAGACAGAAAAACCTCCTCTTAGGCACGGACCTTTGAAAACTGCCGAGAAAGAAAACGAGTCCTGTGGACATTTAATTACGTGTTCAGCATTCTGTTCACAAAAGTAGGGCACCGAAGAAAGCAAGAAAGAAGAAATAAGATATTCACCGAAAAATCCGTGGCATTACGTGAGACACATCGTTAACCATGCTTTTTCTAAGTGTATGGCTCATTTGTCATCGGAAGCTGCCAATCATTAGTACTAAAATTTGGAACATTTCTCCATGGTGAATTGCGTTTTTTACAGCACTTTAATTATTTCTGTGGGCCTTATAATGAGTCTTGAGAACAAGTTCGACGGTATTAACGGGAAAGATAGAGATGATGACAACATCATTAATAAAACTGTTGCACGAATTACTTCAAGCTTCACGCTATTATGGTCTGTTAAGTTCACATGCACCTGAGCTCCAAACCTTTTTAATGGTGTACTTTTCCTGCCGCATTAACAACTTATTATGGCTTTAAAGATCTGGTGGATCAAAACGCGACAATTTAGGAACAAGTGATGCACGTACCTTCGTTTCTCGCTTATCGAGTTCGTTTCGTATCGGATAAAGTTTGACTCAAGCACTTGTGTCAGAGTCCATCATTATTGTGAGGTGTCAGAACTCTAACAACCTGGTGTCGATTACATCAGCAATTACTATACTACATATAGGTAAAATAAAAGTGTTGATATCACCTTTAAGTTCCCCAGGAAGAAAAATGATAAGTATCTTCGTGTTTTTCAGTGTCTTTCGATTTAAGCAATTTAGGTATCACACGCGTGTTCAGTGTAATGAACCACAATAGTTGTGGTAGCGGCGGAATTCGAACCCATTGTTTTGACTGGCCGAATTTATTCGAGACCCGGAGCCATCAGAGGGTCACGGCGAAGATAAGCCGAGGAACTGGAGCTGAAAACTAGAACGTTTATTTGCACAAATTTACAATATTTAGGTACCGCGATACTACTTGAAAAAAAGTGTCGCAATACTTAGTGGCGCAATACTTATTTTTTCAATTTGAACTACCAACTGGTGGTAATTTCAACGTCATCGAGCCCATTGAATGAAGGCCCACCTTAGAGTCGCAAAATGGGACCACTTAGCAGCAGATTTTTGCTAGACAAATTTTATTGCCGCTAGAAAGGCGTCAAATTAGGAGCCCGTATATGTCTTCACGTTCGAGGTGTTGAACTTCGCGGTGATTGATCAAAATGGAAACACAAAGCCCCCCATTGAACTTCCCGAGACGGAAGCACCCATGCAAGCTGTTAAGTCAAGTGCGAGCAGGACGACGTTCGGAGGCAAACCACATCGTTTTGTCCTAACCGAGGGCAATGTAATTGCATTGTCCAAAAAATTAAATGAATAAAAAATAAAGATAAACAAGTATGAATTCAGGGAACATGCTTCCGTCCGTGCGTCGAACAGGCAGACAGAGAGACGGACGACGGACGGACACGGCCAGCGAATGATTCATAGTTTGCCGATAAAACTTTTCGAAGCTTCGCCCCACTCGTCATCATTCTCTCCTTGGATATTTTGTGAAGTGGTTACTACATACATGCATACATACCAGTTACGCCCTACCCACGCCTTAAGGAGCTTCGCCCCGAGAAAAAAAAATAACCTGGCAAAAATAAACATGAAATCGGGGAACATACAATATATGAAGAAGGTCCAATCATATTTCCTTGGCGGTTGCAGGTGACAAGCTAGCCTTTTTTTATATATGTCCTTTTATATATACGGCCCTTCACCTTCAAGGTACACGGGGGTCTTGGTAAGCACCACTCTGAGCATAGTGGTATTCTTACGGACGAGAACCTCCAGAAGATGGAATGTTGACTAGCCGCAACAACTCTGAAGAACTCTGACTTCGATCTTTCAAGTGGCAGGCCAGCGGGGTGATGGTCAGGCACTCTGTATTCAAGATCAATGTAAGCGCGGAATGTGTGGACAGTATACCTGCCTGCTAATCGTGTCGCAATCTTGTCGTAATATATGTCGTTTTCTCGGAGTCACAGGCAGTTACAATTGTTGCGATTATGTTAGCACACCTAGGTAACCCCAAGCATGTGCGAAGCACTTGGCCTTGAATACTTCGCTGGACCCAGATGTTAGTCTTCCGGTTCATGATGAAACAAGCGCAAAAATACACACACTCAGAGAGGACACAGACAAGGGGAAGTCGGGAATGACGTACATGCGTGTGATGTATTCATTAGTGTTCGCTTCGAAATAAAATTTTCAGTTGCTAGTAAGCGCTTGTCTGTGTCCTCGCTGAGTGTGTGTATTTTTAGCGCTTGTTTCATCATGAACCTTTACCAACACGCCCAACTGGCAGTCATCCTAAAAACTCTTCCGGTGTTTGAAAGCAGGTGTGTGCTATACCACAAAATTCACAAGAGTGCACAACAAGTTGAAGCATAGGTGATACTCATTAACCACGCGTTTTACAGGAAAGACATATGATTGCATGGGTTATAGAGGTAAGCATTTTCAAGGGCGAGATATGAGCACTCCACGAAATAAACCTGTTGATAATGACGCCCAAGAATCACTGACATCAAGTATGTGAAGTTCTTACGTTGTCGATTGAAACGGGGTACCAGAACACTGGCTTCTGGTTGGAAATGACTAAGGTGGCGTCCTAGGTAGAAATTTTGAGGCCTCGTATATAGACGTACTTAGACAATATTCTCGCTGATATCTGGAGCCTTGGACGACCTGGAGTTACTGCCGAATCCCAGATGCATATGTCATCTGCATAATATACTGACTGTTCTAAGTGCTAGGGACTCGCCTGACATTTACTATTACTCAAGTTGTTCAATAATCCAAAGAAGATGCAGGGTCCAGCATATTTAACTAAGTCATTCATGGCCCTGTCAACCACTTCCTTCACCCGTAACTTATACATGCAGCATCACAAGCGAAATCTTTATCCTAAATCAGTCATACACTCTAACCTCATTTCTCTCAATGAATACTTTTTCGCCTCATCAATCTGCTGTAAACAAATGAATACGTAAATGGGAATGACTTGGCCTATGCGTATCCCACACAATTTCGGAATCTCAACGTATATTTTCCACGTCGGTTCCGCGCTCAGCAGGATAAACCCGGGACGGCGGCTCCCTAAGGAATACTCCGTCGGCACGTGTGCGCTGCCAACGACATCCGTTGTGTGGGGTCGTCCTAGCACCGTTCCCATGGGAGCGCGAAATGTGCCCGACAAACTCGCGCTTGGCTAAAGCCGAAGTTTCAGCACTCCCGCAATTTCTTCACAGCGAAAGCATCCAGCTTCTTCTGCCATTGACCTGAGGCCTCGGCCTTAATTGGCAGGCTTGTCAGAAGAAGCGGTAAGCTTTAGAGCACGTGCCTAACCTCCGACATTGACGCACGTAGAACATCTGCCAATACGGGTCGCGAACCTTGATAAAAGTCCTTGTGTGGGAGTGTACTGCTCTTCATATGATTGTTTCAAGCAAAGCGTGCACTCGGTTATCGACACAGATCATCTTCCATGCATAAATGCAGAAAGAACTACCGCGATTGGAAACGCTGTGGAAAGTGAGTGCGCAGGAAGAATATTTGGGCTTGAAGTCTTTAGGTTCCTCCGCAGGTATTATTGTAAAACAAGTAACTGTAAATAGTGAATTTTCCTTAAGTGTTAGAATTTAGCCGTGTAGTTATTTGATTCGGCTCATGGGTACTGCGCCAAATATTAAAGATTCGGCAGATCCCACGTACCTGCGAATCGACGTTATGCAAAGCGTGTGAAGGGAAGGTGACCGTGTTGCAATTTTTTATGCAGCGAAATGTCATGAAATGACGTTTAATATATGCACAAATGTTTCATGCACAGACATACGTTGATGAGCTGCAGATGATTATAAAACCAGTTGTTTGTACTTGCGCAACGATGCCAACTGGAACTTGTGTATTAGCAACACCAGAAGCTGACATGAAGCGCTGATGCTCGCGATAATGCTGGTCCTGGACACTGCTACTGAAATCAAAATCAACTTCAGCGCATGGCAACTAACCACAGTTGACGTTAACCCGACGTGATGGTTGTATCAAAGGAGTTCACATCTAATGTTTATAAAATTGAGTAGGCAGCACTGTAACCACTATAGACGTTTCACGAAGATAAGCATCTATTTGAAAAGTAGTTCCTAGAACTGGCGTAGCTCTGTGGTAAACTTTTTCATTGCCACGCGGAATGCTTGGCTTCGAATCCAGCTGAGACTGACATTTACTATTTGGATTCGTCGGGTCGATGCTACCGATGTCGGGTATTTCTTAACTCTTGCGTGTTAAAACTGCCCAGGTGTGTTCTCGTAATTCCTGATTAGATACTGTCTATCACCTGTGGCACATACCCGCATACCAGCGGCCCATACCCTACCGTGGGTACGTGCCACTGTCTCGTGGGAAGTGTTTGACGACGTATATGACGGCATTGGGACATTATTCATGTCTTGACCAGCACGTCGTATTCGTCGAACCATGTTACCTTCCATGCTAATTTTTGGTTCACGCCAAGTTAAGGGGGTGAACACGACAGCACCCAAACTCAAGCGGCCAGATAGATAGATAGATAGATAGATAGATAGATAGATAGATAGATAGATAGATAGATAGATAGATAGATAGATAGATAGATAGATAGATAGATAGATAGATAGATAGATAGATAGATAGATAGATAGATAGATAGATAGATAGATAGATAGATAGATAGATAGATAGATAGATAGATAGATAGATAGATAGATACGCTCATATTCACCAAAATTGGCTAACAAATTCTTCGCATTTAAAACACGTCACATTTTTTTGCTGCATTTGCAAGTTTCACCGACAACCTTTGAACAATTTTAGAATTTTCAGGTTCGTATTCCTCCCTCCCTCCTTTTTTTTTCTTTTAGACAAGACTGCGCTACTAGACGGAAGCCTTCACTGTAACAGTCACTTTTGGTGGTTCAGTGTTCCACGGCCATTGAAGTCCATATCCGCTACGGTGTTTACTGAAAAAACTATAATCTATGATTGAGCGGCTTGTGAAGCCAGGTTTTCTGCGTCGCACTCAAGTATGCTACCACAGAGGCGCACATGGGCTTGAAGCTCGTTCGCGAAAACAATGGGAGTTAGCGATGTAACGTAGCGTTAACAGATTGTGAGTGTGGTGGAAGAGTGATATGACACCAGGTGTCACACAACGAGAAGGGCCTAACGAGTGGCTGGTTTGATGTCTCCGAAGCGTACAGAAAGGACTAAACCATAATTATTTGTCTCCATCAGTCACAGCCCATGCACCTGCAAAAACTGCATTGAGGACGGTTAGCGGGTTCGCTTCGTCGTACAGTGAAGAATAATTACATATGGCCTATTTCAAAACTACGCAAAATATGATGACTTATGGCGTAGCGGGTAACCAGTGACACGCAGGCTATAGGGGGGGAGTGGCAAAAACAGAGATGTGCCTCATCCTCCTTTTTTTTCCTTTCTGTTTTTTTTTCTGCCTTTCTTTTTTCTTTATTTATTTTTCTTTATTTATTTTTTCTTTTTTTTCTTTCTTTTCACGGTGAAGTTTTATGACGCTGCGGTCGCTTCGTTCGTTTTTTTTAAGCTATTCGGCCGAGGGTGCATGGTTACCACGTCGCCAGCAATGTTTCGGCAAATAAAAGAATGACTCAACTTCGATAGTGTGTTTGGTTGTTTTACACGTTTCAAATCCCGGCTATACAGTGGGCAGATGGTCTTATTTGAGTGTGCCTAGCTAGCTAGCCGATGTTGAGTTTACGTAACAAAGTTGACTCATTCACTCACTGATTCATTCAGTCTCCCTTCAGGACAGAATTCCTTTGAAGTGCATGTATCCAATCAATGACGGCAGATTTTTACCATTAAATTATTCACCAGCGGCAGCAACGCCTGTGTGACACAGAATGAAAGCAATGCAGAATCTGTGCAAAACATTATTTGTGTATGTAATGTCATGAGGTATATTTTGAGATGAATGGTTGACGTCAGAAGAATGCGTGGGTGTGCGTGCGTCACGCCATGGAAGCGTGTCGCTTTTGCATCGCTCTTGCTCGAAGTTTCCTGAAAACCACTCACACTTCTGGCATTAACTCCAGTTCATTGAGATTATAAAAGGTCACAACATGTCGATGCCAACGACATCGCTCTTTTTTAAGGTCAATGTGAAATTTAATTTTCCCGTATCCAAACATGGTACAGGCACGCGCTGATAGGTTTTTATGCATCGCAAGAAAGTGACACATGTCATTTTTTAGATCAAAGAGCCTGACAAACTCTCATAGTAGAGATACGGATTACGTGCACTTCGCCGTCCTGACACGTTTCTTTCTGATCCATTCTGTTTCTGTTTCGGATTACTTCTGTTTTATTTTGCCTCAGTTGATATTTTGGGGCATGCGCTGTTTCTCTACGCGATGTTGTATTTGAAAAAAACTGACTTTTACTTCATTTTATTTCATTGTCTTTTCAACTGTGGCATTTCTGCTCTCATATGCGCGTGCTGAGAAGCTATGCTATCTGGCGAGTGTCGTCTTGTTAAAGTAAATGTTAGGCATTGCTCTTAATGTTCTTGAAACATTTCTAAGTTTGCCTTTCTTTCGAGATATAAAAATAGGCAAATAATTGTTACACGCATGATTTATGCTTCTAGTAATATTACAAAAAAGCAAAAAAATATATTCTGCTACATTTTTTTTGTAGTGCAGAGAAGCAGAGTGTTTTTTTATGTGCGTATGCGTGTTGAGCTTTAAGCCTGCTAGAACTTCAGCATTCCAGAAGGTACTGTTTAGAACTATAGCGAATCTCTCCAATACTAACCTGCCTCGGCCTATTTACCCTTTAGCAAGTGAAGCACAATTTTGGTGCTGCCTAAGGAGGCATGGTACTCTATCTTGTTCCCTGCTCTTTCCTACAAACAGGCATCTGAGGCGACTTCTAAAAGAGAGCACAATCACCCTCAACCTCCCCACGCGCAAGCACAGGCAAAGAAAGCACGAGAAAGCAGACCGAAACAGCCACAGAGAAGGATAAATCTTTAAGTAACTACAACACGGGCCACAATGCAAGATGAACTGTCGTCTGCTTCGATGATTGAAGTATTAGCGCCCTCACCAAAAAACTCCCAAGCATTTCCCCGAGGGTGAACATGGTTAAGTGCGAATGCACGGGGTGATGCTATGAGGGGTATTTATTAATTTGCACTATTATATTTATTAATCACACTATGGTGCCTTTATGGTGTAATGGTTCCTGGGAATCGCAATTTGATCACACGGGGGAGTTTACGTTAACTCACTGGCGAATGCCAATGGATTTTAACTTTACTCCCCCTCATAGCATCACCCCGTGCATTCGCACTTAACCATGTTCACCCTCGGGGAAATGCTTGGGAGTTTTATTACTGATGATGATGATTAAAGTGTAAATAATGAATTTAAGTGTTGTTTGTCATGAAGCATTTGTACACAGATACATTATATACGAAGTATTATTTATTTACACTTCACGACGCGTCCGGACGAGCAAAGTCCAGGGCTCGCACCCTCTCCCGCGCGGCACGTTCACTGGCTGGAACGGCTTCGGGAACGTCCACTCGCCGTTGACGATTGCGAGCGGCGTCTTGACGCCGGCCTTTATCGCCCTTCGCCGCCTGACGCTTGCGTTGTCGTTCCGCTTCTTGGGCCGCGTTCGCGGCTCGATGCTGACGCTTCATCTCGGCCTCTCGAGCGCGCAGTTCACCATCCGCTGCACGCTTCGCCCGCTTGTCCTCGGCCTCGCGAGCGCGAAGTTCGGCACCCGCTGCACGCTTCACCCGCTTGCACTCGGCCTCGTGAGCACGCAGTTTGGCATCCGCTGCACGCTTCGCCCGCTTACGTTCGGTCTCACGAGCCCTTCGCAGCGCCGCCTTGTCTTCCAACGTCGGCGAAACCACCGCAGTACCGTCACTTCCAACGACGGGTGCAGTGCTGGCATTCGGTTGTACTGCATTCGTTGTTGATGGTAGCGTTGCCTCCGGGACATCCATCGCACGACCCGCTCTCGACGGGAGACTAAGAGAGAAGGCGGGCGCGCGAGAGAGAGGGGTGCGCGCGCAGCTGCAGCGAGCGAGGAGAGCGGAGGAGCGAGCAAAGGGGGAGGGGGTATAAGGCGCGTTACTGACACCGATATCAGCGTCGCGCCCGTGGCTTATTCGGTAGAGCGTCACGCTGCGGCCCGCCAAGTCCTCTTTCTTTTAAAGATAGAGAGAAGACTGCGGACGCCGCCGACGGCGGTGGATGGTTTGGGGTCGCTTATAAAGTGTATTCACACTTAAAAAGCGGCGGCCACCGTCAATGCAGCGGAGACACGCTCGCCTATTCACTTTGGCGTGACGAAACAGGCCACACCATGTTTTTATCCAGCGGCCGTGGGTATACGCTATGGTTTCCAACAACATCGGTATGTTGACTCGTATACCGCCGTGCCCTGAAATTTCTAGCCAATAATTTCCCTCTGTCTTCCTTTGTTCTTATCTGTCTTCCTTCCGCTCTCTCTTCCAGCCTATCAGAATTGTTGCATCACCGGCCGGACAAATCAACGCATGTGCTCTGGAAGAGAAGCGAAAGACGAAGACAAAAAAAAAGGCCAAGGAGAGTGTGGGATGGTCCATGATGATGGTCATTTCTTTTGTCGCGTCGCGAAGCAATGCTAGGCTTAAACAGCTCCACTGTTAAACAAGATGTTATGTTTACGATGGCTCAAGCATCAAAGTGTAACTAACCGTGCAATTGTCCTTTTATCCGCGTGGACCTCAGAACACAGCCTCTCCATCAAATGTGTATCATGGTCAGTCTAGTGCAAACTGTCGAATGCACGAACGAACATTTTTGGCCTAAATGAGAGTGGCACAGCAAAAAAAAATAACAAGAATTTTAACAGACCAGAAGGTAGGTCCGAATCCTATTGGCCAGTTGCAATCTCGTGAGGCCAATTTCGCCCTTGTTGGTGCACAACTAAAAAAATCACAGCATATCCACGGAGTGCATGATGACGAAAGGGGCGAAGCGTCCATCAGTCCGTCCGCGCTTGCATTCGTCCGTGCGTCCATACGCCTGTGCGTCCGTTCGTCCATGCGTCCATCCATCCGTGCGTGCATTCGTGCGTCCATGCGTCCATCTGTCCATCCATCCGCGCGTACATTCATCCGTCCGTGCATCTTTCTCTCTGTTCATCCGTCCGTCCATCTAGTGAACACTTCAAATACCACCACCACGAATTTTTTCATAATATACTCATCATATAGAAGTACCGCCATTCAGTGGACATTCCAAGGACTAAGCAAGAGGTGGCACGGTTGGACTAGAGAAGCGGCACATGCGCACTCTCTTACGGCCTGCGCTTCGTGTCTAGTTCCCACCTTTCACTGCCACTAGTTCACGGCACTGCGGCCTAACTAAACATGCTGAAAATCAAGAAAGTTTCTATCAGCGAGTTCAACGTGGCAACTCTTTCCAGCGAGATAGTGCTCAAAGTTCGTCCTTCTAGTACTAGTTTTTTTTTTAGTAAGCATCAAATTCAAGGCAGATTTTCTTGAGATTAAGTCCCCGATACTCGTCTCTGTAGGTTATTTCATCACAAACAACTATATTTTTATTTATGATAATTTTCGCGGCTTTCCTCCTCAATTCAAATGAATGCACGTATGCCGCTTCTCTAGTCCGGCCGTGGAGGTGGCTACCTACTACAACGACGCACTACTACTACATACATCGCGGAAGCGTGACCCACGGCTTAAGAAGCTTCGCCCCTAAAATGTAAATTATGAACGAAGCAAAATCCTCATGCAACCACATCTTTCTTCCTACTCTTGCCCATCACTATTTTTCCTGAAGGCTGTCCGTGGTTTCAACAACCGCTCGACCCATGGCACCGCAGGGGCGTTTGCCGGCCGACTATTCGTTGTGTTCCAGAACTTGGTGGAGCAAGAGAACTACATTGAAAACTATCGAGTTCAGAAGAGTCAGTTTTTCCCGACAACGTGAATAACGACCTCAAACAGCAATCCACAACTAAACGTGAGGATAATATGTGTGCATGTAGGCATCGATTTTAAAAATATGCATGTGTAGGCCCTAATGGGCATTGATGCACAAACGTAGAAAATAAGCATTTATGGGCACTTTAAAAGCGCTATAAATTCCCTTTTAACCTCTCATTTGTGCTCATATCAAAGGGTTGTGAAAGGAGCGCAAGGAATAGGATAGGCCTTTGTCAGAAATGTGCGCTCTAGTCATCACAAACGCAAATACATGCATTATCTTTTCGCGGTCTTTTTTAACAATAACCTAGTTCATGATTTTGCTATTACTAAAATTGTTTGATTGCGTGTTCTTTAATGGCAATGTATAACCTATGATTTCCATGTCAATTTGTAATTCTGGCTTTTTTGTGTTTTCTGTCATTATGAATCTGTGTGAACAAATATTCGTTTTCATATGCCTTCCCTGCTACAATCTCATATGAAATTGGCAGTATATTTAAATAAATAAATAAATAAAATAAATAAATAACTAGTGCAGTGTCTTTTGGGAAGCTGTTCGCATTTTTCTGAAGATGTGTTTCATGCAAGTGCCCAAGTAATTTCGGCAATGCGAGGAGGCACCTGTCTCAACTTTCAGATTTTTTCTTCAATTTTCTCCTTTGATTTGCTTACATTACGCACTGCAATATATTATTCCGAACACTCCCACCTTCATGATCACAGTATTTCATTCCAGGTAGCTTGATCGGTGTGTTTCGTGGAGGAAGCTTATACGCTACTTCTCGTTGAAGCCTGTAGAATAACGTCCCTATATGGTGCCAGATCCACACCAAAACTTGCTCTGAAAATTGACTTCACATTGTAACGATTGCTTCAGCTTGGTATTATGAAACCACATATCCACTGGCGTTGGGTTCCTGCGTTCTAATATTGCGAACATTGCCCCAGACACGGAGATTGTTCAATTCCGTTCTTTGTTCAAGGATTTCGTGGGCAAATCTGTGTTTACCCCTTCACTAGCCTTTATTCCAATATGGCTGGGTATCAATTGAAATACTATGTGGTAACTCTGCACTGAGGCATATTCTCCAGCTTCTGCAATACATCGGGCTATTTCGCCATTTTCGTAAGGTGATTTTGCATGTTTATTTACCTGAAGGTTGGGTTTGCTATCCGTGCATACTAGCCACTGTCTGGTAATGAAATTGTCGAACTGCTACGAAATTGCCACCACTTCTAATGTCTTTGTTGAACAATTGTGTGACAATTTATACAATTTTCTTTTAATCAAGTTTTGGTATGAAGACCGCAGAGGCTTACGCTTCGTCATGGCAAGACGCATCTTCGTATACGTTCGTCTTGTCATTGTGCCTTGTGTATAGGGTGGGAGGGCATGTCGGTTTCCTTGGAGCCTGATCATACAGATTGAAAGGAAGTGACATATCAAACTCATTCGTGGCGTTATCTAGAGCAATCATGCGTCTGGAGTACAATTATTTCATTGTAGGTGCAGCCAACCCTTGGATGTGGCTAAAATTAAACGTGATCGAGATACGACCACACACACATTTCTCTGTTAAGTCATCATTCAATTTTGTCTTTCGTGCGTGCCGATGTTTTAAACACGCAAAACACAGGTATGAAGCTGTTCGCTGTATTAAGTTTGCACCTATACTAAACTGCGATATATATATATATATATATATATATATATATATATATATATATATATATATATATATATATATATATATATATATATATATATATATATATATATATATATATATATATATATATATATATATATATATTGGATTCGTACTGAAACCGGTATTTTCGAGTCCCACCAATGCGAAGGCATGAATGGCGCAGGAAGGACGACTCATTGCGCACAGCCAGAACTTCAGCGAGACTTTCAAAGATTTTCTTTTTTTACTCGAACTCATTTTCAAACTACGCAGCATTCATTCCGCACGTGTTTGTGCTGACGTGAAGGCTGTTTTGCTGAAGTGTGCAGAACTACTTTCATTTAGATTCGCGCTACCCCGTTCCTCACAATGGATCGCACACCTTTATTTTATGAAGCTACGGTTAATAGGCTCGCATAATTGTTGTGTTTATAAACGTTGATACAGAGCTTTTTTGCAGCGGCGCGGGTCAGTTCTCGCACTGTATGCGACATAAACGTTGTGCAGACACGATTTTCACGTTAAGAGCTTTATTGATTGATTGATTGATTGATTGATTGATATGTGGGGTTAAACGTCCCAAAACCACCATATGATTATGAGAGACGCCGTAGTGGAGGGCTCCGGAAATTTCGACCACCTGGGGTTCTTTAACGTGCACCCAAATCTGAGCACACGGGCCCACAACATTTCCGCCTCCATCGGAAATGCAGCCGCCGCAGCCGGGATTCGAACCCGCGACCTGCGGGTCAGTATCCGAGTACCTTAGCCACTAGACCACCGCGGCGGGGCTTTCACGTGAAGAGCTCTAATGGCGGTTGTGGACGGACAATGATACACTCTAAGCCAAAAATGGCCAAAATGGGAGCAACGGCTGTTTTTACTCCTTCAGACCGACTGTTACTCTCCGAAAAGACCAAGCGGAACAAGACGGCCGACTTGTTCGAGAATGGGGGAGCAACTGTATTCATCTTAAGTTTGTAAGGGAGCAACGGAAGGAGGAACCGCTGTAAATGCTCTCGTCACGCAACGGTTACTCCCCGGCAGGACACCGCACACAAATATGCATGCCGCCCACATTGATATTCATGGGCCAGATTATTGTTTGTTCTGTGTGCCAAGCTTCACCAAACCAAAACAGTGATTTATTTTAGCATCCGTAGATAATAAGATAGCAGCGCTGGCTGAACACAGAAGGCCTGAGAATACAGTACGGCAAATACCTAACACACGCAGCAGCAGAATGGAGAGTTGGCACGTCAAAGCGGACCGAACGCCGAAACACGTGCAAAACAACAATAAAAAAAGCCTAGACACGCCGTTCGTCCGCGAAGTAAGGGCGTCAAAGTCGATCAAGCACCGAAACACGTGCATAAGGAGCCCCCCGCCCAGATATATCGGAGAAGAAAAAAAAAAAAAAAGCGGACCCAGACGCGCTTCTCATCAGCCATACACTTAGTAGCACGCTTCACCGTGTAGTTTGAGGGCAGAATGACAAATCTGCGCCATCTGCGCCCGCACGAGAAGTGTGGCGCTAGCGTAGCAAACGATGTAAGTTACAAAGTAATTTTTATTCAGTGTTTATGTTGACTAGCACTAAATAAAAATTACACTAAACTTTTTATATTTATTTATGAGTTTTAGTGTACCTCAGTTTTTTTATTATAATTGTATTAGGAAAACACACTGAAATTATTGCGCTGACGCCTGAGCTGCCACTGCTCGACGTTTTTTTTTTCTCGGCGCAACTAGGTTCACGTTCGCACTACTTACTCATTTTCATATGGTCTGTGGTTGGCGAGCACATGGACGTGCGAACTTGTGAGCTATGTTTTGATCGTGTGTGTGTGTCGCAGATTTGCGTTTCTACTTATTCGTGATGAAGGTTAGTGTATATTTATCTTTATGGAGCGCGAAGTAGTTGTGGATTTTGCTGCTGGGTGGAACAAACACATCGTAAACACGTCTTCAGCTATCTGCAAGCCTGTTCGCTCGTCGGACAAAGGACTGTGCATGCATCAGCGTGCAGGTGAGTGGCATTTCCAGCAACATTTAATGCTCTTACAATACATTGTTGAGTGGTTGCGCTATTGAAAGAGAAATGATTTGCTCTTATTCACCGTATCCATTGCTAGCCGTATCGGACTAAATTACCTCTATTACCGCCTGCATACCCTCTTGCTTCCCCTGTCACCACTGCAGTGCCAGTGTACTTTTGCAGTTAAAAGTTCATTTCCGCAACACTACCTCGCTTGAAAAAAACATTGGGGCGGGGTTGTAGCTGCATTCATACTGGCACTTTTCTACCATTGGCTTTATGTAATGTTAACGGCTGAGTGTTGGGGCCTTGGACCGCATTTTTTAGAGATGTAAAGTGTATGTAAATCAGTAAGTGAACAAATCATTGTCGCATCACTTCACTGGCATAGCCAGGCGGTTGCGAGCAGAATTTTTTTAGGCCGGGCGTAGGGAGCCCAAATTGACGACCATATTCGCTTGCCCGGCCTATTCAGATAAGCGGACCCCCCCCCCCCCCCCTCCCCGCACGCCTAAAAAAAAAAAAATCTGCCCACATCACTGCGTCACTTGTTTCACCTCTGCGCTGAACGTACTATTTTATAAGCGCACCATCAAGCGAGCAGTTTACATATTGACAGAACAATTGGAGGAGGAATGACCCAAATCTTTCAGATTTCTTTAGTGATACAAAACCTTAGCAAAACTGAATATTGTAAAAGACAATCATAAATGCTGTATGTTCTCGTTAGCGCTGTCATTATTCTGCATCATGAAATCTTTATGCGCTGTGAAAACTTGGCATGCCGTTGAAGTCACATATCGACGTTAATACCAATCGACGAAAATTTCGACAACCTCAATAACGCCGTTTGGGATTTGCCGCATGCACATAATTAGGCTGATTCCCAATTGGCTGTTCTTAACCTGACTTCACTGCTACC
Source organism: Rhipicephalus microplus (assembly GCF_013339725.1). NCBI lineage: Eukaryota > Metazoa > Arthropoda > Arachnida > Ixodida > Ixodidae > Rhipicephalus > Rhipicephalus microplus. Next base: position 77,352,849 of record NC_051171.1, read on the forward strand.
AAATGAAACAATATTTGATGCATGTCTTTTACTTTTTTTTCAGTGATATGACACAAATTTGGTTATACTGCAGATAAAGATGTTCCCAACGATGCTAAAGTACAGAAAGCACGTTCTGCTGCGCTAGCCTGATGGAAACACCAGCTGCGAAACTTGAGTTCTTCAGAATTGGAGAAGTTGCCCTTCTCTCACCAATGATGACACAGACTGCCCTATGCTGGAAATTCAAGATTGTTTTTCCACGGATGACGCAGAAAACCTTTGATGTATTATGGTGTTTGTTTAGTGCTGGCTGTGGTGTGGCGAAGTCTACTTTTACGTGTGGTCACACGTCGCCTCATAAAAAGAACAATAAAGCATTTATTTTCCTTTCAATATTGTCCACTTTTTGCGTTAGAAGCACCCAAGCAGTGCTCTTCCAAGGAGCTCTCGCCATGTGTTAAGCGTGTGACAAGCATACTCGAGATAAATACTCATTTCCCCAAGGAGTAACTGGAAGCATGTGCAGTTGGTTTTCAGAGAGTAACTGCGAACACGTGGGAGGAACGGTAAAGAGTAACTGTTGCTCTTAGAAGAGCAACTGGTGGGAGTAATGGTTGGTCGGCAGGGAGCAACTGGTGGGAGTAACTGTTGGTCTGCAGGGAGGAACTGGAGGGAGTAACTGTTCATCCCCCGAAGGAGAAACTGAAAGGAGAGCAACGGTTCCTCCCTATGCAGTTACTCCTTTTAGGAGAGTAATGGGAGTGGCAATGCAATTGCTCCCTGAAAGGAGCAACCCCTATACCCCTGTTGCTCTGTTTTGGCTTAGAGTGTACACTACTCGAAAAAAAATGGTGCATTGTGCAGTTGAAAAACGATGTCGAGGCACAAACTGACAACATCTGACGGCAGTGCATTTCCTTCATTTCTGTCTTCTTTGTGCCATACTACCACTTATTCTCAAGGAATAAACAAATAAGCACTGCAACAAGCGCTATTGGAATGCAACAGTTTGTGTTGTTACACTTCGAGTAAGCAGAAAAAGGTGTTAGGCCTTTACTTGGGCCCGCATTGTGGCATGTGTTTTTTTTTTGTGTGTATGTTTCGTCAATCATGGTTTTCTTGTTATTTACTTCAACTGTACAACAAAGGCTACTCCCTGTGATCACCAACCGATGCTAAGTTGTGCAGGCTCAGTATATCTTCTTCCGTAAATTGTGTGTATTTCATAACTCCACAGAACTCTCTGTCTTCCTAGACTTCGTTTCTCATACATAAGTAATCCTTTTGGGGCTCTTACTGACAGTAGTTTTCTGTCCTACACACACACACACACACACACACACACACACACATATATATATATATATATATATATATATATATATATATATATATATATATATATATATATATATATATATATATATAAGGGAAAGAAGTGTATACCTAAGGGCTCGTTTTTCCGTGTTTTAACATAATAAATAATGAGATATAACAGACAGTAATGCCAAGGAATGTACAGGGGAAGTTATTAGAACCAATGGAATGTAATTAAGAAGAAAGAAAAGTGGATGAAAATATATATATATATATACCGGGTGTTCAAAATTAAGCTTTATGATTTTTTTAAAATTAGGCGCTCGAAGGCACGTGAGAACCACTTGTGCAAATAAGTTAAGCGGCCAGGGGGACAGAAAGTTAGATGATAATTATCGCTGTCAGCAGCCCAATTAACTAAAATTTAATAATTAACTTTTTACTGGCTGCGGTAAGTTGGCATGTTTATATTGAAAAAATGTAGGCAGTGGTGTTTGTACACAGTTTCAGTTGGAAGATTTTTTCTAGCACGCCTGTGTTCCGAGATATCCGGCTCCAAAGTTTAATTGTCTTTCGCACGATTACGCATGCAAGAGGGTGAGGGTCCGCGCAAAGCTCCTCCCTAAAGTGACGCATCTGTTGCGTGTGGTGTTTAGTGTGTGAAGAGGGTGGAAGCGTAGGCATAGGTGATAGCAATTACCCTTGCCCTCTTCGGCCGGCGAAATCAAAATGTGACAGCGCGGTGCGCCATGAGCCTTACGCATGATCCTGATGAACGCGATAACAGGAGACCATTTTTCGCGACGTTTTTTCGTGACTTTAGATCACACTGAGACATCTTCTTGTGAACGCGTTAGCAGGACCGTCCTGCACTAGGGTGCCTCCGGTTAGAGCACAGCGTCTCTGCATTGAAGGTCTACCAAGGAAATCCACGTGGAGTCCTTTCGAGCTAATATGGCTGCTTCTGGCGTGAGGTATTCTACCAAAGTAAAAGTAGACGTGGTGCTTGCAATGGCTGAAATGAATGGCAACGCTTCGTTAGCAATGGAGCTTTACGCGTCTCGCCACCCACACCGTCCCCTTCCAACAAGGCCCACTTTCACAAACCTGTTTCGACGCTTCTGCACAACAGGCTCTGTCCACCTTCCGAGACGGACCAGGAAGGCAATCGTCGATGAAGACTTTGAAATCGACGTTGTCGCGTGCGTAACCTCGATGCCAGAGCTCAGCATCCGACAGATTGCCGATCAGTGCGGTCGCAGCATCGGAACAGTCACAAATGTTTTAAGAAAGCACAAGTTCCATCCATATCACGTTTACCTTCATCAGGACCTAAATGAGGCGGACTTTGAAAGGCGAGTTGACTTCTGCAATTGGGGCCTCATCAAAACTGATCAAGAAAATGACTTTTTGCACAGAATAATTTGGACTGATGAAGCTCGGTTTTGCCGAAATGGAAGTGTTAATCTTCACAACGCCCATTATTGGGCACAAGAAAACCCACACTGGCTGAGGCAGCACAAGCATCAAGTTCGCTGGAGTGTGAATGTGTGGTGCGGCATACTCGGGGACAGGATCATCGGACCTCACTTTTTGAGGACAACTTGAACGGAAAGATGTACACAGAAGAAATATTAGGTGTTGTCATTGATGATCTTGTCTGCAGTCTTTCCCTGAATGACCTGCGCCAAGTATGGTTTCAGCACGATGGAGCACCACCACATTTTTCTACCAGGGCGAAGAACTGGTTGGACAGACGTTTTCCACAACAGTGGATTGGGCGCGCAGGAGCGATGTTTTGGCCACCAAGATCACCTGACCTTTCTCCGCTCGACTTTTTCCTTTGGGGCTACGTTAAAGATCGAGTTTACGTAACAGAGCCCAGCGATGTTAATGACATGAAGGACAGGATAACATCTGCCTGTGCGAGTATTCCTGCAGAAGTACTGCGCCGAGTCATCGAGTCGACGCGACAGCGGTTCATGCTTTGCGTTGCTGCCGAAGGCAGGCATTTTGAACACTTTTTGGGGCATTGACGTCTTGAGAGGTGAAGAGTTTCGATGAGATTTGTGCATGACCGAAATATGCTTATGTAGCAGCAGGAAATATGCGTTAGCAAGGATAAAACTGTTTCAGTTATTATTGGTGGAGTTGTTGCTCTTGTTTCAATAAAAGTTACAGTACTCGGACATCAGCAGTCACGCTATTCGCGTAGCCCAGGCAACGACCACGCATGCTTCTCTAGTGATTATTACGCACGCGCACTGGCATCCAGATTCTCCGCTCGCACCATTATCTCGGCATGGTATCTGCCACTATCGTTAGAGGCTCTGCAGTTGCGTGTTACGACACTGGTTGCAAGCGTTCTTCGATTTTTGATTTCGCCGGCCGAAGAGGGCAAGGGTAATTGCTATCACCTATGCCTACGCTTCCACCCTCTTCACACACTAAACACCACACGCAACAGATGCGTCACTTTAGGGAGGAGCTTTGCGCGGACCCTCACCCTCTTGCATGCGTAATCGTGCGAAAGACAATTAAACTTTGGAGCCGGATATCTCGGAACACAGGCGTGCTAGAAAAAATCTTCCAACTGAAACTGTGTACAAACACCACTGCCTACATTTTTTCAATATAAACATGCCAACTTACCGCAGCCAGTAAAAAGTTAATTATTAAATTTTAGTTAATTGGGCTGCTGACAGCGATAATTATCATCTAACTTTCTGTCCCCCTGGCCGCTTAACTTATTTGCACAAGTGGTTCTCACGTGCCTTCGAGCGCCTAATTTTAAAAAAATCATAAAGCTTAATTTTGAACACCCGGTATATATATATATATTGTAACGAAGAGCGGCGCTGCAGCTGTGGGCCATGGGCTGAAAAGCGAGGAATAGGCAGAATAGAACAGCTTGCCCGACGAACGGGTGTTGTGTCTGTCCCGCTTATTACACTGGCGCAGCCTTTCAACGAGCCTGTGCGCGACTACCTGCGTGAAGAAACCGCCCTACGGAGTGGACGCACTCTCCAGCGGCCCGCAGCTTCTGCTACCGTGGCCATGGCATCCGACCTGGCCACCGCGGGTACCGAAGCCAGCGCGCTGCCTGCAGGCGTCCTTGCCAAACCACAAGGTGACTCCACTGACTTGGCTTCGCAAACCGCCTCCTTGCCCAGGGACGCCGTACACGCTCCCTTGGACTTTGCCTCATGTACCATCCCTGGAACAACGTCAGTACCGTCGCCAGAAGACAGGCGTAATTCCTCGCCTGTAGCCGCCAAAGAACTCTGCACGTTTCTGCAGGCCATCGCTACTTCGAGCCAGCGTCTTGCAGACGCCACCATCATCTTCTCAGCAGCCTGTGCACGCACCACGTTGCCTCCTCCGTCTATGGCAGAAATTCCTGACTTTACTGGCGTTGATCAAGACCCAACTGTCTGGCTGGATGAAATCCATTCGTTGGCCCGTCGACATGCATGGACTGACGACGTGACGCTATCGCTAGCCGTAAGCCTACTGTGCGAGTCCGCCAAAGCGTGGCATCAATACGATGGCTGCAAGTGCAAATCCTAGAGTGACTGTGCAAGTACAAATCCTAGAGTGACGTCACGGCCTTCCCACCACTTCCATCCGCATACGACGACCATTTCATGCGCATGCGATCGCGTCGGCAGGCTCCATCGGAAGACGCCCATAAATACGTCTACTATAAGCTCGGGTTTCTCGACAAATGTGGCATTACACGGATCTTTCCGGCTGCCCTCCAGTATGTCGTTGATGGCTTGGCTGACCCTACCCATGCTGCCATCTTATCTTGCCAGTCACCTGAAGCGTCACCCCAGGTTTTCGCTCAAAAGGCAGCCGAACTTCAGCAGAACTCTCGTCGTCGGCTTAGCTTGGACACATTACCGACTGTCCGTTTGACTTACGCCTCCACACGACACGGATGCTTCAAGTGCGGTCGCATTGGCCACAACGCCAAGGAGTGTCGTCAACCTTTCCAGACCCGAATCCACTACCAAGCTTGTCAAACTCCTCGGATGTCCATTCATGTTGAGGGAATAGGTGACCTATCTGCTCTGCTGGATACCGGTGCGGAACGAACAGCGCTACACCGACGTCATGCTCCGGACGCTATCCAACCATGGACGCAACCTCCCCCCTGCGGACTTGGAGGAAGTACTATGCCAGTCGGAATGCTCGACATTTCAGTCCGGACGGCAGCGGGCACTAAAGTTTTTAAAGCCATTCCCGTCTTTGAAGACCTCCCTGCCGACATGATCCTTGGTGCTGACTTCTTGCTATCTGATGACATTGAGCTCACCATACATCGCGGCCACGTCGAGCTCCGGTCTTCGACAGCTGGGACTACCGCCACAGCCCTGCCACCACCGACAGGTGAGCCGTCCACTCCGCCTACCTTATCTTCTATATTGGCTCACCATCAGCCAGTATTCGCTAGCAATACAGCAGAACTGCCAGGCACTAATTTGCTGCTCATCGCATACCAACGGGAGATCATCCGCCAATATGCGTACCACTGCGACAATACGCTGAACAAGAACGGGCAGGGTTTGCAGAACAAGTAGATGAAATGCTTGCCGCGGGCATTATTAGGCCGTCATCAAGTCCATGGGCAGCGCCAGTCGTCTTTGTTCGCAAGAAAAACGGATCACTAGGCTTCTGCGTGGACTACAGGCAGCTCAATAAGTGTACAATGCCTGACTCCTACCCTTTACCCCGCATTGATGACGCTGTTGATACAGTACGTCACTGCAAGTTCATTTAGTCGCTTGATTTACACGCAGGTTACTGGCAGATTAACGTCACGGAGGAAGATAGATGTAAAACGGCCTGTATGAATTTAACCGCATGCCATTTGGACTAAGAACGGCTCCTAGCACTTTTCAGCGTGCGATGAATTCAGTCCTCAGACCATTGAAAAACCAAGACTGTGTGGTGTACTTAGACGACATCCTGGACGTTGGCAGGACGGAAGATGAACACCTTCGCAATTTGAACGAAGTACTACACAGACTCTATGCAGCAGGGTTTCAATTGAACCAAGATAAATGTCAGTTTGGGGTGTCCAAGATTTCGTACCTGGGACATAATATATCTCCTGTCGGCATTCAGCCACTCCCGGAGCGAATAGCTGCCGTGTCGCAGTATCCTACACCAACCTGCTTGAAGCAGGTCCAGTTATTTCTGGGTATGGCGTCGTATTTGCGAAGGTTTATTCCCCACTTCGCTTCGATCGCAGCTCCCTTGAGCGGTCTTCTTAAAAAAGACGCGCGGTTTGAATGCGGCGTCTCACAAGGAAATGATTTTCGAGCTATAAAACAAAAGCTCACTTGTTGCCCCATACTAAGTCACTTCAATGAAGACTGGTCCACCGAAGTGCACACTGATGCCAGCCAAGTCGTCCTAGGAGCTGTGTTAGTGCAGCGTGATCCAGATGGCGTGGAACACGTGGTCGCTTGTGCCAGCCGAAAACTTTCAGACACCGAGCGCCACTATCACTCCAACGAGCTTGAATGTCTTGCAGTGGTATGGAGCGTCGATGATAAGTTTCGACATTATCTTTTCGGGCGTAAGTTCACTGTTGTGACTAATAATGCTGCTATAGCATGGATGTTCTCCAAGCAGCAACTTAAGCACAAATTTGCCCGGTAGATAATCAAGCTGCAAGAATACAATTTTGACGTGCGCCACCGCGCCGGGGGGCTAAACAACGTCGCCGATGCACTCTCACGGAAACCCCTTGACTGCGCGCAACAAACCAGGAAAACCCACATTTTTTTCGCCCAAATGGATATATCCCGAGCCCAACAGGAGGATAAAGATTTGGCATCCATTATTGCATCTATCACTGACAAGGGAAATCACAGTACTTTTGTGGTGCGCAATGCCGCATTGTACCGGCGTCACTGGCGAGCGGACCGATCCGAAGAACGTTACCTCCTGGTGATCCCGAAATTCCACAGGTCAGAAATATTACGAGCCATTCATGACTCCCCAGAATGCGGACACGCCGGCCAACGAGCCACGCTCCAGAAACTACAAGAACGTTTTTGGTGGCCTAAGATGCAAAGTAGCGTCAGTTCTTATGTCGCCAGTTGCAAAATCTGCCAGCAGTTTAAGCGACTGCTTGGGTGTCAACCTGGATTAATTACTAACAGCAATCCAGATACCCGAAGCACTTTTCCACACGATTGTCATTGATTACATGGGACCTCTACCCACCACCACTGCGGGAAATCGTTACGTCAATGTAGCAGTAGACTACCTGTCAAAATACGTGGAAGTGGAGGCCGTGCAATCTCTTGCATTCACTTACCTAATCGACTTCCTCAAGCACCGATTTGAAAGGAGACATGGCTTACCAAAAAAGTTAATATCTAATCGGGCTACAAGGTTTCGTAGCGGGGAACTGAAAAAGTACCTTTGCACGGCAGGCGTGCAGCACCACTTCGCATCAGCGTTTCATCCTCAAGCAAACGGCCTTACGGAGAGAACCAACCAGAGCATCCAGGCACGACTCGCTTCATATACGAAGGCAGGGAAAAGAGGAGAGGCCGACTGGGACGTCCACCTTCCGTCAGCCGCTTTTGCGATTAACACGGCACTGCAGACATCTACCGCGGAAACGCCCTACGAAATTGTTCATGGGAAACTACCGCAGCTGAAAGCGGCCCTCAGTCTTGATGCCCCCATTATAAGTCCACGTGCCAACGATCACAAAGCGGCCTGTCAGAAGATCCGAACTGAGGCGATCAAGAAAACCACCCATGCACAAGAAAATCAAAAGCGCCACTATGACAGACGCCGTAGACCCGCTCCTGCTTACAACATCGGTGACGAGGTCTGGGTGCAAAGGGGCACCAGCGGGCCTGGCAAGAAGCTACTCCCTAAGTTCGATGGGCCGTTCATAATTACTCAGCGTGTAGGAGAAAATACCTGCCATGTGAACACCTCAGATGCGATTTTCACTCTCGATAAACGCAAAAGAAACAACTTTGCCGCGCATGTGTCAGGCTTGAAAAAAGCAGTCGGACCGCTGCAGGTGCAATGAACTGTAATTTCTTTTTTTTTCTTTGTCAGGTCCGCAGTGTGGCCGAATGTAATGAAGAGCGGCACTGCAGCTGTGGGCCATGGGCTGAAAAGCGAGGAATAAGAGGCAGAATAAAACAGCTTGCCCGACGAACGGGTGTTGTGTCTGTCTCACTTATTACAATATATATATATATATATATATATATATATATATATATATATATATATATATATATATATATATATATATATATATATATATATATATATACATATCGCTAAAGAAGAGATTGTTAGCTTAGCTTTTGCGGGGAACACTGTAAATTTTGTCCCTGGATAGTTTAGAAGTATTTTCTGCCCTCCTCATTTACGTTACGAATACGACAGCCGCAGCACTTCACTCTAACCGAAACAACCATTAGGCTTAGGGCCGCACTTCTTGTGCCACGGTTGCTGTGAATATCGTAGATAATCAGTTAGAAAGAGTCTAATAATCGTTAAAGTGTAGTTTAGATCAAAAGTGACCCATGATTGGTCATATTTTCCCCTTCGACTACACAAATGAAAAGCTGAAAACACCTAGATTGGGCATTGCAGCGGATAACTGCTACCAGGGACGTGCGGCTTCCTACGGTGCAAGCCGCAACGGCTCCCTGCTAGAGTAGGTTGGCCTTCATTATCAGGCTGATACTACAGTCATACTGTGTTTCCAATCATCAGATCTATCGATGCCGTTTATGAAATACATTGACGAAATTTAATCGAACTTCAAGAAAGCGCACCCGCGCCAGAAGGGGCATTCATGGGTGGGCTGGAGCCTTTTTCACGATATTCTCGCACGCCCTCCCCCCTTTGCCCCCTCCCAAGAGCAAGCTTAGTTAAAACACGACGCATCAGTTCTGTGCCTCCCTGTCATCCTTGCAGGAACACAATCGTCGTTGGTCCCCCCCCCCCCCCCAGAAAAATCCTGGCGGCGTCCCTGACCTGCGCGCTCGACATATGAATGCTTCAGCGTACTCGCATCCATTTCCTTACTAAAACAAAGCTATATATATGTAGCGCATAGATAAGATAACCATCATATTCGGTAAATCTAACGCTCGACATCTCGCGATTTAATATGAAGTCTTACAGAAAGTGCGCTGATCGCGCCAAGTTTCTTCCAAAGTGCCGCTAACGTTATCAGTGTGTGGTAGAGACTGTGCAGCGTGACCAGTGTCTCCCACCGCACTAGGACACTGGGCTAGGCTGTACAGCGTGGCCCAGTGGGTTTCAGTGCACTGGGCGACGCTGGCCGCGCTGTACACTGTGTCCCAGTGCCCCACAGCGTGCTGTAGTACACTGGGACAAACTGTAGAGCGTTTCCAGTGTCGCCCAGTGCGCTGAAAAGCACTGACGGATACTTCAAACGCTGTTTTTTTCGATAGGGATGTCAATTAGTTTTTTTTTTATCCTATACTTTTGTAATATATTCTGATATGGCAACGCACGCGAACATGTTACAAAATAGGCGTAAGCTTCTATTTGCGGGGGTGGACTAACCGCACGAGTAAGAACTGCTCACTTACTAACTAGGTAGTAAATTTCACTAAACTGCATTATACAACCTTCCCATACTGAGAGGCTTGTGCTTTATGTGACAAGTGAATGGTTAGTATATAGCTAGAGAATATGACAACCTTTACTTTTAGGAGTGTATATTTAAGGGTTTGTTTTTCCGTGTTTTGACACAATATTAATGAGAACGCACAGACAATACTGCAAAGAAAAGTACAGGGGAAACTATCAGACCATGGGTCTGTGTTTCTTTCTATTCCTTGTTCCTTCTTGCGCTGTTATCACTGGTATAATTAGCCACTTCCCCTCACATCCCCTCAAATCATTATTCCATAATCAATGATGTTGTCTAAATACCTTTCTACGTTACTCTTGTATTAAAATAAGAAATACCTAATATTCAATTATACTTCGAAGCATTCGAACTAATTACAAGCTCGAAACGAACTTAGGTACGAATGAGAGTGAAGAGCGTGTTTTACGAACAACGTAAAATCTACACCACTGGCCTCTGGAAAAAATGCGAACTCAACCGAAATAACGTTTGCGAAAAGCTGCGGAGGTTGGGAGGTCAGGAAGACACAGAGACAATGCGTAGGATTCGATCAACGTCATGCTGAAGTGTTAATTAATTTTGCTTGAACTACGATGACTGGAAAAAAATGTTCAATGCTTTAGAGTATGAAGTACTCTACTATAGGAGGGCGTTAATTAGGCTGTCCGCTAACATCAGGAAATTAACATTCGCAAGATCGAATCTTTTAGAAGGAGTGAAAAAATTGGGGGCCCTTAAGCTTCGCCTTTAAGAGATGAACGCGACAGCGAAATCCGGCCCCTAGTGCGCCCTTAGACCACTAAGTGCATACTTATTAATATGTTTTGTTACATACACACACACGCACACAAACACGTGCACTGTAGATTGGACCAGCGCGCGCTATTATCGCCGAATGGGCTCGTTTTCGTCGTGACACCTGTCGAACAAAATGCGTTAAAGGAGCCCTGAAACACTCTTCCAAGCAACCATGGAATGAATTCTCTAGAAGAGCTTATTGCCTCACAAATTCAACGCAGCAAATATGTTAAGAATCCGTCTAGTGCAAGTGGAGTGGCAAAGGTTTGTCACATGCTGCAATTGCAATATCTTTTCTCTCCTCCCAACGAATGCGCTGGAAGCTAAGCAGAGAGGTGTGGCAGGACAAAGAAGCTACCGCACCTCGGGACCTTGAGCACTTTTTTTTTCTTCTAATGCACGGCTTTTTCAGTGTGATTGCGCGAGCACGTATGGACAAGTAGCGGCCGCCCGCGGCTATCTTGCAACTTTATTTTTCGGTCACAGACTCACCGACGATTTTTCTCTCACAACCAACGGGGCCGACGCCGGTGGCGGGTTTTCTGCGACACGAGCTCTTTACCGCTATCGCGTTAAAATCACTGCCCAAGCACTCCATGCAGGAGCTTAATAAGCGAATCTGAAACGTGCACAATCAGAGTTTGTCACTAGCTCAATCTCGTCACTTCTTTAGTCTTTCTAAATTATCTACTACGGCTGTCCTAAAAGTTCAATTAGTGTTGGAAACACGTGTGATCTCTTCTTACTTTTTTAGTTGACTGGCAGTAAGCAGCGGAATTTTTTTTTTCAAATCCGTGGCTCTTAGATACTAGGAGCTTTTGTGCACATGCCACGGGCTTATTTCGGTTTCGCTTTATCGTAGATGACTTCGCTTGGAAAAAGCTATATACTTACCTGGAAGTGAAGTTTCAAATGCTTCACTCGTACCAAACGCACATGAAGTTCAAGTATAGAATTGCATTACCCAGCGTAATCAGTTTCTAATGATAGTCTTCGATCAGAATATTTTAGGTTAAAATTGATCATCACAAATCTCTTTGTAGCCTCTCATCTATACATCTACTCTTCCTTCATTCCTTCATCTACACAAATCACATGGCTAGATTTATTGCTGCGTGTAGCCACTGCTTTTCTGCTGTCATTCGAATCATCCCTTTCTGTACAAAGCGGACAAATTTGACAGTAAAAGGCATGCCCGGAGTGGTCACATGTGATCGTTCAGGGTGCGCCAATCGTACAGTTTTTTTTCATTGATATGTTGGGTTTAACGTCCCAAAACCACCATATGATTATGACAAACGCCGTAGTGGAGAGCTCCGGAAATTTCGACCACCTGGGGTTCTTTAACGTGCACTCAAATCTGAGCACACGGGCGTACAACATTTCCGCCTCCATAGAAAATGCAGCCTCCAAAGCCGGGATTTGATCCCGTGACCTGTGGGTTAGCAGCCGAGTACCTTAGCCACTAGACCACCGCGGCGCGACACTCTATAGAAGTACGATTTGTTGTACGCATGAAAATAGTGGGTTAAGTTAGGTTCGGACTTCATGCCTGTTTGCATCGTACATGAAAAACCCGGACACCGCGATGACTTGTCTGTCTTCAACGCATTTCTTGCGTCAAATAAGTCAATTCAGAGCTAAAGGAGCAAGTAGTAAGCAATTTCTTTTTATCATTGCACTGACAGAATTTGTATTTAAGACAGGAATTTTCTGTATCGATGTAAAATTTTACATAGCGTAAAAAGAAATGAATGGTCGCTAAACTTGGAAGGCAAACGATATGGCTGCCGCTGCTGCTTTCTATTTTTGCGTTTTTTTTGCCTCACATGTGAATGGACCCTAATATTATAATATAATATGCGTGAACTGAACCCGTACGTAGAAAAGCTTAGAGAAGCTTGATTTGCGTAGTTTTACCCGTTGGCTAACCGCTGCCTCGCTCAAAGCCAGACAACTCAAGCATCGCAGGCACATGTGCTGTCATTGCCATCGCAGCAACAGCGTCCCTTATGAATGACTTACTAGCTGGCGCCAGCTTTTCCTCTAGGCAACATTTTGAGAAACTCTATACGCCAACGTAACAGACGAGAATTTTAGACTGTGCCAAATGAGCAACTGGCTTCGATGTCAAGAAAAGTAAGCTGCACTGCAATCCGCAATAAACTATAACTGGTAGTTCTTTTTTTATGGCGTTAATAATTCCTCAATGAACAGCAGCTCATTCTTTTTCTGCGTAGAGCTATTTGGGTGCGGAGTGTGGCTGCTCACCGGCTTTCGATGCATGGAAACTGTCTCTTGGCTTGAGTGTTTCGAGTAGGGGAAGCAGCGTAGTTCGGGGCAGCACGTCGTTGTTGAGGTTGACACGTTCCACAGCGTACGTGAAAGCCCGCTCGTCGTCCTCTGATGGCGCCGTGTCGAAGAGGCCTCCTGCGAAAGGGTTGATGCAAGATTTGAAGCTATTACAAGATGATGAAGAAAATTTTGGTAATTGGATAGAAATCTTATGAAAGAGGTCTAGAAAGCCAAATGTTCACTGGAGGGTGGTGGGGGTGGAAAACATATTTGAAGGATATACTGCGTGAGAACTGAGTCTTTGTATTTCCGTGTGCGATCTTCTAATGTATACTACCATAATCTTTTGGTATGGTGGAAGAAACGCCATATGGGCCACGTGACTGGGATGTTTTTGAGCGCCTAATGCATGAGCTGGTGAGGATTGCATACGACTAGATTTGGTAATGACCTTGTAATGTTATGCTATCTGAGTCATAGAGTAGAAGGTCTTATACATGGAATAAAAGTCTGTGGCAAAACAGTCAGCAACGTCATACACTTCGACACCATCCGAGTTCAGCAGCCTGAAGCACTGCTCACATATGCTAGATCGCTTGCGCACATACTTCAACAACGTAGCTCGGCTGCAAGAAAACTTTTTCTATCAATGAATATATGAACTCTGGTCCGGTTTATATAGGTGTTTAGAAAGAGCTTTTTATTCATATTTGGAAAAATAAGGGAAGGTAGGCTACGTTAGAGCCGGCTTTCCCAACATCATAACAGTATTTTACAAGATAAACAAAAATACGAAACATTAAGAATCAAAAAAGAAACAATATTCAGAGGCACTGTTTACCTCTATACACTACAGAGTATAACGCATGAATGAGCACAGTATATATGGGCATGCTCCAGTTCATATATGAAGATCACATTGCGGATAGAGTCCGTACAAATTGGTGCAAGGTATAATATGAACTAAAGAAAGGTAACTAAATTTGGGTTCATTTAAAAATCACGGAGGGCACTTGCTGCGCGTCCTCAGTGTTCTGAATAATAATAATAACAATAATATAACAACAATAATAATAATAATAATAATAATAATAATAATAATAATAATAATAATAATAATAATAATAATAATAATAATAATAATAATAATAATAATAATAATAATAATAATAACGTAAACTGAGCTTAGTGAAGCGAAGGTCATAACCTTGTCGCAAGGAGAATCCTATTTTATCCACCCATCCAGTGGACCAGAAAAAATGCTCATAGTCTCTGCTGCACTCCCCTTAAAGCACTCGAACGTGAAAACCACTTTTAAAGACGACAGTCTTTCTTGGGGACCTTTGACGAAAAAATTTTGGTCTGTCTGTCTGAACATTTGCTGTTTGTCTGCCCTAACAATACCTCGAACGGCACCAAACGGCCAACCCCATCCGCAGCGCCACGCAATAATGCTCAAGGTTTAGCGTTCATAGTTGTGCGATTGTCACTAAAAAAATCAAATATTGTGCATACCTTAGGCGCCATAACAACATGTTTTTCTATTGTATGCCTACCGTTATACTAGAAGAGGCACACACACAACGCTCTAAGGACTGTAGAGTTTAACGCGCTGCGCTGCCAGTGCAACACGATGCTCAAGAAGGTATTTCCAACACTTTTTTACCACGGCACGGTGATGGCACCTGCCCGTCACTTTGCATTCTACACCTTATCACCTCCGAGACTGGCGCGCATCTTCCTCCACGGTGGCACATGACTTCGTTTTCAAAAATAACTGCCAGATGGCGCTCGTGTCTAACGTGTCTAAGATGCGCTTGTTCATCTTCGTAACAGGCTCGAGGCACTCTAACGCAGCGCCTTCAGAATACCATTCACCGATATTCTTGCGCAGAACATCAAATAAACGTTTTGTTGACTCTCTCCAGACGCAAGACTATCATCTTTCGACGACATTTCCAATGTAACATGTAGATTAGGGCCATTTTTAATTTATTGTCATCTTCTCGATGATTTGTATTCATCGCCCCGCCCTCACAAAACTGACGTAAATCTCCCACGTGTGCCCTGTGGTGGTGACTTATATAACAATAGAGCTCTAGTCTGATCAAAGAAAACATTCGGCTTTCGGATGCATTTAGGTACGTCACCCTCGGGAATGTCACGTCAATAGTCCACATCTTTCGCGGATCATTAACAAGGGAAAAGTAAAAACTACCCAAAGCCTGATAAGACAGTCACATTAACACGCTGCAAGCCCACGCTACCTAAAAAGTTCGGGAAATACCTGACAGGTAGGATAATATCCTTACGGTTGGCAACAGTGTGCCATATGTGATTTGCGGGGCAAAAGAAGGAAAACAGAACCTCTTCATTGGGTGAATGCTTGATTATTGCTACTGAAAGTGAAGAGCTCTTGTTTGACAGCGTTTCATGGACAGTCTAATATGTGTTGCGGTCAACAAAAATACATTAGGTCGTACCTTCTACGTGTTTGGTGAGACATTGGCTGGGCGCCACCGATTTCAGTGATGGCCGGGAATCTGTATAGCGGCCAAAGGGCAAGTAACACTCATACTATTAGATTTATTTACTATCGTTGTAACGTTTACGATAAATTTTGCGCGAATTTATACCTTTTTTAGTAACAATATGAGATCATACTTTGACTATATATAAAAAATTGTGCATAAGGACCAAAGTGCAGTAAACCAATGCCCACTACAAAGTGCTAGGCCCTATTAAAGGCGATAGTCTTTCTTGGGACCTTCGACGCAAAAACTTTGGCCTGTCTGTCCGTCTGTCTGTCTGTCTGTCTGTCTGTCTGTCTGTCTGTCTGTCTGTCCGTCTGTCTGTCTGTCTGTCTGTCTGTCTGTCTGTCTGTCTGTCTGTACAATTGTCTGTTCGTCCACCGTTACCACGAACCGGGTACTCTAAACAGCACCAGCCAATACTTCGAATGGCCTACACCATCCGCAGCGCCCACCAATGTTGCTCAAAGATCAGCGTTCATACATGTGCGATTGTCAATTAAAAAGCAATTATTGCGCATATCTGAGGCACCATACCAACACGTATATATTCTGCATGTTCATCCTTTACTAGAAAGGCATACACAAGTAATTCTAAGGACCGTAGCACTTATCAAGCTGCGCAGACCATGCAACGCTTGCACGGAAAGGCAAGTGTTTCGAACGCTTTGCTAAGACAACACGGTGGCGTCCCCTGCCCGTCGCCTTGCGTTCGATACCTTATCACATCTGAGACGGGCGCGCACGCCCGTCTCAGGGCCACGTGCTTTGTTTTCCAAAAACAACTGCCAGATGGCGCTCAAGTCTCACGTGTGAGGTGACTTGATGCGCTCGTTCGCCTCCGCTGCACGCTCGAGGCACTCTAACGCAGCGCCTCCGGAATACCATTCACCGATTTTCTTGCGCAGAACATCAAATAAATGTTTTGTTCACTCTCTCCACACGAAATACTGTCGTCTTTCGACAACATTTGCAGATTACGTGCAGATACGGGGCCACTTTTCAAATGCGAAGAGTTTCTTAGCGAACTTCGGCTACTTTGAACGTATCTATCTATCTATCTATCTATCTATCTATCTATCTATCTATCTATCTATCTATCTATCTATCTATCTATCTATCTATCTATCTATCTATCTATCTATCTATCTATCTAGCCGCCTATAACTTTCAGCTCTCCTAGCCATTTCAACATTTATAAATACCAAACTGGGTATGGCGTAACATGACTGCATGAGTAATATATTTGACTAGTCTTAACACGAAAATCATGACATGTATTCAATTATTGTCATGATTCACATTTCATAGTCCTGGAGCTCTTGTGGTGGTTTCGTTCACATGGCATGTTGCAAAAGTAGTATGGTATGGCAAGAATGCATGGCGAACACAAGCGACAGACCCTAACGTCAAAATGATGACATGCGTGTCATTAAACAACATGACTGCATGCCACGCTCATGATACACTCGCGGCCATTTCGCTAGCATAACAATTACCAAATTTGAGATTACAGTACTTCAATGAATGACGAAGGTATGATACTGGTGCAGAAATGATTAACAAGGAATGTGTGTCATGCAAAAGCATAGCTACATGCTACGCTCATCATGTGCTCACGGCTGTTTCACTAGTTTCTAATGTACCAAACTCGGTATTACGTGACGCTAACGGTCGACATAGGTGAATGACACATCCAAACATGATAATCACGATATGCGTGTCATGTAATAACATGCATACATGCCACTTGATGATGCGCTCGCGGCCGTTTTGCTGGCTTCACATATGCATGTCAAATTTGGTATTATTTAACGCCAATCACTGGCGAAGGTATGTGACTGGTGCAAACATGATAATCATGAGATGCGTGTCATGTGGGAACATGACTACATGCCACATTCAAGGCGCCAATACATTTCGACGTGACACAGTGCGCGTGCTCACCGGCTTTCATTTCGTCGCGTCACGCCATCGTTGCCACGCCAGGCGCCGGTCCTGCCATAGACTCGCAGGCGCACGTCGCGGTGCGTTGTTTTGACGCATGTGCGTTTCAGCACCTCCGGCGCCCCTCCGTCAAGAAAGAAGGATACGGCAGTGTTGTGTGGGTAAAGCGTCGGCGCAAAATGCAGCATGTTGCATTTAGCGCTGGTTGCCGTCGGGCCGCGCCGACGGACGCCCGTCGCTTTGGCGTAAGAGTGTATAGTGCTCGCGTTTTGCTAACTAGCGTCGCTGTGCCCAGCGTGCGTGCGCGTCAACGCTACATTGAAGTATCTGCACCGTGCGCTGATCAGAGAGAGTTGCATTGCTGGCACTAGCCCATCCTAAGTCTGCTGAAGTTGGACGTCAGGGGCACGCAGAAAACGGACGCGTGCACGCGTCCCTGTGTATACCTGCTGCAATCCGCTCCCTCACGCGGGCATCGCGGTTCATTTTGACTGATCCAACCTATTATTGCGCTTTTTCTCCGCTAGGCACTGTGTTCTGGCGCTGCAGTCACACGGGAAAACTCGACTGCACGGTGCCTATATTGGGCTTTTCATGATACGCTCGCGGCCGTTTTGCTAGATCCACATATATCAAATTTTGTGCTACATGACGTCAATGGATGACGAAATATATCGCTGGTGCAAACTTGATAATCCTGACACGCGTGTCATGTAAGAACATGGCAACATACCATG
Organism: Rhipicephalus microplus; assembly: GCF_013339725.1. Taxonomy (NCBI): domain Eukaryota; kingdom Metazoa; phylum Arthropoda; class Arachnida; order Ixodida; family Ixodidae; genus Rhipicephalus; species Rhipicephalus microplus. The sequence goes on from NC_051171.1 coordinate 77,371,121, forward strand.
CTCATAGCGTGCTCGCTGCCGTTTCGCTAGCTCCACATATACTAATTTTGGTATCACGTGGCGTGAATAGATGAAGAAGGTAAACGACACATCCAAACATGATAATCATGACACGGAAGTCATGTACGGCATCATTTACCTCCACCTCCTTACGTTGTGCCGATTTTAAAGTGGCAAATCAACATTTCTCATTCGTGCTTCACATATCATCGGTTCCCACTGTACGTGTGATCTGACAATTTCAGGGGCGAAGCTTCTTATAGCGGCACCCGTTTGTACCTCGTAGCCGTTGCAGTATGTAACAAGTACAACATTTTGACCTCAAAGGTGGTGCTGGTGAGAGATTTCTTCTGTGTGTTGTTGAACCCTAAAAAATATTACTCAATGTACATGCCAATGGTTGCTAATGGGGAATGAGAGACACGAGCATTCGTATTTTAGTTAACGCGCACGCTACGATCCCCATTAGCAGCCATTGGCATGTACATTGAGCACTATTTGACAAGAAAGGGTTGCTACGTTATACTCGCTGGGCGTAACCTCCTTGGTTTTAGAAAATTTTAGCGAGCGTTTGGCCACAGTGCCATGAATACAGTGAACCAGTATATACCATGAACTCGAGGTGGTTAAAGGTGAGAACTAGACCCGAAGCGCAAGCCATAAGAAAGTGTGCGTGGGCCACCTCTTGTTTAGTCCTTGGAATGTCCGCTGAATGGCGATGCTTCTATATGGGGAATATATGATGAAAATATACGAGATGGTGGTACTTGGAGTGTTGAATAAATGGACGAACGGACACACAGACAGATGCATGGATTGACGCATGAACGGACGCAGGGGCGGATACATGGACGAACGCAGGGACGAACACACGAACAGACGCACGCACGGACGAGCGGATGGACGCATGGACGGTCACACTGACGGACGCATGGACGGACAGAAGCAAGAACGAATGGGCGGACGAATGCTTCGCCCCACTCTTCATCATTAACTCCGTGGACATGCTTTCAATTTTTTTTATTTATCCTAATCAGCCTCGTACAGTATCCACAAAATGCACATAATACCTTGCTTATCCTCAGGAAAACTAAATAATGGCATAGTGGTTGCTTTTCTACTTCACAAAATACAATTAATTTTCGCGGTCTATAGCGTGCGGAAAGCGCGAGCTTCCGATACAGTTGGGCTGCCGCAACACAAAGCTGCACACGATATTCACGTTGACATTCTTTTAATTGCGGGTCAAATAACTTTTTTACCATTGATGAACAAGCCGCTGTGGTTCATACTCATTTTGGCCCAGAATGAAAGGAGAACATTTTTGTTGCTCTGTTCCAGGTCAACTCCTGGTTGTCGGTCTTGTTTTGCTCGTGACATTACTGGTGGACGTGCTGGGTACGAGTACTTCGGCTGTGTCAGCCAAATTGGAGACAGCTACATCTCCCAGAGCAAGAAGCAGCCACCGCTTTCGTGGGTTACCCCCTGTGCTTGGTCCCTTGGCATCGACAACTAGAAAGATGGCCACTCCGATGACAAGCCAGGCAGTCCAAGCCAGCGATGCCCATGGTTCTCTTCTCGCGCATGTCTTTCACGTGCCACAGACACCAAAGCCGTTCCATAAAGACGTCTTTGAGGAAGTTGATGACGGGCTCGACCAATTTGATCAAGTTACCAGTATCAATGAATGGGACGATGTTCGCAAGCTGCGCCGAGCTTACTTCTACTTCGAAAATTCTGCGAAGACTTGGTACGAGTACCATGAGGGCTCCTTTGCAACATTGCAATAGTTTAGCCGACAGCTCCGTGAGGCCTACCACATCACCGAGAGAAAGGAGACGGCTGACCAAGCCATATCCTGCAGAAAGCAGTGGCCGAACGAATGAGCATTCATGTTTGTCGAGGACATGTTTCGGCTCTTCAGGCGCGCACCCTGCCATGGTGGAGAAAAAGAAGGTGCGGCATTTTATGCGTGGAGTGAAACAGCTTTTTCCTGGACTCGTGCGCAATCCACCAACGAGAGTTGCTTATTTCACCAGTCAGGCAACCACAATGGAGCGTACTCTGCTGCAGTGGACGTCACAATAGGAACGACATATCCCGGTCACCGCATGCTCTATCGACTCTGAAAGCGAGAAACAGGCCCTCGCAGACTTCATTCGAAGTATCGTTCGGGACCAATTGCGACAGCTTCAGGCATTGGGATCCCATCCACATGTGCCAGCCGTCGCGGATGCAATCGGACAAGAAGTCTGGCAGACCGTCACACCCCTGCCGCCAATCGCACCACCAATTGCCGAGGCCCCCTTCCTGAATTACGCAGCGGCATTGCGATTCCCTGCACCACCGGCTTCAGATCCTGCTATGCGGGCGAGGTACCAGGCAATGCAACCATTCCAGGACACTGCTTCGAGTCTGCCTCTCGGCTCAAGGTTTCCGAACACACCCTCCTATCTGCTGTCTGCCTCAAGCCAAAGTTGTAGCGAGGCAAGTACGTTGTGAACCTCAGATAACCGTTCACTCTGCTATCACTGCGATGAAGCGGGTCACGTGTACCGGAACTGTCAATACCGCCAACTAGGTCTCCGCGGCTCCCACCTTGATGCTCGATGCCCACACTTCGGTGAGGTCCCCCGCGAAATCAAAGCCTATCTCAAAGGCCAGCAAACTCTTTCGACTATTCAGTACCCCCAATCAAGATCACCATCGCCTCGCCGGTCTACGTCACCCAGTTTGCCCTCGTCGTCTTCCGCTCCTTTTAGGAGCCGGTCACCAAGTCCCTGCAGGGGAAACTAGGAACGGTGACTTCTGTGAAGTCGTGGTCCGGCAAACTGTTAAAGGCCCTCCTTCGACGCAATGACCCGACGAGGACCATTCCGATTTTGCAGTGTTATCTGACAGCACAAAATCGTTTCTGTCGAAATTGCTGTCTTCGTCGACAATCATGCTGTAAATGCCCTCGTAAACACCGGCGCTATGCCGTAATGAGCGCCACACTGGCATTTGAACTGAGGAAGGTTACCACACCGTGGCAAAGACCCCAGTTGCGCACGGCAGGTGGCCATCTATTGATGCCTACTCGTATGTGCACGGCACGCATTCGAATTCGTACGTCGACATTTGCGGGCTCGTATTGCACGTGTGCCCTAAGCCAGTCATTAGGAATGGACTTCTTTGTGAATACGGTGCCATCATCGACCTCCATGAATTACTTGGGTCATTCGAGAATTCTTTTTTCGCTGCAACTAACAGTACGCATTCCCGAAAAAAGCGCTCCGTCTTACCGACGATTCTCTGACTCACCCACCTCGAAGCGACCTCTTTGTCAAAAAGAATTGGGACAGGACTAGTCTGACACAGTAATTGCAGAGGCTGATTCGTTCCTCCTTTTCTCACGACAAATCTGAGTTGACAGAGGAATCTACAAGCCTAGCAACAGGCATGCTCACCTGCTAGTCACGAACTTCAGCGACGAATATTGCCTCCTCACGACACACACTCTCATTGCATATTTTGAAGAATTCGCCGATGCCGAGGGTTTGTCCCCGTTAGCTTCACTTTCATTGAATGGCCACCTTGACGAGGCCTTCGCGAGCACTCTCGACGTAAACGAGAGACTACCTTCGGCACAATGAGAAAGTCTTTTGCGTATACGCGGCTCATTTCAAGACTGCTTCGCCACTACTTCGAAGATTAAACAGACGCCACTTGCTCAGCATCATATCATCACGGAACCCACCGAGAGACCCATCTGACAATATGCCTATAGGGTGTCGCAAAAAAAAAACAAGACACTATACACGACCAAGTCCAGCAGATGCTTCAGGACGACGTTATCCAGCCATCAACCAGTCCCTGGGGCTTTGCCAGTTGCGTTAGTAAAGAAGGACGGTACGTTGCCCTTTTGCGTTGATTTCCGTAAACTGAAGGAGGTCGCCAAAAAGGACGTTTATCCTCAACCCCGAATAGATGACTCGTTTAACCATATACGCAACGCTAAATATTTTTCTTCCATGGATTTGCGTAGCGGCTACTGGCAAAAATCAGGGGATGAGCGCAACCGCGAAAAGACAGCTTTTATTACTCCCGACGGCCTGTACGAGTTTAAAGTGTTCCTTTCGGTCTATGCTCAGTGCCAGCTATTTTCTAAAGAATGATGGATACGGTTCTCACGGGGCTCAAACGGCAGTCATGTCTTGTTTACCTTGATGACGTCGTGGTGTTTACAGACACGTTCGAAAAACACGTACAACGACTTCAAGCAGTTCTTCGGGCAATTATAACAGCGGGGCTTTCTCTCAAACCCAAGAAATGTCATTTTGGATACAAAGAGCTGAAGTTCCTTGTTCATGTTGTGTGCCATGCCGGCATCCGTCCAGATCTGGGAAAACCCGCGCTATTGCCACCTTTCTCGTGTCTACAAATAAGCGCGACCAGCGCCGATTCTCGAGGCTCTGTGCGTACTAAGAGGCGCTTTGTCAAAAACTTTTCGAAGATCACTCAACCCCTCAACAAGCTTACAAAACAGGGTGTCTCGTTTGTTTGGGGTCTGATCAGTGCCATGCGTTCGACACCCTCCAAAACCTCCTCCAGGCTACGCTGGGTCATTTTGACAAAAGCGCCGACACAGAATTACACACAGACGCCAGCAACGTTGGACTAGGAGCGGTATTGGTTCAGTGGCATAATGGCGTAGAGCGCGTGATCGCTTATGTGAGCAGATCGTTATCCCTAGCGGAGAAAAACTATTCTGAAACCTTGCTGTTGTCTGGGCCATAACAAAGTTTCGCCCATACTTGTATGGTCGCCCATTCAGGGTAGTAAGCGACCACCATTTCTTTTGTTGGCTCGCGAATCTCAAAGATCCCTCAGGTCGTCTAGCACGATGGAGCCTTCAGCTACGAGAATTCGAAGTCACCATCGACCACAAATCTGGGTGGAAACACACTGACGACGACTGTCTTTCACGTGCATCAGACGAAAATGCCAACACTGACATTGAAGATGACGACACTTTTCTTTATGCCGTATCAGCAACCAGCTTGGCTGAGCAACAGCGTCACGACTTGGAGCTCATCCCGCTCATTGACTACCTGGAAGGGCGCAATTTTTTACCCCCCTCACTATCCTCCTTTTTTTTCCACGATGAAGTGCTTTATAAAAATAACTTTTATCCTACAGAAACTATGTATCTGCTACCACCTTTACGATCACCCAGACTACTGCAACGAATAGGCCCACCAAAGGCGCCTTTTTATCAGATTGGCATGGACATGCTGGGGCCATTCCCCACGTTTTCATCCGGAAACCAGGGGATTGTAGTCACTACTGACTTCTTAACAGGCTACTTTCAAAGAAAAGCACTTCCAGAAGCCACCGCAGCCGACGTCGCCCATTTTTTTGTTAACAGCATCGTATTACGGCGCGGTGAACACGCTGCCGTCATAATTTATCGTGAGACAGCTTTCACCACAGAGATGCTGCAGGAAGTCTTGCGATTAAGGGGCACAAAACATAATAAAACAACGACTTACCACCTACAAGCAAACGGGCTCACTGAACGACTCAATAAGACAATTGCAGACATGCTGTCAATGTATGTAGACATCGATCACAAGAACTGGGACGCTATCTTTCCTTACATAAGTTTTGCGTATAACACTACTGTTCAAAAAAGTACCAGTTTCACACTTTTTCGCGTAGTCCATGGTGGCGAGGTAACGACGACGCTCAACGCTGTGCTCGTGCCCGATAAGTTAGGAATATACCTTACGGATGCCACCAAATTCGCTCAGTGCACAGAAATGGGTACTTTTCAGTGACTCACAGGTCGCATTAAGATCACTATCCAGTACAAACACGACAGTAATTAGTGATAGCATGACATACGAAACGCTGCAAGAGCTCCCCAAAGCAAACAAGGCGCAACATGAGATCCAATTCCAGTCGATACATGGCCATTGCAACATTCCTGGAAACACAGCTGCCGATGAAGCAGCATGAGGAGCACATCGTAAAGACGTTACTGTTTCTTTACCAATTTCGAAAAAGAAATTGCTTAGTATTCTAAATACTACAACTTTCAGAATAAGCCAACACTGCTTGGTTTGACCAAAGTACAAAGAGCTCTGATTTATATCACATCGATCCATTTATTGAATCCAAATTACGCTGGCAATAGATAGAAGTATCGAAACTGTAATTTGCCGATTGAGGCTATGCACAGCATACACAAAGCATTTTTTGCACAGAATTGGCAGAACTGAAACTCCCGAATGTGGATGTGGATTTACAGATAAAGACGTATGTCACCTTCTCATATACTGTGTACATCATGACACGTCGAGATGCAGTCCTAAATCGGAACTGTTGGCGTTAGATCGTAGACCATTTAACATGAAGAAATTTCTGGGCCCGTGGCCAACTGGAGTTTTACAGTCGCACGCTTTAAAAGCATCAACACGTGTACTACAAGACAGCGGAATTGCTGACAAGTACTAAGAAATAACGAACTTTCATTTGTATAACACATGCACTTACTATGGGCAGTATCATGTGACACCCATCATATGTGTGTACTGAAGTGAATAACACGTCGACTATTATGTACACACGAGCGAATACATCTTCATAAGGACCAGACGTGTGCTCTGCTATTTTGTGCTGGTTAGACCGAATATGTTGTGCTGGTTGGAGCGAATAATAGCGAGAGACATTATCAGAGTTTCATTCGTTGACTTTCGAGCATTTCCTTACCATTTTGTTGTGATATGTGCGTATAAGTGTGTCTTTGCATATCTGTGCCTGAGTGTTCTATTTTCCATGCACGGCTGTGTATTCTTTTACTTTAAAATACATGTTCGAGTTTCACTCAAGGGCTAAGGAGTAGCTGGCACCATATTTGTGCGCCAACATCTCCCTATACATCATATCAATAAATAAAAGAGGCCCGTCCACTTGCTTGTCACCGTATTTATTATCTCGAAATCGCAGACGCACTCCGCTACAATCTTCGTCACCATGAAGTTATTTTCAAGCCTGGTGATGAAGTCTCGGTGTGGACCCCTATCTGACAGCGTGGCCATTCAGAAAAGCTGCTTCGTCGCTACTTCGGCCCTTGTAAGGTCGTACGACATGTCAGTGACGTTACTTACGAGGTTATCCCAAAAGGCACTTTGAGACGTTCCCGTCGCCCCCCGCAAACTGAATTCATTCACGGTTGACGGCCCAAACAATAATTTTCGCCTTGTGAATCACCAGTGGAGTGATGGACTATATGTACTGCGTCTTTATTTTTTTTTCCTCTCTTTACATTCTTTTCTAACATTCCTAATTTCCTATTTGACTTTTGACTTCACAACCGACAACGTTATTCTGCCTTACGCCATTCATTTTGTTTGCATAGTGATTTTCGTCTCATTTACTTTTTTTCTCCTTTATGTACAGCATCGAGACGATGCTTCTTGGAAGAGGGAGTAATGACGCATGCAACCATTGATGAACGAGCCGCTGTGGATCATACTCGTTTCGGCCGAGAGGAAAAGGAAACATTCTTGTTCCTCTGGTTCAGGTGAACTCCTGGCTGTTGATCTTGTTTTTTCGTGATAATATAAATAACGATGCTAATATATTCACACACCTTGATGGGCGCATGGAGAGGACGAGGTCGAAGCGGGTCTGGCTCATGAGCAGCTCGGTCTCCTGTTTCTGGCTCTGAGCTGTGCCAATCGCATTATTTCCATTTTATAAATAAAGGTGTTCCATCGTCAAAGTTGTGGTGGAGGTGCTGGGTAAGCCAGCTACTGTTAAACGAGACCGAAGAGTAGCCGTCTACTAACGACGGAACCGCAAGAGCACGAGCTTCGCCGCAGCCGTCGACTAGCGGGCTTGCCAACACTACCACAAGAGATGAACTTGGACGGTGACATCCAGCAGCCTATTGCAAGGGCGCCACCTTTCCACTGCCGAGAGCCACCGAAAATCTTAGGGAAACCTGGCGATGAGTTTGAAGAATGGCTGAGTAACTATGAACAGCTGAGCCAAGACAATGGCTGGAATGCCGCCTGCCAGTTGTCCCACGTTGGTCTATTTCTTGACTGTAGTGCTTAAATTGGTTTGAGAATCGCGAAAACACCTTGACAATATGGACCAATTCACGGAAGAGATCAAGAAGTGCTTTGGCGAGCCAGCGACGAAGAAAAAATGCCCAGAGCAAATGTTGTCCTAGAGAGCACAAGCTTGTGCTAAGGATTGCGGAACCTACATTGAAGAGGTACTGAAACTGTAAAAGTGTGTGGACGCCAACATGATGGAAGAGCACAGGGGTCACATACCTAAAGGAATTGCGGAAGATGTCTACCACTTCCTTATCGGCAAGGAGAGTCTTGATTTTGTGGCCAATGTAATCAGGCCTCACCGAACGTTTGAGGCCTGAAAGACTCGCCGCATCACTATGAAGTTCGGATGCCTCGCCATCGCCACGGTCGATATGGCTCAAGAATCCATGCCCGCCGACCTTTTGTCAACAATTCGCCTCATTGTACGGGAGTAACTTCAACGTCACGTTTCTGTACCCGTGATAGACCAAGAACCACCGCGCGATACACCTTCCATAAGCATTACTGCTGCGAGTTTCCACAAGCGCAGCTATCCCAGCTACGGTCCTCAGCTAAGGGCTCCACCTCCGACGTTTTGAATTGAAGTTTATTTGTCCTGAAATTCTCACAGGATCGGGAGCAGAGGCTAAAGGCTATGTACAGCCTTCTTATGTACAGCCTCCTTATGTTCCCCACAGTCGTAGCGCCTACAAAAGCCATCCACCTTCTTTTGCGTTTCAGTGGTAACAGAGCGACGCATACTTTCAACATACAGCGACGTTCTCTATGCTGTTATGCCTGCGAGTCCACAGCGAACGTCCATACCTCTGAGAAAGGCAATCTGTGTCAAGGCCAGCACGCGAGCCCGCCTGACGCGATGAACAACTCAACGGCGTCATCACGCGATGGTGCCTTTCTGCCGCGCACGTGCAGTGAGTCACCTCAGCCAGCGAGCCAGCGCCTTACTGTCTGGCGAGTCTGACGCAATGTGTGGCGACGTCAACTCGTCCTTGGGTGCAGCCACGTGCAGCGCAGCGGCTCCAGATTCGATGAGAATGACGCGGCCCAGCGGTGACCCCATTGGAGGAGTCTGACCTCACGACCAGCGGCGCTTCTGGTTGGACATTTGGTTACTCAAAGAATCCACCCGGTGCATATGAAAGAAGCCCTGCGGCGCGTCGCGAGCAGCAGACCTATGTGTTAGAGAGGAGAGCTCGGCTCCTCGGGTCTCTAAGCTGTCGGCCCCAGTGCCGAATTTGTAATGCCTCTGTATATATGCTGTACATAAACCTTGTTTAACTCACCGTCGTCTCGTCCGCTCGTCTATCAGCTCTGCGCAGAAGAAGTCGCGAGCTGAGAAACCTATGCTACCAAATGGCTGGTGACCTTCCCGGTGGAGTTCGAAGCAGTGGCGCCTTCGGGACCATGTTGGCGTCACCGTCTTTCGAAACAGTGGAGTCAGCGGTGAGATTCGTGGCGCCCTTAGTAACGTCGTCGGAAGCGCGCTTCGTAACAATGGTGGCAGCGGTGTGATCGGCCGGTGTCAGCGACACCGATGCGGTGAGTGCCTGATGTTTCCCCTCAGTTCACCAGACTACTCTATCACAGGTTATAGTAGTTTAGAGAAGGGCTGTGTGAAGCATTAGAGTGAGCTTTGATCGTTTCAAGCCAAGTAGAAGCGCTTTGAAACCAAAGTTAATGCGGAGGGTGTAAATACGGGAGTGTTAAAAATTGCTTGCGCGTCTTGCTAGTTGACTTATAGTGGGTACGGCAAGTAAATCCTTAACAGGGGCAAACAGCAAGAGGCTAGTATGAACGATGGATAATCTTAAAGTGAAGGAACGCATCAAAATTTGTGAGGAACTCAGCATTATTTTGGGACGTGCGAAACGAAAGCAAGCGATCCTTGAGATCATGAGGGATGAAGGAGTGTTGGCTGAGGAAGTCCATGAGGCCTGGGCGGATAAGCACGCCGCGAGGAGGCTGAAAGGCGAGATTCTCGCGAACGTGGAGAAGCTGAAAGGCGAGAAGTTTGTGAAGAAGCTGTAAGGCGAGAATGCCGCGAGGAGGCCGAGAGACAGGAGCGCCTCGAGTTGAAACGAATAGAATTGGCAATCCTACAGTGTTCGCAGGCGCATAGCGTAGCTTCTCCGACGATTCAGGTCAGCAGTTATAGAATTCGAGACCAACTGCCACCGTTCGTAGTAGGCGAGGACATGGCAAAGTATCTCGTCAAGTTTGAACACGTCTGTGAGCGAAGTGCTTTGGAGCGGTCTCTTTGGGCGCAGAACCTGTTAGCTCTTCTTCCCGGCGAAGTTTCCGACACGATAACTTGCTTGTCGAGGGAAGCATTTGAGAGTTATGATGAGGTTGAGGAAGTGCTCTTGAGACGTTTTAAGTTGTCACCCGACGCTTTCAGGCAAAAGTTCCGGTATGCTAAAAAGGGGAATGAGTCACACGTTGACTTCGTGTTTCGTCTTAAAGCCGATTTAATTGAATGGCTCAAGGGCAAGGTGTTTATGACGATCGCGAAAAAGTGGTGGAATGCATTGCATTGGAGCAATTCTACCGCTGCATCGAGGAGGATGTCAAGCTTTGGCTGCAGGACAAACTTGGTGAAGTACAGCTAAACAGGGCAGCAGAGTTAGCTGAGGGGTATTATACTCGCCGAAAGTTGCATAGCAGGGCAGTGCGCATTGAAAAGGATGAAAGGAAAGAGGGTTTTTCAAATAAACCTGATCAACGCAAACCCGCTCCGCACCGTAATTTCAAGAAGGACCCGCCTCTTACTAAGGACACTGTAGGGGAAGGGCAAACGGAAGCGGAGAAATCGAGTGAGGTTCCTAAAGAACACACTGATACCACACGGGCGTTTGAATCACGGAAGCCGCTAATCTGCTACAACGTTTTACCCAATGTGGCGTAATCCACGTTTGACATTGTCCTAGCGATCCGCGACGTTTGCACGTCAAAGCCAACAGCCTGACTACACCTACAGCCCCCCCCCCCCAACCCAAACGACGAGCGACAAGCTTACCAGCCGATCAACCGGAGTGATTCGTCTGGGTCTGCGCGCAGCTTAATGCCGCTCACCACACGTCCGCCTCGGTCACCATCTCCACGGCGCCTGTCATGACTTTCGTCTCCGCCACCGGGAAACTAGCCAGCCCTGCCGACGGAGGTGAGGTCACTGGACGTACCAATTTTTAGCAAAGTATGCCTCAACCAGATACTGGCGCAAGTGTTTCTGTAATGAGCTAAGTTGTTAAGCAACGACTTGGCCGCAAGCTTATGTTTCATTGGTACAAACTTTCTACTTTTTGGGCAGTCAGCAGCGCATTCTTGCGTCCAGTCGGTGTCTGCACTGTGTCTGTTAGTGTCGCCGGTAAAACGTTCAAGGCGGAATCCACAGTACTGGCTCAATAAACGCACGACGTAATGCTTGGCGCAGACTTTTTGCGAGAGTGTCGTACGACTATGGATTGTGGAGGAGGTGAGGTTTTTTTGTCTACTCTCGCCCAAAAGCCTTCAGCCAGCGTGCTTCACGGCCAGCGTACAAGTGACCGCTTCAAAAACCGACTCGAGTTTGACTTCACGTGACATAGTGATTGAGCCGTTGCGCGTAGGTTATGTCGAGAAAAACATCTTTGTATCACGCTGCGTTGTATCTCTCGCAGACGAGAAGGCTCAATCATGGGTGCTAAACAGCTCATCCGAGTTTGTGGTACTACCGGCTGGTATGCACCTTGCCCTGTTCGAAAATCAAAGCAGTACCTGCGTTGGAACCTAAAGTGATTCTGCAAAGTCGGATCCCGATGACACTTCTGGAATGGAATATGAGTTCTCCAAAATGGTTAACATGTCCATTTCCTCGCAGACGCGCAAAGTCCTGGTTGCACTGCAGGTGAGACATGCTAAAGCATTTGACATGCACCGAAGGTGCATCTCAAATACCGACCACGCGGGCTCGTCACAAGATTGATACTGGCTATTCTCGTCCTCTACGAAAAGCTTTATCACGTTTCCGTGTCCGAACGCAAAGTTATTGCTGAACAAGTTGGCGATATGCTGGCCACTGGTGTAATTCTAAAATCGTGAAGTCCGTGGGCTGCACCTGTTATCCTGGTAAAAAAAAAAGACTGCTCTTGGAGGTTCTGCGTTTATTATCGGCGTCTCAACTCTATAACCAAGAAGGACGTGTATCCCTTCCCTTGAATCGATGACGTAATTGACTGCCTGCATTCAGCTTCCTATTTTTCTTCGGTAGATCTGTGATTCGAGTATTGGCAGATTCCTATGGATCCATTTCATGAAGAGAAGACGGTTTTTGTTACGCAAGACAGTCTCTTTGAATTTAATGTTACGCCATTCGGCTTGTATAATTCTCCGGCAACATTCAAACGCTGTATGGATACTGTCTTGACAGGCCTTAAATGGGAAATTTGTTTGTCACCTGGATGATGTGGTTATTTAAGGACGAACTTTTGAAAAACATAATCATCGCGTCGACTTTGTTCCAACAAGTTCGGAGAAAGCTGCCTTGGAACTGAACTAAAAAAAATGTCGTTTCGGTGAACGGCAAACACTGGTTTCAGGACACCTTGTGGACAACGATGGCGTTAGGCCGGACCGACAGAAAGTTGATGCAGTCAGCACGTTCAAGCAACCAGTCTCTTCGCGAGCTGCGAAGCTTTCTGGGCCTATGCTTTTATTTTCACCGCTTTGTGCCTAATTTTGCTGAATAAGCCTAGCCACTAACTGACTTGCTGCACAAAGGCATCCCTTTCCACTGGACACCAATTTGTGAGTCAGAGTTTAAGCAACTACAGTTCGTTCTCACTTCCGTGCCAATAGTACGTCACTTTGGTCTCTCCGCTCTCACTGAAATCCACACTGATGCCAGTGGAGTTGATTTCGGCGCGGTGCTCATTCAACACCACAACAATGCTGAACACGTCGTCGCCTATGCTAGCTGGTTCCTGAGCAAGGCAGAGTGTAATATTACGTTTACCGTACTGGAGTGCCTCGCCGTCATTTTCGCCGTACACAAGTTTCGTCCCACATCTACGGTCGTCACTTCTCAGTCATCAACGATTCTCACTTCCTTTGGTGGCTGGTAGCCCTACGGGATCCATCAGGTCGACTTGCGTGATAGGCCATACGAATACAAGAATTTGACTTCATGGTGCGCTACAAGAGCGGTAGTCGCCACGCAGATGCCCACTGCCTCTCACGGCTTCCTCTACCAACGACCGAGTGTGAAGCTGACCACTTTGACGATGCTATCACTGCTATTTATTACCATTTCCCTGACATCGTGGCTTTTAGGGCTGCAAAGCCCGGGGATCATTGCTTAGATAACCTATTTGCCTCTGAGAATGACCCCGCCAAGTCAACCTCTTTGTAGTTTATGACGCCGTTCTTTACAAGATTTATTCCGGACAATGCGCCCGTCTGCTTCTGGTAGTTCGACGCACTCTAAGCCCCCTAATTTTTCGGTTCTGCCATGACGACGCAAGAAGTGGACACACGGGCTTCGTCAGAACGTTTCATCGCATCCAGCAAATGATTTACTGACCCAAGATGCGACGCGACACGGAAAAATATGTAGCGTGTTGCCAACAACGTCAACGTCACATGCGTCCCACGACTACGTCACCCGGACCTTTCCATCCCGTACCACCTCCAAGCTCTCCCTTCGAGATTGTTGGTGTCGACCTTCTAGATCCGTTTCCGCGTTCAGCCAGTGCCACTCGATGGGTCATCGTGGGCGTTGATTACCTGACGCACTACGCAGAAATAGCGGCAATACATACTGCAACAGCGTTTCACGTGTCGCAGTTCATGCTTCGGCTTACAATTCTACGTCATGGCCCTCCCAGAGTCGTCATTAGCGACCGGGGACGTCAGTTCGTCGCTGACGTCACTGAATAGATCCTGCGCCTGTATGCCAGCCAATTCCGCCAAGCGACCCCGTATCACTCACAGACGAATGGCCTCGTAGAGCGGACCATCAGGACTCTAACGAACATGTTGTAAATTTATGTTGATGCCAAGCATCAAAACTGGGACTAAGTAGTGCCCTATACCACATACGCGTACTACACCGCGAAGAACTAGACAACCTGGTATTCGCACTTTTTTTCTGCTATACGCCCCCTCCCCTCGCCGTTTTCTCGAAACCCTTATGCCTTTTACGTTACATGTGGAAACATCGGTTCCCGAGTCACTATGCCACGCTGAAAAAGCCCGTCGCGTCACACACCTCCGAACCATTGCATCTCAACAGCTCTCCAAGACCAGGTATGACGCCTAACATCACTTCGTTTCTCACTCAAAAGGTGGCCTGGTGTGGTTGTGTACACCTGTCCGCAAACGTGGTTTCCGCCAAAAGTAGTTGGTCTGCTACTCCGGACCATTTGTAGTTTTTGATCGTCTCAGTGATGTTACATACGCCATCTCCGGTGTGACAAGCAATGGTCGGCACTCTAGCAAGACACAACTGACACACGTCACGCGCCTCAAGCCGTATCACCGCCAGCCCTCCTACTGACTCGCCCAGTGGGCATCGCCTGCGAACGGGGTAAATGACACACCTTGATGGGCGCATGGAGAGGACGAAGTTGAAGCGGGTCTGGCTCACGAGTAGCTCGGTCTGCTGTTTCTGGCTCTGAGCTGTACCTATCGCAATCATTTTATTCTCTAAATAAACACGTTCCATCATCACAATATCGTAGTCACTGCCGGTAGAACGCTATCTGCATCTAGACACAAAAGAAATTAAGACGCGATCGTTTTAAAAAAAGCAGTTCAATGAGATTCCATTGTATTCAATGATAATGTCCGGTAGATGGGGTCAGTGAAAATTTGGCTGCCAGGCGATTCCCCAGAAAGAAAGGGACAGAAAGAAAGCAACTCAGATTGATATCTAGAGACATACATGGCGGCCAGTGGCCATTGTGCCAATCCGTCAACGAACATTTTGAATGATGATGGTGCATCTTGGAATACTTCAGCGCTGAAATTTTGGTTTGTCTGTCTGTCTTTCACGTGAATCAGCCACCCGACCAATGTTTAGGCGCTCGCTAAAAGCCCAGCCATCGTGTATTGATGGCTGCGTTCATACATGTGAGCACTGTTACTAAAGAATCAAATACTACACGTATCTTGGGCGCAACATCAAAACGTCGGTATAAGGGGGTGTGTTCATTCACTATAAATACATACGTATGTATTTCTAAAAAGCCTAGTGTTTCTTACACTGGGGTGGCGATGCGACGTTGTGCACAAAAAAGCTCTTGGAAGACTGGTGCCACCACCTGGCAGTGGCCCTAAGTTCTGCACAAATTCATGTCATGCCCACTGCTCATGTTTTGCGACGGCACTGTCAGATCGTGCCCATATCTCACGCAGCGCCTCCTCTATTTCATCAATGCCAGCCAGATGCGGCTGATTAAATATATAACAGGCGCTGCCTGAGGCAAGGCCAGCAGAAGACTGTCGTCTTCCGACGACACCTGCAGCCAAGCATGCAAATACGCGGTCAAATTTTGCATGGGCCACGTTTTCATAGATAGGCCACTTTTAGATTTCCAGTTTCCAGATCCCGTTTTTCATAAGCCACGTTTTCTTATCTTCCTACAAACATTTTGCATAGTCCCTTCCTAATGATTATTTAAAAACTGAAAAAAAACTAGATATAGACAAATGAGACAATTACACCAACGAGAGTGATTCTCCTCTGCCATATTGTTTTCTCTTAACGACGCTGTTTCTTTTTTCGTAAGCATTATGAATCAACTGGCCCAGAAACAAGTCTCAGAGAAAATCGACGGGTTTTTACCCAATAATAATATAGGTATAACCTATGTTGATTCATGTAAAGCAGAAATCCGATATCACTATGATGCACGCTGCAGTGGAAAAAATTCAGAAATTTGGACCATTTCGTGTTTGTTAACGTGAACTGGAGTTACACAGTAGGCAGTCATGTAGCACTGCGCATCATCAGAAATTCGGCAGCCACGGCCGTGATGTAACCCGCTACTTTAAGGTCAGGAGCTGCGCATCGTAACCAATGCGGTGGACGAGTGTTCTCAGGAGAGCCTAACCAGAGGGGTTTTCAGACATATTTGACAGCTTCCTTTATGGTATCTAAATGCGACAACCATGTACTGTGGCGTGGCACCCACTACACGGTGAAATAACAGCACAAGCACCCAGCGACAAGCTGAAAAGTGGCACGCATGGTAGAATTGTGGGCGCAAACAATTAAGCTTTGAACTGTACACAACTTACGTGGTTCCAGCGCTTTTTGTACGTTCTCCATCGGTTCTGCAAAGTTTAAGGTCTATTGTTACGGTAATACAGAATTTCTTGCGAGGTATTTGATAGTTTGCAGCTTCGTAACGGGTTTCTAATTGAAATATCCTGGTAAGTCTTATTGCGGTTACTTGTTCTGTTTTTTTGGGATGTGTTTGTAGAAGTTTTTATTAAGGTACGTCCGTTTTCCATTGTTGTTTGCCAAAATACGTGATTGGTTTTCGCAATGTTATGATACCCCCTTCCGTACGTAACCCTTTCGTTGACCCCTATTTAAAGTAAATTTTGAAAAGTTGATGAAGACCAAGTTCGAAGGTTCCTGAGTCAATCTCCTAATTCATCTGTCCAATACAGAATCTAAGACAATTTGATGATAATCAAAGCAGTAACACGGGCTAAACATGTTAGTGTTATGACTGCGTGAAGTGAAGTAGCAAAGTCGAAGACTATAACAAGCAAAAGTTGTGCACAGTTGAGCTAAGCACACGTAGCAAAACCTATTATACGATGAACATGAGAGAATCAAACCTCACCTGGAAACTTTAGATCACACTGTATAGACGTATAATGACGTTATTGCGTTCGTTGCTTTTTCTCACACTCCGTGGCAATACCTTTTTCATAGCACAGGTATTTTTCCGTTCGTGTTACCCATCCAACTTTCATCAGTACAGTTGGGCGCAAAAGCGAAACACAAGAATAATAATATTGCGCGATGCTGGAGCGCCAGTGAGCGCCATTGTCAGGACAAATGAGATTACTAGCTTGTCTCCCAGGAGGAACGCGACTCTTCTGGCTGACCGGCTTCAATGTATTGACGCGCACGGGAGGCGGTAAGATCGACGCGCAATCAGTGTAACTCAAGCGCATTGCCTCCAGCTCACTGTGCATAGGCGTACAGCGTCCATGGGGCAGAACCCGACAAGAGAACTTGGCAGTAAACGATCGGAAAGGCTGCGTGCTTGAGACGACGTTGCAATACATCGGGAGGGGCAATTGTTTGCGCCCCTGGGAAACACCATCGATGTGACAGCAGCTGCTTTTCCGTGAAAGCGGGTCGTCCTACACTACAGTACAGACTCGCCCGATATTGCCCGATATTGAGTTGAAGCTCGAAGCTGTCTTATTGCGCGCTAGTTGATGTCCCGAGCGCGAGAATTCAGTTAGTACACGAAGTGACACTAAGGACTTCGTACCTTGACCCGCCGGAGTCACCTATGACGTCGTTTAATGGCAGGCACAGAAGCGTTCCAATCATAGGCCCAATTTTAAGAAATAATTTATGTAACTTTCGTAAAGCATGTATTACTCACGTAAAGCATGTACTAATCTCACGTATGGTGGTATGGGTTTTTTTTTTTTTCGATGTGAATTGCCTTATGGTCGAGCTCAGTCCATGTGCGGCGTGACCGTCCTTACTGAGTATGCGTGCCTCTCTCCCTCTCCACCGTTCCCCCCTCTTTCACCTCTCAACGCCGAGGCAGGCAGCGTCTAATGGCCTACCCTCGCTCCCCCTTTTTTCATTTTCATACAGGCATCCCTCCCAGTGGCGTTTACAAGCACATTGCCATTGCGCATGCGCGTATTCTCCCCCTATCACGCCTCCAAACACCGAAACAGGCAGCGTCTGCTAGTGAGTGTCTTGATTGAAAAGAAAAAAAAAAGCCGACTGCTCGTGCTGCAGAGCCGTTCACTGGCCACCCCGTATATAATAGCACTGAATCTTGACCTCCAAGGTAATACCGATGGAAGATTTTTTTTTGTGCATTGTTCAACAATAAAAATTCACTAAGTGCACGTCAAATAAAAGCGGACTGGAGTCTCTGTCATATCGGAGCCTTCTCTCTCTCATTGTCCATTAGCAGCGATTGGCATGTTCCAGTAAGAAACACTGTTCTATCATTGCTTGCTTTACGGCTCTCCAGGTTTCTCTCCTGAGCAACGTCGCGAAAACCGCCAGCGTCAATGCCACCGACAGTGTAAGCATTAGCCTAAGCCCACTGCTTTGCATCTACATATATTCCTCTTTAGCGAAAGATGGTGTAATTATTTGTCAGACGTACACTGCTGCATTACTGCTCACGAATAAAAAAAACACGTTGTGACACACCACCAGATGACGCCGTAGGTATGGATGAAACGGTAGAATATAGAGTAGCCATGTGGTTTGAAGCATGCTTTCATGCTACTCGCTTCGCCAATTTTCACAGACAATCTGCGTTCACTGCCACACTTAATATTCAATTTCAAGTAAGCTAGTGTCCAATTCCTTTCTCTCTGTATGTCCGTTCTGGAGAATATTTGGGGCGAAGCTCCTTAAGGCGTAGGCTTGTGCGCCGTAGTCGTCTGTCGTTGCCACCCTTTGTACGCGACAGACAGACAGACAGACAGACAGACAGACAGACAGACAGACAGACAGACAGACAGACAGACAGACAGACAGACAGACAGACAGACAGACAGACAGACAGACAGACAGACAGACAGACGGACGGACGGACGGCCGGACGCGAGCTTCTTCATCATTATTGAATTCGTGGATATGGCTTATCAACAGGGCAAAATTCAAGGGAAGATTCATGAGTATCCGATGTACCTCCGAAGCTTCGCCCACTCAACATCATTCATTCGAAGGATATGGTGTGATTTTTTATTTCTCCACAACAGCCGAACAACAAGCAACTTATCACAACTGTCGTGCCTCAAACGCTGCAACGCACCTGCGCGCCAACTACAGCATAGGATAGCCAAGTCGAACAAGAGGCCCAGTTTTATAGTTATGAAGGACGTAGAAGGATTTGACGCCAGGCTATATCAAGATTGACAGCTTGTGCATTCTGATAGATCTGTAGGATTTAACGTCCCAAAATCATCATAATATGAAACACGCCCTAGTGGAGGGATGCAGAAATTTCGACCACCTCGGGTTCTTTGATGTGCACGCAAATCTGAACACACGAACCAACAGCATTTTCGCCTCCATCAAAAATGCAGCCGCAGCCGCCGGGGTTGGATCCCACAACCTTCGGGTCAGCAGCCGAGTGCTTTATCCACTAGACCACCGCGGCGCGACCAGCTTGTGCAATCTGATCAAGAGACTGTCCTTAACTAAAACAGATATAATATTATGAATAAATCACATCCGAACGTTAACTTACCTATAAATGGTGGGTCGACAGTAGAACACCGCATTTATTTCCTAGGAGAAGTGCTGCCAAATTCGCCCCGCTATTCAGCATTATTATGTGGCCCCCTACGATATCAGCAACCCCCCCCCCTCCCCGCTACTTATAACTGTGAACGCTCCGTGACTAACTGATGAAGACTTCCAGAGATATTTAGAGTTGTCACAGAGCAACCTTGACGTCAATATTTGCTGACTGGCTAAGAATGTTCAGCACCAAAAGTAGCATTGAAAATGATTTGTTTTTGTTGCTTGCGCCTGTGTTAATTTGCTGCGACCCTGTGTCATTGCGTTGAAAATAAAATAAACGTCTCTCCTATCTTAACACATGCCGAACTTTTTTTTTTCAATGCCTGTAGAGCAATCCTCCCTCTACCGACTTTATCGTGTGGACTCCACCCCTTCCACTTGATGCAATTAAACGCCCTGTGCCTGTAATTTTGTCTCTTGAAGCTCTCATTTCAGGGTTCCCTAGTGCGACAGTAGGTGCGGCCGTCTAGAACATTATTGATGAAACTAATAGGTTGACTAATTATTCTGTGTCATTATCCTAAGGTGTCTACAAAATTATACACGTACGAAAATAACATTATTGCTCTATTTTAGGAATAAATTCGTTTCTTTATTTAAATACTTGTATGTATTATATCAAGCACCACACTTTCCTAGGTTATCGGTAATATTTCTATTATATCTCTATTATTCTAAATCTGAACTATAATTTTTAAAACCACTTGGTTCTTGGCCGACTCCCTACAGTGGCAATGCGCCGCGATCAATAGGTGAACAAAAACAATTAAACGCTCCACCTGAAAAGGTTGCCGGCCCCTGGGCTTGTTCAATAGCAATTCATGGAAGCTACTTCTTTTCTTGAAAAAAAAAAGCCTGAAAAACAAACTGATGCAAAAACAGTAGCTTCTACACCAGTTCTATATTTAGAGAATCGATTAAAGCTGCTCTTATCTTAGTTTTGATCGCTATACTGAAACTTTTGTGCAGGTAAGCGCCATGGAATGTTGATCGAAATTTTGAAAACTCAGTTTCATTTGTTTACATTTTATTTGCTCAACGTGGGTTTCAATCCTGTCTACCTAAACGGCACTAAGGTATAAAGAAAAAAATCGAAAAAAAAAAGATTGCACTCGGTTGAGAAGGAGTACACAGTATACGTTGTACACGATTTGCGCATGTTTTGCACATACTATTCGCAGTTTCTTGCGTGCTTATGCCTTTTTTTCCTTGTTCGATTATAATTATAAATGCAGTTCCGTAGGGTAATTTTACGTTCTTCTGCTCGGATACATTGTCAATGCACGTGTATTGAGTGGCTTTTCAATTACACGTGTTTGCAATCACCGCCACCTGTGCCTGATGTGATGTATGTTCTGTCCGATCTTCCAATCGTGCTTACCATCGCTGCATCCGCGAATGCTATAAATAAGTCCACGCTCGGGCGCGTGCGGGCGAAAGCCAAGCCAGCGACAGAACAGTCTCAGATCCTCAGTTTAGATGAGGCTCATCTGTGGCTGCCACTCAAGAGCGCATGCACGGCCGAGGTCATAGGGCGCAGCATGAGATTTATAAAACAGTCGTTGAATTTCTCAAAGGTACACAAGCACAATGAAGATAAACAAGTTTGACCTGATATAACAGGGTTAAACCAAATTTCAGGAGCCACAGCTCGCTTTACCTTGCCGTCAAAAAGGATGAGACAAGTGTTTTCCAGAGATCCAACTTAAATAATCAGGTAAAATGACGCATGAGAGTCATCTCGTTTTTTAGGGGGGAAGTTCTTAAAGCCTGTCCATCCCTTGTATGTACGTACGTGACCACCCATAGTTGCACCTTTGCTAACTGCCCACTACTTCATCCTTGCAGACATCCCACTGCGCCCCATCATCGATCCGCCACTTCACCGACCATAAAGCAAATACAGTTGAAAAGTAGCCATTATATGCAATTCAAGATGGTCGCTTACTAGTATCCAGGTGCGCGTTAGAAAAACGTAGTTTTTCCCCTGTTTGTACGTGACCGCCTATAGTTCCAACGTTGCAAACAGCCAACTACTTCGTCTTTGCAAATATCCCACTACGTACCATAATCGATCCACCACATCACCAACCATCAAGCCGTTTCAATGAAGAGGGAACGGAAGCGATGTGTAGCTACCACTTACAAATAATGAAATTAGCTGTATAAATATATGCAGAGTTTGTCACATCTTTAATAATGTAGTGGGCGATATTCGCGCATGGTTCATTGTTCAGCGATGAAACCCGCCATTCATTCGCCCCACTCGTCATCATTCCCTCCGTGTATATGGTTGATTTGTTATATGTGTAAGACCTGTGTATCTATGATTTATGATAAATATGTTATATGTTGCTTGCTTTCTATTACAATATTTTAGCGCTCATGTGGTATGTGATACGTCAAAGCTTTTTGTTGATTGTTCGTATGTGCACGATATGTGTATCCTTGGCGAAATTCAGCTGCAGACAGCTTTGTCAGGCGCATGAAGTGCCTTTTGCCTCTGCTGCTTTTACTTGTGATCCAAGAAATGAAATGAAGGTATCACTACTACTAGTGCATGTCTTCTCTCAGGCTAGTATGACAACACGTCTACAAGCTTGGATGCCAAGACAAGTAAGGGGGCAACATATTGCACTACAAGACAACGGACAGCAGTTGCTCGATCACAACGGTACTCAACGCGTGAATATGCAGTGGTCATTATTTCAGCCAACTTCTTAGGCACTGGCTGCATTAAATAACTATACCATGACTCGCCTTGGACCGCTGTTAGATGCCTGAATGCATGGCAATACTGTTTCACTGATTATTGTGCAACAGCGTTGACCTCAATTGAGCCTTAACATCAAAAAGACGCAACAAGGCGTTCGCTGAGATTCTACCCGCAAGAGTTTAGCCACTTCACTCTTTAATAACGCACTGGCAGGGAATCATGCATACGTTCATTTCTGCGCTAACAAATTCTCATGTGGTCGATATTACCACCCCTCTGTGAAGGAAAGCTGATATATTCCACAGCATCATCCCTATACAGTTCTCGAGTGACTATTGATAGCAATGCATCTTAATGTTCCACTTTCGCAGAATTAAGATTTTAAAATTAGAATTCGTCTCACCACAAGCAAATCTTGTCACACATGTTCATGGAGGCGACCCTCTGACGTTGTACATGATGAAGTCAATACAGCTGATTTAGTTTTCAAGAAGCCATCAGGTCGCAAAAAGTGTGAATAATCGCTTCATCGGATATGTACATCAGTATAACATGAAAAATAAACGTGTCTTAACAAGCGCAGTAGACTGTTTACTTTAGATTAGTATATGAGAGCTTGAACTCATATATCGTCCATACATCGGAGCTTGAACTCATACATTGTCCAGCTACTCGTTTTTGACAGCTACAGCACTGTTTAACGTGTGTACAGCAACTGTGACGTTCCGTAGTGAATTACCAGCCCGACGACTAACACCCATAATCAGGATTAAATAATGTTAAAGTTGTAGTAGTTGTTAGCACGAGCTGAGTGCCACACAAAATGGCACCAATGAGCTCATATTAGACGCGGGTATGGATGCATTCAAAGCGGGGTCATATAGCTCAATTGGCGAAGTGGCAAGGTGTAGGCTTCCCTGTTATATGATAAACAATGCCTCTGCTTATGAACATTGTATCGCAAAACGCATCAGGAGCGCGAGAAGCAGTGTTTGTAGGCTTCGCCATACTTATTTCATTCAGCGGCCGGGATAGAGCCGGGATTGATTGACCCCCGCACAGTATAGTTTAATAAGTATATAGTTTTCCGTGTAAGGTCCCAGGTCACCTTACGAATCAAACCTATGCCAAGCATGCTGAGGAAAGGTGACTGTGGTGTAATGTTTTTTTTTTGTTCTTGTTGTTGTAGAACGAAATGGTACGAAGTGACCCTGAGAATATAAAAAAAAATGCCCGCGCAGACCTATCTTGAACAGTCTCACATGTTTCATATAACCAGGTTATTACAGTTACGTAAGGTTACCTACACCTGCACTGGTTTTACGACAACATTCAGAAGCGGTAAGTTTATATGAAGTGCTTGTGCTTAAAAGGATGGTAGCTACTCCCACCACCTTCATAGGAGGGTGCTTAACTCTAACGGACATTAACCAGACGTGACGTTTCGATCATTGAGGGCATATTTGATGTTTATAAAATAAGATTGCCACATCTGCAACCACAGTTCACGTTTCACTAGAGGGTGTTCTTCCAAAACTAACTCAAGGCTGTGTGCTAAAATACGTGGTTGTCATGCAGAATACTTGAAGTCATGCTGGGATTCTGAATGCTGAGACTCTGAATTTATGCTGGGTTCACGCTGGGTTTATTTCTGCGACTCTGGGAATTCATGTTGGGACTTTGATTAATATGTTATTATGCATAACACTGGCCACGTCGGGTTAACGAGGCTGGTGTTATTCTTATCGCTCGGGCTTTTAAGTTGCCGATGTCTGTTCTTGATGGGCTAGGTAGACATGAACTTCCAATTCTTTGTGGCGCACACCCACATACCAGTGGTCGTGACACACGGGCAGAGGCCACAAGAGGAGAGCAACAGAAGATGCGCATCTATAAAAACAGAACGCACTCTGTGTCACTAGCTCTTGCCGTTCTGGGGCGCAGGCCACGCACAAAGACAATTGCTGCATACGTCCTGTGTCCGCTCTACCATGGTTCTCCATTGTACGTGCTTAGAAGTGTTGGCCATGTGTCGCGGAGCGTACGGGGTCCACTAACTTGTGGTACTTATACTGCCGCGTGTGCACCCCGGCACTTATAGTACCGAGGGTGCTATGGGCAATTCCCACAACATCTTATGCCATGCACACAGAGTATAGAGTTACTCCTTGCGGCACTATAGAAACGTCTCCGGTGTAACACTTGGGTGTGTTTAGACATGTTTTGCACAGTGTGCGCCGATACATGCAAATTTCGCTGAGGCATTTTTTTCAATTGCGACGCTTTCACTTACACGTTCTAAAGCAAATGACAATACCTAGTGGCGATTGCAGCTAAAAATGGCCTGGAAATGCTGGAAAGAAAAACGAAAACGTATATGCTTCTCATGTGCATGAAATCCGACTTTATTTTGTGGGCTACCTGTCTTACTTCGGGTTTCTACTTCCGCCCTCATAGTTCCATTCCAGCCCTCACTGTTCCACTAGCTGAACCTAATAAAGCTTTCATGGAAAACAATGCAATGTAAAATTGTAAAAAAGAAAAAAAGCAAAAAACCAATCAATTCATCACAAATCGCAAGTATGGCTGTACAACTTCAAAAACAATGCATATGCGACAGTGTATTCATAGGTCTCAATATCAGAAGTGAGTTCTACCATGAAGAATTCTTCACTTACAGATTTTCATTGCGAAAATGAGGAGCTTTTACAATATACCGGCTCCACACCATACATATACCAGAAATAGGTACCTAAAGCTGACTGCAAGTTGCAAATAAACCGCACACGTTGCGCAATGCTTTCAGCCCGTAGCGAGTGTATGAAAGTCCCATTCACCCATTTGCTCTAAGAATAGCGTGTCTGAACTTTCGCCCGTCTGGTACGCGCATATTTTCTACAAGGGTGGAGATACAAGGGTGGAGAACACCGACAGCTATAACACCATAACTAAAAAATGAGTTGTGATCTCTTTACGTGCGTTGATAGAGGGAAACACTAAAAAAGGTATCGTTTGACTAAACAAAAGCAAATCTTAGAAGCAGGCTCATCAGTTGCAAACTGAAATATCAAATTCTACAATGACGCGTTACACTTGTAAAACCACCAGGCCTGCGCCGAACTCCCAGCACAGTCACATCTAAAGCTGGAAGGGCGGCCTTTCAGAGCATTTTCTAAACACTGTTTGCGTAACTGCTACAAGTACAATCGCTGGGTATGCACTACTCCATAAATAGTCATAATGTTTCCGTATGCTGACATTATTATGCTATATTTCGTCATTCTTCACAAAAGCGTGGTATCTGCTACCCACTAGCCAGAAAATTTATTCAAATATTTTCTGCACTGTAACTGACAACGATGAAGAATTATGCCTGAAGAGGGTACGTGCATTAGTTAATAGGTGATCAAGAACAGGCTTTTGTGACGGGTTCAATGACCCACTCGTTACGGAATTCGCTTTGTGTGACGTCTGGTTGTTGTTTTGCTGTTTTAATAAAATGCTTTATTACTTATACTAACGGAATTCATTTCTTAACATAAAGCCTGCCTAAGAAAAGTTTGCAACAGAGTTTCAAGCACGGGCACGGTTCTGCGATTGGGCTGGCACACCAGGGACCCGGGTTGAAATGCAGCTGTGTTCTGGTGTTCTTATTTGCTGAATATTTTTTTTTCCTGTTTCGTGCGACAATGCTTACGAACACCGTCGGCGGCAACGAAAAACTATACGCTGCCGCACGACCTTTGTTGTGATCTCGTAACAGTTCTAGCTGCAGGATAGCCCATAGATAAGCCCGTATATTGATTGAAACATTTGCGAACTTGCCATACAGAATGAAGTATTTCTCGGTGAAGCACTTAGCGTTTGTGCTTTGTGGGCTTTCTCGTGCTTTCGTATTGCTTCGTGGTGCCGCTTCGTAATTAAGAATGACAGTAGTTTCGTAATCATCCCCTTATTTGCATTGCGCACAGTAAACTCGGGACAATGCTTGTAGTTCATTATTGAGTGGCAGCGCACCGACAAACAAAGAGGAGGACAACAAATACACGGCCTGATAATGAAATTCAATGATGACTAAAAAACAAAGTTATTGTTGGTGCCTTCAATGATAACCAAGCGGTTACCAATACAGAAAAGCATAATGGCCACCGAAACAATATCTGGGGCCGCTGTCAGAGCTTTGCGAGCTTTATATAGTGGTCAGAGGACGTCAAGTTCTCGCAATACTCATTAACTAAATGAGCTGTCTGCATTTTATGCAGAATCTGAAAGTCATTAACGTATAGCGATTGCGCGTGCTTGCTAATAAAAGACGACGGCCGCAGGGCAGACTGTACGAACCGCAGCTCCGAAGCGCGCAAACACTATGCAGCAGAGACACGCGTGAAAGCGAGCGTGTCTATACGAACAGAAACGGAGGCAGGTAAGTTTTCGGGTGCTCGGTTTCGAAACTGAAAGCCCATTGTTCCGAGTGGCGGCCGGGAGCCAGACAAAAAAGGGTTTTGTCTGCACACACCGCAGTCGCAACGGCTTCGCAAAAAAGAATGCTTGTTGTATTCCCGGCCGCCATGCTAAATGCCTCACCGATCGTAAAAAGGCTTCCCGTGTTCGCTGCAGCCCGCCGTTTGGGATGGCCTTCGAGACAAAGCCTGCACAGGGCTACATCTCGCGGGCACGAGCTGGTTTGGACGCGCGTCATTTTTGGCAACGGAATGTTTTCCAGGTGAGAGGCTGTTGAAAGCATCGTTTGTCGCCGCCATGGAGCTTGCGCTGGCGCTGAGGCTTCCATAGGCACCTGAGGAACCTACACACCGGCTGCCTCAGTAAAGTCGCGGGGCTCACAGAACTGGCACGACAGTGCGATTTCGTTGTACTGTGTGTCTATTCACTGTGTCCTTCTCTGGATCGCGTCAAGATGTGAAAGAATGACGACAAGTGTCGACGACGCTTCACTCTTTATGTGCGTGAAATGCACGACAAGTATGCAGCGTTTTCGCTGCCTTATTTAGAAAATATGAGCGTTGTGCAGGCCGCAGGTGCACCCCAGACCTCCTCATTTTGAAATGCAACGTACTACACCACCCGTCACTGCTGAGCATTCACTTCTGCCTAATATAATGGCCGGAGAAATGTGTTCTGTTAATTTTAAGCACGATTGCATTTCGTCTAAATTTTACTCCGACCCTTTCTTGGTAATTCAGTCAGTGGGATGAAAAAAAAAGCCTAGCCTGCTAAAAATGCGCTTCACGCTCAAAATGAAAGCTCGAAGAGCGGCTATATGAGACAGTTTAAAATCTCTTTTGAGGCCACTTTTACTAATACACTTGCAAGGAACCAATGCAATATGCCACGAAGATTAATTTTTGTCTCTTGGGTAACACCAACTACGCTCTCATTCTTTTTTTTTCTGCGGAGAAGAGAGGTACACCGTACCCATTTGAAAGTCGTTATTTGTACTTTGTTAAAGTGGTGAATGATGACAATGAAGATTTAAATCTACGTGGTTTGCAATGGGCTTATGAGGACAAGAAAAATAGTTCAACAACAGAACTCATTAAGCAATTTCAAATGTGTGACGCCTGGTTGTTACTTTGCTTTTCTACCACTCCACCACTCTATAATGCGTGGGAGAGAAAGGGAGTGACAAAAACGTTATTGAGGACTTTAAGAAATAACAATAATTGATTGGGTTTAGCGTCCCAAAACTACGATATGATAATGAGAAACGCCGTTGTCGAGCACTTCAGAAAATTCTACCACCTGGCGTTCATTACCGTGCACATAAATACGAGAACACGGGCCTCAAGAATTACCACCTCTACTGAAAATGTGGCCTCCGCGGCCACGATTCAATCCCAGGACCTACGGGCTAGCAGTGTAGCAGTGCAACCACTAGACAACCGCTGCGAGTCACCCTTATGAAACGGATCATTAGGTTCTTATGAGCTTTCCTGCCAACTATATTACAAGTACGCTTGCCAGATACACTCCACGCTATAAGTCATCATTATTTATGTGAAGTAGGGGAGCTTCGAATATGCCATTGTTCGTCATTCTCCGGGGATGTGTGGTACCTGCAACACACCTAAGACAACAAGTGCACGTTCTCGATGCTGTGATTCGTGACTATAAAGAATTATGGCTAAGACTTTTTGTAATAGGCTAGAAGTATTTACCAGTGCGCTTTGTCACTCCTGGTTGCAGTATTGTTCTTCTGTGGTGGCATATTGTACATCCTCATGTCATTCCTTTTCTACACGAAGAGTGTACAGAGTCTTTTTGTGAAGGGCTTGCGAGTGCTGGCATGGCTCTGTGTCCTAACACTTGAGAGCCACTGAGAGGGCTCTGGTGGAAACAAGGCAATGTCCTGGTTATTTCCGTTTCTTTTTTTTTTTTATTTGCCAAGATAGTTGCCGCGCACACTGGCGCTGGTAGGGCCGAAAACAGCCCTTGCTGTGATCTCATAACAGCTTTCCCTCTCAAAAAAATTGCTTCATAGAAGCTAGCACAGAGGTAAGGTATACGTGGCATTCGTTTGTATTATTCAGCAAAAATATGAGTTAAAAAAGATATTGTTTTTCGCTACAGTGAAGCCGCATCAGCAATTGATTGTGAAGATCTTTTCTACAGCGGAATCTGTTTGGAGGTCGCTACGACAGCATGTTTTGCGCCACAGGTGACCCCCACAGCTGTAGGAGCCAGTGTCCGTAAACGCCATTGTTCGGAATAGAGATAAATACTAAATAAATAAAAAAACTTAAATAAATAAAAAAACTACTAGAATAAAACGAGGTTTGAACCCGAAACATCTTCGTGGCAGTCCTGCATTCTACCAAAAGCCATGTCGTCTTTATTTTTTTTAATAGCTGTTCATTGTACACAACATAGAATACAATCGACGCTGTCAATAACGCCATTTGATGTACTCTGTACATACGGTAAAATTGAAGTCAACTAGCATCATTCTGGCATCGTCAGAATAAAACTCCCCAAAGCTGTGCTGGAACTACCCCAGTGGCTTTCAAGAGTTGAGCCGCAGAGCCACACGGCTGCTCGAACTTCCTTTGCTAACGGGTGCTATGCATGCTTCCTGTTGGCGAATGAATCGTCTTGACATATGCATCAGACTATTTTAATCAATATAACAACCTTGTGTCCCACAATGTCTACTGCGCTACACGTGCCCCGTTGAATGCTTCCGACCCATCATTGAATGCGCAGATATATTTCTTCATCGTCATCAGCCACATCAGCTACAAAGTCGACCTTATGTCTTATAAGTGTGAAGTGGTTAGTTAATCCCTCCTCCTCGACTAGCCTCTACACTAGCTTAGGAGGGAAGATGCTTGAGGTTCGGAATGGATCCCCTCGATGACTCGAGTGCACGGTGGCAGCGTGAAGGAAGAGCCGTAGTCCGGTGAAGAGACGCATTATTGCAGCCTCAGGCGTCTGCCCGAGTTCAAGCCCGAACCTCCGTTCTCCCATTTCAAATTCAAACATCCTCTTTTCAACCTTCAGTTGAACAAAGGGTCTTCACACAAGCCGATCACAACCAGTTGCAGAAACACTTTCATAACAAACACTACACTGGTAAAAACCACGTTACCAAATAAACACGCAAAGGGATAGGTTCTCCGCGTGTTGCACTCTCTCCCATGCCAGGCCGTGTATCAGCCGACTTCTGTTGATAGCCGTTATCACGCTCGAGCTCCATGAGCTTTCTCATTACACGTCGCTTCATAGAAGTCTCTTTGAGCGCTAAGAGTACACCGTGAGGCCCTGTGCGCTAACCAGGTGTGCGCGCGACAGTGAGGCGCCCCGACATCCTAACAACCTTTGGTAATGCCGTAGAGTGGGAGGGATATGCACGTCTCCATGCCGCCACTATGTCTCGGTCAGCCTAGTGGTCACGTCCCCGCGTCATTCTCAATGGCACGAGTGCATGCCAACAATAGCTTAACCTCTGACGGGGGCGCCTGGCCTGCTTCTTGCCAGACGCTCTTCCGTGTAAGCCTTCCCATTCTAGTCCCAAACGGGAACGACCCTGACGGCTCCGCTCGTGAACAGTGGGAACGAAGGGGTCTCCTTCATTTCCCGTGCGCAGGTCTCCCGCGTTCGCCTTCGCGGGACCGATCACCTTCGTTAGTTGACGGATCAGGGGCTGGCTCCGCGCTCTGCATCAGCCGCATTAGTTGCACTGCACACAACGCACCGTTATTGTGGCGTCATACTAACTCGGTTACTACGCTCCGCCGAAGAATGATGAATATAGGGATAGTAGATGCTTCCCTACTATGTATACGCAAAAAAAGTCACAGCTTTGCTGGAAAGGCGGAGCAATGAACGTGGTAGCAACGAATTGAAAAATCACGCGCAGAATGCAAAGCAGATGGAAACTTGACCCGCGTTCCTCACACACAAATTGTGCACATAACGTACTCACAGGTACGGATGCACGCCAATGATTGTCTCATCTGTTACTTTGCTGTGTTTGAAAAGCGCGTTTTTCGCAAACGGTGACTGCAATGATTGCAGTGACCTTTGTGCGCTCGGTAACTACAGCAAAATTGTTCCAGGTAAAGCCCGAGGCCAGCCAAGGCATACGACTTTCCCCTCCTCGCCGCCGCGAGATCAGGGCAAAGTACGCGTAGGGAGATTAAAGCGGGCGCCACGCGCGCTCGTTGCGCCATCTTGCTGGTAATACTGAAAACACAATCCCCCTCCCCCGGAGATGCTCGTGAGCAGTGGTAAGTGATCGATATAAGTAGCTTGCCGTTTGAACGGCGAAGGATGTGCTCCAGGATGGCTATGGTTAACGGCTCACTGTCATATATATATATATATTCTTAAGGCGTTTACTAGCCGGCAACGAGCGAGAATATACAATGGCGACAGTCACAGCCAAGCACGGGCTCTCAGCGCGAGCGGCGTCCTTGTTGGGTAGCCCCACTAGAAGGTACTCAAGAGTTCGACCCATTTCAGTGTTCGGAGGCTTCGCTACAATTACCCCGGGGTCGAAGAGGGAGCCGCCTGGCGACCTAACAGCTCGTTACTATGAGCGGGTCATAATAAGCCTTCAGGCGCTCCACGTTGACGATGTCTCGCCCACGGCGGCGCATGTCCGAAGATTGTTCAACGGGTTCGATCAGATAGTTGACGGGTGAGGTGCGCTCGATGACACGGTAGGGGCCTTCGTATTTGGGACGTAGCTTGGAAGAGAGGCCAGCTGCAGAGGTCGGGATCGAGAGCCATACAAGCGCACCATGAAGGAACGTGGGCTCAGAAGTGGTGGAGCCATCGCGAATACTCTTCTGCCGCTCTTGCTCTTGCGTCGTAAAAGTCTTGGCAAGCTCGCGACACTCTTCAGCAAGCCTGGCTGTCTCGGAAATAGGTGTACACTCAGATGGATCCGGCATGTACGGGAGTATCGTGTCCATGGTGTGCGACGGGTGCCTTCCGTACAGCAAGTAGAAAGGTGAAAAACCAGTCGTGCTCTGAGGGGCGGTGTTGTAGGCGTAGGTGACGAAGGGCAGTATATTATCCCAATTAGTGTGGTTGACAGCGACGTACATAGAAAGCATGTCGCCGAGGGTGCGGTTAAAGCGTTCGGTGAGGCCATTCGTCTGTGGGTGGTAAGCAGTAGTTTTGCGGTGGACAGAATGGCACTCCGTCAGAATGGCTTCGACGACTTCCGACAAGAAGACACGGCCTCGATCGCATAGAAGCTCTTGGGGTGGTCCGTGGCGCAGTATAAATCGATGCAGCAGGAAGGACGCAACATCGCGCGCAGTAGCCGCAGGGAGAGCGGCGGTTTCGGCGTATCGCGTTAAATGATCAACGGCAACGATGGCCCAGCGGTTACCATCCGACGTCAGAGGAAGTGGTCCATACAAATCGATACCTACGCGCCCAAAGGGACGGTCAGGGCAAGGTAACGGTTGCAGACCGGCGTGCGACATGTGGGCTGACGGTTTACGGCGTTGGCAAGTGAGGCAAGAGCGAACGAACTGCTGCACATAACGGTACATCCCGCGCCAGAAGTAGCGTTGTCGAATGCGATGGTAGGTCTTGAATACCCCAGAGTGCGCGCATTGCGGATCAGAATGGAAGGATTCACATATTTCTGACCGCAGACTGCGGGGTATCACGAGTAACCACTGCCGGCCGTCGGCGTCGTAATTTCGTCGGTGTAGAAGGCCGTCACGGATGGTGAAATGGCGAGCTTGACGACGCAAGGCACGCGTGGATGGCGTTGCGGATGGATCAGAGAGCATGTCGATGAGCGGGCCGATCCAATTATCCTTTCGCTGTTCGGTAGCGATGATGTCAACATCAATGGCAGAAACAGCAGCCCAGGATACTGAGCAGAGCACATCACCTTCAGGCAGAGGGGAGCGCGAGAGGGCGTCGGCGTCAGCATGCTGGCGTCCGTTGCGGTACAGCACACGGATGTCGTAGTCTTGTAAGCGAAGAGCCCAACGGGCGAGACGGCCTGAGGGATCCTTCAATGATGAAAGCCAGCATAGTGCATGATGGTCGGTGACGACATCGAAAGGGCGACCATACAAATAAGGTCGAAACTTTGTAAGAGCCCAGACGATCGCCAGGTACTCTTTCTCCGTGACGGTGTAGTTTTTCTCGGCTCTCGTGAGCGTACGGCTTGCATATCCTACGACATATTCAGGGAATCCGGGTTTTCGCTGCGCCAGGACAGCGCCGAGGCCTACACCGCTGGCGTCCGTGTGCACCTCCGTTGGGGCTGTAGGGTCGTAGTGGCGTAGAATGGGAGGCGACGTCAACAAATGGCGGAGCTTCGCGAACGCGTCGTCGCACTCGGATGACCATAAATTGAAGGGCCCGTTACTTCCAAGGAGCTTCGTCAGCGGTGATATGATCGTGGCAAAATTTCGTATGAAGCGTCGGAAGTATGAGCACAGGCCCACGAAACTACGCAGTTCTTTGACAGATGCAGGTTTGGGGAATTCGGCCACGGCCTGATGCTTGGCAGGATCAGGAAGAATGCCGTCTTTGGACACGACGTACCCCAGTATGGTGAGTTGCCGTGCTGCAAAGCGGCACTTTTTCAGATTTAGTTGTAAGCCGGCATTGCTCACACGTGCGAAAACTTCTTTCAGACGTTGGAGATGCGTGGAGAAATCCGGAGCAAAGACAATGACATCGTCGAGGTAACACAAGCACGTGTACCATTTCAAGTTGCGCAGAACGGTGTCCATCATGCGCTCAAAGGTCGCAGGTGCATTACATAGACCAAACGGCATGACGTTGAACTCGTACAAGCCGTCTGGCGTGACGAAGGCGGTCTTTGGTCGAGCGTCGTCAGCCATGGGTACTTGCCAGTACCCCGAGCGCAGATCGAGAGAAGAAAAAAAATCGGCTCCATGAAGGCTGTCAATCGCATCATCGATGCGTGGCAGTGGATAAACATCCTTGCGAGTGATCTTATTGAGCCGTCTGTAGTCCACACAGAACCGCACAGAACCGTCTTTCTTCGCAACAAGAACAACAGGAGACGCCCATGGACAGTCCGAGGACCGAATAACATCGCGTCGGAGCATATCGTCAACCTGATCATTAATTACTCGACGTTCAGCAGGTGACACGCGATATGGACGTTGCCGTAAAGGTGAATGGGCACCAGTGTCGATGCGATGCGTAACAACGGACGTGTGACCGAGAGAACTTCGCCCGACATCGAAAGAAGAACGATATTCTTGCAACAGGTCCAGAAGTTGGGAACGCTGTACGGCCGTAAGGTTGTCAGCGATGGAGGGGCCAAATACATCAGCAGATGACGAATCAGAAGTGGAAACAGCATTGATGGTACACGACCTGGGACCGCGCGTGTCATCGGGTACGTCCAGGACTTGTGCGTCGTCGACTGGTTCCACTCTGCCGAGACATTCTCCTCGAAGCAAGGTAACAGCATACGGGGACGGGTTGGTTACAAAAATAGCAGTGTTGCCCTGGTTGACCTGCACGGTCGCGAAAGGTACTAGCAACCCTTTCCTGCTGCAAGCGCGGCCAGATGGCGAAACAAGTCCAATGGTGTCGGAGAGACCAGCGCAGTAGACAGACACAGCCGTCGTCGAGTTTGGAGGCACTGTTGTATCGTCTTTCGTTAGAATCTTGCTCAGTGTCGGGGGACTGTCTTCTGGCGTCAAATGCGAGAAGGGTGAGAGCTAAATTTCGGCGGCGGCACAATGGATGACGGCGTCATGGCGGGAGAGAAAGTCCCATCCCAGGATGACGTCATGAGAGCATGTCTGAATATTGATGAACTGGGCGACATACAGAACGTCCTGGATGACAACGCGAGCTGTGCACCCTGCTGTAGGATGAATGCGGTGCAAACTTGCAGTACGGAGGGATAACCCAGAAAGTGGCGTCGTCACTTTTCGAAGTAAGCGGCAGAGTTTTTCGTCCATAACTGAAACGGCAGCTCCAGTGTCAATAAGAGCCGATGCACAAACACCGTCCACAAGCACGTCAATGACATTCGAGGGGCTGCTCTGAGGACTTTCACATTGCGATAGCGTCGCAGTCCTTGCCTCGGGGACTGCGACGACTAGTTTTCCCGCTCATGAGCTGCCGCACTTGGCCGCATGGGGGACAGGGAACGACGTCGTGGAGACGGCGATCGTCGAGATGGACCTGGGCGAGATCGAGGTGGCATAGACGGCGGTTCTTCGCGATAAGGATGGCTGAGTTGGCCAGCAACAGGTGAAGAAATTGGAGCCGGCTGTACGCGATGGCAATAACGGGCCACGTGACCGGCGTAACCGCAGGCAAAGCAGATGGGCCGGTTGTCGGGTGTGCGCCATCTGTTCACCGGGGTAGGTCTCACCCATGTCGCAAGGGCTGATGGACGGAACGGTGGCTGCATGGTGGTCTGAAGCTGAGGCTGAGGGGTTACGTCAACATACGTAGCGGGCACACCCGCTGCAAAGGACGGAGGTTGAGCGGCAGCTTCGGCGTAAGTCAGAGGGGCGGTTGCTGGAACGACTTGGGGCGGCCTGGCGACAACTTGCCCGTAACTCAGGGGCGCAGGAGCCGGAGGCTGTGGAGGGTGGTACGTAGGCATTACCTCCGCTATTTCCTGTTCAATCGCTCGACGGATGGGAGGGAGAAGGGTAGTAGGCGATTGTTGAACAGTCGGTTGGTGGGCAAAGGGCAGGAGTGAGAACTGACGCGCGATTTCCTCCCGGATGAAGGACTTTAGGTCTGCCATCAACGCCACTTGGTCACAACTGGCCTCCAAGCCAGCAAGCGTTGCAGCTCGTAGTGGGGAGCGTCGGGTCATCGAACGCTGCCGGCGGAGCTCCTCGTAGCTCTGGCACAGTGTGATGACCTCAGCCACTGTGCCGGGGTTTTTGGCGAGCAGCATCGTGAAGGCATTATCGTCAATGCCTTTCATGATGTTCCGGATCTTGTCAGACTCGGACTTGGTGGGATTAGATTTGTTGGATAGGTCCAGGACGTCTTCAATATAGCTGGTGAATGACTCACCAGCCTCCTGGGCACGTTCACGCAAGCGCTGCTTGGCTTGCAGCTTGCGAACAGCAGGGCGGCCGAAGACGTTGATGATTGCGGTCTTGAAATCGGACCAGGTGGCAAAATCGGACGCGTGGTTGTTATACCACAAACTGGCAACACCCGTAAGGTAGAATACCAAGTTGGTCAGCTTGCCGTCCTCGTCCCATTTGTTGGGGACGCTCACGCGCTCGTAAATGGCGAGCCAGTCCTCCACGTCAGTGCCATCAGCGCCAGTGAAGATGGGTGGATCGCGGATTCTGGGGACACCGGGACAAGGGGGTGGCATTGGAGGAGGCGTTTGCTGAGAAGCGTCGTGGTACATAGTAGATGGCAGGGTACGTGATCGTAGCTCCAAAGGCATAGACAGGGATCGCAGCACTCTCCACCAAATTGTTAAGGCGTTTACTAGCCGGCAACGAGCGAGAATATACAATGGCGACAGTCAAAGCCAAGCACGGGCTCTCAGTGCGAGCGGCGTCCTTGTTGGGTAGCCCCACTAGAAGGTACTCAGGATTTCGACCCATTTCAGCGTTCGGAGGCTTCGCTACAATATATATATATATATATATATATATATATATATATATATATATATATATATATATATATATATATATATATATATATATATATATATATATATATATATATATATATATATAGTCCAGTAGATCCTCCGTGAGCGGTCACAACGTGGTTTATTTCGACGTTTCGGCCTAGAGTCTGGCCTTCATCAGGATTAAAGATACAGTTTGTTGGTGCTTAGGTTTATACAATCTCAAATCGGAGGGCAAGGAAAGAGGAAAAAAGACATTAAAGAAAAAAAGGAAAAAAAGAAAAAGGAAAGAAAAAGAAAAAAGAGAAGAAGAAGAGAAAAATAATATACGGTGGACGCCCCTCGGGTGCCCCCCTTGCACTCTTCCCTCCACTTCCCCCCTCCACTCTTCCCTCCACTTCCCCCCTCATCTCTCTCCCCCTTCTCCCCTTCACCTTTCTGATGTCAGCGGTCTGTGTATGTTTCCGTTCACCAACGCATTCCTCCCGATCAGACGGCCCCTCCTGGCACTGGCGGTTCGGTGTGGGGCAAAAAAGAGCTTTTTAGGAAGTCCTAAGCCTTTAACTACTCGGGGTCCCGTAAACAATTCGTCGTAGAAGAAGGGGTGCCGCGTATTGTGGCAGAGGCTGGTAAGCGGGCATTTTAGGAAGTTCTAAGCCTTTAACTACTCCGCGCCCTGTGAACATTTCGTCGTAAAAAGAGGGGTGCTCCGTATTGCGGTAGGCTGTGCAAGCGGGTGCAATGCGAATTTCTTGCCCGCTTCTAGATTACGCGTGTAGTGGGGGCCTCCCGGCTGTGCACAGGGTTGCTGTTGGGCATGTCATGCATGGCACAATTGATTGGGTAGTAAAATAAAACAGAAAACAGACGACAGCTGCACTTAGGAAGAGTAGTTACACTTGGAATTGTTTTGGGTTGTCCAGTGCCCTTCGCAGCTGCAGTGCCGTGAACTCAGTTACTATTTTCATTGTTGCCGTTATTGTTTTCTAATGCTTTAATTGCTGCAAGTGTACCAGGATTCTCATTTAGTCCTCTATCGAGGGTGTTAAATCGGTGGATAAGGTATGACTCTCGTTGTTCACGTTCTTGATTTGATTTAAATCCCGTCTCTAAGAGCGTTACTGATAGTTTGTCGAATGCATGGTCGGGAAGATTGAGATGTTTTGATAGAGGTAGACTTGGGGCTGATTTCGCATGGGCTCTGTGATTAATGAAGTCAATCCTAAATGGTGTTTCTGTTTGTCCGATGTACTGCATACCACACACGTTGCATTCGAGTAGGTATACCACATTAGAGGAATCGCATGTTAGGTTTCCTCGTATGTTAATCGAAAACTTGGATTGCGTGCTGGTTGCTTTGTCTGTTTCTCGCATCGCCTTGCATACAAGACATCGTGGCTTTAAACAAGGGCGGCATGAATTATTGGCGGGTGATGTGTTAATTTGGGAGTGGACAAGGGTGTCTTTGAGGTTACGTGGTCGTCGGTAAACGACGCCTGGAGCGGATGGGAATGCGCGTTTCAGACGTTCACTTTGTTCCAGAATGTTGTAATGTCGTTTAAGGATTTTGTTTACATTGGGGAAGTTTGTGCTGTAAGTCAAGCAGAGGTTTGTTCGTTGTGGATCTTCTCGTGGTGGTCGTTTCATAAGTAAGTCTTCACGCTTTAGTTTTCTCGCTTTTTGAACAGCGTCATTAATTACATGTGGGGGGTATTTTTGTTTCTCGAGCATAAGTTTTAGCCTCTGTGAGCTCGTGTCAAAGTCAGCGTCTCTAGAGCAGATTCGCTTAAACCGGTGAGCCTGGCTGTATGGAATACAGTGGCGTGGGTGATCGCTTTGGGAATGGAGGTATTGTTGTCGATCCGTTGGTTTGCGATATAGGGTTGTAGAGAGCTTCTCTTCTTCTATCGTTATGGTAACATCAAGAAAATTTACGGTAACTTGCGAGTATGCGTGTGTGAAGTGTATGTTCGGATGTACAGCATTGTAAGTGTCGATAAAGCTGAGAAGTTCGTCCTTTCTGTGGGTCCAAATAAGAAAGATGTCGTCTATGTATCTTCTGTATAACATTAGTTTCAAGGAACTTTGTGCAAGAAATTCAGATTCTAGCTTTCCCATAAATAAGTTGGCATAATTAGGTGCCATTTTGGCGCCCAAAGCGGTCCCGCTGATTTGTCGAAAATACTCTTGGTTAAACTCGAATGAATTTAATTCGAGGACCATCCTCGTCAAAGTTGCAATGGCAGAGATATCTGGGGTGTTAGATTGTCTATGGTTTGTGTACATGTTTTGTAATGCAGCTATGCCGTCATCGTGAGGAATATTTGTATATAATGAAGAGACATCAAGAGTAACCAAGTACGAGTTGTTCGGCACACAGATACCTGCAATGTCTCAAAGAAAATGTGTGGTGTCTTTTAGGTACGACGCGAGGGTGCATGGAATGTGGCTTATTAGTTTTTCCACGTACCCTGATATGGGTTCAGTTATTGTACCGATGCCTGATATGATTGGTCGACCTGGGTTACAGGGTTTATGAATTTTTGGGAGGATGTAGAAGCGACCTGGACGAGGGTAAGCTGCTTGCATCAGTTTGTGGTCAGTGTTGGTTATCTTTTCTGCATCCAACAGTTTCTTTAGTTCTGTTGATACGATACGTTTGTATTCGTCTGTCGGATCACCTGGGAGGCGTTCGTAAAATCTTGAGTCGTCTAGTTGGCGGTATGCTTCTTGTAAGTAGTTGGTTGTATTAAGGACTACAATTGCTCCTCCTTTGTCAGCGGGTTTTATTATATATATATATATATATATATATATATATATATATATATATATATATATATATATATATATATATATATATATATATATATATATATATATATATATATATATATATATATATATATACGGTGCATGGCATCGACGCTGACGCCGACGCCGGCGACAATATCCAGCTGAGAGGGTCCATATAATTGCTATCGCAATAAAGTCACAATGAGCAATGGTCTAGCGCGTATCATGCAACACTACTTGTATTAGTGGCCAAAGAATAGCGGTGACATATGTAATCATATGTAATATACTATAGCATTTTCGAATAATAAACTTACAACCAGGTGTCACAATTAGAATTTTGTAACGAGTGGGCTGTTGATTGCTTCCTACATACTAAGATATGCTTCGCCATAAATATTTAGAGTATTCAGCCATCGCATCAAGAAAGTGCCCATAATACCTCCCAGTTGCGTAGCGCTTTCCTGGCTTCTCTGAAGAATAACGTATAATGAAGTTTCGAGTGCTTTCCTTCTTCCAAAAAACTATGATAGCCTATGGTGTAGATGGTGCCACACAGGTGTACCTAAATTGTTGCCCTAAGAGTATTGAAAAAATTCGGGGAACCTCAAGCTTCGCCTCTAGAAGTTGAACGCGATAGAAATGTCTTGTTCTTATTCAAATACTCAGTGTATGAAGTAATTTCGAGCTTGCTATGCACCCACTGCGTGACCTTAAGAGGCATTAATGTTTGTACCTTTATAGTGGGTGACTGGCTTTGCGCTATGAAGTGATTATGATAACGCCATCTTGTACCACGCATTATTACGGCAATATTTTGTGTCGTACTGAGAAGTATGTGCACAGGACATGTGTGTTATTAAAGCATGAACGTTATTTTCACTGAATATCCAAGCACAGGAAGTTATTTTCACTGCATTCTCAATCAAGGGCGTGGTTATGTGGTAGAACACCCGCCTGCCACTCAAACGACACGGGTTCAATCCCCACACAGACCAACAATTCTTTATGGATTATATTATTTGCATCATTCTCGACTTCTCGGTCAGGCAAAGATGATTCTTCGCTCACAAACAAAGCCACTGACATCGATGCCAGAATTTCTGCGAAGCTAACTGCTTAGCGCTGTCGCGTTGAAATGTATGCAGTTGTACTCAACATAAAAGTGGTAGGCAGCGCGGAGCAGTGATTCACCTTTCTTTCAGCGATGAACTCAAACACCCCAACATCAGAAAGAAATTCCTCATAAAACCACTGCCAAAGAACATGTTGGCCAGCCATCACGACGGTAGAAGGAAAGCGAGGGCCAAATTCTTGCAAAAAACGTACGCGTCCAACCCAACCGTTGCGTACGTTGACGCCGCCCAATACCGAGAGTTTACTAAAGCATATGCAATAAGCGTAATCACTCTCCCCGGCAACAACGCCAATTCACCTCAAATTAAAGCGGCTGCTTCTGTCCGTGTGCTTAATACGACAGAAGCTGAGGAAGCGGCGATAGCGCTAGCAGCAGCATCCGGATTCACCACTATACTCAGTGACTCAAAGGCTGCTATATCCAACTTCGCACGTGGCATTGTGGCCCCCACAACTCTGCGTTTACTATTGCCCAGTCTCCTTACAGATGCTGAGGAAGACGCACTATCCTCCATTGCGCTGGTATGGGTGCCGGCTCACGCGGGGAACCCAGGGAACGAGGCGGCCCACCTATATGCTCGAGGATTCGTCAGCCGAGCGGTGGTACCCGCCTCTGATTTGGAAAACCCTGGTGAAGCCTTGACATCCTACCATGACATCACACAATATTACCGTCTTTCGAGGCAGACAAAACCACCCCCGCACCATAAGCTAACTAAGCGCCAGGAGGTTATCTGGCGCCGCTTGCAAACACATTCATTTCCGTGCCCATACATTTATGCACGTATATACCCCGACTCGATTGATCCGCATTGCTCGCATTGTGGCTCAATAGCCACACTTAATCACATTCTCTGGGCCTGCAGGGAAGATCCCCCCTCTCTCGATCTCCTAGCCGCTCCCTCGCCAGAGGGGTGGGAGGCAGTTCTGACCTCCACCAGCCTGGCCGTTCAGCTCCAGGCCGTACAAAGGGCAGAGGAGGTGGCCATCAGGTTCAGCCTGGCGGGTCACCTACCTCCTTAAGTCTGACGACAATAAAGTTGTGTTCTCTCTCAAACACTGTGTGCTGTGGGCCTAGTTGGTATGGAAAGTTAAAGCGAGCTTTGGACAAGACACCAAATTTGAAGTATACAGAACGAACGCAGCTTGTAAGCAACTGAAAGATCTGCGTTGCTTCAGTGACCCTCACATTCACAGGCAAATGTGCCCTCGTGTTTGAACCATATAGCCATTTATAGGCCTTCATGGCGGGAAAAAAACGTCCATTTGTAGTGCACTGGCGCCCTCGCCCCTGTAAACTTTAAATTAAATGCACCAGAGGGAATTCTGGCACTAGTGTCCATGAGAGTTCCAACGCAATGTGCTCCAGCCAGCATAGAAATGATTGGATTGGATTCGAGAAAATTTTATTGGGTCTTCCAAAACACAGCTCCCTGTGTCGTGGGCTGCTATCAAGTGGCGACTGAGATGCTGAGCTCCTCAGCTAGCTCGCGGGCTTGGTGGACAGCCCAGAGCTGATCTACCAAGAACGAGCTGCGTATTGCCGCCTCCCATCTGGCAGAGATGATGTTCGGTAAATGAGCGAATTTGGTACACTGCCAGAGCATATGTTATAATGAAGCTGTTTCCCCACAATGTGGAGAAAGATTACTTGGGTTTAGGTCAGGGTACATGATGTGTAACTGTTTCAAAGAAGGTTACAACCGCGTTTGCAAAAGCCTTAATGTAAGTGCTTGGGGCCGAGATTGAATTTTGTGAGGTTGAGTGAAAATCCTTCTGGACAGGCGGAAATATTTAGTGAGCTCGTTATATGTAGTGAGAATTTGCAATTTTTCCCTTTCACCGGTCGAACGCATCCCCGGGGAGGCGCGGTTGGAGAGTTCTCGCGCCGCCTCGTGCGCTGCTTCATTGAGGTGGGAAGGGGAGTCTCATATGTTGGTTCTTAAGGGGAGCTGGAAACCAACTCCGAAGACGATGCGTAATGTCCTTGCCATGTAATATTCTCAGCGTTTGTTCTGAAACTGTTCCCTTTGCGAAGGCTATAGTGCTGCAATGGAATCACTGTAGATCACTTCAATGTTATCCATCTTGAGTGCTAAGGTGATGGCCTCCTGTTTCGCAAGGAAATGGTAGGCATAGTGCACAAGTTCGCCTATGCTGGCTTGCACTCTGTCTGCAATCTGCCTGCACTCTGTCTTAAAGGTTACCTTCATTATTTTGATACTATAGCGTTTTATTAGCCACGTTGCTTCAGGTCGTCTCCCTCACTCTGTATGTCGCAGTAAATGTAAACGCCATTTTTAATCATGAAGAACCAACTAGCCGAATACCTCCTTTTTCTCTTTGCTTCTTCTAGTGGTTTAGATCAGTGGGATACCGGGCCTCTAAGCCAATAGAAAGGGCGATTAACCCTTCTACATATAATCAATCACGTGGCACCGTCTGCAAAGCGTATACCTGGCGTCTGCGCGCACACGTTCGACAAGAAGACGGCAGTGCAAGAAAAGAAAAAAAAAAGATCATCACTGCGACCATTGACCCTAGATGCTCGCCGCCTCGAGCTTCTCACGTCATCGTCACGCACTCTGTGGGCCGTAAGTTGCAGACTGTCTTTAGTATTTGTTTTAAATTTTTGTGTGACAGCTTGGGCAGCAATATATTCGTGACTACACTGCGCTATTTCTATTAGCCATTATCATAATGTGGGTGCGTTAGGCTTATCAGGCGTTGGTAAGCTTATCTCGCCAACAATGCAAGAGCGTATACCTGATTGTTTCTCCTGATCGTGAAAGGCGCAAAACGTTAGCTAATTACACCTAATATTTGTTTCCGTGAGTGCTCTGGTTGAACTTCAAGGGCAAGTTCGGATCTAAGCGGGGGGTCGAGTTTGCACGGGCTCTAACGTGTTGGGTTCTAGCGTGCCACTGATCTCTACTAGAGGGAGCTGAATGGCTCATCGAGATACACCAATCTAAAGCTTTATATCGAGCAAGCGTCGTTGAAGCCACCAGAAGCTGTCATTCGTGTCCCGGAAGCCACCGCCATGAACAGTCGTCTGATGCCCGCGCGAGGGCTTTTTTTTTTAAATAAAACACCGGCCTGTAGGAGAGTAAACTATACGAATAAACCGGGAATATTGTCACAAAGACATTTCATGCACACGTACCTCTTATTATATTACTTTTTACGCATTCTGCGAGGAAGTTGTGGTAGTTGATCACCTTTGTCTAACGAGGCGTGTTGAATGGGTTTGGTTAATTTAGGGGCGAAGCACTTTATAGCGACACCACTTCGTCCCTCGTAGTCGTAGTCGTAGTGTGTAACAAGAGTTACATTTTGACTTTCAAGGTGGTGCCGGTGGGAGATTTCTCCTGTGCGTTGTTGAACAATAAAAAAATTCGCAGCGTGCACGTTAACTAAAAGCCGAATGCTCCTGCCTCTTATTCCCCATTAGTAGGCATTGGCATGTACATTGAGCACTATCTGACAAGAAAGAGTTGCTACGTTATACTCGCTTGGTGAAACCTCAGTAGTTTTAGAAATGTTTAGCGAGCGTTGAGCCGCAGTGCCGTAAATACAATGAACTAGTAGTATATACCATGAACTCGAGGTGGTTAAAGGTGGGAAGTAGATACGAAGCGCAACCCATAGGAAAGTAAAAGCCGAATTCTCCTGTCTCTCATTTGCCATTAGGAGCCATTGGCATGTACATTGAGCACTATCTGACAGGAAAATGTTGCTACGTTATACTCTCTGGGTGTAACCTATTTGGTTTAAGAAAGGTTTAGCGAGCGTTGGGCTGCAGTGCCATGAATACAGTGAACTAGTATATACCATGAACTCGAGTTCGTTAAAGGTGGGAAGTAGACCCGAAGCGCAAGCCGTAAAAACGTGTGCGTGTGCCACCTCTCGTTTAGTCCTTGGAATGTCCGCTGGATGGTGGTGCTTCTATATAGGGAATATATGATGAAAGGATGCAAGATGGTGGTACTTGGAGTATTGAACAGATGGACAAACGGACGCACAGACAGATGCATGGATGGACGCATGAACGGACGCAGGCGCGGATGCATGGACGAACGCAGGGACGGACGCACGAACAGACGCACGCACGAACGGGCTGATGGACACATGGACGGACGGAAGCAAGAACGAATGGACGGACGAATGCTTCGGCCCACTCTCCATCATTCAC
Source organism: Rhipicephalus microplus (assembly GCF_013339725.1). Lineage (NCBI taxonomy): Eukaryota > Metazoa > Arthropoda > Arachnida > Ixodida > Ixodidae > Rhipicephalus > Rhipicephalus microplus. The sequence goes on from NC_051171.1 coordinate 77,415,707, forward strand.
TCCGTGGATATGTTGCCATTTTTTTATATGCAGGTTTTCGCACTCGAGGCCTTAATTGAATGTGAAATAGGTCAGTAACTCAAAAGGGGGACAACTGGACACTGTCTCCAGAAAGCAGACTTTGCAGTGACCTTTTTTCGGGGTCATGTTTTTAGGGCCGACCTCCATTGAAAACGCTAGAAGACGTATTCCCGCTTTCTCATGCGGCTGCTTGTGAAGCCATTGGAAGGTCCCTTCGTTGTCCCGAAAACTGGCGTATTCTGGGCGTTTAGGCGCATAATTAAAATATTATCTCGTGGCAGTTGTTGTGATCGTACTTTTTGTGTGTTTATTTATGATGCAAGACTTTCGAGGGTATCCACCTCTACATGAAAAATGATAGACGCAATCCGAGTATGACGGCGTCCTGTAATCTACAAATATAATGCACACAACAAACCCTACAATTAGACATCACCAAGGAGGTTTTAAAAAAAAAACTTCCTTGGACATCACTTGGAACTCCGACTAATGCTACAGAAAAAAAAAACGCCAGGCCTGCGCAGAAGGCCCATCACAGTCACGGCAAAAGCTGGAAGAGTGGCCTTTCAGAACCTTTTCCAAACACTCATTGGGTAACTGCTGCAAGCACACTTGCTTGATGCCCACTACGGCAACAATGATAAAATTTTAGGTTAGTAGGCTGGACCTCGCTATGCTATTTTTTGTCATTCTTCTGAGAAGTGTGGTGTACGCTAAACAATTGCGAAGAACTTTCTGCTAATTGTTCATGCAGAGGCTGACGACGAGGTGGAATTCTGCCTGAAGTAAATGCGCCACAGTTATTACCTGAACAAAAACAACCTTTTGTAATGGGTTGTAGCACTGGATGAGCCACTCGTTACACTATTCGCATTGTGCGACGACTGGTTGTTCTTTCGCTTTTTTAAAATGGTTTGGAAGTCGTAATAACACGATTGCTTTCCCGACATCAAGCCTGCCTAAGGCAAGTTTGCCAACAAGTTCCAAGCACCAATGTTCCGCAATGGTAGAATACTGGACCGGCACCCAGCGGACGTGGGTTCGAACCCCACTTTGTCATTGATACTTGTTTTTTTTCTAATTTAGCGCGATGTGGTTACGGACAGCAGCGGTGGCGGCGGTGGACAACTAAGGCACTACGCTAGACCCCAGTTGAGATCTCATAACAGCTTTCGCTGTAAAAACACAATCCCACGCATGTGTTCACTTACATGTATGCTGCCAAAGAGGTTTTCGAAACTATAGCGCATGAGTGCGAGTAGTTGCGTGCAGTATGTGATGGAGGTCTTTTAGATGTGAAGCAGCTCTCTGAATGGACTGTGTTATGCTGTCTTTCCGTACAACGAACGCCACCTAGCGTGCCACAGGTGTCGGCGCGGTGCCAAGTAGGTCACACAACTGCGGCGCGTTGACGTTGTGCTCCCCTCGCAGTGCCAACACCTCCTATATATTATAGGAGTGGTTGGCAGTGCGCGCTGACGTCACTCCCTCGCCCGCCTGAAACGCGCTTACCGCAGCACCCGCAGCAGCCACCATGTCCGTAACACCTGCAGCGACCACCGCTTGCTACACCGCCGACTCGTCGGTTCACACACAATAAACCAGATGCACGCCTAACGTACACGTTAAAACATGTCTGTACAGTCGCCCAAACTCTTAGCTATTACTCTGGGCAGCGGCCACTTTTTTGTCCATCAGTGCCATATTATAGAAATAATTTACGAAAACGTGCTTCGTGGGCATGTGCTTTGTGGGCATGCACTGGTCTCTGATTCAACTGAAGCCTAATTCAGTCGTATGACAAATTTACACAGAAAAAAAGACTGCCTATAATGCACGATAGCTTAAGAGTTGGCCGACTTTATGTGTCACCTACTAGTCCTACGCCAGCCAACCCTTCGAATGAATCTTCCAGCACTCACCGCAAAACCACGTTAGCGCCGTTTAACCCGTAGCGCCCCCCGTACGCAACGCTGCTGCTTCGCATCCCATCAGAGTTCCCTTGAGTGAGATGGTCCAAATTTTTTTAATGTGGATTAATGCTATGACTGAGGCCGACGCGAGTGACAATACCGCCACCAGCCGTTTTGTTAATTATTCGACGAAACTGCGCTTTCGCTCATGCAAGAAAGTGATACGTTAAAATAACTAATGCTTTTTTTGTTACAGGTGCAGTGAGAATTTCATTCACGTTATTATGCTGTGCATTCACTGCTTGTTAACATTGTTTTAATACTGTTTTTAACATTTACACTCTTTCGGGAGGTTTCATTTATTTTACCAAGATAACTGGGGTGCACCAAACATGCTCCTGTTCAGCGTAACTGAATCTTACCTGACTGGAAGTAACTGATAATTCTGTGAATCGTACCAACATGCTCAACTGTCAACGCTTTAACAAAATGTCGAGATAGGTCACATTCTATAGGTGTAGTTCAAGATGATAATAGTTTTCCTAGTCTATTTCAAAATACGGCAACGACACACAGCTGTCTTGCTTGATTTTGCTTAGGTACGATATATATCGACTGTAATCTATAACTATGTGCCGCTCTATTATCTTGTTTCTGGGTACACAGAGATCCTCTGATAGAGAAGTGTACCACTACCTATGCGTGATATATATTAGGTAATTTCTACTTCATGTCCTTCAATAACACGATAGACCTATTTCGCTTGTGTTGACCATTCCCCAGTTAACGTTGCCACACGTGTTTAATAACACCACCTTTTTTGATGGTAAACATTGCCTGAGGGTTCCCTTGTGCCAATATTTTTACTCCACAGTCCTTTATGGACTCTTGCCGGAGCAGACGAGTGACTACTTCAATGGCGAGTGCTTACTCAGCCGTGTTTTTCTCCTCGGGACGCCAGCTCAGGGTATAAATAGCAGAGTAATGCACTTTATCTGTTCACATACATAATCCATCCTCATCTTTTTCTTGCTGTATTTCTTAGCCTTCATAGCGTTTGTTCTTCGTATTTGGATTAGTCTTTAGTTTACATACTTCGCTTTTTTTGTGGATGGGTATCGGTTTAAACTTTCTATTTGGCTCTACTTTGTCGCATACTTTCTCTACCTTTCCTTTCATTTCCGTACAAACTACGCCACTTGATAATTCACTGGTCAGCAAGACTGACTACAACAGACTAGACTCTACAGCTTTACGAACCTGGTGTGTCGGTTAAAAAAAACATGAATTGCACTACCATGGCGAAAAGGTGCAACATATATTCAACTACGCGATAGAAACAAAACATTCGTGTTTTCTTAACGTTTGGTCAAGAAAATTTCCCTCGGCCACATGAAAGGCGGCTCATATTACCCGGACATTCAGGAATACGAAGAGTTTTAAACTGCTACCCAATCCCCGTCTGATCAACGTTGGCCAACTTACAAATCTGCTGCTGCAACTTATTTATTTGCACTAAAACATGCAAAGTCTTTCTTTTTCAGTAAATCTCTACCAACTATGCTGAAAAATAACCCTAGACAGTTTTGGAATTTCGTACGTAGCAGCGAGAATCGCACGAGAACCTTGCTGACAGCTGACGGGCATCCCGTGCCCGACGTAGAATGCGCATCTATACTAAACGACACATTCATAAAAGCTTTCTCACACCAGGTGACCATCAACAACCAAATCACTTTGCCTTCACCCCAACCCATGGACGCTATTTTCGTTACCTCCGAAGGTATTCGGCATTAAAAAACCTAAAAGCTCGTCATCATGTGGAGTTGATGGAATCAATACTAAATTCCTGAAAAACACTGTTGAATACTGCTCTATTATCTTGTGATGCATTTTTTCATAGTCCTTGCAGCACTCAAGCCTTCCGGAAGACTCGCTGATTGGTAAGATAGTACCAGTTAACAAATCAGGGGTGACACACAATCCATTGAATTTCCGTCCAATATCGCTAACATCTGTCCAGCGCAAAATATTTGAGCATACCATTTTCACTCACCTTGTTAACTTTCTCGAGTCTAACCAGTTTTTCACACCCTCCCAGCATGGCTTCCGTCAAAAATTCTCATGTGAAACGCAGCTCTCGGTCTTTACTAACGAACTGCATGTCCTACTCGACACTAGATTTACCATTGACTGTATTTTTTGGATAATTCGAAGGCGTTTGGCAAGGTTAGTCATGAGTTACTACTTCTTACGCTGAAACTTATAAATCTAGATCCTAACGTGCTTAACTGGATCCCGGCCTTTCTTTTTAACCGAATACAACTTGTTTCTGCTAACAATGTTTGCTCACCCGTCCAACCTGTGCTCTCGGGCGTTCCCCAAGGCCCTGCGTCGGGACCCTTGCTGTTCTTAATTTTCATGAATGACTTGTCAACTAGCGTCTCATCAAAGGTATGCCTATTCGCTGATGATTGCGTAATTTATCGAAAAATAAGTAACGAAGACAATGTCACATCGCTTCAGGCGGATCTAAATAACATATTTACCTGGTGCCAATTATGGAACATGGAAATGAACATTTCTAAATGAAAAGCAATGCGCGTGTGCCGCACTTCACTTGTTTGTCCACAGTATCACCTTAACGATACCTACCTTGAGGGCTGTTTCATCTTACAAATATCTAGGTGTTCTTATTTCGGATAACCTGACATGGAACCATCATCTGAAGTACATCATCGCCAAAGCTAACCGTGAACTCGGCTATTTTCGCAGAAACTTCTCCATGGCACCTTCATCCCTTAAGAAGCTTTTTTACAGTACCTACATTCGCCCATCGCTTGAATACGCATCATCCATCTAGGGATCCTGGTGGCACTACACTAACACATGAATTGCAAGCAGTCTAGAATCGTTCAGTTTGCTTTATCTTGTCCAAATATATCCGCATGGCCAGTGTTACACTAATGAAATCTCAGCTCAACCTTCCTGAACTCGCCATTCGGCGTAAAATAGCCCGGCTAAGTCTCTTTCATAAGCTTTATTATCATAACAATAGACTTCGCGAACATTTCGTTAAACCCCCCTCATTCATATCACCCAGAATAGATCATCCACAAAAAGTTCATGATCCTCAATGCAGAACCAAAACCCATTTGCGCGCTTTCGTTCCAAGAACTACATCTCAATGGAATCTACTCCCATGATCAGCTGATCAGCTACCACAATCACCAGCACATCACGTGTTTTATGGTTTTTTTACAAAACATCTTGGGCGTTATTTGATTTCTGCTTTGATATATATATATATATATATATATATATATATATATATATATATATATATATATATATATATATATATACATATATATATATATACATGTATATATATATATATATATATTGTTCGTTTTTGTTTTTTTATTGTTTTTGGGATTGTTTGCTGTTCTTTGATTAGTGCTTGAACATGTACTACCTCCATTATCGCTACTGCTACGTTGCTTTTGTTGACGTAGTTTATATATAACGCATTTCCGTATTATTCTGCAATTATTGAATTTGGTTCTTGTATATATTTATCAAGTGTTGCTTTTCGTTTTGACAGGTAGCATGCCCCTCCCCTTTATAGTGTGAAAACCCTCATGGTATAATAAATAAATAAATAAATAAATAAATAAATAAATAATGTGGCAATGGCTCCTTGAAAAATTACCGATCAATTTAAAAGCAGCTATTATGGCAGAAGGTTCAGGATGTTCGCCTGATACTTGGCCTAAAGAACACAGCATGTACAACGGGTAATGGTACTTACTCCACGTGTATGCACTCAATTCTTTTTTTTTTAACAAATGGGCTGCTTTTCTGTTTTCGCCCACGGCCGACTCGTTGTTTCTGACTGTAGGATTAAGAACACTGGAAGTTGAGCCTTATCTCTATTAGTTCACCAACACTAGGGTATTTTCGCAAATGCCATTTGAAAGAAGGACTTCGCGAACAAAAAAAAACTTGAGTCGTAACTTCAAAGTGGAAGCTAAGGAACAACAAAATACTCACCGACACGAACAGTCGGAGGCACACCGTTGTAGCGGACATGGGTCGCTACAATTTGGTCATGAAGAAACACTACCAGAGCAGAACAAACGATGATTACACACGACGCAGGCGTCCACATTGAAAAAAATAGGATTCGGTCCTTCTTTCTGGTGTCGGCCGTTGTAAAGATTTCGTCTGACAGCGTACCAGGGAGGATGATGAAAACCGTAGAAAACTCTTACGAGGACTACGTTGGGTCACCGTTGCTCGTAAAACTTGGTGATGTTGCGTAGGTGTGAGCAATGTGCACTGAATCCTCTGTGACAAACGAGTAAGAAAAGCAGGGAGCTCGCGCTAATCTTTATATCTACGACACTGCTCCATTAAGTCTTCTCTGAAGAGCTTCTCCATCGTTGTCGCTGATCTGTACAGTGTGAGCTTGCTTGCGCGTTGCTAATTAGTTGCGTTTTTTTTTTTTTTCGAGCAGTCGTTGTTCGGTCGTCTTTCTCCTGATCCGTACTCCCAGAGTGCAAAGAGGGCCACGCACCAGAGATGTTGTCACCGACGCCTGCAGTTCTTGTCTCGCGCGTGCTTCAGTCTTCTAATTGTACCGAATGTGTCAAGTCGGGCTCCGGTGCTGCGATTTTTCGAGGAAAATCGACATCTTCGTTACTGTTTGAATTTAAACGAGCCGGCCTTTCTTGCGTATTGGTTTGTCATCTTTCGTGAAACTACTACTCGCACAGACGTGTAACTTGAATTTTCTTGACTTACGCACTTTAGACGAAAGGATAGAACAAATAAAATCCACAAGGAACAGTCAGGCGAGAGAAACAAAGTCGCCAGCGAAGTACACTCCAGTCACGAAGGTGAGGCCCAAATCCACGACAAGCATGACAACGACAAAAGGCAATGTTGTTGTCGTCCGGTGCAGTTACGGCTGAGGCAAGGGACGTCAATGGTGCCCCTTCGCTTGGCAGACCAATTGCCGACGCTCGCAAGCACCTGTCCTGGCATCCACCAGCTCCGAGCGGTCGCCTGCGGCCGCCAGGCCAGTAGTGGTAAGCCAGCGAAGGTTCGGAGAATCGCGGGCCTTGAGTCACACTCCCGAGCTTGCGACTTCTCAAGCCTGCCTCCTCGCACCGAGGTTCCGTGCGAGACCCTCCGTAAGTCTTTCGCGTGACTCGCGGGGCGCGCAACCGCTGTCAGGCACGCACCCACGTTCATACAGTCGCGCTCTCTCTCACGCGGGGATCGTGCAAGCGCTTATCGAAGCGGATGGGCTAAAGGGAAGAGGTATACGTGGTGGTGGGAAGGAGGTTCGGCGAGAGGTTAGGGCCGCAGCTTGAGCCCTCCAGTAGGTAGTAGCGGAGTCTCTTTCTTTTTTAGAAAGAAGACGGCTGCCATCTTTGATGCGCCAGCGGAGCGACCCCGCGCAACCTGGCTCCATCACTAAAAATACCACGCGCGAGTCGTCGACGTTGCGGCGGCAGTTATGAACGCTGCCGTGTCTCTGGGATGCCCGAACCGCCACCTCCCCCTTCCTCTCTTAGTCCCATCTTTCCTCTCTCCATCCTCTGGCGACCGACATACATATTTCCTTCCTGCACGGCATGCTCAACGCGTTCCTTTGCCAGTGAGCGGACCAGCGGGAGCACCGCAAAATATGTCTTCTCAAGCGCCCCCGCGAAGGTTCCTGGGAGAGAGAGAAGCGAACACAAACAAACGCCGAGACGGGACAGCTTACAAGGCGACGGTGGCTTTGCGATCGGTGTGAAGTGCTCGAGTAAGGCGGCCGACATATGCTGTCGCTTTATAAACTTCAGTACCACTCGCACTGAGAGCGCTCCGACTCTAAAGAACCATTAAACGAATAATATGCTAAAGGAACAGATAAGATATTCAACACATTTACTTTTCACCAGTTTTGCTATAACAAAGTGGGGTTGTTTGGATTAAACTTAACCGGAAAGATGCCATGTACTGGCAACGAGACGTGGTCATTAATTTGTCGTGTGAAATGTCCAAGCGTTTCATGTTATATTCTGGATAGGGGATTCATACCCACCGGAGCTCGCGGGCCACTGCTGCAAAATTTTGTCACTGCCAGGGCCGATGTAGTCATGAAGTTTGGAAGCGCAGGGGGGGGGGGGAGTGGCGGAGAAATCTTTGTTAACCTTGCCACTTGAAGGATTGCCTTTCCCACACCATATATCCGTCATTCTTGAAAAAAAGAAAAAAAAAACATTTCATGCCAGGTTTCGAGAAACGGATTGATAGTGACCTCCTGAACACCAATTCAGAAATGTACTTTATGTTCCGCGAGTTTAACTAATGGCGACCGCATGGGTACCGCACAAAAGCAGTTTTATTTGATTTTTTCATTTTCTTTGAATACCCTAAGGGCCCGGAGGGCATTACAAAGAGGGAGATTTGTAAGGAATGAAACACAGCCGCATTTCAGGTACACAGCAGTTGAAAACAAAAACTAGAAATATATTGCAGAAAGAATGTCATTTCAAAAATAACCAATAACTTTCACAAACAAAAAATAACATTTCACAAATGAACACAATCAAAGACCACATGCAGTATAAAATACAATAAAGCGATCTATTGCAAAGTGGTATGGAGCTCGAGAAATGAAAGGAGTGCTAACTGAAAAGACTGATGATCACTGATAGCGGCAATGCTAGATGGCAGTGAATTCCATTGATCTATTACCAGTGCAAGAGGTTCAGACCAGTCACTTTTCTAGCTCATGCACATACTTATTAACAATATACAGAGTGTCCGAGCTATAACTTGAAACAAGATTTAGGAAAAAAAACCATGTGTACTATAAAACTTATGCGTGTTGTATAATAATGGAAGTCGTGTGTACACTCAACCTTTTTAATTCATGTATAAGTGCTGATAAATTAACTGACTTAATTTATCCTACTTACTTATTTTTGCTTACATCGGTAAACAGCTAACCTTCTGTTTTACCTCGCCTTAAATAACCCTAGAATCAAGGATTCAGTTTTGCTGCAATCTGCCGTTCTTTGAAGCACGTCTGCATTCGTTCATTGCCGCATTGTGAAATGCTTCACGCTCGAAGATAGACGCCTTATCAAAAGACACCTCTGGCACGTCCATCAAATAGTCTGAGGCCATGTACAATGTGAACGAACGCAGCCGGGTGATGAGCGTGCCTTCGTCATCTTAGACCAACGGGTCACTTTCCTGATCGGCCTTCGGACTTGTAAGATAGATAAGAGGACCTGTCCACCGATCTTTGGTAAACTTTATGCAAGACTGTAACTTGTTTATTTATGTGTGTTGAACCTGTGTTGTTGTTATCTATGCTTGTTATGCCAAAACGCGGTCTTTCGAATAATAATAAAGAAAATGATTATAAGCACTGGAGGAGCGGCGTGCAAGAGCGCGTATATTTGCTTATTCGGTGTTGCGCGCGCTGTTTTGTGTTTTTTTTTTTGGGGGGGGGGGGGGAAATCCGACCGATCGATTTCAGCAAAAAATGAGTGCTTGATTCTGGGGTTATGAGAGATGACGGACAACGTAAGGTTACTTTTTAAGGACTCAACAAAGAATAGAAAAAGGTTGACTTAATAAATCTAAATAACAATTAAGCGGTTAGTAATGAACAAAAAAATACTGTTTGTATGTACAGATGACTACCCCTAATATACAACAGGTAGGACTGTCCTCGAGCACACAGTTATTTTTTAGATCTTAGGCCGAGTTATATCAGGCACTTTTCTTTGACACCGTCAAAGGACCATGTCATGCATCAGTTTCATCCTCATCAGACCATTATGCAGACAAATGATCATATGCATTCACGCAATTTGGTGTTTGAATTTTGCGGCAGCGTGTCGCTGATGATACGAGGAGAGTAATCGTGTCAGAATTAGCCAGTGACTTCTGCGTTAAAACACAGATTGCACACTGGTTAAAACTACACATGTCCTTTAACGGTATTAGGCAAAAGTACCGCTTAGCTCATTTATATTTGCATTACGCTGAACGCGTTTCGAAAAAGTGGTTGACAATTTAGAGTACTTGGTACTCGACTATCGGAGAGCATTAAGCTATCTCACGGGACTCAACCTCGATGAGGCCCTCTCGACAAAATTTACGCCGTGGACGAGTCCACGCGACAAGTTTATTTCATGAACCACTCATTCAATACTGCATCATGTTTCACAAAACCACTGCATCCCCACAAATCTGCACAAGTTACAGCACAGCCGTATGACCGCGCACACACGGACACTGTTATTTTGTGAAGAAAATGCATAAAATGTTATTTCTTCTTATTGATTTTATGGCGATGTTTTACTGCCTGTGCATAAAAGAGAAACAATTAAGTAAATTTTTTAAAGGCGACTTTTCTTTTCGCCTAAACGTACAAGCCCAGTCGTTTCTTTCAAACACAATGGTTCATGTTGGAATGCAAGTTCAGCTGTTTGAAACTTATGTAAATGTGAATTAGATCTGTTTGAATGACCACGATATTGAAACCTCGACACTAATGGCTTCATTACCAAAGGTGCATCGGAGAGGTATCAAGGCGCTCATGAAGAGAGTTGGAAAAATTAGTATCAGAGTAACATAAGCTTCAACCTCGTTATATAAGACATACACTGTTGGCGAAGTATTTATACATCATGCAATCATGCAGCAGCTATATACTTTAACACATGCTTCGAAAAAATAAATGTGGGAGGTAGCAGGCTGCATGCCAGCAAAACGTGACTGGCTGAAGATTTTCATCGCAGTTTCTACACACTGGTGATCCTATTGATTGAAAGAGCTTTGAGCGTTTACGGAAAGCACGCCATAAACCTGGCGCATTCATGGAAACGAGATTCGAGAAAGCTCAGAACGAGGGTCTGAAAAAGCTTAGTTCATCGGCAACGAAGCGTATAGTGTACTTCTTGCCAAGTGCGGTGCGCGTCGTTAAGAATACCACACTATTACAAAACACGTGTGAAGGTCGGGCAGCAGAGACTCGAAAGAATACCTTGTTGCTATGTGAGTCTCCTCTGTCGCCACTGTGAGTTCGCTGTGTCTGCAAGTGATGCCAACAAGACAACTTTGTAGAAACTTGTTTTCTGTCCATTACTCATCGAAACATGACGTGAAGTTAACTGAAAGATTTGTGACATTTTCACCGGCAGTACAAGCAAATATGTGCACATTTTCGTAAGCCCATCACATGAGGTAAGGATTTTAGTCAAAGATGACAGAAAGCAAGTGAACTTGTTATCTTCAGTATTATGCTTGATGGGTTGTTAAATTCTGCTTCAATTTCAGGTTAGATGGATGCAAGTCATTTCGGCAGTGAAATTCGTTCGTGAATGAGCCACATTTCACAGCTTTCGATTTCGTGCGTTCAAATAATGTATGTTCTGATTGATGTAGATGGCTTATACCTGTAAACTTTTGCTATCACGGATATTGCAAGATGAATTAAAGCTTTGAAGTTAGATTTCTTTGATGTGCGTGTGCGTAAAGCTTTGGCGATCTCATGATCTGTACAATGAAGGAATATTGAATATCGAAGATCAGTTCTCAATGTTATTTCAAAGCAGAGACAATCAATTTGAGAACTTCCTTTTTTTGTTAGTTGATGTGATGCAGGCTAGTTCAATGGAAAGTTATCATAGGTTCAAGTATTGGTCGGCGAAAATTGTGAACTGACACAGACTCACTCATGAAATATGCTTCGCGCTTTTGACTAGCTCGGACACGAAAAGTTACTTCTGAGCTGGAATCATTTAGGATTTGGTTGTTGTAGGCAGCCGGCGGTCCTTTCGTTTGCTTGTTTTTTAACTAAGCGTGAGCAAGCTCCTAAACAATTGTGCATAGCGGGACGTAAGCCTGCACAAGCCGGCGGCCTCTGTGCTATTCCATATGCAGTAAAGTGCCTGTACTCTACCTCGCTGCGCCATACCCCAAACATAATGGTCACTTATCACCAGTCTCATGCGAGGTCTGTAACATTCAAAAATTTAAAAAGACGTCATGGCACCTGTTTCCTGAAGATCGAGTGACCAGGCGGAAACACATTATCAGTCATGCTGTCACATGGCGAGCCTAAACGTTGCAGTTCCTCAATTAGACCTTGCCGTTCCTTCTTAAGCTCATGACATTTAAGCGAATAGTGTTCTATTTCACCGTTTTCCTTGCACTTCGAGCACCAGGGCGTTGCGGAGAGTCTGATCTTGTAAAGCCATGCTGGTGTACGCGCTGATCCCGTTCGGATGCGATGAAGCAAGCAGGCCTCTTCCCTTGATAGCCCTTGTGTCACACATGGCTGGTGAGGCTTCAGCCATAACGAGTGAAAATGCTTATTGACAACCTCTCGTAAGATACGCTGATTGTTTTTGGAACCTTCTTCGTTGGTGTAAGCTCCAGAGCACTCCGAGCAAGTCTGTCAGCCGCCTCATTACCCGCTATACCAACATGTGATGGAATCCATTGAAACTTAATGTTTATACCAATGCCATGCAGACCTTTGACGATTCACAGTGATCTTTGAGTGCATCGATCCAAAAGCAATCCATGTTTTAGCCGCTGCAAAGCGGGGCTTACTGTCCGAAAATAGCACGACTTGTTGCTGCCTACAAAGCTTCAGTTTCTTCAGGGCTGCCTGAATTGCCACGCTTTCACATGTTGTCGATGAAACAACGCAGTCGAGTCGCGGTGCCCAGGACGCCTTTAGAGACGGGATCACGAACACTGCAGCGCTTGCTCTGCGCACAATGTCGACCGATTCATCGGTGAAAACTTTCAAATGATCAGCGCACTTTTCTTCAATGTATTCAAGTACCAAAAAAACGTACTTCTGCTGGGTGTGTGGAACGCTAGCTGTGCAACCGTGGAATCGTCACCTGACAGTCAACATCCTCATGCTATCAAGGTGGGTCTCGTCTAAGTTTTCTGTGCTTGGGAAAATGCATGCCGAGATGGCGAAGGTTGTTGATGACCACGAAAGCTCGCGAAGGTGTCGTCCTGGGCTCGATTCGCTAAGTTGGCAAAGCTGTGTCACCAGTCGTTGAGAGGCGAAAAGACGTAACGGCGGAAGACGAGCGTCATGAAACACCGTTGTGCTCGCTGCAAACTGGCACTCCCAAAGCAACTCTGAGGCTTTTATGATAAAATGTTTCCAGCCATTCGTACTGTTACTCACTGGGAGAGATCAGAGACAATTCGAAAAGCACACGATTGACAATTAGTGCCACGTGTAACTTTATCATTAATGTTAGGTGGCTCCCCCAGCTTGTTCCTGCCATCCTTCGAAAATCATTTACACGGGGTGATGGCGCTGACATTGTCTTGTCTACTGCCCGTCACCAATTCATTCTGGCATCTAGTGTGACTCCGAAGAGTCTCACGTATTTAACTTACCTAATTGATGCCCCAAGAAGTAATATTTGCATCCTTGTTTCATGTCTTCACATACCTGTGAATAGCATGAATCGAGACATTTCAGTTGATATTATTAGTCAAATAGATTCAAATTGAGTTTGTTCGCATAGTGTAACTTTTTAACCAATCATTTCCAATCGTTTTTGCTGATATCCAAACAGCCAGATGCATATGTCGTCGGCATAAATTGATCTTTGAACGGCCTTGCTCACAGTTTTGAAAGCATTAGGTGTCATGGCCCCATTGAACAACATTGGAGACAGGACACTGCCTTGTGGCAGTCCTCTTTGATTTTCCTTGAGGACTGAGCCCTGCCCCCAACTTCTCCTGCATCAAGTGATCACTAAGAAACGCCTGAAGAAAGCACAAAAGGTGCCCTGTTATTCCTACGGACGGAAGACCACAATTTTTCGCACCTTGGAACACGTAGTCGTACGCTTTTGAAACGTCCAGGAATATTGCCAGCATTGAAAAGCCGTATGCTCGTTGGTGTTCTATGTGACGCACCAAGTCCAACAGATTGTCCTGGGCACTCAATTGTTGCAAAAACGAAGCCATACATTCTGGAAGAGCCTTGTCATTATCCATCCACCATGTCTGCCGAACACAGGCCAGCTTCTCCATCAGCTTCGCTACGCTCGAAGTTAGTGATACCGGTCTATATGATGCCAGTTCTTTCCTGTCTTCACCTGTTTGATGCACTGGCGCAACCCAGGCCATTTTCCAGGCTTCAGAAATGTTTCCACCCTTCCAAACAAAGTTGAAATTCATCAAAAGCCTGCTGTTCACTTCTGCAGGCATATTTGAGATCATTTTTGTTTGTATTCTGTCAGGGCAAGGAGCACAGCGTCGACGGAGACAACTTACAGCGGACGTAAGTTCCCGCTGTGTGAAAGGTGCGTCGATGTTAGATGTAGAATGAAGCGGAAGTGGCTTCACCTTCTCTTCCAATTACATACACGTCAGCAAACTCTTCGGCTAGAGACGGCACTGATGTATCCTTGAATAAGGCGAGGGCAATAAATGGTTTGAAAGGCTGGGGCGTGTTTGCGACACTATTTACTACTCGCCAGATCATTGTCAATGCAGTATATATCAGAAAACGTTGCCCATTGCTTCCTCCGAAGTATTTTGCTGGGTCGCCGTATTTCTGCATTAACTCTGTTGAGCTGAGTTTTGCTAGCTGGTTCACCGCCTCTCAACATAAGCCTTTACTTTGACCTCCTTCTAGCCGCAGACAAATCACCGAGCTTTAAGTGCGGGGCTGGAAAGTGTGCAGGTAGCTTAAGTATAGTGGTTGTAACCAGTTTGATGGCCAGCATATTCTCAAGAATATCCCCTGATTGGTGATCTAATTGCTCTCGGTAGTGATCCCAATCAAATACTTTGCAGTATTTAGCTACCATCAAATGGTAGCCAGCAACATAGATAAACATAGGGAAATGATCACTTCCCACTGTGTCTAGAGCTGTGCAACACGTGTGTTGAACTTCACTTGAATGCAAAGTTAAGTAAATAATACTTGTAGAAGCTGGAGGCCTCAGAATAATGTTACATTGCCATCATTCGCAATGTATAAGTCTATATTATCAATAGCATATCCCCCACAACGTCCAAGTGCATCCGAACTCTTGCTCCCCCATGTCGTGTGATGCGCATTGAAATCATCACAAATGATGCGCGGAGCTAGGCAGCGATGACACAGACCTTCTAAAAACTTATCGATGTAAATTTTTTTGTGAGGAGACGCGTACACAGGTGCAATGCAGTGACTTTAAGGTTTCTTATCTGTGCCCTGATCACACAAACTTCTATAACATCTGTGCACAAGTCATTGAGACTCAGAATCACAAGAATAATTCTTCAACAAGACTAACTCGGAATCATTCGGACTCACTCAGACTCAAAGCTCAATCTGAGTCTGAGAGAGTCGGCTCATAAGTGACTTCGCTTACCAGTGGGCTCAAGTATAATGGATGAGAAAAGCAAGGTCTCTTATGCGTTAAATAGACACCATTTTTGAGGTCGCATAGAAACACCTGCATGAGCTTAAATAACTAGTAATAAAATGTCTCATTGGTGGAGATTTACTCATTGGCTTCTTCAAAAGCCAGTAGATATTCATCAGCACTGGTCAAAGAAAGGGTTTATTATACAGTTATTCATTTTTTTTCTTAGCAATAACGTCAATATTCGCGCGAAAATAGTATTAATACTCCTAATTGTTATGAATGCCAGAAAATAATAGGGGCGGTATGGGGCAATAAGTAACTTAACTTTTTTTGCTTTCTTATTCATCCTGAGGTGCTCAAAAGTAGGTAGTGTTGGGTTTGTCTCATATGCTGAAGAAAGCACGAAACATAAGCGTTGCTTACTAGTCTAGTTGTGCAAGTATGCTGGCTGGCTGGTGCTGTGGTACCAGCAGTCCCTGACATTAGCTATCTCTGATATGTCGATAACAGATGGCGCTAGCTGTCCTATTTGATGCGTGAAGACCTGAACAAGCAGCTCTGAGATCTGTCAATAAGTCTTCTTTTTGGTGTGGTATAGAGGACGTGACGTTCTCTCGGTGAAGCCATCAAGGTCGGAACCGCGTGATCTTTTGTGGGCAAAGGTGGTTGGCTCGTGATATGATGTGTTGCGATGCAACTTTATATCTTTTGTTGATTTCTTGTTCTTTATTCTTATTCGTTTTTTTCTTTTTATTTTCTCTTACAATGTGTGTGTGCTGTACGTGTGTGTGTGTGCGTGCAGTGCATGCACGTGTGAGTGACAGACGGAGAAGTAAAGAGAAGAAAAGAGACCAGAGAGCTAGATTGATGTTGATCGAGAAGGTAATGAGTTCAATAGACAGTAAAAAGCAACGGAAGCATACAAAACACCAAATTGTTTTACTGAATTTAGTAAAAATTTGGTGAACAAGATCAATGAACTTAGAAGGCAACATGAAACCTTTAGTATGATGTCTGATATGTGCTATTGTTTAAAAGCACGACTTCATGTCACTGTGAATACGACAACTAATGTCGGTTCGTCTGTATTGCTCGAGTAGCAATTACTCGGATATGAGAGAAACTGAAGATTGTGTACACAAAGAATGTGTATTACTTGGCCGAAACCTGTACCATTTCCCTGTTTACTGTGTCTGAGTATTCGACATCTGGTTATCAAAACAGCACTCCGGAAGAATCAAGAAATCAAAGTTTACTACTGAGCAGCACTATCCGGTGGCAGTAACTACTGAAAATATGGCGCTTCGAGCTTTACACTCGGTAGTTATTCCCGAACTCAATGTGAAAGGTTTAACGTTCCCTGTTTTTCAAATAGATGTTTATCTTAAACTCGTAACCACATGTACATACCGTTTATATATGAATGCGTGGAGGATGGTGGGTGGATGCATATGTGTTCTACACAAAACCAAGCCTTTATTGACAGCCTATCAGAAACCCAGCAAGAGAAAGCAAGATGGCCTTAAATCAAAACGCTAGTTTGTTCCAATATATGAGGTGCTATAATGCGGCAATGCCACTTTTCCAAAAATCCTTGATCACACATTGCGAGTGCTCCATGAGTTTCGCCGTTTATGTTATCCCTGTGATAGGCTTCGGGTAATAAACGCAATACACAGAAACGGATTCCTTCATATGCGAGACCATGTTCACCATTGCTGCTTTTTCTAGAGAGGGCACTTGGCCTTCCCTGTTCTGTTTTGACCGGGACAGAGGGTAGACAAGATCACGTATACTGCATATACATGCCGTGTTCAGGGTCATAGGATGACTAGAAGTTTTATAATTCCTGGTTTTTGATAGTTCGCATGAACAGTGAACAATTGACTCTGGCTGTGGATATCTACGCACGTGCACTACTACTTCTACAGTGCTGTGCAAGTACGCTTTAGCGAAGACTGGGTGCACGTGCGTAGGGAATTAGATGTGTTTGGAAAAGTAGATAGTACATTTTATGCGCGATGCGAGCGCAATATTGAGAAAAACAACATTTGACGTTCAGAGTATTACATTTGTGTTGTTCTTAGCGCGAATGCCACATATGTAACAACCAAAGATACGTAAGAGCTGCTTGTTGCATCGAAAGCTCTAGTAAAATCGCCTCCACGAGACCCCTCTCCTTACGTAAATATCAAGACACATACTGCCCGTCAGATATTTTGTCGTTTCATAATGCGCTTTATCTGAGTCGCAACATTATTGCATAAAGGTCCAGAGAATTGGAATCACAATAGAAATTTGTCATATTGCAACTCCTTGCTAAAACAATAAAAACATGGTTCATTTAACATGTTTGTGTAGATTGCGCAAGCATATCAGCAGCGCTAGTACAAAAAGGAGTAACGGGACAAAGACACACAGTCGACAAAATTTACGAATGTTTCTTCACATATATATAAAATAACACTCGTCATACATTGAGAAGAACGAGCAATTTCTACGACGCCTACAACGCCGCTGAATAAATGCCGGTAGATATACGCGTATGCAAAGAATGACTCCATGATGGAGGTGGTGTTCACTTTCTTTGCATATTTTAGCAACGGAGGTGAGTAAGCTTTAGGAAAGTCACATGGTGTTGGCAAAAACTCGGCAGAGTCTTTTCAAGGTGGAAACATGCAGGTTTCAAGAAGACGATGCAGGTTTCAACATTGACTTTAACGACGTCCGTCTTCAAAAATTTTTCATTCCTTCAAGTTTCCATGTTCCCTTAACTTCAGCTTTATTTGTATTTTTCAGAAGAAGTTTCATAAGATACTCATTGAAAACCGCTATGCACGTAAGCCAGCTTTAATTAAGCATACCCACTCCTGAAAAAAATTGTTGCAAGCACCTTACGAAAGTATTTGTTGTATAGAACTGAAAGCTTTTCTATCAGTACTTGCCTTCTTAGCAAAAAAAATGATACTGATAAATATTATCGACTAAACTAATTAACTATCTATCTATCTATCTATCTATTTTTTGTACGTGTGTCTGTTTGTCCATAGTGACAAAGCTCTGGGGAGGCTTCTTTTGCTAACGTCAACAAAAAAAATCACTGCCATGTCTAAAAAGTGAACGATGTCAGAGGAGCTCTCTCTGAAGTGTACGGGACGTTTCATGGCGAGATCATGTCTGTAGGTAGGCTCTTTAATGAGCCGGCGCATGATGTGTACGTAGAGGGAGAGTCTATTTGCACTTCAAAAGCTCGGGGTCATGTGACCCAAGGTAAATGTCACATAGGACGTCATTGGTGAAGCGATCGGCTTCAAATGGCACTGCAACTGGCTACGTCTTGCCAAGCGTGTTTGAGTTCACGTGACAAAAAAAAAGAAAGAGGCGTCTCATTTTCATAGGAGTTCGCTTGCACTATTTCAAGTTATCTTACATTCTTGTGCTCATCATCCACGCTGCGTAGTTCACCAACTTCGCAGCTCCATTGTGCTGCGGTGCCCCGTTTTCTTCTGCATCGCACCAATTCACACCGCGTCGCAACTCGGCCAAACAGTAATAATATTTGTAAGAGTTCAAAATCCCAAAAGCAGATCAGATGATCAAGGACGCCGTAGTGGCGCGCCACGTTAATTTCGACCACCACGGGCTGTGCTGTGCTTGAATCTCAGCACACGTGTCCCACACATATTTTCCTCCATCGAAAATGCTACTGCCATGGATTCCGCCCCGCGACATTCGGATCACCTAGGCAAGGGTCCAGAGCGACAGCTCGTCTCACCGACAAGTCGTGTACCGTGCGTAACGTAGTACAGTACAGGTCCCTGGTCAGCACACTTGTCTAAAACGCTGAAAAGGCATGCATCGAACAGCATGGGTGACGTTTTCTGATTGCCACTATTTTGAAAGAGTCAACATTCTCGCATAAACAAAGCCGCTGAGGTTAAATGCTCAAGTATGGGCTGTTAACAGTTAGATATAGGTATGCATGGTTCCAGAGAGTGCTGGAGCGTGCCAAGATTTCAATATACACACGTTTTCTGACCTCTTTAGTTGTCAACTGCTCACAGTTAACTTCAATAATGAGAGGCGTCTACTGTGTAACGCCGCGAGGCAACCGAATGGCCATCGGAAAGACCCTGGGCAGCACACCCGTAGACTTCAGTATATTCTTTTGATGTAAGTGTATGGAGCTAACAGACGTATCAGCCATTGCCGGCAAACATGCTTCTAAGTGTGTTTGCCGCTACACAACAGGGTGCCTACATGACCGACCGTTCATGTAGACTTGATCCCCATACACAACACACTTGGCACTCCCCTCGAAAACACTCATTACTGTCATACCTACACAACAAAACGTGACACATTCATGGGCGCCACAGAATAGTGACTTTGATTACGTGGGCTTCCTTTGCCGCGCTCTTAATCTTACAAGGCATGCAGCGTCGAAGCGTAATGATGGCAACAATACGCGCCTTCCCCGCCTGCTTTCGTCTCTCCTGTGGCCAGGGGAAGTCTCCCAACACTGTTTCTTTTTTTGTCGCTCTTACAGTGACGTTATGTGCCATTTCCAGTGGCGTATCCAAGGGGGGGGGGGGGGTTCAACCTTCCCCCAAATGTTTTGAGTGAACGCCCCCCCCCCCCCCCGCCACTCACCCACCTTTCTTTTTGGTCACTACACGCTGATATGATTTACAAAGTAAGCGGTGCTACTGTCACAATATCGTTTCTGGGTATTTTTACTGTGTATAATGTGCACACGAGTAAATATGTCAAGGTGTTGGTCAAGGTTATTGGCAATCCGTGAGATTTTGGGCTGGAATCTCCACCGCGAGTGTTGTAAGTTGGCTCGGCGACGGGAGTAATGCTGCGGCGGCTAAAGTGTATTCAGCGGTGGTCATACGACCGCCGGAACAGATCTTGCCGGAGTGAATCACTGCGATAATCTTCGTTAGGCAGAGATTCGTCTCAATGGTAAAAGCCAGACAAAGTTCCAAGGTCTAATAGACTACGTTCAAGCATATTACAGTGTGACTCCTCGTACGTGTGCTAAGACATACTCGAACCAGAGAATGACATTTCTATTGAACCTTCACACGCTCTGCTAACATCTATATAGACACATAAACACACACACACGCGTCCGCGCAAGTGCAAGCGTGACAGAGTAATTTGTTTATCCACCAAACTTCACTTGAATGCGAGTGCACAATACATTATTACTTATATATCGAGGCTAATGGACAGAACGGCTGCACGATCGACCGTCTGACTTGCAGAAGGAACCATTCGACTAATCTCACGCATTTCAAACAGATGGGGTGGTGTTCGAGAGGACAACCTCCTCAGACTGTTCCGTGCATTTTTAATGAGCCACATAAGCTATGTCGCATCTATGCACAGGTGGGCTCCATGAGAAAAATAAATCGAACATCCTAAGGAAAAGCATCTAAACATTATTGGCATTCCTATACGCAGAAGCACTGAAAACCTTATGAAACGGTCATGCCTGCCTAAAGCAAGTTTGACGACAAGTTGTAAGCACCGGCGTAACTCAGTGGTAAAATATTGGGCTGGAGTCCACAACACGCTTGAAGAAGTTATCGAGGCTCAACAAACGGCACAGGTTGCCAGCCTTTCGATCACACCAGCGTGGTGGAAGATTCTGCTTGACACTGTAGTCGACCACCTGACGCTCGAAGTGCAAAATACGCCACTTGATGATTACGTACGCTCTCGCATTAGGTGTGTCCCCTTCCACAAAATATGCATTCACAATTCAACGTGGGCAGGCATGTCGCTCGAGCCGCCTCTTTTTTTTAGCTCAAGCTCACACCCACTCGCCTGTTTCATGCTTTGTTGATGCCGCGCAGTACGGCGTTGCCACTCACTTTGCAGTAGTATCTGTAGATATTAAGGGTCAGATTTTATCCTCGGGGTCCGTTGAAGCCATTTCTTCTTACAAAGCAGAACAGATGACCATTGCACTAGCTCTCCTTGATCCAGAAAGAACTTATATTTATACGGACTATAAATTCGCTGCATGGGCCTTCGCTTCTGATTCCGTCTGCAAGGAAGTTTTTAAATCTCTTGCTCACAGGAAACTCATCCACCACACTATCATTTCGTTCCCTGCTCACTTTGGTTTGAAGGTCGGGGGCCTTGCCAATGTAAACGAGCTTGCCCACTCCAAGGCGAGAGGCTTCACTTACGCACGCACCGGGACTTGTGCGTCTCTGTCACAGGAATCAGCCCGCAACCTTCATTTTAGGAACATTTTGACTACCTTCAAGGAGTTCACACAGCACAATCAATTAGGTCATAAGTCTTTTCTATTGCCACACGAAACGTTGTCTAGGCCACAGGCAATCTCTCTTCGCATGATTCAGACGGGAGCATACCCTAGCCCCGTAGCCCATTGCGATTACTCTGACATTTCTGAACTTTGTCCGGACTGCCACAATTGCAGTGATCTTAATAAGATGCTCTGGAGGTATCCTTCTTTACTAGAAAAAAATCAAGAATTTTCCGTAAATTCCTTTCGTATAATGCTCACGAGTCCAGTCCTCATAAAGCAACTCAAGGCTGCCCAGAAAGCCCTTGATGCGGCAGTGAGGCTAGACCTTCCCGTCCCTACGTGGGAGCGGCCCACGATGCTACCCCTATAAAAAGGGGGTTGAATTCTTCAGGACGCCAATAATGTTTTTCATCCATCGTCCACCACATCTTTAAGATGCCCTAACGACTAAAGGCACTCAGAAGTGTCTAATCACGAAAGTGCAACGCAGGCAAACATATTGGCCAATCATAACTTTAGAAAGACCTTATAACATACTCATCATGCAACTTGAGCTGGTAAATAAAAATATGGTGGCTATAAACTTGATTGATTGACGTGTGGGGTTTAACGTTGTGAAACCACCATATGAGTATGAGAGACGCTGTAGTGAAGGGGTCCGGGAATTTCGACCATCTGGGTTCTTTACGTGCACCCAAATCCGAGCACATGGGCCTACAGCATTTTCGCCTCCACTGAAAACGCAGCCGCCCCAGTCGGGATTCGATCCCGCGACCTCATGGTGATAAACCTAATGCAGCGTAGTAAGAAATGCAGTGTGGCCAGATGTAGTAGGCACAAGTTTTATTGTTCAGCAGTGTGGTAAACAGCGCTAGAATAAGAAAGATAAAGCAGAAAAATATACGACAAATATATATATATATATATATATATATATATATATATATATATATATATATATATATATATATATATATATATGCTCAATCTGTTCATCATTTTACATTGACATGACTAGAAGGGCCCACCGAGCGATTTATGCAACTAGCGACATAACACGCAATAAGAAATGCACAGAATGAATAAATATGTGTGGACAACGTTAGCCTGTAAAATTAGAAACTATACACATAGTAACCATTTTTTTCCCAGAAAAGTCAGCTTTGCTGCAAAGGCGAAGCAATTAATGCAGTAGCAACAAATTGAAAGGTCACGCGCAGGATGTCATGCGGATCGAAACTTGCCCCGCGTTTCTCACGCACGAAACGTACTCACGGGTACAGATGAACGTAAATAAACGTCTCAGTTGTTATTTTGCTGTGCCTAATGCCATTAGGCACAGCAAAGGGCTTGCTGAGCACGCCCTTTACGCAAACAGAGACTGTGCAACCATTACAGTGACCTTTTTGCGCCTGGTAACTACAACATAATTGTTTCGGTAAAAGCCCAATGCCAGCCAGAACGTACCATTGTTTCCACCACGACATAAAGGTCCGCGCTAACGTCCAACCGGCTCCCTCTCCCCAGGGCAAACTACACGTAGGAGAAGAAAGCGCGCGCCGCCATGTCGTGACAATGTGGCGACGCGTGCTCATTGCACCATCATGCTGGTAATGTTGAAAACACGATAGTTCCCCCCGAGGTGCCCGTCACCAGCGGTAAGTGGTATAGAAATAAAAGTTGAGGGAGTTACTCATTCTTGGCTCAGTGGTTAACGCTTTGCATTCACGATTTTTGACCTGCGACTTTCGATATTAAGCGATAGCTCACTTTGACATGCGACCTATCATTGCCTCGATTTTTCATTAGTTCTCATGTCACTCATTATATTGCCTCGGATAACAGACACAAATTAATTATATAGCATGTTTAATTGCGAAAGAGGGAAGACAAGTTGTAGAAATTGTTATAGTTTTACCTAACATTGTCTTATAAATTACTTCGCAAGCGTTCAGCCGTTCCTCTATACACAGCAAATTGTTTGACGGCTCAAAGATTTCTAATTTGCTGAAGGTTCAGCTGTCACCTAAACGAAAGTCTACGAAGCATTGTTCCCAGTAAAACCTGTTAGTGTCGTTTTACTTTAAAAAGCCTAAGCCCATCTATTTCCTCTTTTTATACGGCATCGCTTTAAAAAGACAAAGTTTTGAGTTTTCCGTGATTTTTACGTACGTTAGGATACATGAACAAAATAGACGCGTAATTTTTTATCTCCACAACTTTCCGCTACAATGAAAAAGGCATACCATGTTTATTTAACTTCGAAACCCAGAAGTTGTTACCCAGCCGTTGATGCCATATTTCTGCATGAAAATTCTGTATAAATTTCTGAGAGCAATCCTTCCCAGGTGACAAAAATTATATCGACTGCAGATCTGATATTCGAAAAGACGGCACACAATTCAAGGAACCTTTGCTCCACTATCAGAGCTAATTACGAGGCTCAGGTTACTGCAGCATTAGGGGGAATTATTCTGTAAATGAAACTAAATGGTGCCGAACCTAAACGTGGCCGATTAGTCATTCGGAATACCACAAGGTCAGAGAAAGTTCATGAACAAACGACGATGATGGTCTCTTTATTCAGGATAAGACCTTGGATGCATTGTGTCACGGTACATCGACCAAAAAAGCCGCGCAAGCCCTTTTTGCAATTCTAGGGGGCAACATCACTAAGCGACCGCACGTAAATTTCTGCACATTGTGTATGGTGTGTGTGTGGTGTGCATCGTGAACCTCCTTCTCTTTCTCTCTTTTATTCTCTTACTCTCTTTTCCCCGCGTGTAGGGTGGCAAACTGGACGTTGTCTGGTTAACCTCTCTACCTTCCTTATATTTATTTTCTATCATTCTCTTGAAAACAACATATATTTTTCGTGCTTCTATTTGAACACGTTGGCTACGACAATGATGCTACAGTTATTTGTGTTTGTTATTTCCTTCGTATTAGTGAAACAAAATATACCATTGAAATTTTGTTTAAATCTTCGCATTAAATTTGAATACGTAACTCTTGCCTTCAGTATACCACTACATTATATGGGCTGGTATTCTTTTACGTAACTATCTCGAGGGTTTCCATCTGGGCTTGTTCATCCTGCATTAAGAAGAGTATAGAGTTGCACATTGCGGGACAAAAGGAAAGAAAACGATTATACACACAGAGCGCGAGCTATCAGTTTGTTGCTTACGACAGTAAAGAACCATTGTGTACATTCTTTATTTGGTGCGCTCACAGCCTATAGAAAAGAACCACTCCAATGTTTGCCTGAGAAACGGCCTTGGTAAGTCTTGTCCCCACACAGTGCGTTAGAGTTTTAGTGGACAATTTTGCAGCTTTTAAGAAGGAGGTTACCCACCCTAGGCAGATAATATTGGTGATTGCGAAAGAACCTCTTATGAATAGGAAAACCCTTCATTCTACTACGCCATTGACAAGAAGAAACAAACAAGGAAATTTATTGCTACTACTTAGTGACTACGCTCTCGACAAGAAAAACTAAACAAGGAAATTTATTGCTATTACTTAGAGAGGAGGAACTGGATCGTCCGTGGTTGTCGGGTTCTTGTTTATGAGCTGTTTCGTTATTGCCTCATCTGGGGTGGAGTCAGTAGCCAAATGAACAGCTTTCGTCAACGCTCTATGCTCATTAAGTTTAGTGCTGCCGTCATGCAATATATGCTTGTGTAGTTTCTAGCTTTCACCAGTTTTGAGCGAACCCTTCATAGAGCCACATAGCTCATATCATTGCTGCTTGCATAAGACAGCACTGAACATTAACCACACAATCTATGCCGACAGCATCATCATTTGGTGCCACAGCGCATGTGTGGGCCAAATCGAGAGAGCTTTGCAAGACGCCATTGATGTGACTGAGCATTATCTAATTGCTACAGACCTACGGTGCTCGTCCGCTTGACCGAGCTCTTACTCTATGAGATGAGGCTCAGAGGTGGTTCTCACTGGTCTTAGAAGCCTGCAACAGAGAGTCACATCAAGTTATTCATTGATAAAGGCTCGCCAGTTCCTCACGTGGACACTATCTGAGTCCTCGGAATGTTTCTCGAGTCTAGTGGAGCCGATGAAGCCATCCTAAAGCGCATCTGTTTCAAGTCTGAGAGTGCCCTCGGGCTGATGAAGCACCGACGAATTAGGGAAGACATCATCTGGATTAAACGCGCATTTCTGCTGTCACCTTGCCTATACGGCAGGTATGCACAACTGACACGTGTCAAAGCGCAAGAATATCAGTGCCTTAATCACAAGAGTTTTCAAGGTGACCTTTGACATTACCGTCCGTAGGCATGTGGAAGGTATCCTCAAGGTGGAAATCCACAACACATTCGAAGAAATCGACGAAGCGCAAGAGTTTTCACAGTTTGTCAGAATAAGTCACCCCAGTGAGTATATAGGATATGCTGAGACGCGGCCCCGTGGTCATCAGTTCTGATGCTGTAAAGCTTTCCCACGAAGTAAGGTCCTGGATTTCCATACAGCGGATGCCATGCAATATGCATCCAACCAGCAACGCAGCACAAAAACGAGCAAGTAGTAAAGCTCGACTCACCAGTACACGCTTGGGCAAAGAACGAGCCCGCTTCTTAGATGTCACTTCGTACGATCAAAAGGAATCTCATCACGGGTCGTTGACTGTGATTCCGAAGCAATCAGCTACGCTTGTATCCGCACTTCAAGCTCCAGTGTTGCAGAGCAGGTTGCCATTGCTCTTGCATTGACGCGCAGTGTGCATGACACAATTTATTCGGACATCAAGGCTGCTATGAAGCTATTTAAAATGAGTATGGTGGCTTCCCAGGTCTTCTAGATCCTTAAAAAAAGCCAAAGGCTTCACAAATCACTCATTTGTCTAGTTTCCTGTACACCGTGGAACCATTCGGGTTCCTTCAATCAATCCGAACGAGGAGGCGCACACGGCTGCACGAGGTTTGACTGACCGTACACCGGGTAACGCGTCATCTCGTGGGCGTTTTGAGCCTCTCTGGGCGTAAAACGAGATATGCAAGTGCCACTATTTCTCATCACCATTCGCCACTCATGATCATCCACTAATTGTATATGCTGCAATCTATCCTCTTGAATCACCAACTATACGAAACCACTAACGCCATCTAGTGATATTATTTCCAGAGACATATACACACAATGTCATTCAGCGAGCAATTCTTAAAACTCCTTAAAAGTGTCTACTACTAAAACATGCTATAACGAGAGGACAGTCCACACCATAAGGAGCTTCGCCCCTAAAAAAAAAATCTCAGCTTGGCTACCCTATAGAAGACAACAGCGGTGGAGTGATCTTGTAGTCACGCTGCTTGACCACTGACCCGAAGGTAGCAAGTGTGAATCGTGGTCACGGCGGACGCATTTTTATAGAGGCCAAATAGTAGAACCTGCGTTTAGATTTTGGTGCAGGTTGAAAAACCCTACGTGGTCGAAACTTTCAGAGCCATCCTACATCGTCTCTCATAATCATATTGTGATCTCCACACGTAAAATCGCAACATTTCTTCTTCGTTTCGTCATTATTAGAGGCGTTATTAGTATGAGTATTACTATCAGTATTATTATTACGCATTACATGGGGAGGGGAAAGCATTCTAGAAGAAGGGAGGAAAATGAGGGTATGTGTAGACACTACAATGTTATGAGAATATCACCGTTTCACTACGAACCCCCCAGCATCTTGTGTTAACAGTCACAATTTGTCGTCCCTTCGGGTTTTTTGAAGAAACCAGAACAACGCTCTCATTGCGGTTCAAGTTGAAGTCTGGGTAGGCCGCACTATTAGGGTAACATTCTGTCACAAAATACTTACAAAATAAGGCGCGGGAAAATGAATCAGATTGCGAAACGACGGTTACAGCCGCTCACTCATTAATATTTGCTGCGTTGCCTTTCTTCAGGAATGTGAGGATTGGCTTCTTTTAGAAATGTCACACCCCTACTTGTAAGCTTAGATTTCCCTTTTTTTTTTTGCTTTTTTGATTAGTATACCCGATTCGTAACCCAGCTTTCAGTAGAAATAACGTTCGAATCACCCAGTCATCGCGCTTCCCATTGATTTTTTCCTATCGAACAACAGAGGGCACCAGCTTGCGCTGTTTCGTGATTGCAGTTGCCGTGCACTGAACACCGAGGGCGCTAGTTCGTCACTGCAGAAAAATTTCGCCTGGTCTCATCTGAAGCTTGAGGGTGCTTCTTACCGAATAGAATTAAAAAGCCTGTACTTGCCGCAAATATATGGGCTTTATATTAAAACACAATTCTTTCGCTTTTTACTCATAAGAGTGAGACTTGGTCAGAAAGTGGCCAAACATTTAATATAGGAGTGCAGTATTTCGTGGAAAATTGGCGGAAATCACACCGATCACACGTCATATTTGGCTAACAAAATCTGACATTTTATTTTGCTACATCAAGGTCATGATATGAACAGATGCCCACACACACAAACACACACGCATATATATATATATATATATATATATATATATATATATATATATATATATATATATATATATATATATATACACTGCGCCCTGATGCAAGCTATCTGCCACGTGTAGTGGTACTCGTAAACTAAATCCTTGACGTGAAACGCGACAAATGCTATAGCGTTTTATAAAACATGGAGCAATAATCTGATATTTACCTCAATCTCACGCAGTATTTTCCCCATCTAACCTCAAGAATACCGTGTAACAATATCATTCATAAGTACAACCACATTTCTTCCGAAACTTAATCTTTGGCTCGCATTCATTTACGTTCCACTGAATTGATACAGGCCTAACGGCATGACCTGAAAATATAAAAGTTTTAGTGTCGGCCGTTTGCTCTCAAAAATTATTTATTTTGAATGAAAATTTTGCCAAAGATTTGTTTAAAATTTACAATGGATAGTCAGTTGAAGGTTTGTTTACAATTTTCAATAAACTTGTTCTCTTAAGCATTCCATGGAATTCACAAAAAGTGTAGGGCAGCACTTGTGCGCCAATGAATTTACCATTTATTTAATTTTTCTATTGCACGAGATCTGCGAATCAAAATTTAAATATTATGCACGTGCACTCGATTTTTTTTAGCGGATGCACTTTTTTAGCGGCAGCCGGTGCACGTTAACGTACGCCGGCTGCCGCTCGCTCTCCCTTCTCGCTCGCGGTTTGGTGGATGACTTGCTATGACGACTTGCTGCTATGGCGACTCGCTCAAGATCGGCAAGTCGCCATAGGTATGGATCTATCGCAGGCATCAACCTCGACTGTGATACCTACAAAAACGAGTACAGCGCAATCGAATGCGAGCATTGCACGCGTCGTTGAAGTAGGCACTGCGTCATGCTACCAACCGGGTTGCAGAAATTAGGTGCCTTTTCTCATCTTCTAACCACTACCACCACGCTCAGGCACCGCGCACGCGCACACAAAGATGTCGGAGCGAAACATGGTTGGAGAGGGGGGAGCAGGGGAGAGACAGGCGCGAAGGCGCAATTCCGGTGAGAGGGTGCTGTCAGGCGAGGGGAGAGGCGCGCGCCGTGAGTGAGTGCTAACCTAACGGGGGAGAGGCACGCCAGCTGCATGGCGCCGCACGTCACGGCGCGGGAGAGGGGTGCGTAGAGGCGGCTTGGCACACGCAAGGAGGATATATATAAAACTTGCTGGAGTGGAAGGGGCGCTGTGCGAGTGAAGCCAGCCGCCGCCATCTTGCCAGTGGCAAAAATCGTGCTCAGCGCCCTCGCGAGCTGCTGATTTCGTCCGTTCTTGTTTCACCTTGTCGGCATGTAAAGACAAATGGTTTACAATGGTTGCCTCTTGCGTCATTTACGGATGTGCCAGCAGGTTGAAAAAAGGTTGTGGCCTCACATTCCACCTGTACGTACACGAAAACGTCTCCGGCATAGCCATTCCGCGCTCGTTACTAAAGGGAGCTATAGCTGACGCGATCTAAGCGTGCAAAATATAACAGTCCGGATTTGTCTTACAGGTTTACTAAAGATCCCGTAACGCGGAGCCTCTGGGAGTGGGCCGTTCGCCGTGAGAAGTAGAATGCGAAAGACTGAGATCACTTCGCTCTGTGCACTTCGCGCCAGAGTGCTTTGATGACATCTTTGACATTGAAGGGAAGCATGTGAAATGGGGTTATGAAGTGGCATTGAAGGCACTTCAACGTGAAGAAGGGTTGTGGTTTGGAAACAAACTTACGAAAGTCCACGTCCAATGGGAAAAGCAAGAAAATGAAGGTATGATATGCTGTACAACTGATCAAGTGCCTCAGTTGCCGACGCTTTGGACTTCTGCAAACCAAAGCTAAAGCTGCCGCAATTCAAGGGTGCCAGCACAAGATCTACGTTTATTCGAACTTTTGATGGCTTGTTTGACATCTTAAACTCCAGGAACCCGCTGGCAAGGTCGTACAAAGCGCCCCTTCGGCAGGGGAACGAAGCATTCTGGAAGTCGTTTTTTTTTTTTTTTTTTTGTGGAGACTCGAGCGTACATAAACGGGCTGAGAGATCCGGCAGTGACAGAAGGACTGAAAAAAAAACGGATTCATTGGTTTTTGGATACGCATGGCAAGCACGGAAAGAATGTTTGACAGACTTGTCAGCCAGGGTCAGCTGAAATACTTACTGACACACAAACTCAGTCAAGACTATGCCGAAACCTTCTTTGAATCAATACGTGGATGAGGCGGCCATAACAACAACCCAACAGCTTCACAGTTTATGGCTGCATACAAGCGTCTGTTGGTTCAGACGGAAGTCACGTCTTCAAGTTCTGGACACTGCTCTCAAGATGTTCTCTCCGTATTGAATGCAACGACTACTGCAGCCATAGTACATCCAAGAAGCAATCTCACTGACATGCGCTAGGCCCCAGTCCTGCAGCTCGATGACCACGACAATACGCATCGCATTGACTAGCCCGAAAGCTTTTCTGCTTTTGTCGGTTCCGCGGTGCCATACATAGCAGGCTTCATTGTTCGAAAGGTCGAACTGCAACTACCTGTGAAGAGTGCATAGTAGCCATGCACTCAGATGAGCTGACACCTTTAATTAATGTAAGAGGCGAGGTGGTCTTGTATTACCGTCGCGAGATGGTATTAGCCCCTGTAAAGAAGTCGAGGACTGAGGCGGCTACAGGCTGAATGTGATTCCATCACAACAATGAAGTCAAGAGCAAGACACCTCATCCTGAAAGTTTTATGAGCTTCCTCCGAGAAAAACTGGTTCCATAAACTAGAGCAGCACGTCCTAGACTTTGATACGCTTGATAATCAGGTTTACAGCTTGTGACGGCAAATCACCGAACAATACGTAGAAGTGAGGATACAACACATGACGAAGGAAAAAAAAACCGAGAATCGGTCAAAAGTAAGGTGGGACCACTTTTGACAAGGGCAATAATTTTCAACCACCAGTAGGGCGCCTATGTTTTCGATTATGTGTTTGCTTTAGGCATCGCTATTTGATGCATATGCACTTTAATTGAGTTCTCTACATGCCACTTGGCTGCGTACAAGTCGCAATAAACATTTACAACCAGAATTACTTGTTTTCGTTCCTTTATAAACACACGAGTCACTTCACCCGCAGCGCGATGAAGCATTAAATTTGCAGCGTTCGGCTCTTTTCTGCCACTGGCAACATGGCCGCCGCATGCTCGGCGCGGCTTCCCTCTCTCCCGTAGCGGCGCATAGGCGGCTTCCACTCCAGCAAGTTTTATGTATCCTCCTGGGGCACACGCAGCCACGGCGCGGAGGCGCCAGCTGCACAGCGCGCCGTGACGTCACGGCGCGGAGAGTGGTGGGGGAGCAGACGCGGGCGCGCGCAGCCACGGAGCGGAGGGCGGAGCGCGCGCAATCACATGGTGTGTGACGTCGCTGCGCTGTTGCTACAGATGCTCCTTGCACCGTTGCTAGGGGAGAGGAGGAGGTGCACAGCGGATGGCGGATTCAGGGTCGCTTATAGGGGAGACTCGCTTAAGTTTGCCCGCCAACGCCTTTCCCCTGCCAAGAAAAGCGCACAATAGTAGCGTGTAGCGACCCTTCCGCTCCCTTTGGCTTCCACGCATTTGCGAAGCGCGCGCTGCACCAACACCACCTAGAACTAGAGAAGGCCTGTGCAGGGCTGCGTGACGTCACCGCAGTGAGATCGGCCTAAAAGTCGGCTTCACCCAATGCTACGCTTTTTCTTTCCGAAGTGGCATTTTCCCTACATTATTATTATTATTTTCGCGGTTTTAGAGTGCACAGAATATTTGCATTAAGGAATATTTTCAGTATGTTTTAACTAAACGCTGGCTTGAAATAATTCATCAGGCACTCGTGAAATTTTTAACAGCATGCACAGCCATTTCGTGCAGTTTAAAAGAGGCTTAAATTTTCGTTGTGAGACATATTTATTCGTGATACATCATAATCCAAACAGGCAGAACAATTCATAAGAAAGAAGATTATGCTTGAAGAGTACTGAGCTTCCGCTTCGCAGCCTTGCTTTCAGTTCCTTTATTTTCAACTTTGTTCCGCTTTGCAGCCTTGCTTTCATTCAGCTTGTTATTTTGAACTTTGCACAAATTATTCAGCAGCGTATTGGCAGCAGCACTGAGAACATAGTTTAAGACAAGTTCAGGTGAGTGGCCACCATCGCAGAAATCCAAGTCTTCATTGCACTCAACAAGAGAAGTTGCGAGGCTTACAAGAACTTCTTTTTGTTTGGCGCAAGCAAAAAATTGTGATGCGTACTTCGGACTTCTCAGCTTGTCAAGCACAATTTCCATTGTGAGCACGGCATTCACAACTACCGCTTGTGGAAATTTCAGTCCACCACGCGTTGCATTAGCTATCAGCACATCATCATCCAGTTCAATGGTCCGATTCTCAACAGTCAAGTTTTCCTGGCAGGAAGAGCAGGCAAGTTTCCTAACTGCAGCATATGCACAATATCCTGCTACATATGTAATAGCTGGTAGCATTTTCTCCTTCTCCTTCACATCATCATCCATCACTGCAACATCAAACTGCTTAACAAGGAATTTCAAATCAGTGGTAGGAATGCAAGGTGCAATGGTATCCAAGTTGGGAAGATCAAGTAGCTTCTGAAGTCTCAGCTTCTGCTCGGATTCATAAATCTGACGTATCGAAACGTGGTATTGGGCACCAGACAGCTGCCTGTACCTGCCAGACCTGTCTTCCAAACTGTCGGTTTGAAATTTCCCTAGCAAAACGTATTTGAACCGAAGTTCTTCAATGCAATACGTTGACACCTCAACAAGGGCATGTGAGGTATGTCGCAGTGCCATGTGCGTTTCGCGAGTTAACTGGCCAGCATCATGCTTCAAGCTCTGCCAGTGGTCCAACCAATCCACAATCTTGTTTAGAAACTCAATTTGGTGGCATTGCAGTGCACTTATCGGTTCTTGAAATGGGTCTCGGAGACGCTGACCTTTGAATGGGGTCTTGACATTCACCACATTCCACCATGTCAAAACAATGTTAATAAGTTCCAATGTACCAGCTTTATGCTCAAGTGCGACTTTGGTGCTTCTTAGTGCTGCAGCAGTTGAACTGTTGAAGATCCTCAGTGCGAGCTTTACATTTTGTCGCTCTAGATTGGATGGATTCAGCGACTTGAAGGACAAAGTTGGAGCTAGTCGCAAAAGCTCATTTTTTTCTCCTTCATGCAACTTGCATAGTGTGTTAAACGAGGCTGTCAGGACAGATGGGTTTTCCGAGAGGGCACTGAAGTCGGGAAAGAAGATGCACCTTCCACAATTACGCTGATTCAGCCAGTTATTTCGGATACATTTTAATATATGCACTGCATCCAGAATAAAAAACAAGGGTCTTGATGAGTCTGACGGGTGCCTGTATACAATGCTCACTTTGGGAGGATCAGCAAAAAATGACATAGCCTTTCGGTTGATCGAGTTGTTGTCAGACACCACTGCAACTACTCGTATTCCAATGTCTTCTAGGTGCCTGATCAGCAGATCAAGAAATTCATGTAGCTGTTTCGCTTCTATTTGTGCTACTGGAAGTATATGCACAACATCCTTGTTTGATGATAACAAGCTTTGTATCATAAAGACGTATGCTGTCTTTGCCGCATTTTCATTGTTTGTCGCTGCACCAGTGACATAACCACCCTTGTACTGAAAGGATGCCTGCAGGTGGATCTCGTCCATCATAAGCGTCACAAAGCGCTCATGGTCTTTTAGTGTTGATGCCAGTCTCCTTGCATAAGAAAGGAATGAATCCTCTTGTTGCTCTCTGGATGGGCTAGCACGGTAAGAGGCACAAATGCGTCTTATTGTCTGTGGATGTGGGAGCTTTAATTTTGCTGTACTCCTGATGAATCTGTATGCGTGCGGCGATATTGTGTACACAAGGCTGCAGAACACCAGAAAGTCAGCTGGGTAAGTCGACGCCTTAGTGAGGAGAACTTGAAGTTGCTGTGTCACAAATTTGACGACTTGCACTTGCCACTCATGCAGGAGAGCTGAAGATGACAGTTGCTCCAGGAGTGCCACGACACGCTTCAGCAGAATCTCTAGTTGGAGTTCATTATTTGTGGAATCCTTCGTGACGTCTTCCACATCGCACAGAACTTTGTGAAGCACTCTCAAGTCAGAAATTGTCATAGGAAGCACAGAGGAACCTAGGTTTTGTAACCTCATTTCACCAACATACACTGCCAAAGAAAGGTCGGATGCCACTGTCACTGCACGATGCACAACTGGGGCACCTTGGTCGCTGAAGTTGAGGAAAAGTACTTGTTGCTGGGTGACCACCTTGGTCCAGAAGTCAGTAAGAGAGAGGTCACCTACTGCTGTCAATAGGTCTTCGAAAGTGGCGATGGCATTCTTCTTTTCTTCCGCTTCGTGAGACTGCTCTGATAACCGTATTGCTTCCTGCAACGCTTCTGCGTCCACACGAGCGCGCTTTTCTTCTGGGCTCTCGCGTGCAGAAGTTTCTTGGCGGGACAAGTAAGCAGGGCAATTAGGGAAAACGCTTGGAATTGCAGAAGGCTTCAAGCGCCTCAGCTTGAGGGGTACTTCAATTACTTTCCCAGTCATGCTGTCAGTGTAGCTGGTGGAGTCTACGAAGTCACTTTCAAGAAAATGGTGCTCACAGACCTGGAACATAAGCACAAACAACGAAGTATAAGATGAAAGCGACAGAATTATACATAACAGTTTTACAGAATTATATGATCCCAGTGCGCCGTTTGTAAAGATTAAGACAAATTCTTTCGCTTTATTTATCTGCTTCTGTACGGCAACCACGACCACGCAGTCAACAAGAATGACGTCTCGCTTAGCGAACCTTGCTTTGAGACGGTAAACCACGAGCCATCGTTTGTTTGGCGCTCAAGTAGTGGCGGACGCCCCACATGTAAAGTAACTACGCCGTCTACATCGTATGTTCGACGCAGGCAGTTTTACTCGCGAATACATTGCGCTAAATCAATTTCTGATTAGGCAGAACCGTACAAGAGCAACCTGAGGCGTAAACATGGCACTATACACTTTACGGCACGAACATGGAACAATATTACACTGAAACACACCATTTGCTCAGTTGTCAATCCTTAAGGTGCATAGCGCGTCGTAACGGTTGCATGCGTCACGCAATTAACTAGACTCTGTTCCCACGAGAAGCACGACTGCCGGAAAACAAACGGGAACATGTGCTTACCACAGTGTACTTAGGTCTCCTAGTTCTAGGTGGTGTTGGCTGCACGTGAAACGTCCCTCGTTCCGCGATGTCACCCCAACAGAAAGGAGGAACTATTGCTGCGTGGTCAACTGTCACAATAACCATGCAAACATGAAGGGGTCGACTCCAGTTATACCGATTCCCAAACCGATGGTACGGAACAAGCAGACGACAGGAATGGATTAAAGCAGTGCGCTGAAAAAAGTAAAAAAAAAAACAATTTTTTAAATTAAAATAACACGTGCATAATGCATTCATCATAACGGGTGTTAATTCCTGCGTCACCGTTCCTCCTATTTATCGAGTTACTGGGAGATGCGCGTCCCCATCTTAAAAGTATAAATTACCATAATACTTTCAACTTCCATCTTTAGAACAATGTGAAAAAATTGCGAAGAAATGTCTTTATGCTGCTACTATTATTCGATATTGTTGGGGACGTAGTAGTTGAAGCTGTGTACACATGTGTTATTGGTGATGTGTGGTTATATATTTTTTATATCTACGCAGCGCCGACGGAGGTGTGTCGTTGCCAAAAGCTTGAAGAATGATTTGTAGCAGACATTTTGTGGGAAACTGCAAAAATGACTTGAATCTGAACCCGTCGTATGTGCAGACATTGTTTCCAGTGGCTTAGAATAAACGGGCACCTCACGCAGAAACAGTGCAGAGGTATGATAGGCAGTGAAGCGCATAACTAGAGGTTTTTAGCTTGACGTTTTTGTGGTGCGCCCCGTTCCGACAGCTTCCGCGAAGCCGCAGCCGAGCGGCGGCTGATTTTTCTCTTTTAGGTATTCGTTGCCGGCAGCGAAGCGGACGGATGGATGGATGGATGGATGCTATGAGCGTCCCCTTTATAACGGGGTGGTAACAAGTATGCCACCAGGCTCGACAAAAAAAAAAAACCTTTTTTTTTATGTTGGCCTAATGCCTCTACTTCGATAAATTCTATCTTAATGGAAAAAAAGGTAAATTTTCAGCTTAAGTTCTCTGCCATTTACGGCACACTGTCCATATTTTATTTTTCCAATATTTATTTTTGTCCTTTCTCTCTAATTTTCTGCCACCAATACTCTAACCGTCTCTTACTTATTTCAATCGCGGGTGTGTTCAGCTTTCCATTGTTGTCCCTAAAACCCAAGGCTTCCTGTAGGCTCGTGCCCAAACGTACACCTGGGTGGATATCTCCACATTCAATCAGAACATGCTCCGCCGTTTCCTTATCTTTCCCGCAGCATGTGCATTGTTCTTCTTCTTTACTGAATCTTGCTTTATAACTACGCGTTCTAAGGCAACCCGATCTCGCTTCAAACAGTAAAGCGCTTCCCCTTGAATTATCGTAAAATGCCTCCCTCCTTATTTCATTTTTGCCCTTTCGGTAGTTACTCAAAGCCGGTTTTTTCTCCATAGCTGCCATCCAGTAAATCCTCTCCGCCTCCCTGACTTTTCCCTTAACGCTCTTTGTTGACATATGGCTTACAATACCAGCCGTATATTTACTAGTGAGTCTTCTAGTTCTTTTTCTCCTTTCGCAGTTGCAGCGCCCTCTGGTCGTTTTCATCGTCGGTAAACAAAATAAAAACATTTTTTTTCACGTATACATTGCAAAACAATGACGTATAATATATATTTTCATGAAGTATTCAGAAATCCACTTTCAGTGTATTAACCGTCTATTTTTTTGACAAAAAAGCAAGCTCTGACTCACAAACCCGCAAGGTTCCGTTCCAGATCCATTGCAAGCATTCACTGTGCGTTGTTTGCGCTTTTGACGCGTGTGTGGTGGCGGCGTGTTTATTTTTCACCGTTGAAACTGTGTTTTCGTGGCTTGCACTGGGCAGGTGACGGCGAAGCTGCAGCACTCGCGGAAAGCGTGCCATCTCCGGAGGCAGCCATCTTGAAATGTTGTTGTTAGTGGTTCATGAGGAAATGGAAGAAGGCACCTAATTTCTGTCTGCCTACAGGCGACACGGCGCAGTGCCTATTCTCTCTTGAAATGAGCAAAGTTGCTGCACGCACGAGAGAGGGCACGCGCGTTGTCCCCCTTCCACTTGCAAAAACGGCAGCGACGCACCGCGCTCCGCTCGTAAGCGGGGAATACGGTCCGCTCGTAAGCGGACCGTATTCCCTGCTCCAGTAAGCCGCTTAAGGCCTTAGTGGAAGGCGCATGTGCACTCGCGTTCCCGCTCCGCTTAGCTGCTAAGCAAAGCGCAAAAACGTCAAACTAAAAAACCCTACTATCTATGCATTTAAAACCATTTTCTGAGGACTCTTGATTTCTCATTTCAAGCTCAGCGAGAATGCGTTTTGCGTATGCGCAATTATCAAGTAAAGCTAAAATAGAAGGGTTTTGATCAAACATGACACTTTCGCACCGCCACATTTTAAGAGTAAAATTGGAACGCGGTTAGTAACAGGCACATTGCTTTTTTGATAGTTTTTATACAAAGTAAAAATGATTCAAACAACAGACAATGCAAAATGTTTAGTCAATAAGTTTTCATACGTAGCTATCTCCGTGAAGTTCACGTATCAAATGTTTCTGTACCCACAGATGGACACAATGGCTAGTGTTTTAATGGGGCATTTTGCCTTCGTACGTGTTTTCATAGAGCTTGATTTCATATGCAGTACTTGTTTTATTTTCTGGATGTAAGGCGTTACGAACAGGATCACGGAAAACCCTTAAATGTATACTCATTTTCAGACTTCTTCTACATTTTATACTTGAAGATGATATAAAAATTATTATTATCTGGCGCACTATAGATATGCTCAATGTTGATCACCGTACAATATTTGAATAAAAAAAAACTCCAACGTATAAACGTTGTTGTGTACGGCACGATCAAATCTCTGCCACAACCGTATTTTGCTTACGTGGAAGCGTCATTCTGTGAGGGCAGCCAGATCAGCACAAAAATCCGTAGAGCAGGCTGTGCCGCAAGGTAGTGGTCAAGATGACCCAGTAATGCAAGATGAAGAGAACTCTGTTTTGCTCGATGTCACGCTTTCAAGTAATTTAGAATCGCTAGAGACGCCTCTCACACCCACCAGTAATTTGCTTCACATCGGCTACATGGCTGAGCAGACGCTGCCTTTTTATCAAATTGCCCTCACGAA
This sequence comes from Rhipicephalus microplus, assembly GCF_013339725.1. NCBI lineage: Eukaryota > Metazoa > Arthropoda > Arachnida > Ixodida > Ixodidae > Rhipicephalus > Rhipicephalus microplus. Next base: position 77,454,229 of record NC_051171.1, read on the forward strand.
AAAAAAAATCCTCAATTGCAGCGATCCTGTTACACGCGTACAGAAGCGTATACATCATAACCGCGCATGATGCGAAACTCTCACAAACACGTGCAGAACGCGTGCAGTGTGCGAGCAAAGCAACGCGTTTTCAAGGCAGGTTGAAGGGGACAGCGAAAGGGTAAACACTCAAGTAACCAGTTTTCACCCCGCATTGACTGACAGTGCCAGGCTCTGCAGCGCTTCGCTCGGCGTGAGTCTCCTCTATAAAGTGCATTCGCACTTAAAATACGCGTACAGGAAGGCAGAATCTGAAACTGTGCTAGCGCAGAAAGTTGCTGCCAAACGCCTCAAGCCAGCTCTGACTAAAGGCGCGGACTCACGTTTTAAGTGCGACTTTCTAGAGAGCAGTTTCGGCCACAGCTGCAATGTGCCACAGATTGTGGTTTGCTCACAACTTCGTCACGGTATCAACAGACTGACTAACGAACGGTCAGACAGACGGGTGGACCATGCTTCGCCACATTCAACATCATTCATTACGTGGATATACTGCAATTTTTTGGCAGCACTTCCTAGCTGGGTTTATCATACTTTTATCTTCTATTTACGAGAATTTTAGCTTCACTTCGTCCTTTTTTATGCTCAATTTCAGCTAGCAGCAAACTCTGCCACTTTGCAGTGCTCTATGGTCTTAGTCAGCGTAAGATCCTTCGCCAGTAGAAGCCACGTTCGGCGGTTCTTGACTACCATTTCACAGACCAGCTCGTATACAACCGTCTATCCTTTCAAGTCTCCGAAATTTCAGCTTGCGGCCTTCAGCATGACTGAAAAACCGACAGCAACCATGTAGCAAAAGTGTCCCTGTCTTCCTTCCCCGTCGTATAGAAGAGGTCGCTTCAAGCATCTAAAAGCTGGGCCTTGGACAGGAAGTAGCGTAGCAGACGTCGCACCATTGCGCTCTATACAGATTCATGTGATGTGGGGCTTGGTGTGATTTTCCGATAGTGCCAGGTGATGTTACATAGGTTGTCATAAGTCATCACTTGACATGACGTATGCGGAGTTTTTTTTTTTTTCTTTCGTAGTAGGTTCAATCACTATGCTAATCTGCTATCCACTCCTCTACTCATACTTGCAGGTGATTCTCGCGAACGTGATGACGTACTTATTGCATCTACCAAATTTACGTTTCTTGCTACTCTGCAAGTATTCACGTGAAAGCGGGACAAATCACCAGGTTTTTTCTCCGTCAAACTACCACACAATTTTCTCTTGCTTGTGCAAACACACTGGCTTTACGATATAATAAGCATGCCATATAAGCCTACATACTATCGTTCCTAATTCGTGCATAAAAAAGGGCTTGTGCAGCAAATGCCAATTTCTCATACCCCAACGCATTTTTCCACAAAATGGGTGCTGAAACACTACCTGTAGTTAGCCTTGTTCAGCAAGAGAGGCGTTTTCGTATAACAATCTGATTGTGACCTCTATAATATAAATCTTATAACACTGAATCAATAAAAGAAGATCGACCTACACTTTTTATGGAGTACCCGCATGTTAGACCCACATGTGTATTAGTCCGTATCGTCACAGTCACGTTTTATTTTAAAACGTTTATCAACAACAACAGTTCTAAATTGTGTTGTATCCGCTGTTGATGAAATGTACCTCTTTGATGCACTTTCAGAGAACACTTTATTTCAGAACTTGTTCTCTTTTCTTCTATGTTTGTTGTTCGCCTGCAGATTTGACCTTTTTTTCCCTGTGTATGTTCCGTATGTGTAGACCCGTAGATACTGTCATATTTGCAAATGTCATGTTAGTAGGAACAACAACAAAAAAACAATACTACAAAAATAGAGTCATCATGTTTCGCACAACACTATAAAAACCAATAATAATGAGAAATATGATCTTGATTCGGTGATAGAGTGAGGAGAAAAATGAATTTTTGAATATGTTCGCTCTCGTGAAGTAAGGTTTCAATGCATCTTGTCCTCAGTGTTATGTGGTTCTTTAAATATGGGGCGACAGGCATAGAGATCATCCTTATAAGTAGCCTACACAACAATAATCACCCCTTGACTAACCACAGTGCAACAAGTGTATGCACTCGCGCGTGAAATTCCTGCAGAAAAGTGAGTCTGTCTATGCCTTCCAGTCGAGCCTTACGTTGGTGGTTGGCACCGTGTAAGCCTGCGCGATGATCAAACACCAAATACATAAACGTCGAGAACCATCGTTGCCAGGTTCTAGCAGTAACAGTACTATCACTTTTGCATTTTCGACACAAACACGTTTATTGATTCAAGCACACAGATTGTACACTATGTACCGCTACGCAACAAGTGAGTGTGCAGTGGACGTCTGTGTACATTACTTTCTCTATGTCTTAAAACACGAGTACCGCAGCTTAGAAATTGCACACTATATCACAAAATTATATCACCTTTACCTCAATAAGTAGACAATAGCACAGATCCTTGTTATTTTATCACCTTTCTCTATGGACATTCTTTAAAAAAATGTTTCAGTAAGGTAAGACAACTGCACGCTCCAAAAATTTACCTACACTGTAAGGTTTGTCATTTTTTACTTCAGTATTATCCGCTCATACTTGGCGCTGAACAGCAATAAAAGCAATATACGACAAAGAGGTGCTGTAGGTCTGCTCTAACAAAACGATCATATTTCGAGATGCCAGATGCTCTTTTAAGTTTTAAGCGGGAAAATAATCTTGCTCTGCATACGTTTTCAACCCCGTTTCGCGGTTCAAATTGACTAGTATATTCAGGAATGTCGGCTGCGAGGCACTGTGCTTTGAAGCGAGAGTCGAGTGAAAAGCTCAAAATTTGCTCATAACCTCATTGTTCCCGCGCAGAGCTGCATTGGTCAGAAGAGCGTTGGCGACAGGGTTAATGCTCGTGTTACTGTAGTTGACGTGGTGCAATGAACTAAACCCTATGCTGTTCGAAAGTGAGTCCTCCGGCGTCTTCTGCGGGTTATCCTTAGAACCTTTGCAGGACAGCACTAGTTTCAGCTCCTTCCACAGCTCCACCCAGACAGAATCCTAAAAGAACAAATGAAGGAAGCTTTAATAACAACACCACAAGTTCTACGTCCCAGAATCAAGATTATATTATGGGAAATCCCGTAATGAAGGGCTCCGAAAATTTTGGCCATCTGGTGTTCTTTGACGTGTGCTGACATCGTCCAGCACACCAGCCTCTAGCATTTAGGCTCCCTCAAAATGTGACCATTACGGCCGGGATATTACTCGACTTAGAGGTATATAAATCGTATTGTCACTGGCATCCTTACAACAAACATCTCATGAATATATAAAGCCTGAAGACAACACATCTATATCACCAATAGCAGTAATAAAGATATTTTATATCTTTTAAGCTGCGTGGTTCAGTGAAGAGCAGATGAGCGAAATCCCTACACATTTGAATACATTTTTACCATACACCTCAGACCCTCCTTTCTTTGAAAAGCTTAGGATGGCATGTACGCCCCGTTATAAAAATCTCATTTGACTGCTGTGAACTTCCACATTGCCTATAATGAGGAAGACTGTCTCAAATATCAATAGTTCTATGGCGAAGAACTTCACTCGCGCTCTTCAAATAACACAGACTTGAACTACTTCAGAAGAACAGACGGCTGGCCCGTTAGTTGGCAATAGTTCTTGAATACGGCGTCGAAAACGACACGGGCACCAGAATAGGTGGTTTGTCCAACAGTCGCCTAGTGCCTAGTGTACGTATCGTTTTCACGCAGCTTTCAGGATGATGATTATGAAACAACAACAACAATATATATACAAATTATTGTTATTATTATTATTATTCTTTCTACCAACTGGTATTCTCTAACATGCACTGACATCGGGAAGTACACGAGCCTCCACCACCTTGACTATCGAAACATGACCCCCATGGCCGGAATTGAATCCGGGACCGTCGGGTCAACAGGCAAGCGCCATTACCACTGTTTCACCACTGCAGATGAAACTCTTGTCACGTGACAGAACAAGCGTGCGCGTTCGTCTTATGGTCGTGTTAACAGAAGAGGGGTGCTGCGCAAATGTTCCTCCTAAGAAGCCTTCATGTGTGTGCCGGGCAGTGCGCACATGAAGACTTTTTAGTTCCTCCGCCCCTTCAGCGCAAGCTAGGATTTAACAAGATTTTCTTCCTCCTACTTGCTCGGCAGAGAGAAACAGAGAGAGAGCGCGAAGTTTGGGAATAAATAACTATAACAGTCAAACGTGACTAGATTGAACTCGGTTAAAAAATTATCCTTTATATCGAACTATTTACAAACACTACAATGATTTGACCTCCACACATTAGAATATTTACGGCTACATCGAGCGAAATATAGCCGCAGCAGAAAATATCAAACAATAGGGAGGGCGATAAGGCACAGAGGGTTAGCTTTTCCTCATAAGAAGTTAGCTTTTCGTCATCGAAGGCGACTTTCAAGCAAGTTTTTGGGACACTGTGTGGTGTGATTAGGTGAACGCGCCAGAGAGCAAGCAGAAACCATCGCTTGCCACTGCCCGATTTGTCCCTTGATTCGTACTGACGCAGGCTGCCTTCCTTGCATTATCATAAAACAGTCGAGTGAAGCCAACTTGTGCAACAAAATTCACATATAGAAAAGCGGGCTTGTTGGTTTTGAACGGCATCTGATGTATCGCGCAGCTAGGAAGGGACAGGGCAAGCGCCACATAAAACACATACAGCACTGTACGTGTGTTAAGTGGTCCTTGATCTTGCCTTTCCTAGCTGTACTATACACCAGACGAATCGAAAATACTGGAATTTTTTCAGTTGATACCGAAGTATGCGATATACTGAACTCAGTTCGGTATATCCGTGTTCGACAGCGTAGACAGTTGCAGTCTAACAAATAATACGTGCTCCACTCACGATATCCCGGCGCGCCTGTCATTGACTTGTGCAACTGCGGAGGCATCTCATCTATTTTCCAAGTGGCAGCTGTCACAGAACGAGCGCTAAAAATGGGCGCGCCGCCAAATTCTTGCGGTAACGCGCGGGAGAGACGCCGGGAGGTCAAAAGAAAAAAAAAAAACATCCAAGGCTCCCCGGGCGCACGCTCTCCCCTTGGAAGCGTGGCGTCGCCGATGAACCTCCTCACCCCACATCGGCGGCCGAGATAGCCCGCGAAAGTTCTAGACGAAAGAGGCGTGGTCACGCCGGGTTGAGTCATCCCTCGCGGAGGGCATTCCAACCGTCTCGCCCCCTCCCCAGCCTTCGCTGCGTATCGCGCCGACGAAATGACGAGAACTTTCTGGAATGTGGCGCGGAAGGTATTTAACCGAGCAGCGGAGATGAGAGATCAGGAGAAGACGGAAGTTAGCGCCAGAGTGCGTAGGGATTCCGCCGTGTTTCGGCGAAGGTTTTGTCCGTAGGGACGAAGCAGGAGATGAAGAGGATTTCCACCTGAGGGGTGAAGGCTCGAGCTACAGGCAAGAGAGTGTGTTTACCGCTATCGAGCGAAGACGCGTGGCGACAGCTGCGTGTGTGAAGCCGACGTGTTCGGGCGAAGAAGTTTGAAGCTTGGAGACTGGCCAATTGAAGACGCGAGGTTTCCTGGAAGAGAAACTTCGAGGGCGCGGAACGACAACAACGCTGGACTTTGAGTGAGTGATTCTCGGAAGAGTATCATTCAGACTTTTGTTCCAAGAACTTTGGACTGAATAGGTTTTCTATCTCTCTAGTCTTTAAGTGTCTTGGTTGTTCAATGCATGCGACTGCATTGTAGTGCGTATCGTTGTCTGTGTCCGTTGTTTTGAGTGTGGCTGATTGTACTGTGTAGTACGTTGTTTGATTGGTGACGTATTGTATGTAACTATTGTGGAGTGTACATTCTTGTGTATTGTTTTCGATCTGCCATTATTGAGAATATAGTTTTGTTTGTTTATCAACTCTCGGCTCTGACTTGTTCTTTGGGCCACAGCCGGCGTCCGCTGGCGCGCCAAAAAGGACCACTTCTAAATTGTCCACGCTTTCGTGGTGCGGTTCGGGGGGCCGATACTTCGGCCCTTGGAATTAGCCCGGCGATCGCCTCCCTAATTAACGGGACCTGTGTGCGACACCAGCACATTTTCTGTACTCTGTAAACACTACGCAAAATCTCGAATTGAAAGTTTTTCTTCCTTAGAATACTTCGTTTGCCTGAGCAATGGTGTCAGAACCTCTGATAAGACATTCCAAAGGACTGATGCCGTTGAGATATACTAGTAAAACAAATGGGAGTAAGCGCAGGACATAGGCATGTGCATGCGGCCCCTTCATTGGGGGAGGAGGGGCAAAATTCGTCGCAGTAGTTCTCTTTCTATCAAATGAACGTATCATTATGACAATTTAGCAGCTCAAACAAACAGGACAAAGTAAGAAGGTACACAATCAAGCGCAGGTTATAACAACCTTTTTACTTTGTCTCGTTTGTCCCCGCTGCCAAGTTGTCAACATGAATGCACACCATCGAGCCTGCCTATAAACTCTTCTACAAGTCAATCCATGTGGCAGACTTTGTGCCCTCCCCCCATTCTTAGGTAAATAGGGGAGTTCCACCCTGCCTTTACCCTTCCCCCCCCCCCTTGCGCACGCCTATGATGGAGCTTGACGCCACGGAAATGAGGAAGCTGAGGATGGAACATTCATATGAAAATAACCTCTATGTGAGACAGTGATGGCTATTTGTGGAGCTTGTATTTTCCTACCTATAAATGTTGGGGTTGCATGTCCTATACGATGACAGTAATACTAGAGACGCTGTAGAGAAGGGCTGCGGAAATTCCGACCACATGGGGTTCTTTAACGTATTTTCAGTCGGTTACATTAGGCAACCGACCATAGGCTGCTGTGCTTTCCATAGGTTCTACACAGAAGAACGCTACTGGTGCTATTAGTGTCAAGGCAAGCTTTCTGATGGCGAAGAATCTAACACATTCTCCGTTTTGTTGAAGGTGCGGCGTTTATGGCCACGACGGGAAAGGCTGCTCGCTGCCGTGTCGCCGTTGTGGGGACCCGCATGCTACCATCGCCTGCACCATCAGGCCATTGTATTCTGAGGCGGCGTCCAAGGATTTCCCTCCACTTCAACCAGGAACACCGTCTAAGAACAGGTGCGATGATTCGTCAACGCGAGCCGCGGGAACCGATCACGACCAAGATGCGCCAATTGCGACGCTGCACCAGACGCCCACTGCGTCCCCAATGATTCCGGACCCGGTAATTCCTCCAGGTCCTGAAAACTCAAGTTCCCTGCGTCCTGTGGCCACTTCTAAGGAATCGCAGGCCAAGCCCTCTTCAGACGAGGCACCTCGTGAGGAAGGCGTCTCAGATGGAAATATGACATCTGACGCTCCTCGCATGGCTGCTCAGTCGACCACAAGTTCAGGTGTCATCGAGGAGTCTACATCTCAAGACGACGATGCCTGCATCTACGAGGACTCCAACAGCACCTCGAGTGAGGCACCCCTACAAATTGACGAAGAAACCAGCCCCATTGACATTAGCCAGGACAGTGCATATGCCTTTGTACCATCCTCGCTCAAGAACCCGGACGCCAAACGCCACCGGATAACTACTCGTGACTTAGAAGCCCGCACCAGAGACAGAAGTCCCTTGCGGACATCGACGCGATCCCGGAAGCCTCGAGCCTGCGGTCGATCGCCTGGCCGCCAAAAATGACTCAGCCATTCGCGGGGCACCGGCTCCCGCGCCTGCTAAAGGGACCCCTGCATTTGCGTGTTCCTATATTACGCTTTAATTTTCCCCGTGGCTCTTGCTCCAAAAGTTATCACTTTTAACGTTCAAGGTTTCCACCATCCACAAAAACAAGCTCAGGTATTGGCTCTCGCGCATTCAGTGCACTGTGATTTGCTGTTCGTGCAAGAAACAAATTTTTTCAAGCTTTCTGGTGTACTAGCTTTCACGCGCGCGTTCAACATTGATTGTTTCTTTTCGTACGCCAGCACGCTTTCCACTGGCGTCGGAGTCATTATTTTTAACCGAGGTCTTTTACGCAACCATCATGTTTCCTTGGATGCCTTCAGACGTGTGCTGGCGTTCGACTGCACTTTTTTTTGTTAAGATTTGTTAGCGTGTATGCCCCAGCGGCACCCGTGAACTCTAATGCCTTCTTCCAATCTCTTGATGCGTTCCTTTTAAATCCCCATCATGTGGTACTTTTAGGGGATTTCAATTGTGTCTTAGACTCAGACGCAGACGTTCAAGGTCCGGGTGCCAGAGAATTCGAACGTCTAGTGCAGCGATTGGCATTGAGTGACATTCATGAAAGTGTGCATGGCAGCAATTATGCCTATACTTGGCGTCGAGCAGCCGAATTGATCGTGAGTATGCATCCCCTGTTCTCAATACCTACGTTCACGACGCCGGGGTAATGTCGTTGCCACCGACGCCAGTGCACATTAGCGACCATCGCCCGGTTATATTCTCTCTCCGCCTACCAGCGGGGACGCCAACGATTCACAGACCATGACGTCTCGATTGCCGCGTCCTCCAGGACTCTCAGTCTACCCAAAAATTGTCCTGAGCGTTACGCGGATCGCTCATTGGGGCGGATATAGCCGATTGGTATCGCCTCAAAGAACAGTGGCGCCATCATTGCAGTGCGTCGGGCAGAGGACTTCGCAGCCGTATGTCCAAAGATGTGTCATTGTTAATCCAGAAAATAAGCATTGCCAACCATGATTCCAGTCCTTCCCTTGTAATGCGGGCATGGCAAGAGGAGCTCGTTGAACGGTACCAACGTATTATGCGCGCTTCTTCACTCTCAGCTGTAGCTTGGTGCTGTAGACGTGCACCGTGTGCACACCCTGAGGTGCTTAGGTATGCACGTAGAGCTCTGCTTCGTCCACCAGGCTCGCCTGCCCACTCGCTGAACTCTTCCGTGCCAGCTGCTGCGGGTACGCGTGACTTTCAGGCATTCACTCAACACTTTCAGTCAATTGCTCACTCTGTTGTTAATGTCTGTTACCCAGGATCCGTTTCTTCGCTTCCACTGCTAAAAGATTTACCTCATGATTCTAACATGTCACATGACGTTCTGCTATCACCACCATCCGATGACGAAATAAATAGCGCAATAGACGCAATGAAAAAGGGATCGGCCCCAGGGCCTGACGGACTCCCTGCAGAGTTTTATGTACAGTTCTGACCTATCATTGGTGCAACTATGTCACGCGTCATTCGCAAGCGTTTCCGAGATATTACCCTTCCAACCTCTCTCCACAAAGGCCGTGTAACACTAGTTCCCAAGAAAGACCCATTGTGCACGCGACTAGAAGATTGGCGCCCCATTACCCTGCTCAATGTAGATTACAAGCTCTTGGCCAACATCTTGGTGCGCCGGATCAGTTCAGCTCTTGCAACATTAATCACTCCCCACCAGGTCTGTTGTATTCCAGGCCGAGAAATACACACCCATACGTGGTTAACATGAGACATCATTCAATACACAACTAGCCGATGTGTGCAAGGACTGCTGGTTTCCTTAGATCAGGAGAAAGCTTTTGATTTTATAGAACATGGCTTCATACTAAATGTTTTACATGCATTTGGATTCCCGGATAAGTTAATTGACCTCATTCACGCGATGTACACTAATTCAGAAAGTACCCTATACTTATACTCCCGTGAGAGTCACGCATTTAGTGTCACGCGTGGGGTCCGTCAAGGGTGTCCCCTCTACCCAGTGTTATTTACTTTTGCATTAGAACCCTTCTTAAGGGCCGTTGAACGTCACCCGCAGATTCGTGGCTTACCTCTACCCGGTTACTCTCAAGTAAAGGTCACTGCATATGCCGATGACTTTACTCTACATGTACATTATGAACAATTACTGCAGCATGCTCTTGATACTTTCCATGATATCAGCATTATCTCCGGTGCAATGTTAAACTTTTCTAAAAGCCAGTATTTTTTCATTGGCAACCCTAGCGGTCGTATCAACATCACGTCACCTTTACAGTGGTTTCCTGAGTATGCAATACTCAGAGTTACTTTGACTGCATTTGGTGTACAGGATAGCATCTGGTCATCTGTTGTACAAACTCCTCAAAGTGATATCAAAGCAGCCAGGTACTTCGAATTCCACCTCTTGGAACGCCGATATTTAATTCAAACGATGTACCTAGGAAAAGTTTGGTACCTTTGCCATTCTGTTAAACCACCGCTTCACATCTGCAGGAAAGTGCAAAGCTGCATCAGTTCGTTTTTTTGGTCTGGTGGCGCATAATTGTTATCTCGTCCAGCGTTAGCTCAACCCCGAGATCAAGGCGGTTTCGCATTCCCCGACGTTTCCATCACGGCTTCTGCATTGTGCCTCCGCACTCTAGTGTGAATACTAAGCAATGATAGCATGCCCGTTTCGACACTGGCTCGCTACCATCTGGGGCCATCAATACGTGTCTTCTTGCTGGATAGCCAAATTAACCAAGGTCCCCAATCAACTGATTAACCATCTTTGTATCGAGCCCTTCTGGCAATTCACCGACGGTTGGAAGCAACGTGCCCCGAGATAGAGGTGGCCGATTCTAAAGTGGTGGACACAATGGCCGCCGTTCTATGGCCCTTGGTGCCCCAGCATCGTCAATCTGTAATGAACCGCGCTTGGAAACCAATAAATGCCGCAGTGTTGCCAGGGCATCTCAGAGACTTTGTCTGGAGGTTGGGCTGGGACTTGCTCCCCACGCGAGATCGGTTGCAGCGATGACAGGTGGTTCGCACTTCCACTTGCCCCAACTGCGTCATGGTAGAGACCAATTGACATGCGACAATTGAATGTGTGGTGTTCCGCCTTCTTTGGCGTGCAGTTTATGCTGGTTTTCGGCGACAGGGTGTGCGAACTTTCGCGTATAACGGCCGGTTTCCGCGTGGCCGCTTCTTTACTCTGTTAACAGTTGCGGGGCTGTTCAGTCTTTGGAGAAACCGATATGAGGCCGTAGCTGCCAATTGCAGCCGGCATGCTTTGTGGCTGATGCTGGGGAGAATGAGACGAGAGATCCTCGCGTTCCTCTCTGAGGAGCTTTTCTACCTCGGGGAGCACAAGTTTCTGCGGCATTGGTCGTGCCATTTTGTCAAGGTGGAACACGAAAGGATACAACTCATTTTTCGACCGACTTGGTGCTAAGCAGCGCCCGTTGAGTTGTTATATATGATTTTATTTGTTACAAATTGTGTTTGATTGCATCTATTGTATCGTTATACCATTGTATCATGATATCGTATTGAGTTCTTGTGTGCTTGTATGCCAGCATTGTCATGTATATTAGAGCAAATGTCTTCACTGCATGTAGTCATGTTGGTCCTGATACATAGATGTGCCGAAATGTATGTGCCCTGTTACTGGAAAGGTATGAAGCCTTTGTATTCTGTTTATACTGTAAATAATTTTTTTCTAAACAGTAACTCGTAACGAGCGCATGGAAAATGCTCCTGGCAATCAGGAGGCTTAGTCAGGCCCACGGGCAGCATATGCTCTCCCAAAGTAGAGTACCAAGTACTCTAAATCATTAACCCTTTTTTCTAAACACGAACTGCTTGAAATCGTTAAACATTTTTTCTGAACATACGTCTTTTTTTAAGCTCTGCGTAGCCTCTTTTAGAGGGACGACTTACTGCTCTCTCATAGTTGAGTACCAAGTACTCTAAATCGTTAAACATTTTTTTCCGAACACAGGTTAAAGCATGTGAAGTCCGCGGGACGGCCTAATAATCTCCCATAGTAGAGTACCAGGTACATCAAATAGATACCCACTTTTTGAATGGGAAGCATTTGTTTGCGAACTTCGGCGACGTTGAGTGTATCTATCTATCCAGCCGCCTACTCTCCTGGCCGTTACGATCATGATATCAATACCAAACTTGGTATGGCATAACATGATTGTAGGAAAAACATATTTGACTAGCCATCTCATGAAAATCACGACATGTATGGCATTTCATGGTCCTGCAGCTCTTGCGCTGGTTTCGTTCACATGGCATGTTGCAAGACTGGTACGGTATGGCATGATTGCATGGTGAACACAAGCGACAGACTCTAACATGATAATCACGACATGCGTGTCATGTAACAACATCACTACATGCCACGCTCATAATGCGCTGGCAGCCGTTTCGCTAGCTTCACTTATACCAAATTTCGTATTACGGGACGCGAACGGATAACGAAAGTATGATACTGGTGCAAACATGATAAACATGAGATGCGTGTCATCCAACAACATGACTACATGCTACGCTCAAGATGTGCTCGTGGCCGATTCGGTAGCTTCACATGTACCAAACTCGGTATTATGCGACGCGAACGGACGACATAGGCAAATGACACATCTGAACATGGTAATCACGACATGCGTGTCATGTAACAACATGACTGCAGGCCGCACTGATCGCACTGATGATGCGCTCACGGTCATTTCGCTAGCTTCACATATGCCATATTTGGTATTACGTGATGCTAATGGATGACGAATGTATGTGACTGGTGTAAACATGATGATTATGAGATGCGTGTCATGTGAAAATATGACTACATGCCACAGTCAAGGCGCCAATAATTTTGACGTGACGTGGTGCCCGTGCTCGCCAGCGTTCATTTCGTCGCGTCACGTCGGCGTTGAAACGCCAGGCGTCGGTCTTGCCATATACTCGCACGCGCACTCCGCGCTGCGTTGCTTTGACGCATGCGCGTTTCAGTGCGTCTGGCGTCCCTCCGTCACGAAAAGAAGGAGACGCATTGTTGTCTGGGTAACACATCAGCGCCAAATGCAGCGTGTCGCATTTCGTGCCGGTTGCCGTCGGGCCGTGCCGACGGAACTCGTCGCGCCTGGCGTTAGACTGTAGAGTGCTCGCGTTTTGCTAACGTAGCGTCGCTGTACCCAGCGTGCGCGCGCGTCAACGCTACATTGGAGTATAAAGGGTCCTTTATTATGCGCTCGCGGCCGTTTTGCTAGCTCCACATATACCGAATTTGGTGTTACGTAATGATACATGACGAAATATATGGCTGGTGCAAACAAGATAATCCTGACGCGCGTGTCATGTAAGAGTATGACACCATACCATGCTCATAGTGGGCTCGCGGCAGTTTCGCTAGCTCCACATATAATAAATTTGGTATCACGTGACGTGAGTGAATGACGAAGGCATACGACACATTCAAACATGATAATCATGACACGGAAGTCATGTACGGCATCATTCACCTCCACCTTGTGACGTTGTGCTGATTTTAAAGAGACAGATATCAAAATTTCTAATTCGTGCTTCACATATCATCGATTTCTGCTGTACGAAAGATCTGCCAATTTTTTCTTAACTCATTACTATGTTGAATCATGCCAACGGGACGGTATTACGCTCCCCTTTAGCGGAGCACTAGGTACTCTAAATCGTGAAGAACTTTTTCTAAACGCACAATAGTTTTGGCTAATCCGGCTTCTTTGTCTCTCATAGTAGATTGCCAATACTCTAAATTGTTGTTCACTTTGTCTGAACGCATTGACTTGTGTAAAAGTTAGAGCACTGCCAAGGAGGATTAAAACAAAATTGCTAAAGTGGAAGCCATTGCCTAGGAGTGAAGCCATGCCTCTGGCAAGATGACGGCTGCGGCGGCCATCTTTCTAGGGGCATGATAAAGTATCGCCGCTCAGCGAATAAAACAGGGCAGTTAACCAGTAGCAATCAAGAAGGAGAGTTTTTCTCGCAGCTGAACGAATGTATTGCAAAAATGTTTTCGGGTCACATAACGCTCCAAGTGCGTCTTAGTGTTACTAGTTTTCCTTAGCGAGCCTCTAATTGGAGGCAAAGTTCCTTGCAAGTTCAGCCACCCATACCCATTTCTGTGTGTTATTTCCTCTGAAACAACTATTTTTTATTATGGAACTAACCTAGATTTTCAACTAACATATTAAAGCCACTTGATCTCTAAGTGGGCACTATCAAGAAAGAGCGTATTTCCGATAACTTGGCAGTGGCAAAACCTAGCTTCACTTCTGCTGGCAAGGCATTGCAGGAGGCATCCTTCTTGAGCACTGCACGGGCCGGATTTAAAGCCCAGACCCCGAACTTGTTCACCCGAACCCGTGACTCAAAGCGAGATCCGGGCCAGTCCCGTACCCGAGTAAAAAGTTAGCCTATTTGGCCCACCACCGATTTATTTATTATTTATTTTCAAATACTGCAGCCCAATGCAGGGCTATTGCAGGAGTGGGGTACATACAGCAGGAAAGAATATGAGAATCATCAAAACAAGTTCTTCGTCAGAACAAATCACAACAATTATCGCCACATTCTAAGCACAACCAGGTACATAAATGAAAAAAAAAAACAGAGGACAACAATGCCAATCCAGTGCCTCCAAAAAATCTGACATATTCATTTCACGAACCAAACCTGGTAGTTCGTTCCAGTAGACAATAATTTTCGGAAAGAAACTGTATTTGAATATATTAGTACGCCCGAAGAATGGCCTTACGTTAAGATTGTGACCACGTCCAGTTGGCAGAGCATTAGCATACACGATGTATTTATCATTAGAAAGCCAGCATGATGAGTGAACATAAGAGTGCAAAAGTTTCAAGGAATCAATATCACGCCTAGCGCACAATGGAGATAACTTCAAAGATTTCATTGCATATGAGGGCGAAAAATCATGGTCATAGCGATGAAAAATGAAGCGAACAGATTCAATTTTATTCACATTACCCACTTTGTATGGATTCCACACACACGAAGCGTACTCTAATATAGGGCGGATGAGTGTTTTGTACAGTAGTAATTTGGTCGATCTTGGCGATTTAGATGATGTAGGTCTTAAGTAACCTAACTTTTTTAATGCTTTAGACGTAATGTAGTCTATGTGATGCGACCACTGCATGTTGTGTGTGAGCATAACGCCAAGGTATTTGTACGTCTGTGCCCGGGAACTGCGATGTTGTTGAAGGAGTATGCATATCGCGATGGTGAATGGCTGTTAGTGAAGGACAAAACCACTGTTTTTTGGAAATTTATGCGCATCTGCCAGTCCGAGCACCAAGAACAGAACTGCGAGAAAGAATCCTGAAGTATGGCATGATCATTAGGAGAACTAAATACCTGGTAAAGTACACAGTCGTCAGCATACAGGCGAACTTGGGACCTAATATTGCTGGGAAGGTCATTTATGAAAATCAGAAATAAAAGTGGACCGAGAACGGAGCCCTGGGGGGCACCAGATGTGACTTTTACGGCTGAGGACGACTTGGAATTGAATGAGACGAATTGAGAGCGCGAATTTAGAAAGCTTAGATGGGGCCTGACGCAGGCCCGAGACAATAATATAGATGTATAGGGATACCCGAACAAGGAATCGACAACAATATGTTTATGTGGCAAATATCTACGCTTAGCTAGCGGGGCATCTGGTCCCGTACAGTGTCTGCCACTTTTGGACCTGAATAAAATACTCACTCACTCACTCACTCCCTCACTCACTAACATGGTGGCGCGTGCTACGCTAGCAATTATACTGAAACATGCGCAAATATTTTGTGAAAATGGGTTCGCGGTGGAAATGGCTGAGCTTATATACTGGATGCAATAAATGTTTGCTTGGCAGTGGCACACTGTACCTACTTTTTGTGCAAATATTACGGGAATTCAACCTGGGTTCCAACGGGCACCCATCTGGTCGGGAATTATAATGATTAAAACACGTGCACACCGACCACAGGCAAATAAAACGGCGTTGACCTTGCGGGACCCACAATGGGAGTCTTGTTTACAATAATTGTGAACTGCAGGTGCCGAAATATCAAATATTAGGATCCCCCAGAGCGTTTAGCAGGAGATATTGCAGTAAGGAAAGCAATTTGCAGCATGAGTTCAGCTTTAATACAGAGCGCAAAAACAACAGAGAGCACAAGAAACAACGCTCTCTGCCATTTCTTTATATTGGAGTTTATTTAAACTTTAATGCATACTCTAACGACAAAGTCAATTGTGCACCCTCCACCATATGTAGTGCCTTTATTCATGGTAGTAGCAGTTTGCTACATTAAGGAGATAAAGAAAGAAAGCCAAATTGATTCTTGTGGTAAAAATTGTTATGAATCGCAATCACGATGTGTACTTGTAGCAATATTTATAAGCAGCCAAAAGTAAGAAAGAAAAAATTCTGTCATACCAATATTTTCATCTCTGACACCACTGCATTATAGTATATATAGCAGTTTTGTGAGGCACATTTCACAGCTTTTTTCTTCACGCGTCGTTCAGTATAATAATTAAAACATACCGGTTCCATGCAATACTCGTGATGTTGCATCACATATCATGCCCCATTAAAGTTTTTCGCCCTGCTTCCGCTATCCGCCGGGATGTAGGTTAGATCTGTCTTGCGAATTGTTAAACTGTCGTCAGTCATTGTTTTTAATTTCTACCCCTAGGGCAAATTTAAGATCTCGGTGGTCAATAAACATAGCTTTTCAGCTCATTCCTTCATTTCTATTGTTCTCATACGTCCTGCCACTCTTCAATGTCATTCATAAAATTTTTCTTTTATGTATTCTCACAGTTTTCAGGAGTGTATGTTATGCATGTTTTGCACCTCTCTGTGTTTTTAAATGTTATAAGGCTGTGCACCTTCCTAACCATGTTGTGCCTTATGGAGAAAAAATGCTAAATTCATTTTGTTGTTGTAACCAAGCTAACCTGGACAAAAAAAAAAACGCCAGGTCTGCATGGAAGGCGTAGCACAGTCACAGCGAAAGCTATAAGAGTGACATTTCAGAGCCTTTCCTTAACACTCATAGGGTAACTACTGCAAGCACACTTGCTGGATACCCACTCGAGCATTATTAATAAATTTTTTTGGTAGTAGGCCATCAATCGATATGCTATTTTTGGTCATTCTTTTAAGAAACACTTACAAGAAATTTTGTGCCAATTGTTCATACACTGGCTGACAACAATCAGGAACTATGGCTGAAGAGGGTATGCACCACAGTTAATAGGGGAACAACAATCAGCTTTTGTAATGGGATGGAGCATTGGACGACCCACTCCTTACGCTATGTGCATTGTGCGACGACTGGTTGTTCTTGCGCTATTTTAAAACGCTTTATAAGTCGTATTAACGCGATTCCTTTCCCGACATCAAGCCTGTCTAAGGCAAGTTTACCAACAAGTCCAAAGCACTGTTGTGCCTCAGCGGCAGAATACTGGGCTGACACTCAGTGGACTCTGGTTCGAACACCACTATGTCATTGGTACAAGTTTGTTTTAATTTCGTGCGATGTGGATACAGACACCGGCAGTGGCAGCGGCGGACAACTGCGGGTGACCACAGTTGTGATCTCATAACAGCTTTCATTCTAAAAATATAATGAACTACGCACACTTTATATGCTCAGTTAAGTACGTATAAGCACCTGACAAAAAGAAAGAAAAAAAATGACAGCCGTCCGTGTGTGCATCAGTTCGTGCGTCTACACGCCCATCCGTGCGTCCATCAGAGCATCTGTCTGTCTGTCCATTCGTCCATCTATTCAACACTCCAAGTGCCACCATCTTGCATCTTTTCATCATATATTCGCCACATAGAAGCACCGCCATCCAGCGGACATTTCAAGGACTAAACGAAAGGTGGCACATGCACACTTTCTTACGGCTCACGCTTCGTGTCTACTTCCCACCTTTAACCACCTCGAGTTCATGGTATATACAAATTCACTGTATTCATGGCACTGCGGCTCAACGCTCGCTAAACCTTTCTGAAACCAAGGAAGTTACGCCCAGCGAGTATAACGTAGAAACCCTTTCTTGTTAGATAGTGCTCAATGTACCTGCCAATGGCTGCTAATGGGAAAGGGGAGACAGGAGAATTCGGCTTTTAGTTAACGCGCACGTTGCGATTTTTTTATTGTTCAACAACGCACAGGAGAAATCTTCCACCAGCACCACCTTGCAGGCCAAAACGTAAGACTGGTTACACACTACGACTACGACTATGACTACTATAAGGGATGAACGGGTGCCGCTTTAAGGAGCTTCGCTCCTAAAATGATACCATCATGCGCTGAAGCGAACCATGCGTAGATGAGAAGCAGTGGGCGCTGACAATGACACTAGTGGCGGCGTTGACGCTGGCGCCCGTCGTGGCGTTGCGCAGGAGGGAAATCTGGGGAGACGCGAAGCACGCAATGGTGGACCAGTGTTTCCTGCTAGAACATGTAAATCTTTGATCGGCAATGAAAGACAGAATACGCTGATTAGACACATAGAACCGCCGATTGTTTCTTGTTAACGCAAACACTGCGAATTTTCGTGTTTTGACAATTCACAGAAGAAATCTCTCATTAGCACTGCCTTGGAGGTCAAAATCTAGTGCCTATATATACGGGATGGCCAGTGAATGGTCGTGCGACAGGACGAGTAGTCGTTTTTTTTTATTGCGATAGGAACTAGAGGACACTCCCGGCTTGATTTTGCCGCTGGCGTCGGCGTCACCGTCACTCACGATATATGTATACGTATATATGAAAATGCAAGACAGGAAGAAGCCCAGAAAAACAATCCAGCGCGCGGAATCGTACGTGAGATATATGTATACGTATATATGAAAATGCAAGACAGGAAGAAGCCCAGAAAAACAATCCGGCGCGCGGAATCGTATGTGAGACATTTGCGTCATGAAGGCGAGGCGTTAACCACCAGGTTACCCCGGAGCACGTACTTCACCATTCAAACGGCAAGCTATTCATATCTACCACTTACTGCTGCTCACGAGCATATCGGGGAGAATTGTGTTTTCAGCATTACCAGCAAGATAGCGCTATGAGCGCGCGTTGCCACATAGCTCGGCGGCGCCCGCTCCAACTCCTACGCATATACTTTGTCTGGTTTAGAGAAGAGAGCGATACTCCCTCGCACGCTTTTTCTCGGTTTGGCGAGGAGGGAGGTTCGTACATTTGGGCTGGGTTCGGGCTTTACCTGGAACGATTATGATGTAGTTACCGGGCGTACAAAGGTCACTGCAATCATTGCAGTCTCTATTTGGGAAATGCACGCGCTTTTCAGACACAGTGAAATAACAAATGAGACGCCTATTCGCGTGCATCTATACCTGCGAGTACGTTTCGTGCGTCACTTGCGCGTGAGAAACTCGGGGCACGTTTCTTTCAATTTGTTGCTATTGCGTTCATTGCTTTGCCTTTGCGGCAAAGCTGTGACATTTTGCAATCGAGAACCCGCTGCCAGCAGTCGGCGTTACGAGGGAAGAGGGAGGGAGCGTAAAAGAGGAGAGAGAGCAGAAAGCAATGCGCATGCATAATGGGGGGGGGGTCGTTTAGGTGCTGGAGGACTGAGGGACAAGAGACACAGCCACCGGCATTAGATGCTTTGTGTCGTCATAGCGTGATTTTCATCTGTGACACCACTGATTTGTACTATGCGAGCATACCACTGACAGGAGGTCGACGAAGAGATACCTATTCTCGGGGTTTGTCCCCGTTTGATAACAAAGGTGCGAATAAGCTTTTAGACGCGTACTCATTGGATGCATGTGGCTCAAGGTAATAGAACATCGCATGGCACAGAATTTATAATTGTCTTTTTTCAAGCCACGCAATTAAAAAGCAAATAATTCGCCCTACACTTTGCTTAATCAAGCTGTGCTATCCTTGCACATTCAGCGCTGTTGTATCCCAAGCGCTATAGAGCAGGGCTATCACCAAACGGTTGTGTATCACCATACGGTTGCCTATACACGACCATGAAAGAAGTCTACATTTCTTAATCGGCGTCAAGATTTTTGTCATATTGGACATAGGTATAGATATGCTGGCTGAACCTCGCCACTAAATATATGCTTAAGAACCGACTGCTTTATGATGTATCGAAGAGGTCCCTTAAGCGACGAAATTAGGTGACATTTGGCGCCCCCATTTTTCCTACCTATTGTCCTGGCGCTTGCGAATGTAAATTTTCATAAATTCAGACTGGTGCAAGCTGAAAACCACTCCTATATATAGTGGAACAAGGCGAAAGCTCTGACGCTAATAATGTGGGCGCCCAAAGCAGGCTGAGCATGTCTATCTCACGTGACATAATCTGTTGGAGGCACGAAAAGCCACGTAAAACAAATGTCTTTACAAGCATTCTATGTGGCGAGCCTTCATGCAGTCCTTTCGTTTTAATGGAGGACTAGAGTATTCAGGAACGTTTCCTAGCTTTAGAGCTGTTGCGATGACAGGTTATAAATTTTCTTGTAGTGCTCTGATTAATGTAACCAAATAACATCATCTGGCATTGAAAGTAATAAAGGACGCATATGAAGCCGAGGACAACGAGATTCTAACTATGTAAACGTACTTTTAGCTCGATTTGATATTAAAAAAGATATTGACTACCTGGATTACACAGTTCTTTAGTTTAGGCTTATGCATTTTTACTTTCACTCTCAATTTCTCACCTTTCTGATGTACGTTTGTAAGTGTGACCAAATGTCGCTTAAATATTGGCACTTCTACGAATATGTTGGGTTACTATACGAAAATTTTTATTAAAGAGCTGTTGTATTTTTTTCATCTTATGTTGCATAATTTTACGAAATAAATGTTGCATACCTACACATATGAAAACTATGGCTTAAAGGATTTCTTAGCTTTGTGGGAAACAAGCAGGTTTTGCGAAAAGTATATTCAGCGTACTTATAAAATAATGAGGTGTCCGCTTACTTTAGATTCTAACGTGTCATGTTGTGAATTGACAATCCGAAAATTAAGCCTGTCACACATTCAATAGCCAAAGCAAGTCGGTCACGCTCACCCGTTCACCGTAGGGTATTTTGTTAATCTTCCAAAAAAACTCGAAAGTGACGGTAACGATGGCGCCTCCGCAGCCGAATACCAGCGCCAGGAACACGCCACCCACGTTCGAGAGGCCCATCTCGCTCGTCGCCGAAGCGGCTTTCTCCATGGGACAGGCGTCCTTGCCTTTGACGCGCCACCAGCGACGTTTCAGCATTTCCAGCTCTCCTCTTTCTTGCAGCCGGATTATGTACGAGGACAGCACAGAGCGCACTGGAGAGCCTGCGAAAACAGCCTACGGGTCAAGGCGCCAAGCACAAAGCTCATTGCAAGTAGGAATAGATTGAGACAGCTCAACCATTCAACAGAGATTGAATGCAGAAAATTTTCACAAGCCGACTTGTTGCGGTGGCGATTATTTGAATATGTTTAGCGGACATTTGCTGCAACTAGGCAAAGTTAGCCACATTTGAAGCCGACACAAGTTATATTTTACCCATTCTAATAGACAAGATCGCCGTGTGGGAAGGAGGGGTGGTGGTAGCAAGTAAGTATGACTGTTGAATTAACTTTGCTTAGTGACACTCACTGCTACATGCAGTGAATTCAGGGCCGGTTCATGTATTTCACCATAAATGGGCTACGATAGTGAATTAAAAAACGTAGGCGATAAAGGAAAATAAAGGTTATGATAGATAAATAGTTGTTGATTTATCACAATAAGCTTTAATTTCAGCTTAGCACTCGTCTGATTTTTTTTGTTCTTTCTAGTGTCGATGTTAGATTGTGCTCCTTGTACAAGTATCGAAACCAACAAACTCGCCCAAATTTTAGTTCCATCTTTAACGTGTTTATCAACGGAGATGCGGTGCAACACTGAAGGTCCTTGTGAAGGTTGAGCAGAATGTGCTAGACATCACTAAAAAACTGACATTTGCCATGCTGAGCATCCTTTGCTGCGTGGAATATAGAGTGCACGTACCAGGTGGCGTTGCGATGCCGTATCCCTTATTGTCTAGCAGCCCTCCGATGGCCGTGAGATTGCAGTCCCGCTCCACCTCGTACTCAATGGACGAGAACTCCATGAGGTAGGCGTAGTTACCTCGCTTCACCCTCTCCACGCCTTTTTTGTTGCTCTTGGTGAAGGCCGATGGTCTCACCGCGTTCATGGTCGTCCACATCCGCTTGATCAGCGGATTGTCCGAGTTCTGCGCCCAAATCAGAGCAGTTGCGTGTGAGAATTTTCCGCAGTTTCGAACCTCCACCTGCTCATGAACCTCGGCCCTTTTTCGATTTCACTTATACATAGTCATTGATATGTTTACTGAATTGTCAGTATTCTCTTGTGTGAAAAAAGAAGCCACACATCTTCACAAAGTGGTTACATCTCCCCGAAGCTAGGTCCCATGGTACATATTGTCTACGTTGAAGTCACCGACTAGTATAAGGGATGGATAGGTGGATGAACGCACGAAAGCACAGATGGACAGGTGACAGACCCATGGATGCACGGATGGGTGGACATACTGTTATTACGAATCACCAGAAGACGCACTGAAACGAGCGTAATGGTACACTGCACAGGCCGATTTTTTCGGCCCGAGCCCGGCCCAGCCCGAAAACTTCATGCCCCGGCCAGCCATAGCCCGGCCCGGTCCGGTGTTTTTAGGTACGGTTCACACCCGGCCCGGCCCCAATGGTTTGGGCCTGGCCTGGCTCGCCCCGGCTTGTTTCAGCCAGTTATGCCTTCAACAAAAGCGAGACACTGTTCACACTTCGGTTACTGTGAAAATACTTGTATCACACGAGATACATGCGTATTCTAGTGAGTGTTTTTGAACTTCTTTCAGTGTCACGGCTTTCACTGATATATTCTGTATACTTGGGTAATTAGCTCTATAATAATTTTGTGCAATATTTGAAGGGTAATTTAAAATAAATTGTATAGTCATAGCTGGCTGTTTCATGTAGGCAGTGCTAACCAATCTGATTTTTGTATTTGAAAGAACTGTTATGAAATATAGTACCTTCCAAAAGTGAACAATATAGAATAAACTTATAGTATGAGCTTACATAAAATTCATACGAGCTTGCGAACTTTTTAACTCATCGGCCCACCTAACTTTTTGTCCCCCCTTCGTGCGTTTGCTTTCTCTGGAATTTTAATTAGTTACTCTTAATGCCCAACGCTTACCCTGCCTATGTGCTACGTGCCCGGCCCATGTGTATTTGTTCTTCTTTCTTTTAACTATGATATCCTCCACCCTGGTTTGTTCCCTGGTTTACTCTGCTATATTCTTGCTAGTTAAAGTTACACCTATTATTTTTCTTTGTATCGTTCGCTGCGTCATCCTCAATTTAAGCAGAACCCTCTTTGTAAGGCTCCAGGTTTTTGCTCCGTAGGTAAGTCCCGGGAAAATTCCGCTGTTACATACATTCCTCTTGGGGGTTAGAGGCAGATTACCATTTATGATTTGAGCATGCTTGCCGAATAGGATCCACCCCATCTTCATTATTGTAGTTATTTGACTCTCGTGGTTCGGCTACGCGGTTACTACCTGTCCTAAGTAGACATATTCGTTTACAACTTCTAGCGTATCTCCACCTATCGCAAAGTGCTGTTTTCTGCCGAGACTGTTGCACATTACTTTAGTTTTGTGCAAATGCGCAAAAGGAAGTCAGAAAATTAAAAGGGCCAATGAGATTGAAATGTTCGCAGGTACAACGTGGCAGCAGAAAGCACAATACTGGGTTGATTGGCAGATCATGGGAAAGGCATCTGCCCTGCAATGGGCGTAGCCAGGCTGATGACGATGATGATGATGCATATGAGCCGGGGCTGTTGAGTAGAAGTAACAGGTCTCCTGTAAACATCATTTATGCGGCCATGCAATAAAAATAACCCACTCTGGCTATTTCTGGGAGGAATGCACCAGGCTGGGTAGGGTTACATAAATCAAAGCTGCCGTTTTGACTCCTCAACGTCTCCAACATACACAATATTTTCGCGCTGAAAACAAGGTTATTTTTCCCACTCTTTTTCGTCAAGTCACCGCCACCACAGTTCCATATATCTGTGAAAGCAAGCCACACCCATTAGCAAGTGAGCCATCGTCCTCACTGTTTCTTAAAGATGTCTATCTCGTCGTCTTCTTGTGATGGTCTTCGATCATTGAAAGTGTCATTGAAAATGTATCTTTGTGGGAAAATGTTTGTGGAGCCTTTACTGGCACTCAGCGCAGTGACATCCACAACTTAGCATGCATTCGAACAGTCCAAAAACAACCAAGCCTCGGCTTACTACGCTTCTTCGTCTCTTCAGTCTATTCCACACGCAATTTTCTATAACTTCAGCTCCAACACTTTCACTAGCCTTTCCTTATTATTCTCCGAATGCAGCCTTTTACAGTCCGAATCATCTTTACACAAATCCTGCTCACGAAGAATAGCGTTCAGCTACAATTTCATGTGATTTGCACGAGTGCAGAGAAGTCCTAAAATAATGTCTTAAAAACCTCGACTTCAGTTCACTAATATCTGTCTTGAACCTTACTTTCTTATTTGAATATAAAACTCTGCGCGATAAAAGGACAGAAAGCCTTCAAAGATGCGCTAACCTCAATGCCACTTCACATATACTACTCTAACTGGCACACTTTTATTGATAACAATACAACCTTTGACGGTAGAGTCCCTTACCGCAGAACTAGGTACTCCACTGTTGACGCTGTTTACATGAAGCAGCTTCAACCAGGACACACTGTCTTTTGGAAAAATGTTGCAGCTGGTGAGGGAGCATTAAGTCAAAATCATGTGAATTCATCACAATCACTGCGCACTGGTTTAACACGTGGGTGTCGTATTTGCGACCAGAACCACTCACATTGCTCAGTGGGTGCGCCATTGATTCCACAATGACGACGACGTCGATGTATGTCAATAAATAGAGGTGTGCGTCATGCTGACATCGCGGCAGCCGTCCAGGCCAATTGCCGTCTTCTTGAACTGACGCGTTGTGGAAGGGAGAGTTGACACCAAGAGTGTACTTGGAAGACAACTGCGTCCACGAATAGTTTACCTCCTGCAATATAGACTTCGTGAAGTTTATTCGTTTGTGAACATTCAATAATTTTGCTGAACATTAAAGAAACGGCAACAGCTTCTATCTGCACTAAAGTGTTGTCATGTTGACTCCGAAACGTAATGTGAACAACCTTCACACATTGAATAAGCTGAGGTCATTGATGTCTATACGCGCATGTAACGAAATCCCTCCCCCGAACAGAAGTAAGCTTGAGCTTCCTGTAAACGTCTTCTCGTAGGGACTCTCTGACTCCTGTTGTCCAAAACACCATCTACGTCACGAAAATGCGTCGGTACCTTCAGTTGAGTGCGCAAAGTCCGAAGAAAAACGTCAGAGGCTCGACAGTGCAGGAGTCATGCCGTTCGTAGCGACATAGAAAGCCAAACCAATGCATGGTGGCGCTGAGACTCTGGAAAGGCAGTGCCATCTTTGGCAGAAAAGTAGAAGTCGGGGATGTATACGCGCGTTTGCCCTTCCCTCCAATGAGCTGCCGCTCGTTTACGTGCTCGTGCAGAGAGCGCACGCTGTGTTTGTCACCTCACTATGTACCACCACCTGGAGTGCGGCTTCATAAAGATCTCTGAGCTAGCCAAGGACTTTTGAGAAACGAATCTAAGAAAAGAAGTAAAGCTTGTTAGTCACGTTTATTATGTGGAGCAGACAACGGAAGACAAGGACGCCCGAATCACTGCGAATTGCATTTCTCGGGTTCTCCGCGATAATAACGTGTACGATGTATGCCTCAAGGCAAGTCTCGTTCTGCCGAAGCCAGGTACTCTATCGATGTGCTGTGTTGACGTTCATCGAAACCATATAATTGTTATTTTGATGTGGTATCTAGATATCTAGCAGTAGCAGCCGTTTACTGTCATGTGCAAATGCTTTCGGTGTGCTAAAAATTATTAATAACTAAAGTTATACAGTCATGGCATTAAAATGTCCGAAAAGCTTTAGAGTCATGTACTCCGTGCCGTGGGCGCAAGGACCGATGACGTCACCGTGACGCAGCAAGCTGAAGTTTAACCACAGCGAGTCAAGTTGAAGTGCTCGCCTTATTTTTTTTTTGGCTTTTGTTTCATGCTTGCTCTATCTTTCACCAACGCGGCTGTGACTTGCTGCGAAACTGCTACAGCTTTACAGGTGGAGAGCGTCCCTTAGTGTTGCCTGCATTATTGTGGCAGCACACAACACAACAATGCTGCGGACCTCACCGACACTTCCGTGGGGACGCTTCTTTCATGGCGAGAAGGCAATTTCGCACAGCTAGCGTCTCACTTTACCGCGCCAAGCTGACAGTGCGGCACCACAAGTTCCCCGCACCCACAGCAGAACGCGTTGCGCGCGTGTCGCACGTTCTCCCGTTTCGGCGAAACACACTGACTCGCCTGCGACTTGTCCCGCGTCTCTCCTAAAGTTTTCCGAAGCTCTCCACCAGGCCTAGGCGCGGGGTTGTCGTCACAACGCAAACTTGAACTTCCTTTCCCTATACATAACAGCGTCAGAAGCCCTTTCGCCTTCTGCAAGTATGTTTTCAGTTGCCCCGGTGGTACACAATGTAGATGCATGATGTTTGCATACTTTGCAGTGTACTCTGTGGCGGCAGTCTCGTGCCAGGTGTCCTTTGGTGGTACACTTGTAGCAACGACCATCCGCTGGGAGCATACTGCGTTTTCTTGTTATGCTGAAGTGGCTAGTACGTTCTTCAGTAGTATATTCAGGTATGACGCCCGAAAAATTCCAGACGTACAGGACAATTGCCCTACCGTGAACTTCGAAGCCGGAGGCTTGTGCATTATCTGAGTAGTATCACTACGATTGTTCACGAGACCTGGAGTCGAGATCTGCGCGCTGCTCTCGCAATAATACACTTCGATTTGAAGAAATTGAACCAGACGACTCCTCTTCTCTTGTGAAAACCGGGTACAGCTGACTTTCATTGAGACTGAGCATAGTCCCGGTCTCTCCCATTTGTAGTAGTCAACTACAACACCTGCGGAAAAGATGTTCAGCGGTACCTAGTTTAGCATGGAAGAGTATAATGTAGCGCTCACTCTAAGACTCGCGAGCCCCTCTCATTGAATTGAACATCGTCATACAACTTCCGCAAGGCTCCCAACTCGCTTGACGAGACCGACCAGGTCTCAGGGTGTGTGGAGTTGTTCGACATGTTCCTGCTCACTACACTTCACATTCCCAAACCGCTCTTTTCTTGTCTCAAGTGCGTTGCGGTACAATGAATCCATGGCTTGTATATGCCGGCAATGGCTTGAGCTGCGGCTCCGTCAAGTAGCGAGACCACATAGTGGAACCAATCTACGTGAGACAAGCTCGTGATAACGTGAACGAAGTGGCGGAAAATGCCCCAAAACAGCTGCCACTAAGTTAAGCTACCAACAAAGTGCAAGTGCTAGGGTTTTGGCAACGGTGTGCCTAACTCACGTCGTGGTCATGGCGTGTTCATTGCTGAGGTCGTTGGCGGGTCCCCATCAGCGGTTGTAGGTGGGTGCACCATCGAAGGGAGTGTGGCAATTTTGAGCCTGTTCATGTGATGCTCGAGCAGGGCCAAAGGGTTGGTAGCAGCGTCTTCATATTACACGACAGAAACCTTGTCTGTCAGAAAAGTTTACAGCTCGGCGTTCAGAACGGCTCACTCTGCCTGGGCCGTGTTTATTTCACTATATAAAACGTGAACTGTCGAAACGTTCAACTGTGTAGACAGCATTAGCTCATTAATCTTATTGACGATTCTCGTACTCTGGGCTCCACGAGATACCCAATTTCTCTTGGCACGCTCCCTGACCGTTTGGCAGCATATAGCTTGGCAGGAAGAACAGTGCGGGGAGATGAAGGCTGGCTTCCCAATTCTTCGGCACCAAAACGATGTCCTAAAATCTCTCTGGAGCCTTTACTGACATTCAGTTCAGTGCCACCCACAAGATGGCGAACATGCGAACAGTCGAAGAACAAAGAAGTCTCTGTTCCACTACACACATAATCCTGTCCCGCCAAATGTTCTAGATATGCTCAAGAAATAGTCAATTATCCGCCTAGTTTACTGCAATAGCCAGAATGTAACTGGTACTTGATTAAAAATGCACCCTTCTTCTCTTCAATTTGTGTCGCGCGCAATTGTCTACAGCCTTAAAGCAAGATCGGACTCGGCGTCTCCAAAATAACTGGGCCATTCAAGTGCCAAAATGAACCATGCCGGTGGCTTTTTCAGTACGCGCCGTCGAACGTGGCGTATCGGGTGTACAGAGCGCGATCCAGTGCAGTGACCAGAAAATAGGAGAGTGGGTTGCCTAGTCACTAATAGCTGAAGGCCTCGGTGCGAACAGGGGAGCGAAGTGAGGCTGTGGTGGCAGGTTTTCAGCTCGCAGCAGCGGCAATGTAAGAGAAGGAGATGTATAGCAAGAAAAAGTGAAGGGTAAACAAGAAGCCGCATGTCTTCCAGAGATACTTCGACGAGCCAAGCGGCACGCATTATTGCAACTTCTAACAAACGTGTGGGGCGCAGTATAAGTGGCACCCTCAGGTCCCTAATGAAGCAGCTATGGAGCTTGCAAAACTATGCGACGCAAGCAGGTTGCTCATATGCAGACACCAAGGAAAGATGAGCTGAGCACGTGCAACCTGCACAAGATAATATTTTTATGATTGTAGAGTCTTGTATCTCCAGTTTTTATGCGTGTTACTTATCCCGTAATATTCAAAAACGACAGAAATTAGAGAAATCTTAAGATATGAAAAATTCCTCTTCTCCGGGTGCCGCAGGATCCGTTGGACATGTTTGCGGTAAGAGGTGCCGTATACGCTTGCCTATACACCTTCCCCCACGCCTACCCACTCCCCTATTTCAAAAAGTACAGCAGCAAATCAACATCGTAATAATGACCTGTCTTATATAGAGCCCTTACTTCTCCTGCGCAAGTGTTTCCACGTTTTTAAGCGTCACGAGAACACTTGCATTCTGACAAATGAGGACGTTGATGATTCACCATGAAAATACGAAATACTCTAAAGTGGCCGCAAAAGTAACCAACATGTGTTCTATGCGATGGGCATTCCAGCTAAACACTAAACATTTTTGGCTGATTGCCAACTACTAAATATTTGCGATTGCCTTGCTAACACAAAAAACAAAAACTCACACCATATCCACGAAGTGAATGATGATGAGTGGGGCGAAGCTTCGAAGAGTTTTATCGGCAAACCATGAATCATCCACTGGCCGCGTCCATCCATCTGTCTGTCTGTCCATCTGTTTGTCCATCCGCTCGTCCACCTGTCTCTCTGTATGTATCTATGTATGTGCATCCATCCGTTTCTGTGTCTGTCCGTCCGTCTAATCGCATTGTCGTATGCCTGGCTGTCCATCCACCCGTCTGTCCGTCCATATATCTAGTGAACACTTCAAGTACCGTCATAATGCATATTTTCATCATATGATTCATTATACACAAGTACTGCTGCCAAGTGGACATTCGAAGGAGTAAAACGAGAGGTGGCTACAAACATACAGAAGATGCACGACCAACGCCTTAAGGAGCTTCGCCCTAGAAATCGGCAATGCATCAATGGGCCCACCTGTGACAAGTGCGCACTCCACATCTCCCACTTAATGAACATCAACAACTGCTCCGGAGATATTCATGGATCACGAGTCGCGTTGGCGAGTCTACAAAGCAGGCAGGCACAAAAAGGAGTGACGGGCATGCGAGCGTATCTGCATACCCGAAGCGTTTCCCTTGATACAAGTGCGCACATATTATATACCCTATATAACATTAACAGTGCATCGTTGCTCTTGCAGCAGTATCACTTAGTAAACATTTCCTTACGGTATGAAAGAGCGTCTTTCACTCAATATAATGATGGAAACTTATATTACGAGTTTCTTGCTAAATAGAGTGGCATAACGACGAAGCAAAGTGCTAGACGTCTTGTACTTTCCAATTTCAGTGAACGCTAAAATACTCCGGGCAGTCTTAATTAGTAGGAGCCCTCAACTACGGCATTGTACATAACCTAGCTGGGTCGCTCCGAGATGTTAAGCACCAAAAAACAACAGAACCAAACAGCGTAGACGTGCCAACATGTCGATATGCAGGGTGTTTCAAGAAATGTGTCCACTACAATTGAAGTATTAGAGAAAGGAGGCATCTGCTTCATACCTGCGGTGCTTCTTGGCCTTGTATAGAAACAATAATTATGGCAGTAACCATAGGAATAAAAAATTTTTAGCCAATGAAACTAACCAGTCTAGTCAAGGTGGCCAAATTCACCTCTTTTTAAAATACAGCTCTTCCTACAAATAACTTTTCGAATCACCTGGTAGTGATTAAATCTGGCTAATTTAGCTGGTTGAAACCGAAACCCGCACACTAAAAAGTGCATTTACCATTCATTTGGTAAATGCTCTCAAATAAAAGTTAACGGTTTTATATTTTGTAAAAGGTACTTGCTAAATTTTTTATTACTTTCGTAATTATGGTCTGTATGCATCTGAAGATGTGCCGACGTAAAAGAAACGTCGCCGGTAGCACGCAGGTGCCTTCTTTGGGTAATTTTAAAGGAGCATGGTAAGCCCCATACATGCCATGTATTTTAGGCAAAGTTTACATACCCTTTTCTCTGCAACTATAAGAGTTACAATAAATATTTTACAATCATTGTGACCGTGAGCCATTCCTCTTCTCACTAAAGCAGATTTACTAGTGCAAAGTATATAGCTCACGTTTGATAATTTTTTTTACTTCAGGTGCCTAATCATCGATCGTTAGTAAATATTACACGTCGTTTTGAAGAATAGCACTTCCTCACACAAATGTACTTTTGCTTCGGCACCATCCTTGTTTCATTATCTAAATACTGGCCGAAATTTACGTTTCTAGACACAGTGGTTGCTCAGATAAAGGAACAAAGTACAAAAATAATGTTTTGAGATAATCGCGTTTAAAGTATAACATGTGCCATATTTAAAACGCATAGCGAGATAACAGCAAATCGACGGAGCCGTCAAATAGACACCGGGCAGGTGCTTAACACTAATATCTTTTTTTTCTGTGTTATTGTGTTGAAACATCATCAAGAGTGCATTCCAAGATAATTTAACGATTTGTAAGGGTTTCGAGTTTTTCCCCAGAGGCTTCTAGCGAGTAATTTATGACAAAATAGTTCAAAATTTTTTTAATTAACAGCTCAATCATAGATGCTGGTAGCTCTTTTTTGTAAACGAATGGTTCACCTTTCAACTAGGTTTGTTAAATTTACACTCAAATTAGGTTGATTGATTGATTTGTGGGGTTTAACGTCCCAAAACCACCATTTGATTTTGAGAGACGCCGTAGTGGAGGGCTCCGAAAATTTTGACCACCTGGTGTTCTTCAACGTGCACCCAAATCTGAGTACACGGGCCTCCAAAATTTCCGCCTCCATCGGAAATGCAGCCGCCACAGCCGGGAATCGAACCCCCGACCTGCGGGTCAGCAGCCAAGTACCTTAGCCACTAGACCACCGCGGCGGGGACACCAAAATTAGGTGTCCGTCGAGCAAAGGCCATGGGGATGAATTGCTATCCTTTTATGTCATGTGCAAATATGAATACTGGATAGCTTTTCACGTGTCCTCCAAGCTGACTCTATTTCTTGGATCGAGCCTGGTCTGGGCTAAATCCAACAATGCCTTACCAGGCCCCGCGGGGCCCGCGGGCCGGCCGGCCCTGGCAGTGCTTTAACTAAATAGCACGATGCGATAACGAACAATAAAAGCATACAAGCCAATAATATACACTAACCTCAAAGAAACGGTATGTCGACCCGCCGTCAAGACACCCGTAAGCAATCTTTGTCTGCTTGGCGAGGTCATTGGCATTCTCAATGGGTGCTGTCATCCGCTGCGCCGTCAAGAAGGCCGCCAGGTTCGCCGTGTATGACGAGACCATGATGAGTGAGAAGCACCCCCACATGCTTGAGGCGATGCGAGTTGATGTCGCACTGAAAGGATGCGAGAAGTGAGAATGTCGGTACGTCGTAGTAAGGTGTTCATTATTAAAGCATTCACACAAAAACAATCGAATTTCATCTTTATTGGAATCTGCCAGCATTTATTGAAGCGCTTAATGAAAACACCCGAGAGTTGTTTTTTTTTATTCAGTAGCCGTCAAAAATAAGTTGCGGACAGCAAGACAATTGTGGCCACCTATTCCTGCCCACATTTAGGCGTAGCTGCAGATCTCGGCGCAAGGCGTGGCACAGAAACTCGCCCCTCCCGTTTTGACTAGCGGGTAATGTGGCACGACGGCGCGAAGTCACGTGTTAGGGGTATCGTCTAACTGCCATCGCATCATTGCACACTTTGACGCTTTGACACTGTAATGATATGTGGCTTGTGTGTTACTAATATGAGTTCAAATTTCTTACAAAAAATTGGAGATTTTTTTTACTAAATTGGGTTTGAATGAAATTTTCATATAGTTACAGCAAAAAAGACAGGTACACCCACTAGTTCTCACCATTTATTTAGGACAGCATCAGCAAGCCAAAGGCAATAATAGTCCTTATCGGCCGAATGAAGTCTTTAACAGCCATCATTTTTGAACAGCTAGTCAACATGTACCAAGGCGAGAGAGTATTATACCAGTAAAGAGAATAGCTTTAGGCACGAAGTGACACTTTTCTGTCTTCGGTACTTGCTCATGATTTCACTAAGAATGTATAAAGTGCTGGGCAACACGAATTGAAGCAGTAGAAGAGATTTTTTTTCTAAAATTGAGCACGAGAAAAAGTTGAGGTAGTGAGTAGAGATTCATGACAAAAATTGTAGTCCTTCAGACAAGGACATGCGAGATCAGGACTACACTGCGTTCGCGGTGTCTTGATTTCAATAGAAAAATATATAACACCCGCATCTTTCCGCTGCTTACGTACACGAAGCAGACAACAGGAGACTTACAAAACTGGCTTATTCAGGATGAAGCAGCCGGCAATTGAAAGAAAAATGAAAGGTATAACCAAACATAAAAGAGAGCAGAGTGTTTTGGGGAACAAACGAGTATTAAGGGCAATAGGAAAAAAATTAAGCATGAAGAAATCATGTAGCCGGCAGGCAGAACAAGTGGTGATCAATAAGAGTAAGGGACCAGATTCGTCGTGGAGGCAATCGCGCGTGGGAACAATAGAAAGTTATGGGGGAAGACAAGACATATTCGCGGGTATAACATGGGTTGGCCTGAAGTGGGCCCAGTCAGACTGATGACGATTTTTCTTGAGTCCATGTTAGCACTTAATCTCCATTTTATCATTTCTTTGAAAAAAAAAGCCACTCGCAATGAATTTGAGACGGCTGTAGGTCTTTCTTACATGGGTACGAACTCCGATCCCTGCTGCATGATGGCTCCCGTTGTCAACCAGAAGCTATTGGGCAGGCTGAACTGGCTCTGCAGTTCTCCCTCCTCTGGAACGCACGGGTGGGGCGCCACCCACTCGTAGGGCGTGAAGCGGCCCATGATGAATATGAGGAGCGAGACGGCCAGGTAGGCGGTCAACATGTACAGCCACACATCAACGGAGAAGGGGTACAGGAAGGAAAAGAGCGAAGGGTCACTCTTCTCCGGTTTCTTGAAGAGGATGCTGATGCCCGTGCTCATGAAGGGAATGGTAAAGTCCACTGCGGACTCCCGCTCGTACGTAATGGTCAGGTCCACGATGGCGGCATCTGCCTTCTGTGCTTTGTAGATTTTTACACAAAGGTTGTAAGCATTCAGTACTTGGACAAGTACTAATATACAAGAACAGGTTTTCAACAGAAACTCTTCCCAATAAAAATTATCACGAACCCTCATACCACAGACTTGTAAGTATGATAGTAGAACTCACACATAGGGATTCTTGTACCGTACTGCATTCCCTAGCTGGGTTATTGGTGTTTTGTCCCATTGCCCATGCGGATCTATGAGGCTAAGCAGAAAGTAGGATAATGCTGATGTCCGCTCCATGAGATGCATGAAAAGTCCTAAGTGCTAAGAAAAAAATTCTTCGCTCTTTTAATAAACCCCTTGAAATATTTTAATTTATTATCCTGAAAATTATTTGGCTGATTCTTTAGGTGAAATCATGCTTTTAGGTATCATATTATTACACATAACTGTTAACTTGAATCTGAAGTATCGATATCGTTTTCATCTATTTAGACTTTTCTGGATATTAGGTGAACCTGAAGCAAAAACTCAATCTAAACGACTTTAAATAGAAATAATAGCGTCATGGGGCTAAACGACTTTAAATAGAAATAATAGCGTCATGGGGCACTCGTGCTGCTAACGGAGACGTTAACAGCATCAGCAAGTTGCCATCATAAGGAGTGGTTTTATGACATGTCTGCCCGCCGACAGAGTTCGGCCCACCAGGCTGGCTAATAAAGTCTGCATTTTAAGTGATCGACTTCCAATACAGTAACACTATATAGCACTACTTACAACACTATACAACTCGATCACTTACAAGGGTATATGAAATAAAATACTTATGTAAACACCGCGTGATCTATTTAGAGTGATCCGAACAAAACTCCTGACTACGCCAATGTCTCTGGTTGTCAGAATTTTTTGGCGGGCGATGCTAACAATGCTTATACTGGCCGTGATTGTTCGGGGTGCAGTTTTTATGTTTTAACACAAGGTCTGAGTTACTGAACGTACCTCAAAGCCACGTCTCAAAGAAGGTACTTAGCAGTTGTTGAAGGATTTATGTGATTACCGCGGGCCATTTTACGAAATCGATATCTTGGTAGCACGAGTGTCTAGAATCGGCGTTTTAAAAGCTGAAACCATCGCTGTTTTTTTTTGTGCCAAACTTTGAGAATAGCGGTATGTATTGTTCATTTTCACTGATTTTATCACTGAATGCGAAAAAAAAAAGGTGAGTGAGTGCATCTTTCCGCCTTAAAAAAAAAAAACGAGTCTCCGTGCACGCACAAATCGTTGCAACGCGGTACAATAGAGGGTAGCATTTTTTGGTGAGTATGTCGGTAGGATCATAGATATTTAGTGTGCAGGTTTGTTCACCGTTATGCGTCATTCGTGTTGAACATATTTTCTTGTTGCTGCCAGTATGCGGGCACACTAAAACACTTGGCGTGCGAGAGCGTCAGCTTTTTCATGTAGTTAAATATCTGTGTGAGATATGTTCCACTGAAATGTGCTCTCAAAGCCCTGCCGCATGAGTACTTTCATCGCCGTAAGCGATCACCATCCTACGGATCGTGAAAGCGATTGGTAGGACGCTGCATATGTATTATAGGAGTATTTTTGTAGTGAACGGAATACAAACCACGTACAAATCAATAAGTATTTAAATAGTCATTCAACCATTTGCAGGATACTCTTGATACTCTCCCAATATCCCATTTGGGTCAAATGTAAAGAAGCTTATACAAAGGAATACTAACATGACTCTAAACCCACAATATGATTAGTTACGCAAACTTAAGTAAGCTTGTGAAGGGCAGCAATTGAATGATGCGAGGTATTTTGTATGGTTTTTTATACAGCAGCAACTAGAGCACTCTGTTCACAAATTTGTCTCTGTATTTTAATGAAAACTGATACGTAAATATTTAAACATGTTTGACGGAACACCGCGCATACAGCTAATAGATAAATCAGTTAGCACAAACTGGACGTACGCACTAAGAGCAAGTATCATCAAGAACGAGTCAAAGAAACGCAACTCTTGCTTGCGCTGCTAATTATATAAAATTGTGCAAAATATCACACTTCTGAAACTGAATGCAGCTGTATTTCATATCTCCAGTTATTCCAAGTTGACAATAGCTGCTGACTGGTGCTATGCCGTTCAAGCATGGTAATTTCCTAGCATAATCAAGCTTATCACATGGAAAGAAAGAAGAAACGTCAACATTCCAGCAAGCAACACGTACATATCGACGAAAAATGAAGTTTCTATATATACCAGCTGCATAATAAAGCGCTGTGTCTTCAAAAAAAAAAAAAAGAAAGATCCAACAAAACCACTTATCTCGTGATATCACTTTTATCACTCATCTCGTGATAAAAATTGTGGATTGTTCAATCACGTGTTAAAAACAGTTTTTAAACCAAAAACAAATTTCCAGGGTCAATGAAGCGCCAATACCTTCGCATAAGGTACGGATCTAGGTATCATGTTGACTTATCGATTAAAGCAACAAACATGTTCCAAAACTCTTCCGACTGTTTATCTTTCTGGAGTTTTCACGTCGGTGCTAATCATTTAGGCATCGTTAAATAAATACTGCATACTTCAAGTACGTACTATTCTAATGAATACTGAATCCTTTGAACGCATTCGATTCGTTATTTGAAGATTCAGAAACTCGCCCCGTACTGCTAACCATTCTACGGTATTGCTCGAGATGATAGGTTTACACTTCTTTAAGTATTGTCCCACATGAACAGCAAATTGCTGAAAGGAAGACATTAACCATTGTAGCTGGTGGAAGCAAAAGGGGGAGTGCCTTTGCAGCAAGGCAGGAATGCTGGAAGTGTTCTATAGTCACGTATTCTGTAAGTACCAACAAAAACAGCCTACTTGCAGACATTGTTATAGCGATTGCAATGTACTTGTATAGGGCTCACCGATAGCAGGTTTTGAATTATTAACTTATATATCTTAAAAGTTTGTTAGGCTTAGAAAATGAATAATCGTAACTTTTACAAGATGGGTGTAACATGCATGCTCTTATCTGCAATTTCCTTATTTTGTGCACTGTTTACTTCTACTTGTAGGCATAGTAAATTTGTGCGATCAGAGCATCAATCAGGTCTCTGCTCTATAAATTACTTGAAGACCCAATTTTCCTTATTCTTGTTGAAGGTTCTACACACAAAAAAAAACACAAAAGTTGACTCATTTTTTGTCGCTTTTGCAGGTGCATACCCTGTCCAGCAGTTCTCGTATCATTCCGTTCCACTCATTGTTTGCCTGCGGTTTTCCATAGGCACCATCAGGAGTGAGGTAGAACTCGTACTTGAATCCGATTTCCTTGGCGAGCAGCTTAATGAGGTCGATGCAGTAGCCGTAGAAGCGATCGTTTCCGGTCATATTGCTTCCCTCTGGATGTAGCATCGTATACGGCCGACTCTGTAGAAGCCGGAATACACAAACGAAAACGATTATAATGTGATATCGTTCGAGCTCAGTGAGGTAACAGTGCTCTATAATGATTTTGCGGCGCACACATGAAGACCGAGGACACAGGATAAGTATGGAAGTGCTTGTTTCTTTCTTTGTCTTATATGCTACCTAATTGTGTGCGTGTGCTGCGCTTCCAGAATACACTTTGCAATAGGCTCAACATCAGTGGACATCGCACTTGTCTTACAGCTGTGCATGCATTCACAATACTACCACGATCCCGAGGTAATGAACACGAGCAATCGCATCCACTCATCGAGCACCATAAAAACGGTGCACTCCACCTGCGAGAGGATGGGCACATGCACCAGGATTTTTGGGTGTTGGGCTTACAGAAACGGTCCGTAAATGCTTGTGCACGCATATTCCGAAAATGTCACACAGTACAATCACAGATATTTCTCTTTAGATCAGCAAGAAAAGTGAATAATGCTTCCAAGGGAGGGAAATCAGACGATATGAGCTGTCTTGCGTATTATTTGTCGGTGTTTTTGGTGTGTGTTGTTTCAACAGCCACTATTCTTCGCAGATGTGTCGCTTCTCTACGATGAAACCATGTCTAGTCTCAGTACAACATTGAATGCATACCGTCTAGTCTCAGTCCAACATTGAAAGCATTTCGCCTTTTCTGCATGGAACAAGCAGGTATTGTGAGCGCATTTGCCGACTATTATTTGTCATCTGGACATATCACTATCATTTCTACAACTTCCACATCTGCAGATATCATCATCAACGTGCGTGAGCCAGAGGTCAACTCGAAGAAAGCCGTGTCTCACAGTAAAAGTATCCCTAGTGTTCGCTCAGATAAACACTAAATTCTTGCTGAAACAAAGTACGAATGCCATGCAAAGTCCAGGCACGAGCACAAAAAGCGATTAAGTGAAAAAAAAATCGGCAGATCTCACGTACCTGAGAATCGACGTTATGCGAAGCGTGCTGAGAAAAGGTGACCATGTTGCAAATATTTT
The DNA here is from genome assembly GCF_013339725.1 of Rhipicephalus microplus. Taxonomy (NCBI): domain Eukaryota; kingdom Metazoa; phylum Arthropoda; class Arachnida; order Ixodida; family Ixodidae; genus Rhipicephalus; species Rhipicephalus microplus. Next base: position 77,492,320 of record NC_051171.1, read on the forward strand.
TATTGAGCGACACGTCACGTAATGATGCTAAATATATGTACAAATGTTGCACGCACAGAGATATGTTGAAGAGTTGCAGATGTTTATATAGCCAGCTGTTTGCACTTGCGCAACGCTAAAACATAGGTATTAGCAACACCAGAAGCTGATATGAAGTGCTGATGTTCGCGAAGTTACTGGCTCTGGACACTGCTACATAAATCAACTTCAGCGCATGCAACTAACCGCAATTGTCGTTAACCCGATGTCATGGTTGTATCAAAGGAGAGCATATGTAATGTTTATAAAATTGAGTAGGCAGCACTGTAACCACTATTGACGTGTCACGAAGATAAGCATCTCTTTGAAAAGTAGTTCCGAGACCTGGCGTAGTTTTGTGGTAAAATGATTCATTGCCACGCAGAATCCTTGGGTTCGATTCCAGCTGGGACTCTGATATTTATTCTTTGCATTCGTCGGGTTGACGCTACCGATGTCGGGTATTTCTTAACGATAGCGCTTTGAAATTGCCCATGTGTGTTCTCGTAGTTTCTGGGTAGGTACTAAGTTTCAGTCGCCTGTGGTGCATACGCACCTATCAGTGGCACATACCCGATCATGGGTACGTGCCACTCACTGTCTGATGGGAAGTGTTGGACGACATAGGTCATAGGATTGTGGCATTATTCATGTCTTGACCAGCGCATAATCAAACCATCTTACCCTCCCATGCTAATTTTGGTTCACGCCAAGTTAAAGGGCCCCAAAACACTTTTTTGAGTAACCATGGAACCTTTTTTGAGTACACCTTTTTTGAGTAACCTTTTTTGAGTACACTGGACAGGCATGTTTTCTAACACATTGAGCATCGCAAAAATTTTAAGAAGCCGTCCAGTACGAGCGGAGTTACTAAGATTTGAGACACGGTGCAATCACATTCTGTCTTCTCTGGTCCTAACGAAGGCACTGGAAGGTGAGCAGGGAGGGATGGGAAGGGCAAACAAAAAACAAAACTCGCACTTCGTGACCTTGAGCATTTTCCCTTCTTTTTTTTCTTCGAATACGCGGCTTTTTCAGTGCGATCGTGCGTGCACGCGTGAACCGGTAACGGCCTCTCATCTCACGGCGACCTCTTTAACAACCGAGCGTCCCATGTTCAAATCAGCCAACGGCTGATAGATGGGCTTACTGGGCTGAATTCCGTAGTTTGTCGAGAGATGAGAAAGCTATTTTTAGCTGACTTTGATAATTCATTGTGATTTTCACGCCGCGTGCTGCGCTATAATATTTGGCTGCGTATGGTCGGGAGCCTCTACTACTGATAGGCAGTGTTTTCTGACCATGCTCAAGAAGTGTGGCAGGGCCCCTTTAAGGGGGTGCCACGAGAAAACCCAAAGGTAAGCGGTTATATATATATATATATATATATATATATATATATATTGTCGCGGTACAACGCGAATAAAACACAGATACACCTTGGGACGACGAAAGCAGCGTGTGCTCAACAGCTGAGCCACAAGATCAACTTCTTCGGCCTCGAGAGAAGCTAGAGGCCCACTACCTCGTGCCCACTAAATGTCCCATCATCGTTATCGTCCACATGTAGACACGCGTCATTTGCCTCTCTCTCAAAGAGCATCGCCCTGATGCGCTGTCTGTAATGCAGTTTTTTTTTTCTAAAGTAAAGTATCACGCAATCACTCGCTGATGTAAGGTTTCATGCGGACTACGTGAACGAGTTCAGGATGGTGCTGGCGACGCCTTGTACTATACGAACAGTCGGGAACAACTTCGTAAGTGGCATCGCTCAGTCGTCGCACAACTAGGTACGATCCAAAATATCTTCTTGAGAGTTTTTCCGAAAGTCGTCATTTTCGTACGGGTGTCCAAACCCATACTTTGTCGCCAGCTTGGTAGACGACTGTTCTGCGGTGAGCATTGTAGCGGCCTGCATTGTAGTCTTGCTGCTGGCTAATCCGTAAACGTGCAAGTTGCCTAGCTTCTTCTGCGCGTTCCGTAAACGTGTCGGCGTCCGAGATGATGTCGTCGCTTTCGTGCAGTAATATTGCATCTAACATGGTTCGTACTTCCCGTCTATGAACGAGGCTGAAAGGTGTGATGCGGGTCATTTCTTGCTTGGCCGTGTTGTATGCAAACGTTATGTAAGGCAAGATTGTCTCCCAATTTTTGTGTTCGACGTCTATGTACATCGAAAGCATGTCTTCAATGGTTTTGTTTAGACGCTCTGTCAGCCCGTTCGTTTGCGGGTGGTATGCGGTGGTCTTACGATGCGTTGTTCCACTCAGCATCAAAACATGGTCCAAAAGAGCTGCTGTAAATGCGGTTCCTCTGTTTGTGATTACGACGGTTGGTGCACCATGCCTCAGTACAATATTCTCGATAAAAAATCTTGCCACCTTCGCTGCTGTACCTCTCTGAATAGCCTCTGTCTCGGCATAACGAGTCAAATAATCCGTCGCTACGATAACCCATCGGTTGCCTGCAGTAGAAGTGGGGAGTGGGCCCGAAATGTCCATGCCAATCTGGTGGAACGAAGTCATTCAAACTTCCGACTAAACAGCGACTAAACACTCAGATGCCAGCAGGACCTGTGCGGGTTGCAGGAGGCCAGCTGGTTTAGTTGGCGGTGACTTGCGTCGCTGGCAGTCGAGACAGGTACGAACGTGGTGCTTCACGGCTGTGGTTAGTCTTGGCCAGTAATACCTTTGCTGTACCCTGGCCAACGTTCTTGTGTAACCCAAGTGGCCAGAGGTAACCTCGTCGTGGCATGCTTTCAGTACTTCGGTGCGAAGGGCTGCTGGGACGACGAGTAGATAGGCAGATCCCGCCGACGAAAAATTTTTTTAAAGAGTACTCCGCCGCTTAAACAAAATGATGACAACGCTCTTGCAAAAACTCTTGGCAGCTTCCGAGATCAGCCATCCAGGTAGGTAATTAAGCCAAGCAACTCAGCGTCGTCTCGTTGTTGCTGCGGAATGGTGGTCGTGTCGAGGACACCGAGAAATGATGTTTCCTCCTCCTCGGGTAGGGTTGCCGACTCAATGGGTGAACAGGACAAACAGTCGGCGTCCATATATCGCTTCCCTGACTTATGTACGACTGCCATATCGAATTCCTGCAGCCTGAGACTCCAACGCGCTAATCGGCCGGTAGGGTCTTTAAGATTAGTTAACCAACACAGTGAGTGCTGGTCGCTAATTACTTTGAAGGAGCGGCCATATAAATACGGACGAAATTTCGTAACCGCCCATACCACGGCGAGACATTCCTTCTCAGTCGTGGAGTAATTAGCCTCAGCGCGTGTTAACGTTCAGCTTGCGTAAGTGATTACCCTTTCTGTGCCCTCTTGCTGCTGCACAAGCACAGCTCCCAGACCAACATTGCTAGCATCGGTGTGAAGCATCGTATGGGCCCTCTCGTCGAAGTGGGCAAGGACTGGGGGTGTTTGTAGTCGCTGGCGAAGATCATTAAAAGCAGCTTCCTCTTCATTATTCCACTCACAGATGACGTGTTCTCTCGTGAGGCGAGTTAGCGGTGATGCTATGCGTGCGAAGTCCGCGATAAATCGTCGATAATATGCGCAGATGCCGAGAAAGCGTCTGACAGCCTTTTTATCGGTCGGCATAGGGAACTGTTCTACGGCTGCGATTTTTTCAGGATCGGGACGAACACCAGCACGACTGACGACATGACCAAGAAATCGCAGCTCTTCGTAGCAAAAGTGGCACTTCTCAGGCTTCAACGTCAGGCCCGCGGGCTTTATGGCTCGTAAGACCACCTCAAGTCTTTCAAGGTGCTCGTCAAATGTCGCGGAAAAACACTATGACGTCGTCTAGATATACTAAGCATGTTTTCCACTTCAACCCAGAAATCACGGTGTCCATGAGTCTTTGAAAAATAGCAGGGGCTGAGCAAAAACCGAATGGCAAGACCTTAAATTCCTATAATCCATCTGGTGTCACAAAAGCGGTCTTCTCGCGGTCTCTCGGGTCCACCTCGATTTGCCAATATCCACTCCGCAAGTCCATTGAAGAGAAGTATCGAGCATGTCGAAGTCTGTCGAGAGAGTCGTCTATACGCGGTAGTGGATATACGTCTTTCTTGGTCACCTGATTTAGCTTCCGGTAATCCACACAGAAGCGCAGGCTGCTGTCCTTTTTCTTCACGAGGACTACAGCGAGGCCCAGGGGCTCTGTGAAGGCTGAATGACGTCATCTTCAAGCATTCTGTCTACCTGCTGTTGTATCGCTTCACGTTCTTTTGGAGCCACGCGATAAGGGTTCTGGTGAATAGGTTTCGCCGTTTCCTCGGTAATTATTCGATGCCTGGTTAGAGGCGTGCGGCCAACTCTTGATGTTGTTGAAAAGCAGTCTTGAAATTTGGCCAGTAGCTCAAGGAGTCTGCGTCGGTCGTCTTTCGGCAAAGTAGTGCTAACGTCCAGAACAGGCGCTGAATCAGGATTTAGCTACTCGTCGACTACTGCCAAGCAGCCTTCGGCATCTACGACATCGTCGAAGTAAGCGACAGCCGTGCCTTTAGGAAGGTGCCGGCGCTCAGCACTAAAATTGGTCAGCAGCAAGTCCGTGTGTCCAGCAGCAACTCTGATGATACCTCGTGCGACAGAAATACCGTGGGTGAAGAGCAGCGAGCTTATTCGGTCTGCAACTCCTTCGGCGTCAAACTGAGCAGCGGGGGCCACAGAAACAAGCGTGCATGACCTCGGAGGGAGAACCACATCATCATCAGTAAAACGCAGTTGGTTTGGTCGCGCCTCTGGAGAATTGGGTAAGCCCGAACTGTTGCAAAACGTAATCAAGCTCTCTGGTATGTTGATGACGGCACCATATTCCCGTAAAAAGTCCATGCCAAGGATTACGTCTCTGCAGCATGCGGGGATAACGACGAACGACGCAGTGAAAGGAGAACCTCCGATGTCAATTCTTGCGGTACATCTTCCCGAGGGCATCAATAACTGGCCTCCCGCTGTTCTTATATGAGGGCCCGTCCACGGCATCTTCGCTTTTCTGAGGCTGTTGGCGAGGTCCTGACTGATAATGGAAAAGTCAGCACCAGTGTCGACTAAAGCTGTTACTTTCTGGGCCGTCAAGAAGAACACTAACGTCAGCAGTAACAATTTCATCGTTTTCACGGCTTATCGGCTGTATGACATCATGCAGTGGGGGCTTCTTGTCGTCATCTTTATGGCCTGCAACCTTGCCCCCGGAGGTCGCCGCTCTCAGTTTCCCCGTTGCGGGCTAGGTGACCTTCTTGTATTAACGTCCGCGTAGGTGCGGCGGTGCGACAAAGGCGAACGCGCGGGGGGCGGTGAGCGGGATCGACGTCTCGGACCAGGAGGCTTAGCAGGCATTGCCTCCTCTACAGTGGTAGAGCCGCCCTGAAAGTGAGAACGGCTCCATAGAAAGAGGTGTCGTCACGGCGCGGAGTGTATTCGTCGTTGGCACGTCGACCGTCAAACCAAGGTCGATGAGGGCGGAATGAATCACTCCGATGCCAGCAATGACGGGCAATATGTCCTGCACCTCCGCAGTGAAAGCATAGTGGCCACAAAGCATAGTGGACGTCTGTCCACTGTGCGCGCTGCATCTGTTTTCCGGGTTGGTCGACGCGTCGATGCCCATGGGGTGGCTGTGGACGGCTGGTTGTGTGGCTGTAGCGTGGGCGGTTGATGCGGTGTCTGCTCTTGCGGCGGATACGAAGGGGCCATCGGCACCTGGTGGTACAGCGTCGGCATAGCGGGTGTTGGACGTCGGAGAGCGGCAGCGTAGCTCATAGGACGCTGCTGAGCATCAGGACTAGCCGTAGACAACGCTTGGTGGATTTCGTCGCGTACGCCTTCGGCGATCGACGCGATGGGATTTTCAGCAACCAGACTGCGCAACCTCTGCATTTCTTCGCGAAGTATCTCCCTAATCAACTCTCACAAGAAGGTCTGATTCTCAGATGTCATGACGTTAGCGTTGATTGGGACATTGCAGGACATGCGGTCATATTGCCTGCAGCGTTGATGAAGCGCCCGCTCGATAGCCGTAGCTTCCTTAATAAAGTCAACCACGGTACTTGGAGGGTTGCGCAGTAGCCCGGCGAAAAGCTGTTCCTTGACACCGCGCATGAGGTAACTCAACTTTTTGTCTTCCGTCATGTGCGGGTTAGCTCGTTGAAAGAGACGAGTCATGTCCTCAGCAAACATTGCAACGGTTTCGTTGGGTTTTTGAATCCGTAGCTCCAATAACTGCTGCGCACGGTCCCTTCTATCGATAATGACAAAGGTATCGACGAACTTCTGTCGAAAGTCAGGCCAAGCTGACAGATTGCCTTCTCTATTCTCATACCAAGTACGAGCACCGTCGTCAAGGTAGAAATAGGCACGTGAAAGCTTTTCCTGTTCCGACCACTGATTTACCTTGGTAACATGCTCGTAGTGGTCCAGCCAGTCGTGAACGTCTTCATGGGCACCGCCACTAAAGCGATCGATATATATATATATATATATATATATATATGGATAGATAGATACGCTCAAAGTCGCTCAAGTTCGCTAAGAAATGCTTTGCATTTAAAAGGCTTGCAGTAATGCGACACACCGACATCCTCCAATAGAATAGGGAAGGGAGGCTTTTGGGAAACAAACAACACGACAATGCTGTTTCTCTTTTGGGCAAGCATAAAACTGAGAACGGTCACAGCACAGAGGAAAAAGAAAGAAAGTGCCACAGAACTAATTAAATCTGTGACGAAGTCTACCCTTTTCAAAAAGTACAAAACAAGAAATTTTTCGTCTTTGAGAATAGTAAGTTGTAATTTCTTTCAAATAAATTCTCTTGAGAAAATTGTGGTGTATGCGTAATACCAGCCATGACCGAGACTTAATTCCATTCCTCTTGATGCAGCAATAATTCCCGAAATGAGAACGAATTCACACTCTCGCGTACAATGCAATTACATTTGGTGAACCACTACAAGGAACTAAATACAAAAGCTCCTGTGATATTCGGCAAGCAGTACACTGTGAAATGTTATCAAACAAGTTCATTTTTACAAACAGTTATCAGTTTCGCAAACAACATCGAAATTGTCTACGTAATTACACATGAAAGTTCGACTATATGCTTTGTGCAAGCAATAAAAATGAAGTGTAGAGGTGTGCTTGAAAGCTCCATCTGAATGGGGCGACATCAACTCAAGAAAGTGTTCTGGGATCTCTTGACCCATTCACTTCAAATGCTCATCGCAGCATACATTCGAATAATGTTTTTGCAATGAATCTTTACTGTACAACAAACAGAAAAACTTTTAGCGCTCACCTCAACCGTGGTAACTCGCAGGGTCAAGCCTTCGAGCTTGTCTGTAAACTCTTTTTCGGCAACTTGTGTGTAGTTGACGAAGTAGGCGAGACCATTCACTGGATGCCATGTGGCTACCTTAAACGGTAAAAATGGGAAGATAAAGCAAAATTATAAACAATGGCAATCGACAGTGATGTTTCATATATTACAATTAAGTAACCGCGTTGCTCCCCCTTTCCGCCCCCCATGTACACCTAACTCATTGCCATATAAATGGTTTGAAACAACCATGGTGCATTTACCATCTAGTTCTTATTGCTTAATTACTCCCGCTGAGGATCGAACCTCATTAGCAGCGGCCACATTTGATGAGGACGGGATGCTAGAGGCCCATGTGCGAATTCGAAAAACCCCAAGTGGTCCGAATTTCTGGAGGACTTCACTACAGCGCCCATCAAAACTATACTTTTGTTTTTGGAGCTGGAATTTGGATAATTATTATTATAAATGATTTCAGCTGCCAATTATAAAGAATATTGATTTATTCCTAAATATACGCTAAAATATTACGTCAAGCATACTTTCACGTTTATTGGATCACTTATAATATAGAGTGGCTGACGTTGTCGAACACAGAAGGGAAGGATGTTGCACTGAATCAATTGCCTACTTAACCACAGCTTTTCAAAGGCTTAATATATACAAAGAGCAAGAATAAATGTTGGGGCCACATTATAGCGCTCAGCATTTTCCCGATGCTATCAGCAAATTGGCCTCCCTTAGGCAAACAAAAAACTACAGCATATCCATGAGGTGAATGATTATAAGTGGGGCGAAGGAGATGTACAGTCGGACGCACGTACGAACAGGACGGACACGCAAACGGACGCATGGATGGACGGACGTATGGAAGCAATGATGTATGAACGCATGGACCGATGGATGTATGTATGGACGCATGGAAGCACGAAAGCACTGACGCACACATGGACGGACGCATGCATGGACAGACGGCACGAAAGGATAGACGGAGGGATTAGACGGATGCATGGAAACACGAAAAAACTGATGCACGAACGCACGGACGGAAACACGGATGGATGGACGGACGGGTGGTGGACGAACCCACAGATGGACGCTTCTCCCCACTCAGCATCATTTCCCCCATAGATATGCTGTGACACCGTTTTTAATGACATGCAATGCATTGCCATTGGCTACTACGACTACGATGACTAGGATTGATATATGTGGGCTTTGACGTCCCAAAACCACCATTTGATTATGAGAGACAGAAGGGAGTCGACCAATGGAACACACGCGCTTCCTCTGTAGCAAATGGCAGGCTCAGAATGGAACGCAATGCACGCGTCTTTTTGCATGAGAGGGCAAGCTGGCCACAGCGACGCTACGCTATCAAAACGTGAGCTGCAACGCGACGCGCACCTGACATGACCAGCATTCGATGGCGTGCCCAAAGTTGCCACCGTTTCAAGAGCTTTCAAGGCACAGGGCGCTTGAACTTACGGTCGAATCAGCCGATATTTAGGGACGGAGCTCCTTATAGCGGCACCGTTCGTCCCTCGTAGCCGTTGTAGTGTAACAAGTATATCATTTTGACCTCCAAGGTGGTGCCGGTGAGAGATTTCTTCTGTGTGTTGTTGAACAATAAAAGATAGAGCTCAATGTACATGCCGATGGCTGCTAAGGGGGAATGAGGGACAGCAGCATTCGGCTTTTAGCTAACGCACACACTGCGATCCCCATTAGCAGCCATCGGCATGTACATTGAGCACTATCTGACAAAAAAGGGTTGCTACGTTATACTCGCTGGGCGTAACCTCCTTGGTTTTAGTAGGGTTTAGCGAGCGTTGGGCCGCAGTGCCATGAATACAGTGAACTAGTATATACCATGAACTCGAGGTGGTTAAAGGTGGGAAGTAGACCCGAAGCACAAGCCGTAAGAAAGTGTGCGTGTGTCACCACTCGTTAAGTCCTTGGAATGTCCGCTGGATGGCGGTGCTTCTATATGGGGAATATATGATGATGCGAGATGGTGGTACTTGGAGTGTTGAATAGATGGACGAAGAGACACACAAACAGATCCATGAATGGACACATGAACGGACACAGGGGCGGATGCATAGACGAACCTAGGGACGGACGCACGAACGGGTGGATGGATGCATGGACGGTCACACAGACGGATGCATGGACGGACGGACGCAAGAACGAATGGACGGACGAATGCTTCGCCCCACTCCACTCCAGCATATCCATTCACTCCATGGATATGCTGCCATTTTTTTCGGAGTAGAAAAAGTTGCTCCGTACTGTACACCAAATTACACTCATATAGGTGTAATATAGCGTCTATAACTGACACCCATACACCCCACGAAATGGGCGTAACAAGCAGGACTACACCTATACCATGGGCAGGTTTCCTAATTTACACCCTAGGGTACGAACATTTTTTGGGGGTGTAAAAGCAAATGTACACCGAAGTGCCCATAAGGGAGTGAGGGTGTAAAAGCAAAAGTACACCCAAGTAATCTTAAGGGCATCAGGGTGTAATCTTGCTATGATACCCTAACACCCTTAAACATGATTGATTGATTGATTGATTTGTGGAGTTTAACGTCCCAAAACCACCATATGATTATGAGAGACGCCGTAGTGGAGGGCTCCGGAAATTTCGACCACCTGGGGTTCTTTAACGTGCACCCAAATCTGAGCACACGGGCCTACAACATTTCCGCCTCCATCGGAAATGCAGCCGCCGCAGCCGGGATTCGAACCCGCGACCTGCGGGTCAGCAGCCGAGCACCTTAGCCACTAGACCACCGCGGCGGGGCTAACACCCTTAAACAACAAAAGTAGTTGTAGGGGTGTAATTCACTCAAACAGCAAAAAGGATGTGGGGGTGTTCATGCAGAATTATGCCCGAACACCTATGCGAAAAATACCATCATTCGAGTGTTACCCCTTTCCAGTAGGCCCCCGTGGAAGCACAAGAAAGCCTACCCTTTAGCGAAACCTTTCATGCGCAAATGTCCTATTGTAGTGGCTCCTGCAACAGTGTGATAATCCTGGCCCTAGCACTGCTCTTATGGTGCATATATGAAGCACAGCATATAAGGCTCTCACATATAACATGTAATCCTAGCTGAACGCAAAGACATCACTCAAAATGATTTGTCGCACATAACACAACATTCACAAAGTCATCCCATAGCGCAAAATGAAATCAAGCTTTATTTCATTAGACATAGAGCACATACAGGCTTCAGAGACAAATTGTAGCTTAATCAAAAACCTTTTTCAATTGTGCAGAGCAGAATGCCGTCTGCTACAAGAGAAGACCGAAAATCAGACGTCAATGGTATCACATGTAGCTCTAACGACCAAGACATGCATATTAAAGTAAAACAGAAGAGCCTTTATTTGCACTTAAATGAACTAATTTTAACATGCTTCAATGCAACACAAAAGTACGGTGCAGTGAAGCATACAAACAGCAGGAAGAGTAGTGCAATGCAGCATGCCGTATTTCTCCAATATATTGAAATATATCAAAGCGCACTGCAATTGTCACATTGATACGCCACAGTTTGCATGTGTTGTGGCATGCCTTATCCATAATATGCAAGGCTAGTGGTATTCTAATGAATGTAACGAAAAAATAGTCTTAAATGGCATTTTCATTTCAGAATAACCTTTGGGTGTTCAGACATTCAGAATACTGGAGAAACCATATTACAGGAGCGAAAACAATAGGCAAAATTACAATGGCTTAACAGTGTCCCTAGATACTAATCATGCAGAATACTTGATTTAAAGATGTAAACTATTAAGCGCATCGCATAATAACATGTTGACCTAAAACAATGCAACATCAAAGAACATAAATGGACACACAAACGCGGGGTGAAAGAGTAACCACTTACAGCTAGCAGAGGTGGAACAGCCAAGCTAAGATCTGGAACAATATTTTGGAGCATCATATCTTGCTTTTCCAAGAAGAAAATTTTAATTTTGAGCAGGTTTCAGGAAAAACAAATGCAGCATTCTTGAGCCAGTAAATTTCATATTTACAGCATTGATTGATATGTGAAATTTAAGGTTCCAAAACTACCATGTGGTTATGAGAAACGCTGTAGTGGAGGGCTCCGGAAATTTCGACCACCTGGGGTTCTTTAACGAGCCCCCAAAACTGAGCACACGAGCCTACAACGTTTTTACCTTCATCAGAAATGCAGCCAGCGCAGCCACGATTCGATCCCGCGACCTGGGGGTCAGCAGCCGAGTACCTTAGCCACTAGACCACCACGGCGGGGCTCCAAATTTACAGTTGTACAACAAATTAGACTGAATCACACAAAAAGAAAAATATATGTAGAAATTATTTGACATCCACTAATTTATTCAAACTTCACGAGAGTGCAGCAATTTCAATAAAAGCAGTCTCTTGAACTGTCCCACAGTGCAAACAATGCTAACCCCCGTATTCACGAACGCTCCTCGACTCGAATCTCGTCCTTCACTTCAACTAGCCTGCATAGCGCCTCCACTTGTCTAAAAATGACGCTGCGTTTCTGGAAAATCGCTGCAGATTATCCCTGATATTGGGCGACTTGCTCTGTCTGGAGACGGCGCTGCAATCAATTTTCTCAAGTCAAGGTGAAGCATTTAGTGAAGGGACGTTTTAAAATACGGGGGTAAAACTCACAGTAGCATTTGCCGAGCTCATCAAACTGTTTGACAGGCGACCTAGAAATTCGAGATATTCGTAAAGGAGAAGCTCAAGGGGGTGGCGAAAAGAAAGTGGCGTACGATTTTCTTTATCATCGCTTAAGACCGCAAAACCCTCATAAATCACTCTGAAAGATGGCCAGCACTCATACTAGTACTCGTCATTAAATGGGATCTGCATGCTAGAGTAATAGAGGGAAAAAATAATTTGTGTCCTGTGACACTGAGTATTAGTAGCCACTTCCAACTCATAAAGCACTTTTCCGCAGAGCACTTGTGTACTGTGGCAAAAGCAACTTAAAAAGCATTATGGACGTCATCGAAAGGGGTGCAGAACTTTCTTTTAAACAGCTCTACTCTTTTCTTTTGCTGTGAGGTTAGAATATAGTCAATTAAAAGTTAGATTTATGGTTGGCGCATCTGTATTAGATTGGATGATGATGACCCCGCCTCGATGGTTTAGCCGCCAAGTTACTCAGCTGCATTTTTGATGCAGGCGAAAATGCTGTAGGTCCATTTGCTTAGATTTGGGTGCACAAGCCCCCAGTGGCCGAAATTTCTGGAGCCCTCTACTAAGGCGTCTCATAATTCAAATGGTAGTTTTGGGATGTTAAACCGCACACATCAATCAATTGGATGGTGATGCACAAACTTGCGGTGATTAATGGATTTTATATTTCTTGATAAAATCAATAATACTGAGAAATAATTGAGGCTGCTGGGCATATTATAATGGTTTTGTGCAAAATTAAAAAATTGTATCCAATTGACACTATTGGCACAGCTGTTGTTCTCTTGAACATGCACACATGAATACGTAAATAGCATGTAATATTGTGCTGTAAATAGATATGAATGCCTGAATTGAATACTCGGTTTCGCGATGAAACCACGACCACACAAAGAACACATGGACAGGACGGGTGCTCACTAGCAGCTGTTTGTACCTTATATTTCATAAGGTTACACACAACCTTAAAAAGGTGGCGAGTCGGCTTGAAGTATTGATGGAGTTCGTGCAACTAACAAATTAGCAAAGTTGCGCCAGTGCATCGCTGAAAATCATGCTCAGCAGCTGAAAGGCTGTAAAAAGAAGCATGCGTGGCCGCTCACGAAGTCTGCCACTGAAGTGATTTACAAAATACCCCTATTGTGCGGAAAGAGACATGTTAGCCAGACGACGGGGCGCTTCGTCAATGATCGAGTGAGCAAACACGCCTTTACGGTAAAGAATAACGACAGTGCCCATTCAAGCGCGCATGTCACTTCGTGTGAATTCACACCAAGAGCAATTTCGAAGGCCTTTCACAAAAGAAACGGGGTATCGATTGCGTTAGCAAAACTTCACTCATCTTGCATGAGTCGGAAGCACAGTATCTAGCGATCACATGTCCTATAGCGTGATTAGGTAAGGGATGGCCCAAGTAGGTTGCACATGCGTTGACGAAAAGTGAGCTTATATCAGCCCGTTTCCTCAAGGAATGAACAATTGCAAATGAGCGCCCATCCCCTTTATGTGTTTTCTTTGTTTGTGTGGTCGTCATTTTGGCGCAAAATTGACTAATATTTAATGCAAACTTGCATCAAGTATCCCAACAGCGAGTTCTACTATATATGAATGCCGCTGCTGCACATGTAAGCAAGCATAGCACATGCAGCCGGCTTAGAACTGTGAAAAAAAGCAGGGTGATACAGCACCCGAGAGGAGGCACTTTCAATATATTTCGAAAGAGGGCTTAATAAACAGATGACCTACTGCTGTGTTCATGACATGGTATTAGGGTCATTCCATGCCAAACGCCCAGCCATTTTGGCGACCATCTCAAATGTATTAGAAAAATACTGTGCGGATTAACTGCATTGTAAGCAGTGAAACGGTAGAATTTTTCGGAGAGAAAAAATGTTGGCGGTTGCCTTCAGGACTTCCTGGAATGTTGTTTGGGTGTTGTTTGTGGAAATAGAAATTATTTTATAAGAACACTCTATACCAAACTTGGTCTACATTTTGAGTAAAAGTTCCTGTGTAAGGTGTTTGAAGCTCAGTAATATTAGCACAATTATACTGGCACATATGCCTCTAAGAATTGATCCAAAAAGTGTTATGTTTGCAATTTTTCTATTGCATTACTGCAGTTTGCATGAACATCTGAGTAGTGAATATTTACTCCACACAAGGTATATTTTGATAAAAAAATATTTGAGACCTCTCAAGCTGGTAAACTTTACGAGAAAAAACCATAAATTTTACAAAATTGTAATTTTTGTCCGTATTGAGATGCGATTTGCGCCAAGTGGTGGTCGAACTAAAAATTACCGTTATACATATACTGAAAGCAAATAAACAGTTATTTTCATATATCATCAATACATTTTTTGTCTTAAGGAAGAAAATATTTTCTTAGTTTTCCCATTGGCGCCTCTCTTCCCATCTGGTCATACGACAGCTGCCACCTTGAAATTCCCCATTGCCATCAATGGGAAAGTTCAAAACGTTTTTTTCCTTAAAACAAAAAAATGTAATGATAACATTTGGTATATGAAAATAACTTTTTCTTTCTATTTAGGTCTGAAGGTTATTTTCATTTGGACCACTCGACAGTGCAAATCATGTCTCAATATAGACAAAAATGGCGAGTCTGCGAACTTTGTATTTTTCTCTCGTAATGTTTAGCAGCTTGAGAGGTCTCATAATATTATTTCCTGAAAACATAACTTTTTGTGTAGTTAGTATTCATTACTCAGACATTCACACAAAGTGCTGCATTGCAATAGAAAAAATGCAAATATAAAACATTTCGGCTAAGTTCTTGGTGGCGTGGTAGACGAAGAAAGTGCTTAACAGCACAAACGACAAGAGCAGATAGAAGACACGAGAACAGAGCGCTGAACTAACAACCAAAGTTTATTGCGAACCAACTGCAATATGTAGGAAACAGAATCTGAGCATAACCAGGCAACACAAGCGGAATTATACACGCACCATACGGCATATCTTATCAACAACCGATCTTATCAGTGGACCCCAGATAACTGATTTCACAGCCGTGAAGAAAAATTGAGGGTACGCTAACACAGGGAGCAACAAGTTGTTGAGTATGGAAGGCTTCACTAATCTCGTGCTCGCGCTGATCGCCCCATGATCAAACACTTGTCGAGAATTGGCTGACAACGACACTTATTACAATGGTCCGCCAAGTGGCTAGGAAGGGAGCCTTTTAGAGAGTTAGCATGCTCCCTCAACCGATCATTCATGCATCATCCTGCTTGGCCAATGTAACCGAGCTCACAAGTAAATAATATCTTGTAGAGAATCACTAAAACACATTCAACATGGCACATGCTTCTTTCTTAGGTTCTTCGCTGTTGACCCTGCGACATAGCCAAGCGAGCTTGTCGCGTGCGCAGAACGCAACTCTTACAGCTATTTCGCCAGCGAGCTTCTTTAGCCTATGGGAAACTTCGTGTACGTAGGGAATAACAGCCTTGCTAGAATGAGGCTTGTTGAGTTAGCTGTTGCTTTGTCTCTTATCAGGCACTCTTAGTGACGTTAGGAGAGTCTGGCAATGGAAGTTAGCAGGGGATTAGAAAAGCCTGCCTGTTGAAGGCGGTGAACGTGGAGCGAGAAACTTCACTCTATGTGGCAGTGACAAGAGCAAGTTAGAGTTGTCTTTAGGCAGGAAAAAGCGATGCTTCACTTGACTAGCTTACAATAGGTGGATGTAAAAAGAAGAAGGCTCTTCCTTGAGCAAGGCTCATACCGCCAATATACATGGTCAACTAAAAAAAGCATTTTCAAGTCTAGAAATCGTAGCTTGTCGTCAGAAATAAACTCCAACTTTAATTCCAGTTGCTCCATTTCACGCCGAAAAACGTTGAATATCTCACCAGTGCAGAAGAGTGCATTGGCTCATGTTTAGCACCAGTTCTTTGTGACCTTTTACTCGCGCGGTATGAAAGAAGTCTCATGGCTAACTTTGATCAGTACAGTTAAAGTGTTCAGCTGAATTGCCACCTTTTTAGTGTTTTACCGCATCGATCAATCTGACCCTCCGCGAACCACCGATGAAATATTTGGCTTTTTTCGGCATAGAATGAGGAAACTAGAATTAACGCCGGAGTTTATTTCTGAAAACAAGCTACGATGTCTAGACTTAGAAATGTTTTTTTTGGTTGCTCATGTATGTTAGCGGTACGAGCCATGCTCAAGAAAAAGCCTCCTTTTTACGCTTGCCCATTCTGAGCTACTCAAGTGAAGCATCGCTTTTTTTCTGCCTAAAAGCAACTCTAACTCACTCTTGTCACCACCAGATAGAATGCAGTTTTTTTGCTCCAAGTTCACCGCCTTCAACAAGGAGGCTTTCGTAATCCCCTGCTAACTTCTATCGCCGAGACTCTCCTAACGTCACTAAGAGTGCCTGATAAAAGACAAAGCAACAGCTAAATCAACAAGCCTTATTCTAGCAAGGCTGTTATTCTTTACATACACGAAGTGTCCCATAGCCTAAAGAAGGTAGCTGGCAAAATAGCTGTAAGAGTTGTGTTCTGCGCACGTGACAAACTCGCTGACTATGTCGCAGGGTCCACAGCGAAGGACCTAAGAAAGAAGCATGCACTAAGAAACACGCTACATGCCATGTTGAATGTGTTTTAGCGATTCTCTACAAGATATTATTTACTTGTGGGCTCGGTTACATTGGCCAAACAGGGCAATGCATGAATGATCGGTTGAGGGAGCACGCTAGCTCTCTAAAAGGCTTCCTTCCCAGCCACTTGGGGGACCATTGTAAAAAGTGTGGTTGTCGGCCAATTATTGACAGGTGTGTGATCATGGAAAGATATAAAAATCGGCGCGAGCCCGAGATTAGTGAAGCCATCCACATTCAACAACTCGTGCTTACTGTGTTAGCGAACCCTCAATTTTTTTTTTTTTTTTCATGGCTGTGAAATCAGTTATCTGGGGTCCACTGATATGACCACTTCTTGATAAGGTACACCATATGGCGCATGTATGTGCAATTCTGCTTATGTTGCGTGGTTATGCGCAGATTCCGTTTTCAATATAGTGCAGTTGATTTGCAATAAACTTTCCTTGTTAGTTCAGCGCTCTGTTTTCGTCTATTCTATCCCCTCTTGTCGTTTGAGCTGTTAAGCACTTTCTTAGTCTACCATACAGCACCGACCAGCTGTGTCAAGCACTTTGTTAGTCTTGGAGGCATAGTGCCAGTAAATTGCACTAATATCACTGAGCTTGGAACACTTTACACGTGAACTTTTACTTAACACGTAAGCAAATTTTGGTAAAGAAACAAGCAGCAGTACTTTTAAAATAAAATTTTGGACAAATAACAGTGAAACGACATTATGATAAGTTCATAAGGCAACTACGTGACTAAAGTTTTTTTTTTTTTTCGGAATATTCTACTGTTTCACTGCTTTCAATGCAGTAAATCAGCACAATTTTTTTCAAATACATTTGAGATGGTCGCTAAAATAGCTGGGATGTTTGGTGTGGAATGACCCATTAGTGAATCAACCTTTTAAGTTGGAGACATCTAGGCCATCTCCACTTTATCATACAACTCTGTTAACATTATGCATTTGTACACAGTTTTCTACACGCACTGTTGTTAATCTGATGCAAGCTGATACTCATATTTGAAACATAAATAGGTATATAGGACACATAGCTTGAGATAAAGCCTTTCCCATCAGAGGAATGTTCCGAAAATGTACAAGATATTTGGTGCACCCTATGAGTAGTGTCCAACACTGCTGCAACCCTTTGACTGAGGTCGTGAGCCCGAAACAGCTGCTTTCAGGTTGTGATGAAGAGTGTACTGCATCGTCAGCACCCAGTCCATCGTGGAAGCATAGTATGCTGTCCTTTCAACATTCTGCATGTAAGACATGCACAACATTCAACTAAACAATTAAAAATACTGGGGACAATCAAAACCTCATTATTACGTGTCCTATAATAGAAAGCTCTAGCTTCCGCACTTCAGCTTTACCTTTATTCACTACTACATTTACAAGCATCTGTGCAATTAGTGTACAAATGCAAGTGCCATGGGTGAGTCTGCACCATGGTTCATGGAAAACCTTAGCAAATGTACGTTGTGGTGAAAAAGTGCTTCTCTCTTCAATCATGCACCTACCAAGAAGTTTGAAATATACAGGGACGCTCAAATTTCAGCCTTTATGCCATGATTTCTTGCTTAGCTAAAATACCCCAACCAATAGGCCACGACAATGGGTGACACAAAAATTATATAAACCAATTCAGACAGAAAAGTAGCAATATATATCATTTACTTTGAAGGATCCTTTTACAGACATGTACACATCACAGATGTACAATCTACTGCGTGAAACTAGCGTAAAGCATCGAGCAAGCCCCAATCTGAGGGGATCAACAGCACTTACATAATGACAACTGCTGTTGGAAACACAGCACTGTGTATTTGTGAAAGCTCACCTCCAAATTTCTTCTCCAGTTACATAAATTTGGTATACTGGATAATTTTATGTCTTTCACAGGTTGCTTATTAGTCCATAAGACAATTCCTTTAGGGCACGAGTAAGGCTGACTGCTCTCAAAAATCAATAAGACATGCTAATATTATTCTTCTTCGAGTGCATGCATAAGCAGCTTTTTTGCAGTTGAATTATTTTAATTCATAAAAATAGCCATGCAACACATAATGTTTCACAAGTAAATTAAATCGATCTTCAATAGGCTCTGAACTGATAGACACTAAATATGTATTAAATTTTTTAGATGCACGACTTATTGCAGGAGATGCTAAGAGGTATATATGCAAGTAGGACTTATTAGTTGGATCAGTTTTTTTACATCCGTAAGGATGAAACCTGCACAGACAAAATGCATGAAACATACAAGTGCTGTTAGGTCTGCTTTCTTTCGTCCACAGTCAGCTGTGTCGTCATCCTCATATTGTTTTTTGTGAGCGTGTCCTTTAGCGACTAACTACGCCTACACCATTGTCATCTGTGCTGTGTCACAGTAACACTGAAAGTTTTGTCTGGGTGTGTGTCGGTACACTTTGGCGAAGCTTTTGTGTAACCACAGTGCCAAAATCATACACCAAAATTTTTAGAAATATTCTATTCTACAATATTCTATGTGCCACACCACAACAGTGCAAAAATGCAAAAAGATGATGTGTGCAATTGAGTGTGGCTGTTCAAGCCCTTACCGAAGCAGATAAATATTTCTATAGCCTGATTATCTACGATATACAGGTATAGATATAAATAAATCTAACAAGGCATAAAAAGCCTAAATTGCTGACCAGACAACGTACATATATTTCTTTGGTTAGCTGCACGATTTCCAACAAAACACACGTCACGCAATGCAAAGCACAGGCATCAAAGGGGTACTCATGCAAATTTTAAATATTTTTGAATTGTTGTTTTAAATAGCGTATTTACTCACATCATAAACACACCCTTAACTTCAGTCGTTGAAATGTGGATTTTTTTTTCTCCTGTGTAATGAACGCGCCCCATTTGTCCACTGCAGTCCCGCTAACTCACAACTAGCACCTCATTGCCCACTGATCTGCTTCGTTTTCATTATTGCTATCATGCCATCCCTTTCGACCACCTCGGCTCGCTCATTCCCCTCCCCCCCCCTCTTTTTTTTCACCTCCTGCTGCCGCGCGCTTTAAGATCTATCTGCGCGCGGCAAGACCCCCAGTTTTTTTGTTTTTTTTTTTTTACCGTGCGCCAAAGCGGGGTTCACGAACGCTGCGACTGTTGAGACATTGCAACTGATAAGCACACAGCGAGCGAAGGTCACGAAGCTACCGGCGCCAAGGGATGGTCGCTTCCTGCAATTACGAGTATCGCGGACAAATCGGGAGTTGGCAGGCAGGCACGCACTTCTGCACTTCGTTGTTCACATGCTCGAAAACTTACGTTTTCAGCAATAGCACGAAATCCAAAAGCGTTCTCCATGTAGCTTCCAGCGTACACTCCGTAGAATGCTTGATCAGGAACACTCAGCTTGCGGCGTGCACAAGCTTCAACGAAAGCCGTTGACAGAGGACAGACACTCCGCCGCACCGAAGTTGTTCTGTACTTACCGACGCACCACAGATTGCAGTGATACGTACTGTATCTACTGTAAGCACGAGTTAAACCGTGCAAGCCGTATACGCACACATCCTGGACAAAGCAAGTGAATAGTAAAGTAATCCAGCACCGTCAGCGTGTAGCAAACACGCACACATGTTACCACTGAATTCAAAGTCTGCCTGTTGACGATGGCGATGCGCAGTTGCCCCAAGACCTCCAAATCGAAACCGAAATTTGGAGCAACACCGTTTTAGGATATAATTTTCAAGCTATGTCAAGCTACCAATATCTAGTGTAATATTTTATGCTCGACAACATACTTATTTGCTAGCGGAGCTTCAAAGTCTTTTTTTGCCGCTGAAGTGTGCAAGCGGCAATATCGTAGCCTTGGTGATGTACATTTTTTTTCTTTTCCTGAGTGAGGCGTCATTGCGGCATTGTTACGACATTTTGGAGTTCAAATTTGTTACTTGTGCAACACAGATATAAATAAAAAATTAGGGAAGGGCGGCGGGGAGCTTTTTCTATATTTTACACGTCTTCACCCTTTTTTATGTTCGTTTGAGGAGATTTTTTGAATTCCAAATGGGGCAAATCTAGAACCGAAACAAGCTCAACTAACGCTGCCTTGGCACATACATGCTATCAACGTTCGTCTTGAACAATAATAATTATAAATATAGTTTTATTATTACTGTTTTATAGGAAAGATGAAAGTACGTATGAGCCAATAAAGTGTCATTTGAACTACTTTCGGGCCAGGATTTGGCTCATATCGAAAAAAAAAAAAGCTTCCGATTTGGATCCGCACGTATGCAACCACAGGCAAAAAATGTACATACATATGGATCAGGCCCCCTTCTTTCCTCTTTCTATCCCCCATCATACATGAATCCTAGCAACACCCTTGCTATGCTATCAGCTTCTTTTAAATAACACTCTGACATTCAGCAAGAACCTGGGGACTATGCTTTTTTACCGACAAAGTATGAATGACGCTTGATTTTATTTCATGTCTTAAATTTCGTGCAAGCATTCGAATTTGCCATTATTAGTCCATTGTAACGCCTTAGTAAGAACTGTTAATTACAATGCTGCAATTAGTAAACTATTCTCCCTTCTTGCGACACGAGTACAGTGCGCTAGTGTCGTCTGCGATCGTTCACGTGTACGTTATACTACGCGCAAGCGTTCATATCAAGAAAATAAAAAAGAGCAGTACGTGCCCACAGAGTGGTGCGTCCAATTGCACGAGTTCACTCGTGCTTAGTGGATGTGCGCCAAGCTTGTCCTGCGGCGGGGCATGCATGCACAGCAGCTGCATAAGAGTAAGCTCAGCCAGTCAATTGTAAACATGCCTAGTTCCATGCCAATTCAAACGCTGCAGACAGTCAATTTGAGCTGATCCATGTACATTGATCTAAATATAACTCACTGAATAAATCAGCGACTTGTAAGTTGATGCGAAATACTTCAGTCTGAGGAAATGTGTGGACCCCATTGTAAATAAAACAAGATATCTGGTATGAAAAACGGGGTGATTTCAAATGAAAAAGCAAGAACGATATCCTGTCGAAAACCGTGTGTAATCATTTCATGTTATATTTAAGCGGAACATAGTCTCTTTTGCCGATGTCTCTGTGGGAATTAGTGATGAATGAACATGAGTGGCAGCAAAATATTTTTTTAGTTAGAATCCCAAAAAGGCAACCCATGAATTGAGTCGTTGAACATGTGAGGGATCTTCTGAATAATGAAAATAGGGGTGGTATATTAAATATATTATATAGCACGATAATTGACGTTTAAATGTGGGGCGGATCTAGAGGGGATCAACTGATACCATAGTGCTTCATGAAGAAAGCTAAAGAATACCAATAAAGGAGGGTGTAAAACAGGTGAATACAATCTCCCCAATGCTATTTACTGCGTGCTTACAGGAGGTTTTCAGAGGCCTAGAATGGTAACAGTTAGGGATAAGTGTTAATGGAGAGAACCTTGGTAACCTGCGCTTCGCCGATGACATTCCATTGCTGAGTAACTCTGGGGACGAATTGCAACTCATGATTACGGAGTTAGACATGGAGAGCAGAAAGGTGGGTCTTAAAATTAATCTGCAGAAAACGAAAGTAATGTACAACAACCT
Source organism: Rhipicephalus microplus (assembly GCF_013339725.1). Lineage (NCBI taxonomy): Eukaryota > Metazoa > Arthropoda > Arachnida > Ixodida > Ixodidae > Rhipicephalus > Rhipicephalus microplus. The sequence continues at coordinate 77,514,634 of NC_051171.1, forward strand.
CGGAAGAGCAGCACTTTGAGATAGGTAATAGTCCACTTAAAGTTGTAAAATACTATGTCTACTTAAGGCAGGTAATAACTGCGGAACTGAACCACGAGATTGAAGTAACTAGAAAAATAAGAATGGGGTGGAGCACATTTGGCAAGCCCTCTCAAATTATGACAGGTAGATTGCCACTATCCCTCAAGAGGAAGGTATATAACAGCTGTCTCTTGCTGGTACTTAGCTACGGAGCAGAAACCTGGAGACTTAAAAACAGGGTTCAACTTAAATTGAGGACGACGCGGTGAGCAATGGAAAAAAAAAGGTCAGTCTAACCTTAAGAGACAAGAAGAGAGCAGAGTGGTTTAGGGAACAAACGGGGGTTAAGGACATAATAGTTGAAATCAAGAAGACGAAATGGACATGGGCCAGGCATGTAGCGCGTATATAGGACAATCGCTGCTCATTAAGGGTAACTAACTGGATTCCCAGAGAAGGCAAGCGGGTTAGGGGGAGACAGAAGGTTAGGTGGGCAGATGAGATTAAGAAGTTTGCGGGTATAAATCGGCAGCAGCAAGCACAGGACCGAGTTAACTGGCGGAACATGGGAAAGGCCTTTGTCCGGCAGTGGACATATAATCAGGCTGATAATGATAATGAGTGGGTAGCAAGCAAGTATGATTGCAGTACTTACTCAATGAGTGTTTTGAAAAGGCTCTGAAAGGCCACACTTCTAGCTTTCGCTGTGATGGTGCTGCGCTTTCCGTGCAGGCCTGGAGTGTTTTGTCTGTGCTCATATCTAAGCTTAGCACAAACTTCGAAGGGACAGGGGGCTTTGTCAGGCTGATTGCCTTTAGCCATTGCCCCTGCAGTGAGTTTTGTAATGCGTTTACTGTAATTAGGTACTATTACTATAATTCTGGGGCATTGGCCAAGAAAGCTTACAACGTGCTTTTTCTATGATCATTGCCAATGTATCTCTAAATAAATTTATATTCAAGTACAGAAATTACAGGAAAACCAATGAAGAGGTAAAGAAAGGGAGAAAGAAGGGTTTTTATAGATTTCGATATTTGAGATTTTAAGATGACCACGCAGCTTACTTGATTGATTGATGTTTGATGTTTTGTGGCGCAATGACCATTTAATGAACAAACAGTACCAGTTCATCTTACTAGAGATATGGACAATGATTGTGATAAGCGGCTGTATAAGGGCCGTTAAAATTGCTCGCGCTAAGGCAGGTAAAAAACATAGAAGTAATAAAATCATCACCATGCCGCGAAAGGGGTGTGTTGTTAATGGATGACAAAACTTTGTTGTAATAAAAAACGATGGTGGACATGCATGGCATTAGCACAAGTACCTCACTCGTTCACACCCTTGCGTCCAGAGGACGTGAGGCAAGTGCTTTTTTGAGTGTCCTGCAGAGGACGTAGTGAGGCTGATGATGATGATGATGATGATGATGATGATAGCACGATATATTTTGGCGAATGAAACGTGAAATGAAAACAAATGCCGAAACATCGATGTTTTCACCAGAACTTTGGCATGTGGTTTGATTGCATCCATCGAGAGGTGATACGTACTGATGCTCTAAACTATATTCCTATATGATTGGTGTAACATTCAAGAAAACACCCTTCTTGGGTGTAGCTTGCGAACATGCACCTCTAATACACCTAAAATGCTAAATTGGTGTACAAAGGGTGTAATTACAAAAATTACGTCTATTCGGATAAATTTGGCAGAAATAATAGGTGTAAAAAGGGTGATTTATGAAAAATCCACCCTTAAGGGTGTGAAATGGTTTGCAGTATGGAGTGGATATCGAGACGGACATGCTCCAGACCTGCCAATGGAACATACATGGAGCACTCTCAATGTGCCAATGAAACAGGCTTACTCCACATGGAGCAGCAGTGAAATATTACCGGAAGTGCTCCGAGTCTTCCAACGGATAACACGATCACTTGTCTTGCAGGTGAAGTTTGTATCTGCTTAGCTCATACAGATTATTTAGAAGTTATCTTTTTTTTCTGTAGCTCTTGACAAAACCTTAGGCAGTGGAAGCCTCTACCGTATGTAGGTTGACCAACAGCGAAAAATTCTTGACCAAACTTACACTCAGACGATACCCTCGTATTTAAACTTCATTTCTATCACTCTCTTTCCAGTCGTCATACTCCTTGCTAAACATTTTATGTAGCATGTTGAACTCTAAGTTGCATTGTCTCGAAAAATTGCCTTCTTCTGCTCTCGAAAGAACAAAAACAAAGCCGGTTACTTAGATTGCTGACTCCTCTAAAGAAGGTAAAAAACACAGAAGTGCAGTTCTTAAGTTTGTCTTCTCATATAATTAGCTTTCACCTACTATTCACTCACCTTAATAACTCCTTTCTTCTTCAATTCAATTACGTCCATGTAGAAGTCCTTACGAATTCCGCGGTGTTCAATGCGCACCTCACCTGTGAGGCCCTTAATCGTTGTCTGAAACAACAACAAACAAATAAACAAAGGGTCATATATATATATATATATATATATATATATATATATATATATATATATATATATATATATGTATATATATATATATATATATATACATATATATATATATATAATCCTTCATTTATTAACCTATTTATATAATGCCATCACAAAAAATAGGATGTTCCGAGAGCGCGGCACGGTCAGAAGCTCAAGCTATCCGTCTTGCACAGCGATTAAATATGTAGTTGGCAAACACGTCCTATTGTTTGCAGAAAAAAAATAAGGAGTACACGCTGCTTTTTATCGGTGGGTAAACGTTTCAGGATGCCGCAATATACTTAGCAACCCATTTTAGTATCATAAGGAACATGTTATAGCGGCGTAGACTTCTGATCGAATAGTTGTTTTAGCTACACCTGTGTTAAATTTATGAAATCGTTCAGCCATGATAGCTTATGTATCTTTTTAGTATTACTGGGCTAAAATGGCAAAAAAGTGCGCTAAGAGAATTCTACGTCTTTTCCTGTGTTATTGAGTTCTACATCCGTGAGCTCCTGGCTTGATAATTATGTAGGAATTCTCATGCAGCCATACAACAAAACCCGCTCCTAAGTATTTCTCGTTCTAGAGAAAAAAAAACTATTGCCCGAATTGTTTAATGTTGTCATAAACTCGAAGTAACAAAGTTGTCAAAAAACTGAACTTGATTCCACGCAGATTTCTGAACACAAATTAGCTAGAACGTAGTCATTTTGTCATTTTTATATAGACAGCTGTTCTTCGGACGTGCGCTGTAATGTAGTCGCATCGAAACAGCCATACTGGCCACGACACTAGTATTCCTTTATTTATCGCGAAGCCCCACATGGCAGTTTGTAGCACTTTTGCGTACAGATCGAATGGCACTTGGAGATACCGGTTTGTTATCTGCGTGAATATTCGCACAATAACAACACACGCTATTCACTTCAATCATATAATGGTTCATTCTACTGCTCACGCTGGTCGCCTCTTTAAAACTTTCATGCTCTACCCAATCACATAATAACTGCATTTTTTTCCCGGGTTTTAAATGTCGGCAGCTGGTCGTATACCTTCACGTGACAACTGCCTCCCCCGTATCGCCCGAAAATGGGAGGAAAGTACGCTCGGGCTGCTGCAGGCCCAAACTTTTCACGCGCTGGCATGAATTAGGACCACTTTGTTAAATAAAGTTTCAACGACACGTCGTACTATGAAATTGAGTCGTCAGAGTCATGTGCGTCTTCTGACCGCAGAGTAGTCGATTATTTTCCTTGAGGAACAAGTTCCGCGAAACAATTTCGAAACCTGGCTCAGATATGTTGTACGCACAGCGTATACAACCTTGTAGGGGCGAAAAATATGAGGGAGCAATTAAGAGAAGCCAGACTGTCCTATACTCTATTTGTGGCACGTTCAGCGCGTGCTCATCCCGAGGAGAGCACCTTAATGGTGATCGCTTATCAGTAGCAGTGAAAATCAACTGCTACACCTAACGTAACCTGACGAAAATGACGTATAAAAATAATAGAAAAAAGGAATCAAGTACAATACGAAAAGATACAAAAAGAAAGGGAAGAAAGGATAAGGAGAAGAAAAAAGAAGGGAGGCCAAAATATATAGACATAAAAGACAAGAACACGAAAAAAAACGATAGAGTAAAAAGAGAGAAATCGACGAGGCAAGAAAAGGAAACTTAACAGAAATCTGCACTGATATGATAAAAAATAACTAAACAGACAGAATATAACCACATCAAGTTTTCATGGTGACCTTAGTGGAGTCAGTCTAGAAAGCTCGAAGTTTTGATTACTAGATTTCGATGTGATGTCCCCCCTGTAAACCAATATATACACAGAACTGGTCAGTTGATATCACCCCTCAGTGCATTCTGCGAATAAATAGAATCCATCAAACATTATCTCCTATCTTGTCGCCGATGCTCTGTACTTAGGAAAAGACCCCTTGTTATGCCTTTCTGGAAATGGGCGTTAGAGTCACCGGGGAAACTGTACTGAACTTTGGTGCCTCAGTTTTGGGACGCTGCCACAGACATGCTTTAAATGGCATTTGCGGTTTTATTAAGTCATCCAAACGCACCCCATCGCAATGCCCATTCTAATAATTCTTACTGTGTATCATCGAAAAGTGTTTTAACAGAGATTCTGAATGACTAGATGAAGTAAACGCCGCTTTCTGGTCATCTCAACAACTGAAACCTCAAAATTTCTGAAATTGACTTTTCCACTTTTTCCTTCTTTTTTCTCTATTTTTCTGTGGTTTTCCTTACATTAGTTTTATTATAATACAGATTCCTTCTGACAAATAGCTGTAATGCAACCAGAAAACGTACACTACGCTTTCTTGGCCGATCCCCCTGATTGGGTATGAGCCACAATTTCAAAGAAACAAACAAGAAGACTACTCAGCCACACACACCTTCAGATTTTACACACCTTGGGTAAAACCTTCCTAATTATTTTATTTATTTATTTATTTACTTATTTAGCTTTTGGCAGCATTTGTCACCTTACCACAATGCCTTTTCAGAAAACAGTAGACTTCAGTCGCTAATAAAAAACCGTTGTTATTTTTGTTTTTAGGGCTCCACTTCAATGTTCGGACCATAACTTGAGTGGCATTTATATGTGCCGGTGAAGTTCGAAGGCTAGCACGTCGACAAGCTGTGTGTATACCATTTTCATGGACTCCAGCAGAGATGATCCGTGTCTCCAAGGCTTGGGTTGTTCACAGTTGAGTGACTGCAGGTCGAGGTTATGCATGACACGGTCGGCATTGTGAAGCCCGGTGGCGAGGAGAGTCACGGCATCGTACATGAGGGCGGTGTCTGTCTGCGAACAAACAACGCTATTTGCAGTCCATGGCACGATGTAGAAAAGGGTAGTATTGTCGATGAACAAGGTTCTCAGCAACATCGTTATTTTACGTTTTGTACTGAACAATAGGTGCTGGTAATATTGTGGTTCGTTTCATTAAACACATTCTCAAAGGTACGTGTACTTGTATTTTAAATAGGCTTACGCAATAAACACCAATACTTCTAGCACTGAATAAGTAAGTTAACGAGTAAGCAAATCATTAAGCAATTGAGTAAACAAATGCTAACAACAAGCGATATAAATAAATACTTTCGGGAAATGACAAAACAAGAGCGCACTTATGTATTTTAGAACAAAAAATATACTTTTTTATCATTTCTTAGGCCTGAGTGTTTACAAAAAAGTAAAACAGCAAACTGCAAAAAATACAATAGTACTATTTAGATAATAATAAGTACCGAGTGCACAGAGTATTTGAATGGAGAGGTTTATCGATTTGATTGGGGAAGAAGTAAGCTTCACATTACGCAAAGTAACTCGGCGAATAGAAAGGCTGACTTCCCGTACATCGATAGAAATCATCTCAGAGTGGTTATGGGCACCGTATCTCCAGGGCGCTCTGCCGTTCTTTAGCTCCCGCACAACGTTCACGACTTCCGGACGCTGTGGATCCACGAGCCTGAATGCGGTGATGTTGGCTTGCAAGTCGGAGAATTCACTCAGGTCAAGAGTGTGAAGGTCCTGCAAGAAAATGAGGGCGCAGTGACGTCTTCGAAAGGAAGAGAAGGTTACAGGAGTCATGATTAGTGGAAGATATCATTACTTCGGTAAGCCCTACGTGGTGCTGCGAGACTTCGCGGTCAGAAACTAAAAGTACACGAAAAACATGTACAAAATAGCCACACATACATACACACTCAGAGAGAGAGGCGCCTTCGCAGCTTATGTTTCCATGATTTCTATCTTCAAACTGGATTACCAACGAGCCCAAACTGCTGTCATGGTTTATGGTTCATGTAGGAGCCCTTCCAATTGTAAAACGTGTGTATAGCATTGAAAGAATAAATATCATCCCAAAAAGCACGTAAATCTATTTACTGTTACGTGACAGGCCTGAAGAAACACTTGTGACGAGAATGGCGTACTGATAAGAGGCCTAACTATCGAATAGCTATTCAAAAGTAGAGCTTTTTTTAATCTCATGAAACCTAATCAACAGTAGTGCGTGAATACAACTCTATTTAACTTATTCGGTTCTTGCGCAGAAGCAATACGTAGTTGATCGTTTGTCACAGCACCGTGCCAACATCACAATCAACATGCCCGGTAAGTCAACAATATGAAACTAACTGCTCAAATTATACAAACAGTTTAACGCAAGTTACTATCATCATCATCTTCATGCTCATCTTTATCATACTGACTAAGCCCACTGTAAGGCAAAGGGCTATTCGACGTTTCGCCAAATAACCCAGTCCTGGGCTTGCTGCGGCCACGTTTTATCTGCGAATCTCATCAGCCCACCAAACTTTCTGTTCCCCCTTCGCAAGTTTTGGTTCCTTTGAAATGCAGCCAGTTATCCCTAATGACCAGTGGTTATCTTGCTCCAGAACGACGCACCTGGCCGAAGTACAGAGAGGGAGAGAGAGTGAGAAAGGAAAGGCCGGGAGGTTAACCAAATATTGGCATCTGGTTTGCTACCCAGCGCTGGGGGCGGGGAAGTAGGGGCAAGAAAGAGGGGCTAGATAGAGAGAGAAAAAAAAACGCACGCGCACTCATAAGAAAACGAATACAACACAGGAAGGGCGTCCTAGCTACAACCGTTCAGTAAGGCCGGTCGATCGCAAAAAGTGTAGTAGCGCTTTCAGAGCCATCTTCTGTGAAGTCGCATCCTGTCGATACTGCAGAATTCCCTGCTCCGACAGAGGTTGATCCTCTAATTTGTTGAGTTCCTTGCGAAGGCATATCCGTTGTTTACTATACGCTAGGCAGTCACAAAGAATATGTTGGATTGTTTCCTTTTTGCCACAGTGGCCACAGGCTGCGGTGTCGGCCATCCCAATGCGGAAAGCGTAGGCGTTGGTAAACGCGACGCCCAACCACAGCCTACATAACAGGGTCTGGTCTGCTCGGCAAAGCCTCGACGGGACTTGAAGACTTAGCGTAGGGTCAAGCGAGTACAGTCGGGCATGCTTGAAGTGTGGCTGATTCCATTGTGATGGGGTTTGCTGGCGAGCAAGCCTGCGGAGCTTTCGTGCAGCATCTGTCCTAGAAAATGGTAGTCGTAGTTTATGATCTTCTGTGTGGGCTGAGCGGGCAGCTTGATCGGCCCGTTCATTGCCGATGATTCCGCAGTGACTGGGCAACCACTGAAATGTAATTTGGTGCCTTTTCTAAATCAGATGGTGTATAACCTCTGCTATCTCTAGTACCAGCTGCTCGTGTGGTCCACGGCGTAAGGCCGATAGTAGAGACTGCAGTGCCGCCTTCGAGTCGCAGAAAAGAGTCCACTTGCGTGTAGGTTGATCAACTACAAATTGCAACGCGGCACGAAGTGCTGCAAATTCTGCTGCCGCTGATGTTGTTGCGTGAGATGTCTTGAATTTAATTGTCGTGACCAATCTTGGTATCACTACTGCTCCGGTAGAGCTGTCTGGCTGAACTGATCCGTCAGTGTATATATGTGTGGAGTCTTGGCATTTCTCATACAAGAGAAGTAGTGTGAGCTGTTTAAGAGCCGGTGACGACAAATTGGCCTTTTTCTGGACGCCAGGTATGTTACTATTAATCATTGGTTGAGCGAGGCACCATGGCGGAGTCACAGGTCTAGCAGCAGGAGAGAACGAAGTTGGGATCGACTTACCATGTGCGGTCACTGTTTTGCAGTAAGATGTGCATGGTCGGACCACTGGTAGAGAGGCTAAGTGATGTCGAGGGGTTCGAGCAAGGTGTCGTATATGTGTCCTCAGCACTTCCACATTAATGTGGGTCTTGATGAGGTTGTCCCTTGTGATGGCGATAGTTGGCGCTGTTGACGCACTTTGGGACAAGCCTAAACATATCCGGAGTGCTTGAGCTTGGACACTTTGAAGCATTCGTATGCTTGTTTTACTTGCCATGGTTAACACAGGTAAGCTGTACCGAAGGAATCCAAGGAAAAGAATCCTGTATAGTCGCAACATAGCAGTTGTAGACATTCCCCAGTTCTTTCCAGCGAAGAACTTGAACAAATGACAGATGCCTGTCAATCACCTTTTCATGTATGATACATGTGAGCTCCATGAGAGGTCTCTGTCAATTATAACACCTAGGAACTTGTATGATCGGAGGTGACGTATTCTTTCGCTGTTTATCAGAACGCTGTAGTTCTGCATTGGTTTGCGTGTAAATGCCACAAGTGCACATTTCTCAGAGGAAATTTCCAGACCTCGTTGACGGAGGTTAATAGCAACTTAAGTGGCAGCTCTCTGAATTCGCGCTCGCAGCTGTAGACGTGTTACTGCAGACGTCCAAACGCAGATGTCGTCCGCGTACATTGACAATCTGACAGAACTTGGCAGATGCTCATTGAGAGCTATTAGCGTCAGGTTGAATAGTACAGGGCTAAGTATGCCACCCTGGGGAACACTACGGTGGCTGTAATATAGCGAAGTGTCACCATCCTCGGTTCTCACGAAAAAGCATCGCTCAGAGAGATAGCTGCGTAGCCACTGAAACATCCGACCACCCACTCCTACCTCCTTGAGAGCGGTGAGGACAGCTTCATGTGTGACGTTATCGTACGACCGTTTAACAGCAAGGAATAAGGAAGCGCAGAGACACTTACGGCCTTTTTCGTTTTGCACGTAACTGACCAGGTCTATGACGCCATCAATTGATGACCGGCCACGACGAAATCCCGTCATAGCGTCCGGGTAGATGTTGTGATGCTCCAGGAACCATTCTAGCCGTCCAAGTACCATCCTCTCCATCACTTTGCCCAAGCAACTAGCCAGTGCAATCGGGCAGTATGATGTGAGCACCAATGGTGACTTGCCAGGCTTCAGTAATGGCACCAAACGGCTGGTCTTCCAGTTAACTGGGATGGTGCCCTCTCACCACGCTCGTTGTATATCTCGAGGAGGGCACTCCTCGCACACTCACCAAGGTGACACAGTGCTCTGTATGATATTCCATCAGGCCCGGGTGCAGATCTCCGTCAACACAAAGCCCGTGCTGCTTTAAGCTCATAGAAAAAAATTGGTCCATGTGGTGGTCGTGTGATGTGCCATGTGCCACCACGTGAGAGCGTGGAGATGTTGGGATCTGCGAGTTGACCAGATAAGTTGGCACAGAACTCTTCGGCCACGTCGACCTCCGATCTCTGTTGAGAGAGGGCTAGAACCTTGAATGGAGACCGCTGAATGGGAGCTGTCCGGAACCCTCTTATTGTCCTCCACAAGTGTGACAAAGGCTTGCGAGGATCTAACGACGCGCAGAAGGCTGCCCAACGTTGTGGCTCTAGCTTGTCTATGCGGCGTTGTATTTTCGTCTGAAGACGTCTAGCGATTCGTAAATTGTCGATTGCTTTCGTGCGTCGGTACCTTTGTTCCGCACGCAGTCAGAGAGCCCGAAGTCGTTCTAATTCCACATCAAATTCGGTTACTCTCGAAGAGCATGTGAGGGTGCACACTATGTCTTCCACTGTGGACTTGATCACCTCTTCTAAGTCAAATGAGGTGTCCTCTTGACAGCGTTCTTCCATGAGAGATTCAAACTTGGTCCAGTCCACTCTTTGCATAGTTTCGCGTACCTTGCAAGGTGATAATCCTCTGATCTTGACATATGTGGGAATGTGGTCGCTCCCATGTGTTTCTATGCCCGCAAACCACCCGGCACATCTGACGAGACCTCTAGAAACAAAAGCCAAGTCAAGGCAACTGCTGTATCCAGGGCTTGTAAAAATGTTGGGCTGCCATCATTTAACAAGCACAGCTCTTTGTCGGAAGCAAACGTTATCAGACTTCTACCCTTTGCGCTGATCTTCGAGCTCCCCCATAGCGTATGGTGGGCGTTAAAGTCTCCGATGATCACCCATGGGCCAGGAGTGGATGATAGGTTGTGTCCTAGTCTTCTGTGGTCAAATCTACTTGATCGCGACAGGTATGCACCCACAACAGTGACAATAAGACCCTTTGTCTTCACTGTTAAGCATATACATTGGTTATCGTTGTCAGGTGGTACAGACCGAAGAATGTAGGTCAGGTCACATCGAATAAACAGCAGGACCTTGCTGTTTCCACCATGACAAGCCGACATAAATGATTCGTATCCGGAGAGTCTGATAGCGCTCGATAAATTTGGCTCGCAGATGACGATGATGGGAAACATATTGGTGGAAACAAACCGACGGCAATCTGCAATGCGTGATTTCAGTCCCCGTGCATTCCACTGAAAAATTGTTGCTTTTTTGACCTCTTCCCTGAAAGACAGTGGCTGGTGGGCCATTATCTACTCAAGAGCCGCCAGTACTGGACTCAGAGCGTCCAGTACTTGAAGTGCACTTCTGGCTGACGTTGTGCGCATGCCGTTTAACACCGTGCGAATGGCATTAATTATGAGTCGTAGAAGAGCAATCACTTGCTTATCCAAGTTCCGCTGCTCCTCTGTTGTCGCAGCTTGCTCTGATGAATGCGGCTTCTGATGCGATTCTTCCACAAGTTGCGTGCGCGTAAGTGGCGGCCACTGTTCAGTAGAGAGAGATCTACTTATTTTCTCTCTTTCATCATCTGCGTTCGCCGCGGTGTACCCTGCAGTGGGCACCGTTCCCAGATGCGTTGACTTACTTCTTGTAGTTGACTGTTTTCTTCGCGAAGATCTTCGACGGTGACGTGGTCGTCTTCGCCGGACTTTTTCCGCGGCCTCTTTGTGGATAGAGCTGTCTCGCACCATTTGTCTAAGAATAGTAAACTCCATCTTTATGCGTGGACAGTCTTTAGAAGATGCACTGTGGGCACCTTGACAATTAGGGCACTTTAATATGGTTGCGCTGCATTTGTCCTCGGTGTGTGGCTCTGAGCATCGGGGGCACACTGCGGAGTTCCTGGACGCTCCCTGCAGATGGCCGACCTTCTGACACTTATGGCATCGCATAGGTTTTGGAATAAATGGACGGACCTTGTGACGAAAGTGGCCAACCTTCACATGGGAGGGGAGACAGTCCCCTTTGAACGTAATTCTCACACAACGTGTGTTACCAAGGCGGCTGACATTCACAATGACGTTATCTTCGTTTGCCGGTTTTATTAGCACTGAGGAATCCGAGTTTGGAATTTTAGTGGCGACGTCATAAATGACTCCTGTTGAAGTGGTGCTATCAGCTGGTATTAGAGACTTGACATTGATGTTACCCAGTTGCGTTACTTTCTGAAGCGCGTTTAGCGCACGTGGGTTCAGTATATCGATTGCCAAGATGTTCCTTCTTGCGTTTAGACGTACTTCTTTGATCTTATTTGGCGTAATATTCTCGAGATACACAGAGAGCGCTTGCCTGTTCAGCCCGCGTAGACTGTCGGTAGCCTTCAGCGGCACAAAGAGGATAGAGTGAGGCCATCGCTGAGGGGCAGTTTTCACGGTGGTTGCGCTTGATGCCGAAGATGCATTGACGATCCGTCGTTTAGCCTTGCGGTACAGGACGGGTCGGAAGCCGTCGTTCGAGGACTCGTCGCTTGATGCGGAGTACAGCTCAGTGTCCTCACTCTCACTAGACGCGTTTCGTCACTTCCTCGAAGCAGTCCCTGCGGTCGAACCGGACTCGAACGGTGCTCCATGAGGTTGAACATCCATCACCACGATATATGGGGCGATAGACACCAAAACTGCGGCGAAAAATCCAGAAAAGCACAAAGATGAGCAAGGTGTGTTCCGTTTGTTTGTTCGTTTGTTTGTATCCTCTAATCCATGGCTCGTACCCAATCTGGGGGATTGGCCAAGAGAACATATAGTGTCATATGGACGGTAACTGCATTATAGCTTACAACGAAAAAAAACGGGGGGGGGGGAGTTGTATAGTGAATTGTTAAAAAAAAGAAAGAAACCAAAGATTTAGATTGTGAGAAAAAAGAATCAACAACAAAGTAGACACTAATAGCTACAACTTGATTTTTGGAGCCGACCAGACAGCTGGTTTTGCCAAACACGATCAATTTGGTATGTCACGGATTTATCCAGAATTGAAAGTTACTTTTCGACCCATTTTTTTGAGTATCTGTTAACGTGGGCTTTATGTTGAAAAACGTTTAGAGTCTTGAATAAAATTACACACCGCATCGAATGCATCTCTGTGGCAATTTCCCAAAACAGAGGCACCAGAACTTAGAACATTTTCTGTGGTTAAATTTAAACCTAGCTTCGCAAATGGAATATCTAAAAGTCGTTTCCTAATTAATGCATAGTTACGACATGAGCCAAAATAATGTTCAATAGTTTCTGATTCTTCGAAGAACGGACAAAGGGGGGAAAGTGTCAGACCAGCTCTGTGTAAATAAAAATTTAATGGGGGGACGCGGCACCGGAATCTGGAGATTATAATTTCAAGTTTTTTGGACGGACTCCACTGGGCTTTCCATGGAAATTTGAGGTGCTGATAATCGGTACATTGTGTGATATTTTCTAAACTATCTGTAAAAATAGCGAATTTCCTATATCTAACCCCTGATAAGTACTCTACCTCGGGAAGTACTGAAATTACTGGTCCATCGAGTGATGCCCGTGCCAAAGCATCTGCCAATTCATTTAGTTGTAATCCGCAGTAACCTGGGACCCACACTAGTTTGAGGAGTTTTAAATGTAGCGGTGCTAATGTGTGGAACGATGCTAGGGCACGAGATTGTTCAGAGGTTGTCAGAGCTGCACACACTGAAAGTGAGTCTGTTAGGATGATTGCACTGGTCTCGGTCGTAGAAATTTTACGAAGAGCTAAAATAATAGCTACTAGCTCGGCTTCAAATATAGGAGTGAAATCTGGAAGCCTTACTGAAAAAGACCAGCCGAGGAAATCAGACGCAATTCCTATGCCTGCCTTTTCATTGTTGACAGAAGCATCTGTAGCTATTACATTTTTTTGTTTCTGCATGTACCAAGTAATCGTTTAATGTAGGGGTCAAAAATCTAAGAGATTGCAACTTGGCTTGTGGGGGGAAGATTTCATCGTACTCTATTCTAATGTTGATGGTTGAGGAATTAGTTTCAATTACTGTGCTAATGTCTACAATTATGCAGTCCAGTTTCTTTTTAACAAAAATTATCTGAGGGGTATGAAATCGAGGCCAATGCGCAAGAAAGAAAGAGTCAGGGTCGCTGATAAATGGGTACTCTGATCTTCGCGCCGGTAAACTGTAGAACTTTAAGAAGGTTTGAACCGTTAGAATGCGGAATCGACAGAGGAGTGTTGGCAATCGCGCTTCTTGATACAATATATTATTCGCCACGAACCTGGGAAGTCCCAAGCATATTCGCAGGGCTTCTCGCTCTAACATTACTTGCGGTTTAATTTTATAACCAGTGGCCCCCGAGAATAATACACACCCAAATTCCAATATTGGTCGCACATACATTTTATATATCATTAACATTGTGTGTCTGCGCAGCCCGTATTTTCTGTTGCTTAACCTGCGTAATAAACCTAACGCCCGTTGTGCCTTTGCTGCTATATATTCAATGTGTGGGCTCCAATTTAGCTTTTCATTATAAATCATTCCTAAGTAGTTGACTGAATCAACTTGTGGAATAGGTTCCCGATTATACAATACAGAAATTGAAACTGCATCTGCTATAGGAAACACCAAGAGCGCACTTTTACTGATGTTCAATGACAATGAAATGGATTGCGACCAAATTTCTAGTGTATTAATATATCTTTGCAGTTTTTGATGTAGTGAGTAAATGTCGCTCTCTGCAGCGAAGAACGCGATATTATCTGCATAAATGTAGACACTGACATCCTGAACAATTGCAATAGAGCTCATCAGTATATTGAATAATGCTGGAGATAGGACAGACCCTTGGGGAACACCACATTTCTGTTTGAATTTATGCGAACAACAGGCATCCTTCACGCAATACAATTCCCTTGATTTTAGGAATTCTGCTATTCACTCAGTAATTTACTGAGGAAACTTTAGACTCTGCAAGGTGGTCAGTAGAATAGAGTGCTCGACACTGTCGTACGCTTTAGCTATGTCGAGAGTTACTAATGCGGCGTACTGTTTCCTTTTACGAGCAAGCTGTATTCGACTCTCTAAATCCGCATGGGCGCACCAAATTGAGCATTCACAACGAAAACCAATTTGATTTGGCTTCAATATGACCTTATTCATCATCCAAGAGTTTATTCGGCCCTTTAGAACCCTCTCTATGAGTTTCACCATGTTCGAAGTTAGCGAGATGGGTCTGATATTTTCTATGGTAAAACCCAATCCTTGCTTTTTTATTAATGGGATTACCTTAGCTATTTTCCAGTCATACGGTATCCAGGCATTCTTTAAAGAGTAGTTTATAAGATTGAGGACGTCGCCAGGGGATAGCTTGAATAAAATTTTAATCATAGGAACTGTGATCCCATCTGGACCAGGACCTGACGATGGTAGATCTCGAATGACTTTTGATGCTTCAGACAGCGTTACGTTTTCGAAGTCAGTGCTTATGCTAGACTTTTGCTAGTTGAAAGGCATAATCGAAGAAAATCTAATTTCTAGACCTCTGCCAATTGACTCTAAAGAGTTCTTCGTTTCTTCCAATGATAGTTTTTCATAATCAGTATTTAATGTAGACGGCACGATTTTGCGAGATCGCATGTATTGAAATAAAGCTTTCTTATTTTTGTATTTCGAGAGAAAATCGAAATGTCTTTTATCATATTCTTCTTTAGCTTGGGCCACCGTGTGTTTAAATACAGCGGCAAGAAATTTATAATGTGACCAGTTCTTAGGAGATTGATTATGTATTAGCTTCTTCCAAGCTGCCTGTCTTCGTCTGTGATCTCGTGAACAGTTGGAATTCCACCAGGGGCTATAGGGTACTCTCTTCGCCGATTTAACAGCAAATTCAGCGTTTTTGTATGCCCTTTTGATTACTGCGCTTATTTTCATAGCTTTAGTGTCATCTCCATCCTGAGAAGGAGCGTCTAAAGCAGTTTTTAGGTCGTGTTAAAATTTTGCATAATTTATATAGGTTCGGGCATGGAAGCATGATGGTTTGACGGGGCAAGCAATCTCGAACATTATTGGAAAGTGGTCACTGTTGGAGGCGCAATCAAGGGCTGCCCACGATGTACTAGCAATGGCCGAGCTTACAAAGCTTAAATCTAAGGCGGAGCGTGACTGACCTCGAATAAATGTGGGAGTTCTAGCGTTAAGGCACAATAAGTTGTTGTCTACCGACCAGTCCCACAACCGTTGTCCACACTGATCTGTTTTAAAACCCCAGCAAGTATGGTGAGAGTTGAAGTCGCCAACTATAATTTTTTCTTTACAGCCTGAATTAGCAGCCATATCTAAAAATCTCGTGCCTTGAACGCCTACAGGAAAGTAGACGTTTGTTAGCGAAAAAGGCAAGTATCCTGGCAAGGTTATATCTAACGCGAAAATTTCGCATTCAGAAGACATACATTTGTATGAGTTTTTGACTTTTAAACTAATTTTATTGTTTATAAAGAAAGCTAACTTCCACCTTTAGATGGACGGTCTAGATGAAAGGTTTGGAAGTTGGGTAGGTGAAATACATGATGTGAAGATAGCCAAGTTTCTTGTAATGCAATAATAGCCGGATCGAATTTGGAAGACAGGTATAACAGATCTGTTATGGCTGAGTGAAGAGATCGGCAAATTCAATGTATAATTTTAAGAGTCCCTATGATTTCGTTAAAATGGTTTCGGCAATCACCTTATCTAAAATAATTTCTTTTAGAAAATCGGTTTTTGAAAGGTTGTCTTTCTGGTATTTCTTGCTTTTTGCATGTTTTGGCGAGCCAGGTTTTTTCGATACAGGGGATCTAGAACGCTTTAGGGATTTGAGATCTATGTCCATATCTTGTGCGTCCTGAGAAGCTTCCTGTGCACCCTCGCTTTGCTTCTGAACGCCTTCTCCAGAGGGCTCTGCAGACTGTGCATCCGGTAGAGTTATCTCAAATTCTGCCTCACTTGTCGGGTGTGCAGACTCAGCATTCTTTACAGCCGTACTTATATCTATCTGTGCTCCGTAGACTTGCGCGATTTGGTTATTCACAATGTGCGACAGCGACTCACATAGGGTGGTAGCAAGGCGTTGCATTGCCTTATCCACAGCCTTCTCGATCATGTCCGCAATTGATGGTAAAAAGGATGCTTCCATTGCTATGTTATGGCGGGCAGCTGCTCCTGCATACCCTTGAGTTCGGGCTTGGATTTCAGCAATGGCATCCTTTCGGTAGCATCGCCTTCTGTCTGCAATTTCAAGGATTAGGATTTCACGTGCCTTGGCTGAGCAGTTTTCGTTATCAGCGCAGTGTGTTTCATGGCAAAGACAGCACTTTTCTTCATTACTGTTACAGTCGTTTGAGTTGTGCGTCTCACCACAAATTCTGCATCTAGGTGCTGACCTGCACCCTTTCACTGTGTGCCCATAACGCCAACTCTTAATACATTGTAGGGGACGAGGTGATAGTGGCTCCACTCTGTATATTAAAGGCCACGCTTTGATTTCGGTTGGGCGATTCGACCCGGCAAATGTAGCGATCACGGACTCCGTTGGGACCTTGTTCTTGTCCACAACTCGACTACATCTATAGATAGCTATCACACCTGCTTCTGAAAACATATCTAATATCTCAGTTGGGGTCAAGTTGACATCGACACCCCGAACGAGGCCTTTGACGCAAGCCAGGTGAGGTGGAATGAATGCGCTCACCGGGTTGGTAGCGAATACCGAGCATTTAGGTAGGTCTCGAAAACAGAGCTGGTCAGACGAGAAGCAAAGAATGCCACCCTTGCCGAACTGCCTGACCTCTGTGATGCTTTGGTAGTGAGCTGTAGCGGCTCTCGACTCCGTCTGAATCATTTTTGGATTCTTCATCCGTATAATGCCATCGTTGCTTGGGACCAATGCCACAGGAACGGATGAGATACCATTGCGTAAGAACAAGTCCACTGGCAATTCTTGCGAAGGAAGAGAAGCAGACCAGAGGAAAGCCCCTGGTCCAGGTGAGGAAAACAGCCTCTGCCTGGTCGTACTATCTGAAAATACACTCCCTAATCAATTAGGACACTATATAAACGCTTACGAAAAAAAGAATAAGCAAAATCAATCACAACTACTGAATTCTTGGCCAAACCCTCAGAGCAGGCAAACCTTTCGCGTGACTCTCTTCTTCTTTCGAAGACGGTTCTTCTTCTCCTCTAGTTGCACGCGGCACGCGGTTACGGTGAAGTATCCGTAAACAAATCACTTCGTCTTCCTTCATTTCTTCTTCCTTCTTTCTTCTTCCCAAGTACATTTTTTCTTAATAATTTCGAGATGTTATGTTCAATAGCCGCTTCTTTCTTGACCCACTCAGCTATCTTTATGTCTTTTAATTATATATAATTTTCCTTTCCATATCTCACCGCGTCATCGTCAATTTAATTTTAGCTTACATTACAAGCCCGCAGGTTTCTGCTTCTAAGTAAATGTAAGGTGTATCCGTTTAGTACCTTCCTTTTGAAGAAAGAAAGAAAGAAAGAACAAAAGAAAGACCAAACGAGGCAGAGGGATGCAGCATATACTGCAGTACACGTGTTATAACGGCTACCCATCACAGTTGAAAGAATTATTATATGGCGTACCGCAAGGATCTATTTTAGGTCCAGTATTCTTTATTATCTATATCAATGATATTGTTACGCACAAGGAGGACCAGAACGTATACGGCTGAAGGGGGCCGTTTATTTTGGTCGCGAAGAGAAGCGCCGGAGAAGCCATCAGGTTGATGATCGCAGTGTCGTCGTCTTCTTTCTTCCTCCAGTTTGGGGCAGCCAGCATGTTCACCCATCTTCGTTCTCTTCCCAGGCATGCGCAGCATTCCTCCCCTCGCAGACGAAGCCCGCCGGGCAAGGTAATTGATTCCCCTTGGTGTGTACAACTTCAGTCGAGTGACATTGACTGCTTGGGTTTTAGCGGCTCTTCTACCACTTCTCGTGAGGCGAGCTATTGTTTATGTGACTTCCGTGATTTTGTCGAGAATAACAAACGGTCCGTCATATGTGGCCAAGAAATTTTGGCATAACCCACGTCTTCGTACCGGAGTCCACATCCACACTAAGTCGCCTGGATGGTAAGGTACAGGGCGGTGGCGGACGTCATAGCGTGCCTTCAATTTTTCCTGTGATGCCAAAGTGCGTAGACGAGCAATACGACGCGCCTCTTCTGCAAGGCAGAGGATTTCGGTGACTGAGAGGTTCTCGTGCGCCGAGAATGGCAAAACTGTGTCGAGTGTGTGCCGTAGCTGTCGTGCGTATATCAAGAAAAAGGGGCGATAGCCTGTTGTCTCGCGCTTAGCTGTGTGGAACGCGTACGTTATAAATGGTAGCACGTCATCCCAGTTCTTGTGGTCGGATGTCACATACATAGAGAGCATGTTTACAATTGTTCGGTTGGTGCGCTCCGTGAGCCCATTTGTTTGCGGATGGTATGGCGACGAGTGACGAAGGCGGGACTCACTCATTCGAAGCAGCTCTTCTACTATATGTGCCGTAAATTGTCGCCCACGATCCCTGATATCACGTGAGGTGCGCCATGTCTGAGGATAACGTGCTGCAGCAGGAACACAGAGACGTCGCTGGCAGTTGCGGTTGGTATGGCCACCGTCTCGCATTAGCGCGTGAGGTAATCGACACATATAATTATCCAGCGATTGCCCTTAGCCGACTTTGGAAAAGGGCCCACGAGGTCAATTCCCACCAGTTAGAAAGGTGTGCTTGGAGGTGGCAAGGGCTGTAGAAGACCAGCTGGATCAGTAGATGGGCGTTTGTGGCGTTGACACTACGTGCAGCTGGCCACGTACGCCTCGACTGACTGTCGCATTCCTGGCCAATAAAAGCGTTCCTTAGCACGGTAAAGCGCCCCCAGGACCTAAATGTTCGGACGTAGGATCGTCGTGCATAGCACCTAAAATCACTGTCCGAAGGCATTCTGGCACTACCAGGAGGAAACGTGCGCCAGTGCTGGGAAAGTTCTTCTTATACAGGAGTCCGTTGCGTACACAGAAATGGCATGCGATAGGAGCTGTGCAGAACGATGATAGCCTGGTGTCCTTTCGCTGTTCTTCTTTGAAAGTATTGAGGTCGGGAAACTTTGGTGACACAGAAGCTACGAGGTGGTCGAGGTCTTCGGCGTCACACTCTGTAGTACTCAGTAGCATGCGCGAAAGGCAATCTGCGTCGGCGTGTCGTCGACCACTTTTGTACGAGACAATGAAGTTATACTCTTGAAGCCGAAGTGCCCAGCGCGCTAGGCGGCCGCATGGGTCCCGAAGGTTGACGAGCTAACACAATGAGTGGTGGTCGGTGACGACTGTAAAAGGGCGTCCATATGGGTAAGACCGAAACCACTGAATCGCAAATACTACCGCGAGGCATTCTTGTTCTGTGAGTGTGTAATTCTGCTCGGCCCTACTGAAGGAGCGACTTGCGTATGCAATCACGTGCTCGCGGTTACCATAATGTTGAACTAGGACGGCACCAATTCCTATGCTGCTGGCATCCGTGTGCAGTTCTGTTGGAGCTGATGGGTTGAAGTGTTGAAGAACAGGCCGCGACGCCAGGAGGAACTTCAGTTTACGAAAAGAGGAGTCGCACTCCGGAGTCCACTCGAAGGGAGTATCCTTTCGTAGCAAACATGTCAGCGGATACGCGACATCAGCAAATTTAGGTATAAAGCGGCGAAAATAAGAGCAAAGCCCAAAAAAACTGCGGAGCTCCTTAACAGAGCGCGGCGCATTGAACGTTTCAATGGCTGCTGTATTCTGGGGATCTAGATGGATGCCGTCCTGATCGACTAGGTGTCCGAGAACAAGGGTTTGTTGGTCTCCGAAGTGGCATTTATTTGAGTTAAGAACAAGGCCAGCGTTTCTTATGCAAGCCAGTACAGTATCCAGACGTGAATTATGTTCGCTGAAGGTGCGGCCAAAGATGACGACGTCGTTGAGATAGCACATGCAAATTCTCCACTTCAAGCCACGAAGAACAGTGTCCATAAATCGCTCGAACGTCGCCGGCGCGTTGCACATTCCAAATGGTGTAACATTGAATTCGAAAAGGCCGTCAGGCGTTACAAAGGCTGTCTTTTCTTTATCTTCAGGATGCATGGGAATTTGCCAGTAGCCCGATCTTAAGTCTACAGAGGAAAAGTAAGAGGCCGAATGCAGACAGTCTATGGCATCATCAATACGTGGAAGTGGGTACACGTCTTTTTTTGTTACAGCATACAATCGGCGATAATCGACGCAAAATCTCCAGGATCCGTCTGTCTTTTTAACGAGAATTACTGGAGCTGCCCATGGACTTACCTACTCTTGAATGATTCCGTTTTCAATCATTTCGTTCACCTGCTCATTATTAATCCGCCTCTCTGATGGCGAAACGCGGTATGGCTTTTGTCTAATCGGATTGGCCGAACCCGTGTTGATAGTGAGACATGTCTAAGAAGCAGGGATTAAGGGCGCTTTGTCTTTCTGCGCAAAGTCGAATGCAGAGACGTGCTTCGAAAGTACATTGATCAATGTTCGGCGTTCATTTGTGCTCAGTGACTTATTCACCATTGACAGAAGAGCCATTTCAAAACTGTGACTACGATGCTTTTCCGGCGCATCTCTAAGCTCGGTCACCAGTAAGGCCTCGTGTTGTCCACTGACGACGGCTAACTTTAGACCATCGGGTAACATCACGGGTTCTGTGGAGCAATTGACAGTCCATAAATCAGCGCGTCCACGTCTGATCGACACCACACAATGTGGAATCAATACATTCTTTTTCATGCAGTTGGTGTACACTTGTTCTACATGGGCATCAAAGTTGGCGGAATAGCTGTTGCTGCAACCAACAGGTACACGAACGGTTTATAACGGTGGTATGATAGTGTCGCCACAGACACACAATGCCGTCTCACCATCCACAGGGTTTTCCAAGAGTGCTGGCGGAACGTGATCACTCAAGAATATTGCCCTGTGTGGCAGTCTACAGTCGCACCACACTCCCTCAAAAAGCCCATACCCAAAATAACGTCATGTGTCGCCTGCGGAATAATCACGAACTCTGTTTGGATAACGCGGCCTCCGAGAAACACGTCAGCTTGACACACACCAACAGGATGCATAATAAAGTTTTACCTCCTCCTCCAACAGGATGCAGTGCCTCACCACTCACTCCACAAAGCTTCGAAGCTTGATACCACTTAAATAAAACCTTCCGCCCAGAGGTATCTTTAAAACACGCACTCATGACCGAAATGGTTGCTCCCATATCCACCAAAGCCATCACAGGCACATCGTCAACAAAAACACGTACTTTGTTCTTGAGCATCAACACAGGAGGTATTTCTGATATTAGCACGCCTCCGTTGACCTCACCTCCATCGGCCGCGCTTGCTAGTTTTCCTGTGGCAAAGGAGACGTGTTGCGACGCCGCGGTGAAGGAGAACGGGGAACACGAGGCGGTGGAGGGGTCAAGCTCCTGTCAGATGTAAGGGAGTGGTTCCGGAAGCAGAGTGTCCAGTAGTCTTCGCGAGACAGCAGGTGTGTTGCCCTAGGGTTCTTGTGTGGTCGATCAGACGATCATGTGGAGTGTTGTGATAAGCCATAGTACGTTGCTCGCGGGTCGTCGCGAAGTCGTTCGGAAGGCCGTGCAAAGTGTGGTGGGTGGCCATACTGTGGGGTTACACGTCGACGGTTGCAAAATCGTGAAATATGCCCTGGGACACCACAGGAGTAGCAAACCATGAGAGGTCGAAACTCTGTTTGTTCGTCAATGAATCGAACATCGTCTTCCCTGGCGTGGTGGTTTGGTTCATACCGTATATCATAAGGATAGACCGGGCGTCACGAAGAAGGTGGACGCTGAGGGCACCGGTCATGACGAGTAGCTGGCAAGCGTGGTGCTCTCTTTGGTTGTGGGGGTGCGCTGTACTCAACAGCTGCTGCACTGACCATCGATCGCCAAGGGATCGTAGAAGGCGGCGGCGCAGGTACAGCCTCACGTGGCCCATATACCGAATGTTGGTCGTTGATAGAATGGTTATCAACTGCTGAATGTGTCTGTTCTCTATAGAGAAAAAGTTCTTCGCGAACGATCTGTCGAATCGTCGAGGACAGGTCTGGGCAGGAGCTCGTGTCGATGCTGGCAATCGTCGTAACATTTGTGAGCCGGCCGAACATTGGAGCAATCCTGCGCATTTTCAGCTGTTCGAAAGTTCGGCAATGCCGAATCACGTCGGACACCGAGCTCAGGTGTTTTTTTCCAATGAGAAAATTATAGACATCTTCAGCTATGCATTTCAGCAAATGCCCTACTTTGTCTTCTTCTGACATCTGATCATTGACCACCTTGCAGAGCTTCAACAAATCCTCTATATACGTGGTACATGTCTCACGTGGAAGTTGCGCGCGTTGAGACAATGTCTGCTCAGCCCGCTTCCTTTTGATGCTCGAGTCACCAAAACACGCTTTCAGCTCCGCAACAAAAACGTCCCACGTCGTCAGTGTGTCCTCGTGGTTTTCGTACCACACGAGCGCAGTATCCGTAAGGCAGAAGACCACATTACTGAGCTAAGCGGCCGCATCCCAGCCGCTGGACTTGCTGACTCGCTTGTACTGGACGAGCCACGCGTCGACATTTTCTCCTGATTTTCCTCCGAAGGTTGGTGGGGCTCGGTAGTAGGGCACAGAACCCACTGTAGTTGGCCTTGAAGCGTCAGATGACTGATCTTGGGTCATTACGACCGGCGAAGGCGGGAGTCCAGCAAGGCGGCGGCTGCGGTGAAGTCCTGGAAGTGAAGCTCCCGTCGTTGAATTTGTCTTACCCAGCACCTCCACCAATCTGTTACGCACAAGGAGGACCAGGACGTATACGGCTGAAGGGGGCCGTTTATTTTTTAATCGCGAAGAGAAGTGCCGGAGCGGCCAACAGATTGATGATCGCAGTGCCGTCGTCTTCTTTCTTCTTCCAGTTTGGGGCAGCCAGCCTGCTCACCCATCTTCGTTTTCTTCCCATGCATGCGCAACAATATTATAGCTATCCCAAGAACTCCTGCAATCACTCCGTACGCAGATGATACTAGTGTGTTTTTCTTTGGCATGCAACACGATAAAATAGGCGTTCAAGCTAATGCATGGTTAAAAGAATTAGCATTATGTTTACATATAAATAAACTTATCCTGAATGTTAGTAAAACAAAAGTTATTGTATTCAAAGCACGTAACAAACCAGATAATTTTGAACTTCAACTTGCATTTGAAAATGGTGTAATTGAACGTGTTTGTTCCTACAAATTTTAGGTGTCTTTTTTGAAGAACACTTAGATTAGTCCCACCACATTAATAAACTTCATGCCAACATATCATGGTCCCTCGCTGTACTCCACAAGTTTAGATACCTTGTTCCAATACCTTTACAGTGGCAGCTATATTTCACCCTAATTCATTCACACCTCACTACTGTATAATGATTTGGGGGTCTACATCTAAAACTAATCTTGTTAGGCTAATTAGATTACAGAAGAAAGCAATACAATATGTAGAAAACCTATCATACAATGATCACACTGGTTCATACTTTTTAGAACGCTGTGTTCTAAAGGTGAATCAACTACATAAGTTTCATTTACCCTTTTACGTGTTTAACGAAATTAAGCTTAATGCTTCTAGATATATTGATCAAATTGCAATCAAGTAGCAATATGGCTTATGAATTAAGATACAATCATTATAGAACTCCACTTGTCCGAACCACCTATGGAACGCAAGCACTTACATATTTAATTCCCAGTCTTCTCAACAAACATACTCAGGTCATAGAAATTGCGCAGAAATCTTTGTCTCTGAAATCTTTCAAAAATATATCGAAGCTTACCTCCTATCCTGTCCTCAAGATTGATAAGCTCTGTATATAGCAGTCATATGTTCCTCTGGTTTCGTTATTTGTAGTGTTATGTCTCTTTCTTTATTGCTGTACAAGTATGTACTCCATTTACGCTGTACAAGAACAACGTCACGCATGCATTATTAGTGTGTTATATTGTATTTCTTTGACCATGCTCTCAGTGGTGCTTTCGGGTACTTGGGTCCCGTCAGGCAGAGGACATCTGTCTTTTGCCCTTGTATCCGAGACATAAATTTGTCTGAAATAAAGAGCTGAAAGGCACGAACGTCAACTAGGCAAGCGTCCGGTTTACCGTCCTACACCGAGAGAAGGGGATTGAGGGACACGTCTTTTTAAAGACGATAGTCTTTCTAGGAGACCTTCGAAAGAAAAATTTTGGTCTGCCTGCCTGCCTGTCTGTCTGTCTGTACATTTGTCTATTTGTCCGGTCGTAACGATACCTCAATCGGCACCAAACGGCCAACCCCATCCGCAGCACCCACCAACATTGCTCAAGGTTTAGCGTTCATAGTTGTGCTATTGTCAATTAAAAAGCAATTCTTGCGCATATCTGAGGTGCCATCACAACACTTCGAAGTTTTTCATGTCTGCCTTTATACTAGAAGAGGCACACAGAAGTAACTTTAAAGAATGTAGCGTTTATCGCGATGCGCTGAAAGTGAAACGCGATGCTCAAAAAGGTGTTGCCAACGCTTTTCCACGACGTCAAGGTGGTAGCACCTGCCCGTCGCTTTGCGTTCTACACCTTATCACCTCCGAGACTGGCGCGCATCTTTCTCCACGGGCTGCACGCCTTCGTTTTCCAAGATAACTGCCAGATGGTGCCTGTGTTAAACGTGCCTCGATGCGCTCGTTCGCCTCCACTACACGCTCGAGGAACTCTAATGCTGCGCCTCCAGCCAATTTTCTTGCGCATAACATCAAATAAACGTTTTGTTTACTCTCTCCAGACGCAAGCTCATCGTCTTTCGACTACATTTGTGGTGTAACATGCAGATTTGTAACCAATTTTTTGTTCCCTTTTTCTATCCCTTTTTAAGAGTAGTGGTAAACTGTCATTCATAATTCGATAACGGTTGCCGGTGCGCTACACTTTGTCCCTATTATGCCCCAAGAATAGACGTATTGCTTTACGAATTGCACTGTCTCCCAATCTATCGCGATGGACGGTTCTCTGACGGGACAGGTCGCTCATGACTCAAAACAAAAACATGTGCGTAAGTAGCTTTTGCTTCACATGAAATAAACTTTAAAAATACATGGAGTCTGCCGAAATATTCTCGCTTTTATATTTAGAGGCGTGGCATAGAGCATTTAGGGTCTACTCATATTGTTCGCTAAAGCTGAAAAGCCAGACCTAACACCATTGACATTATGGAATTATTCATGATTGAAACTTGACTGAAAACGTGGAAGCTCGTTAATAAATAAGAAGAAAGATCATGTGTGAAAAAGTTCTGAATTAGAATTGAATAGACTTTTATTTGTTCCTCTAAAACACAGATCACTGTGTTGCGGGCAGCTCCCACGTGGGGACTGAGATGCCAAGCTTTTCAGCCGCCTCGAGGGCTTGGTGGACAGCCCAGAGCTGATCTGCCAAGGACGAGCTGCAGATTGCCGCCTCCCATCTGGCTGAGGTGATGTTCGATAGATGAGCGGCACAGAGTGTGAGAATTTATTAGAAGGCAGAGAGGTCGGCCTGAGCTAGTTCGCTCTAGCCTGCTACTCTACACAGGGGATAAGGGAAAGGGGAAGGAAAGAGGGATGAAGGGTGATGATAGGGACAAGAAGAGGTGGTGCGTATGTACCAGTAGCCACTTAGCATAGTACCCTACAGTCTAGTTTCTAGTCCAGTGCTTTTATAAAGTCTAGAACAGCCTTTGTAGCAGTTTTTGACACTGTTTGGTCGTTCATTGCTGACAATTATGTGGCTTTCACTTAATGGTGTTTAGTCCAATGCTTGCCAACGTTGCAGTTAGCATTTTTCTTTGCGCCACGTATAATGCACAGTCACAAAATATGTGAGCTATCGTTTCGCGCACTTGGCAGCGTTCACAATTCGGGCTGTCCGCACGGCCGATTAGGTGGGTGTAGTGGCGAGTGAAGGCGACGCCCAGGTGAATTCGGTGCAGTATATTAACATGTCTTCGGCTGATTTTATCTGGAAGACGAAAAGTCATACCGGGGTCTGTTTCCCGCAGGCGCTTGTTCCGGTGATCTGGTAGCGACCAGTAAGTGGCAGCGCATTCGCGCATATGTGATCTCAACAATGTGTTGACGTCACTTCGCGAGTACGGTACTTTGACGTAGAAATCCATTGGAGTGTAATCAAGTGACCGCTCCTGTGTGTTAGTTCAAATGCTTGGACGATTCCCAACGTTAACTCGTAAAATTGGCCTCTTCTTGAGCAAGAATGGATAGCTTGAAGCGCTGATTTTGAATCAGACAGAATCGTCCAATTACGTGGTGCTTGCTCGTTCACAAATTTTATGGCTTCTTGTATAGCAACAAGTTCTGCAGGTGTCGAAGATGACCTATGATCTAATTTGTACTGTCGGGAAATACTGAGTTGAGGGATCACGAAGGCTGCAGCTGATGCGGATGAAGTTACGGATCCATCGGTGTAAATGTGCACAGAGTCGCTGTATCGGTCATCTAAATGTGCCAAGGTGAGTTGCTTGAGGGCAATATAAGAAACATGCGACTTACACGAAATTCCACGTATGTTAAGGCACACCAGCGGTTTAGTCAATGTCCATGGAGGCACTGCAGGGATTACGGCAGGTGCAAAGCCTGAAGGGATCATGTGCCTATGCGTATCGAGGCATTGCGAATAGGTACAGCCTGGTCGGTCCACTTGTAGCGAAGACAACGGGCGCTGTGCATGTCGGGTCAGCAGACGAAGGATTTTTTACACTGCCAGAGCATATGTTCTAATGAAGCTATTTCCTCACAATGTGGGTAAAGATTACTTGGGTATAGGTCAGGGTACATGATGTGTGACATTTTCAAAGTATAGGGTACATCCACGTATGCAAAATCCTTACTGTAACTGCCGAGTTGAATTACTGTGAGGTGAAGGGAGAGAAAAGATTTTATTAGGTACATTTAAGCAAAGCATGTGGAAAGGAACCCTAGTCCGGGTTCCCTATGACGACCTCGGTGACAAACCCGGCCCGTTGAACCAAGGCCTGGCGGACCTCGGAAGGCCCGGCGCAGAGGACATCGTCCCACAGATCTTTGGTGCGGAAGGGGAGCAGGATAGCGGGAAGGGGAGAAAAAATTCTTCTAGACAGGTAGAAACGTTTAGTGAGCTTGTTATATGTTGTAAGAATTTCCCGGTTATCCCTTTCACCATCAGAACGCAGGCCCGGGGAGTGGCGGTTGGAGAGGTCTCGCGCCGCCTTGTGTGCTGCTTAATTGAGATTGGGAGGGGAGTCGTTGATTTTTACGAGGTGAGCTGGAACCAACTCACAAGATGATGCGTTATGTCGTTGCCATGTAGTATTCTCAGCGTTTGTTCTGAGACCGTCCCCTTTGCGAAGGCCCGTAGTGTTGCCATGGAATCACTGTAGGCGACTTCAATGTTATCCATCTTGAGTTCAAAGGCGATGGCCACCTGTTCCGCAATGATTGGGTCTTGGTTCAGTGATTTCATCTTGTGTTCATTGAAACGAGTCCAGCCGGTACAGGCGCGCTCTAGGTATATGACTTGCAATACGGGGGTGCATCACTTCACGAAATCAAAAACTGTACACACTTGACTTCAACTTGTTTTATTTCAAAAACTAATTATTACTTTCTCATTTCAGAACACGTCCAAGTTGGAGAAACACGTTTAGTGAAAAAAATAAAGGACTAGTGAAAGTGATGAAGAATATTTGCAAAATCTACGGAGAGTGTCTATACGTCAGCATGCTTTTACGGGGTACGCGACCTTTTTAGCCGCGTGAAGGTTTCACTGCAGGGTGTTATCCTGCATCTGCCGGCAACTGCATCTATCCTGGCGTGTTCTGACATGACTATAGAATTATGGCACGGCAAAATAAGCACCGAGTAGGATCCACTACCATTGCACTAGGCATGAAGGAGATAGACGCGGTGCAAGTGGTATTTACTAGTGTCTGGTAGCATCGTCGCTCCTGATTACTTTATACTTATTTATTGGCTTTACACAGCAGAGCAAGTTTCTGTGAACAAAATTACTTGCATATAGGTTTGAAACATAGTGAAAATTTTACAGCCGATAGCCTGTGGGACACTTCAACGCACAAATTAGGGTCTGTCTTTCTGCTTCTCTCACATAGCTATAGGTACAATGGCGAAAGTTTAACCCGTTCCAAAGTGACCAGCCTACTTGATCTATGTTTTGCGTTCGTTTGTGCTGACGTTGTCAATGAAAATACAATTATTACGCTATTCCGGCGCAACACCAATACGCGGTCATTAGGTAGTGTGTTACTTTATTCCTAAAACGCATAGATAGGTTATTGGGCCGGAAAAACGGGCCGTTCCGACGCTTCCCTAACACTACATGGTGCTGCCCCATACCAGTGGCTTTGCGTTCTAGAAAAACTGCTACATGGCCTCCGAGACAGCGGGCACGGAAAATACACCACGCGCTTGCCACCTCTGAGGCCCTGACTGTTAGATAGCGTTCACATTTCACGCAGCGCCTATTCGCCAATTTTCTGACGCAGAACGTCAAATAAACATGACGGTAGTTATAGGATGAGAACAGAACGACGACAAAGAGACGCTATAACTACCGTCATATCATCCAACTAGCCCAAACCACCGCACTTTTAAGTCAAATAAACGTTTTATTCTCCCTCTCAAGACAGGAGACTATCATCTTTCGACGACCTTTGTTCGCGAACGCCCGCAGATACACTGCCAACTTTGTTCTTATTATTTTTCGAACTGAAAATTTGACGTAACGTTTTTTTTTCGGGTGTGGGTGAATGAAGCTGCTCTGGTTGGTTGTTAGCTTATATTTATGTCTCGAGCGCTGCACACAGCCTCGATGCCCCTCCAGTAACGAGATTACACGTTTCAACTCGCGTAAAGCGTGGCAAGATTCTCCGCGTTCACCACAGCTAAAATCATAACAATCGATATCCCGACCAGCACTTGGTGCACTGCCACTCACCAGTGAAGTGATGATGTAGTTGTGGTAGTATGTCATCATGTTGACTTCTCTAGCCTGAAAAAAAAAAGAAAAGCAGGCGTCTCGGTGAAAAAAAAGAAAGAGAAAAGCATAACAAGCTCAAAGTGTTTAAATGATGAATGAAACATACAGCAATTATACTCTCTTACTGATGCCCATTTCGCGAAATGCAATATTTAGCCGGTTACTTATTTATACTGCATAAAACATTTCAAGACCAAGAAGCCAACCGTGCAGGATGCAGCATGAATGCTTACGTCGTCATAAAGGGTTGGGATTGTTCAACGATTATATGACAATGCTTGTTCTTTTATAATAGCTTTATCGTCTTTGCATCACATCATCAAAAATACCACGCTCGTCCTGAATGAGGGATTACACTAGCATCAAAGAATCGAGAAGTAAGTGTTGTTTTATTATAAAATCCAAAGCATCTGGGGCTTCAGTATGAGATGCGGAGACATCCTGGTCACAGTGCTTTCCTTGTTGACCTACTTACGCAATGCTTTTGACAAAACCTTGCCGTGAGGCTTTCGCCTCGTTATCAATGCTTACTTCCCAAACTTTAGAGGGCCTCTGAAAGTACAAGAAAAAAAAAACGATTTTTTTTTCTGTTGGCGTTAGTAGTGTTTCTGGCGCACTTCTTGAGTGAAGTACAGTGCTTAGCGCGACGTCAACAGTATAAACCACTTCGCGGGGTATGTTAATCCC
Organism: Rhipicephalus microplus; assembly: GCF_013339725.1. Lineage (NCBI taxonomy): Eukaryota > Metazoa > Arthropoda > Arachnida > Ixodida > Ixodidae > Rhipicephalus > Rhipicephalus microplus. Next base: position 77,544,999 of record NC_051171.1, read on the forward strand.
TTGAAGTCCTAAAACAAGCAATATCATACAGCGGAGCGATGAGAGGAGCTGCTGGCCAGTGAGAATGTGGAAGATCAGCTGAGTCTGATCGACCGGGTGCGCATAGTGGCTGCTGCAAGCGGAGCCCTGAACTTAAATCCCCACCTCCACCCCTCCACCCCACCACCACCATGAGCCAAGGGCATCCGACTACTCAAAGCTTCTCCGCAGAAAATGCCCTGCAAATAAATATATAGGTTTCAACACCACCACCACACCATGGATTGGTCCTTACACGCAATACATCGGGGGTGGATCGTCTCCTGCAATGCTTGCCATGCAGCGGCCTATTCATTGTTTCTTGCCTCGCACGGCTATAGTGCGCATACGACTGATCTTAATAGATTTTGTTTTAGGGCATTAATTAAGGCTAGTATGTTTACACTCAACTTAAAGGCTTTTAACCACTCTGTGAAGACAAGGAAATTTATTGCAAACTGGTAACAACAGAATCTAAAAGAATGGAATGCTAAACATAGATAAATTCAGTTGTTTTATGCATAGAATTTTTTCTTTTGTGTGTGTTTAATATGTTTTTTTCAATGTTTTTTGTTGGTTTGTTTTTATTTCTAGCGCCTTTAAAGTATTACCTATATTACCTAATTAGTGCAACCCTTCCTTTCAAGAAGTGAATCAATTAAAAAAATATTGATGGCAGATCCACGAGCTGAATGATGATGAGATTGGGCGAAGCTCCTGGAAGTAATGCCGTGAAATTTTCTTCCGTTAATTCACCTGGCGATATGCGCGCTCCCTCACCGCTTCCCATTCTCGAGCGTTTTCAAGATCTGCTTCGCGACGTTGACGTGCTGCCTCGGCCTCTCGTTCCCGTACGGAAAGATCTTGCCGACGCTGACGTGCCGCTGCAGCTTCTTGTTCACGTACGGCGGGATCTTGCCGATGCTGCCTTGCTGATGTGGCTTCTTGTTCCCGTACGGCAGGATCTTGGCGGCGACGTCGCGCCGCTTCCCAGCACGCTTCTGCCTCGAGTGCTCATACTTCAGGGTCCTGTATGCGCGCCCGACTTTCGACATCCTTATCCATACGAGCACACACTGACGGCAACGAGCATCGGCAACAACAAACCTGTATCGATATGGTTTCGATTATAAAACCATTGCTTCAGAAAACACCTGGCGTCTTTCGTTAAGCAGCTGGCGTCTTCTTTTTGTTTTGCTTTAGAAACATCTGGTGGCTTTTCGTTTTGCTTTTAGAAAACATCTGGCGTCTTTCGTTGGTTTATTTGATCAATCAACGGCGTTTTGAACAAAAAAAATTTTATTGTTTAATCACGCACAGGAGAAACCTCACCAGGCGCTACTTTGGAGGTAAACAATAGCTGCTACTGGGAATGAGAGACAGTAGAAGTCGGCTTTTAACAGTTCTACTTCTACTAACGTTTCGTACTGGAACATGCCAATGGCTGCTTATGGGGAATGAGAGACAGAACAAACCGGCTTTTAGTTAACGCGCACGCAGCGAATTTTTTTTATTGTTCAACAACGCACAGGAGAAATCTCCCACCGGCACCACCTTGGAGGTCAAAGCGTAGGACTGGTTACACACTATCACTACGACTACGACTACGGGGGACGAACGGGTGCCGCTACAAGGAGCTTCGCCCCTAAAAGCAAGGCACCGTCGCATTCATGGCCTAGGCTATCCCCTAGGTGGGTTGCGCCAAGGTGTTGAGGAACCAACCAACCAACTTCAGGCATGCTTCAGGTGAGTAAAACTGTCTGGTGTAACAAATTCACTTCATTGGCGCGTGCCAACAAGACAACATAGGCACTATGTAACACACAACACTGCTATAGACGATTTCAAGGTCACAAGTGTTGTACCCCCCCCCCCCCCCCCCAAAAAAATCGGCAGCGTATCCATGGAGTGTATAATGGAGAGTGGGGCAAAGCATTCGTCCGTCCATTCGTTCTTGCTTCCGTCCGTCCATGCGTCCGTCTGTGTGACCGTCGATGCCTCCATCCGCCCGTCCCTGCGTGCGTCTGTCCGTGCGTCCGTCCTTGTGTTCGTCCATGCATCCGCCTCTGCGTTCGTCCATGTGTCCATCCATGCATCTGTCTCTGTGTCCGTTCGTCCATCTATTCAACACTCCAAGTACCACCGTCTCGCATCTTTTCATCATATATTCCCCACATAGAAGCACCGCCATCCAGCGGACATTCCAAGGACTAAACGAGAAATGGCACACGCGCACTTTTTTACGGCTTGCGCTTCGGGTCTACTTCCCACTTTTAACCACCTCGAGTTCATGTTATATACTAGTTCACTGTATTCATGGCACTGCGACCCAACGCTCGCTAAACCTTTCTAAAACCAAGGAGGTTACGCCCAGAGAGTATAACGTAGCAACCTTTTCCTGTCAGATAGTGCTCAATGTACATGCCAATGGTTTCTAATGGAAAATGAGAGACAGGAGAATTCGGCTTTTACTTTCTTACGGCTTGCGCTTCGTATCTACTTCCAACCTTTAACCATCTCGAGTTCATGGTATATAGTAGTTCATTGTATTCGTGGCACTGTGGCTCAACGCTCGCTAAACCTTTCTAAATCTAAGCAGATTACACCCAGCGAGTATAACGTAGCAACCCTTTCTTGTCAGATAGTGCTCCTGGCTGCTATAAAGATCGCAGCGTGCGCGTTAACTAAAAGCCGAATGCTGCTGTCTCTCATTCCCCATTAGCAGCCATTGGCATGTACACTGAGCACTATTATTTATTGTTCAACAATGCACAGAAGAAATCTCTCACCAGCACCACCTTGTAGGTCAAAATGTTATACTTGGTACACACTACAACAGCTACGAGAGACGAACGGGTGCCGCTATAAAAAGCTTCACCCCTAAAACTTCCGGTCACCTCATTTACCAGCTCCTAACGTTGAAAGTCAAAGCAGGTTTGCAATGTCTTTTCAAGCATAAGAAAAGTCTCTATTTCGATTTTCCCATAGAAGAAACGTGCATGAAGTACAAGGGAACGTTTTATAATTTTTATGTAGTTCAAAAGAAAATTTATTTGAATATGTTTTGTTGAATAAGGGAAGGAAACTGTAGAAAATCAGCGGGCTAAAGCTCTTGTGGTCCTCCAGTGCTCCAGTGCGGTGGTCATGAAGAGGCTGTGTTGAACCTTCCGAAGTCCGTGAAAACAGAGCTCCATGACTGAGTACACGGGACGGCTTTAAGCTCTTTCATAGCAGAGTACTCTGTGCTCTAAATCGTTACCCCCTTTTTCTAACCCCCCCCCCCCCCCCCCCCCCGATCCTCTCCGACGTAAGTTCCTTTTTCTACGGCCTAGTGCTCTCCCATAGTAGAGTACCAAGTACTCTAAATCGTTCACTAGTTTTATCAAAACACGTGTTCTCTAAATTGTTAACATGGGACGGCTTTACGCTCTCCCATAGTAGAGTACAATTAGTACTCTAAATCGTTACCCCTTTTTTTCTAAACATCCTCTCCGACGTCCCCTCCAAAGTACGTGATCTAAACTGGCTTAGGGAATGGGAAGCTTTAACAACGGACGACCGCCTTGCGGCGTGGCGTCCTCCGCCACATGTCCGCAATGCGGCCGCGTCGAAACGCTGAACCATGTCTTTCATGAATGTATGGTAGCACGCACCTTTTGGCGCATGGTTACCAGTATGTTCCAAATAAGTATGCAGTGGAAGCCTAGCAACAGGGATAACTTCGTCGAACTCTTAATGGCTATCGGAGCCTTCGTTTTATGAAAGTGGAGGGGACTGGCCCACCTGAGGGGACGCCCTCAGAGAGCTATGTTTCCTCTGCTATATCGGTTAAGAAACGTAATGTTTATGCATATTAATGGAAAACTAGCCATGCTGGGACAGGAGGCCTTCCTCCGACGCTGGTCTACGCGATTCATTATTGTAAAAAAATAACAGAGTGTCCGTGCCTTTTCTCCCCTACTGAGGCAGTGGGCTAGAGCTTGTACCACTGTGAAATTGCAGTGCGTATTTTCCTTTTCTTCTTTATAAACATGTTTTTTTTGGTGCAATATTGTTTTTTAGCACGAGAGCGATTGTCCTCACAGGTGAATGCAAAAACGTCACCTTGCACTGTGAGTCACCCCCCTTGTTTGTGAATATAGCCTTACTGTTTATATAAGTTTACTCATCTCGACGTTCATGAATGTTCTGTCCTTGTACAATTTTCACATTGTACACCACTGCATACACAAATAAGTTATTTTCGCTGTATATAACAGCTTGCACAGTACATACACATGGTCATCATTGTCCATCTTTCTGTGTGAACATAAGCTATGCAAGACATATCTGGAAATAAAATTCTCTTAAACCTTGAAAGGGTCTAAATTCTCACAGATCATGAATCACTCAAGAAAACAAAGAGAAAAGGACACGCAAAAAGCACCGGGGTGAAATAGAGGCAGAGAGTTGGGAGTATAGTGTAGTTTGGAGTCTGCACACGTCCTCTCTTTCACTCGTTCTCCAGAAAATCATTTTGCGTGTTATAAACTGTTTCAAAGTCAAAAGCGTTGTACCTTTAAAAACTACTGGTCACCTCAAGTTATCAGCTCCTAACGTTGAAACTGAAAGCCCTTTCTCAAGTTTTTTTTTTCAGGGGTAAAAAAAGTCTCTCTTTTGTTTTCTACATAAAAGAAACATGCGTAAACTACAAGGGAATGTTTTATAATTGTTATGCAGCTCAAAAACATTTATTTGAATACATTTGCCAAATAAGGGGAGGGAACTAGATAATTGGGAGCTATTTTCTAAATCTCATGTTGTCCACCGATGCTATTAAGGCTCGTCGGTGTACGATGCCGGATGTCTTCAAGGGGCTGCGTTTCAAAACATTCAAAGGGTCGCAAGTGGAGATAACAATGAGTAGCCTACAAGCGCAAAATCTGAATAGGCTCCGCGTTTGGCGTGGCCGTTGTATAGACGGTTTCAAGGTTGCAAGCGTTGTACCCCAAAAAACTTCCGATCACCCCATTTACCAGCTCCTAACGTCTAAACTGAAAGCACGTTTTTAACTTCTTTTTATTGGTAAGGAAAGTCCCTCTTTCATTTTTCGCATAAAAGAAACGTGCGTAAACTACAAATAAGTCTTTTGTAATTTTCTGTAGCTCGAAATAACATTTATTTGAATATATTTTGCCAAATAAGGGAAGGAAACTGTAGAAAATCGGCGGGCTATTTTCTAAAGCTGTTGTTGTCCACAGATGCTACTAAGGCACATCGGTAGACAAAACCGCATGTCATCAATGGTCTGTGTTTGTAAATAGTGAAAGTGTCTATAGGTGCTTTTAAAAGAGGGTATTATTTTGGCGTTTTTACGCTCCGCTCAGCAGCTAAGTGGAGGGGGAACGCGAGTGCGCATGCGTCATCCGCTGGGCCAATAAGAGGATTAGCAGAGTGAGGCCCACGCTCCACCTACGGGCTCGCTAAGCGGAGCATCAGTGCCGTTTTAGGGGCGATGCTTTTTATAACACCCGTTCCTCCCTCGTAGCCGTTGTAGTGTGTAACAAGTATATCATTTTGACCTCCAAGGAGGTGCCGGTGAGATATTTCTTCTGTGTGTTGTGGAACAATGAAAAATATGCTCAATGTACATGCCAATGGCTGGTAACGGGGAATGAAACACAGGAGCATTCGGCTTTTAGTTAACGCGCACGCTGCGATCCCCATTAGCAGCCATTGGCATGCACATTGAGCACTATCTGACTGAAAAAGTTTGCTACGTCATACTCGCTGGGCGTAACCTCCTTGGTTTTCGAAAGGTTTAGCGAGCGTTCGGCCGCAGTGCCATGAATACAGTGAACTAGTATATACCATGAACTCGAGGTGGTTAAAGGTGGGAAGTGGACTTGAAGCGCAAGCCGTAAGAAAGCGTGCGTGTGCCACCTCTCGTTTAGTCCTTGGAATGTCTGCTGAATGGCGGTACTTCTATATGGGGAATATATGATGAAAAGATGCGACATGGTGGTACTTGGTGTGTTGAATAGATGGACGAACGGACACACTGACAAATGCATGGATGGACGCATGAACGGACGCAGGGGCGGATGCTTGAATGAACGCAGGGACGGACGCACGAACAGACGTATGCACGGACGGGTGGATGGAGGCATGGACGGTCGCACAGATGGACGCATGGACGGACGGAAGCAAGAACGAATGGACGGACGAATGCTTCGCCGCACTCTCCATCATTCACTTTGTGGATATGCTGCCAATTTTTTTATAGTGATAGCGTTAAATAGCTCGTGTCGCAGAAAACATGTCGTCAGCGTCGGCCCCATCAGTTGTGAGCGAAAAATCATCTGTGCGCCTGTCACCACAAAATGAAGTTACCGAGATAGCCGCGGGATGCCGCTACTTTTCCACGCGTGCGTACGCGATCCCACTGAAAAAGCCGCCCATTCGAAGAAAAAAAAAGTGCTCAAGGTCACAAGGCGCGGCAGTTTTTTTGCCCTGCCACCCCTCTCTACACAGCTTCCAGCGCTTTCAACGGGACGAGAGAAAATATAATGCAATCACAGCATGCGACAAACCTTTGTAACTCCACTCGCACTGAACAAATTCTTAAAAATTTTGTGGCGTTGAATCCGCGAGGCAATAAGCTCTTTTAGGGAATTCATTCCATGGTTACTTGAAAAAGTGTTTCAGGGCCCCTTTAACGCATTTGGTTTGACAGGTGTCACGAAGAAAACTATAGCCCATTCGGCGATAAATAGCGCACGCTGGTCTAATCTACTGTGTGCGTGTTTGTATGCGTGCATGTGTGTGTAACGAAACATATGAGTAAGTATGCACTTAGCGGTTGAGGGGTGCACAATGGGGCCGGATTTCGCTATCGCGTTCAACTCTTGAAGGCGAAGCATAAAGGTCTTCCAATTTTTCGCAAGCGTAAGGGAGATAGATGCGTTCTCTCTTGTGCTCTGGAATGCAAATTATCGCGTGGCTATCTTCAAGTTGATGCTTCATTTTTCTTCGATGAAATGAAATGGTAACGCATTGTAAGAGCAAGTGTGAGTAATTTGCGAAAGTTATCTATATTTGCTTTACTTTGTGAAATTGGCCTGTAGTTTTACCCTCGAGGTTTAACATTGCCAGAGAGCACTGTAACTGTGAAAGGTCCACTCCGGAACGGAAAAAGCATAACCAAAACAAGAAAATCGTATGCAGCTGCGCTGCATCTTAGTGGCTGAACTCAGAGCGAATGGGGCCGTAAAAACGTCAAACTAAGACACTGTAATGAATAAGAGGCCAGGAGGATATATTGTGTACAGGGAGGGCAGCGGATGCGAGAAGAAAACCCTCTCTCGTCTTTGAAGGCACGTTGGTGAGAATTCCTTTAAGATGACAGAACCACTGAGTAGGCATCCTTAGCAGTGGCGTAGCCTGAACGCTGGGCCTATGTCGCCCTCACTCCCAAGCACCCGAAAATTGTTTTTCGCCTTGGATGTATAGCGCGAAAGGACCATTCGCCTGCCCGGTCCCCACTTCAGATCTCAAGTAGCGCCCCCTCCTGGACACCCCGCAAAAAAATTTATGCCAACGTCTCTGATCCCTAGGCCTTATAAAACTACTTGTTTTACTATGGCGCACTGAGTGTATAATATCGCATTGGAGCTTGTTTTCTGTTTTTCTTTCGCTGTTATCGCGAGAGAAACGCGCGAGCGCCACCAGCTTGACTGTAAAAGTAGTAGGGATCGGACTCGCATGTGGCACCACATAATAAACAAGACAGCTGTAATCCACGGTGTAGTAGCGTGTCATTTCCCCTAACTCTACGACACTATTTTTACCAACCGTCCACGCACGGCTCAGTCTGCTGATAAAGACGATGTAACGCTGCTTTACTTACGAAATTCATAAATCGTAAAAATGCGTATCGTAGCCATTTGTTAAAGTATGCATTTCATGTATGTAGTTGTAATTGGTAAACTATGTATAAGCTTTAGTTGAGCCAGTAATGTGCACTTTAACCCTTACAGTCTTGAATTTTTTTAACCGGCATATATTTTTGTTTCTTTTTTAGTTCAAGTTACTACAACCTGAAGAACATGAAGATATTTTTTTTTCAGAGCATCCCATCAGTGTACAAAAAAGTGGCTCCTTGTCTTAGATTTAGGACACCATGGCTTAGTGGTTGTAAAGGGGATCATGGTGATTATAAAAACATCTTTTTATTTAGCCCTGTTAGTGCAAGTTATCGTTGTGAAATTAGCATACAGCAAATACGCACTAGTTACAGCACCTAAAGTGTGCAAAAGCAAGTCTTGGCGCTCGTGATACACAGCTACTCATTGAGCTTAAATCTCCATCGTCTACTTATTGAACACTCTCAAAGATACAACATTATAAAGAATTGCTGAATACTGCGTTAGCGTGCCGGAACAAATTCTGCCTATGTTTGCAAGGGCAAGCTGATTGAACTACACTTCATCGTCGTCTTATTCTAGCTTCATCACGCATCATTATTATATAATATTATGAATGAAAATTTGTTATGTATTATTTCGCATTAAGACACCCCTTACATATTATCTAAGTGATGTCGGCAGGTTTCTCGACTAGAATAACAAGAAATCAGGAGTTTTTACAAGAGCTACACATCTGAATTAGCCTCAATGCATTCGGGGGTCAGACAACTACTGAGCTCTGGTGTTCTACATTTAGTGTGCCTTCCAATACTCACCGTAGACGGCTAAATAGACAGCCAAATGGACGGCGGCCATCTTAAATACCATTCTAATTTTCACGTAGCTGGAAAAATAGACAGCTCCGAAAGAGCGCATCATAGACAAATACGATGCAGGCTACTTTGCTGTCTAAAAGTGATGGTGGCTCAGCGAATCGCTCAGATAGATCAAATCTCGCCAGAATGATCGTCTGCACACAAGCAGACGCTTTCCCAGATGCTCAATGTGAGTAACGCTTATTTGTTTTTGATTTCAACAAGAATTAAGCCAGAAAATACAACTGTTACGTTTGTTTATTTTATCTTTTTCTTCTCGACGCGAGGTGGCGCATCGTCGCGTAAAAGTGCTCCAGAAGTGTTCCGATTCTCGGGCAGCATGGGCTCGGCGCTGTCTTCCAAGCAGTCTGTGTAGACTATCTACGTGCTGTCTAAGAATTGGAACACAGCCTTACTACATGAGGACTGTCTACTGCTGCGGGGGATAAGTTAGTGTGAGGGACGACCCACTTTGTAAATAGAAAGTCGTACATCTTAGAAACAAGAAAAAAATACGATAACTACTGATCTAATATTTAACCAGTAAGGTATCATTAATTATTTGGTTGCGGCGAGTATCATCGTTATTCTAATTCACCATTTTATTTTCTACTTCGCATAGTTCCAAAGAAGACAACGACAAAAAAAAATGGCAGATCCCACGTACAATGGGAATTGATGATATGCGAAGCATGAAGGATAAATGTTTACATATCACTTTAAAATCAGCACAACGTTACGAGGTGGAGGTAAATGATGCCGTACATGACTTGCGTGTCATTACTATCATCTTTGGATGCGTCGTTTACCTTCGCCGTCTGATCACGTCCCGTGATACTAAATTTATTATATGTGGAGCTAGCGAAACGGCCGCGAGCACGCAATGAGCGTGGCATGTTGTCATGTTCCTACATGATACGCGTGTGAGGTTTATCATGCTTGCACCAGCCATATATTTTGTCATCTATTGACGTGACGTAACACCAAATTTGGTATATGTGGAGCTAGCCAAACAGCCTCGAGCGCATCAAGAAGGGCCCAATATACTCCAATGTAGCGTTGATGCGCGCGCACCCTGGTCAGAGCGATGCTACGTTAGCAAAACGCGAGCACTTATGGCGCGTTCACACTTGACCTCGGTGAGAGCGAAATCAGTGAAACTCTCCGGAAACTCGCTCGTTTCGCCACCGAAGCGGCCGAAAAACCACGCCACGCGGCCAGCGTGCGAAAATCGCTCCCAGACCGATTTTCCTACAACGCGAAACCGGATCCAGATTCCGCTTCACAGCCTTGGATGCGCTAGATTAGACCACGCGACCTAACCACTTGGCCGCAGATTCAACATGGCGGCAAAGGCGTGTGCGATGGCTCGCATCGGCTCAAATTGCAAACTACCTGTGCAGCACGATGAAGCTTGATGGCCACAACGTGGACGCGCTCATCGAGAGCCTGACTTGGATTACGATCGCCGAGAGCTCTGGAAGTAGACGGACGAGCGGCAGCGTGTCAGCATGCCCCAATGTGTCTCGCGTTTGTGTACAGGCAGCTTAATGAGCTGCCATTGCGGGTGCGTTCGCTCGTTTCATTTCTGCGGGCTTATCTCCCGGACAACGTTTGAGAATGGGCGAGATGTTTCTTTTCACTGCTTTGCGTGTATAACTGAAATTCGTTACGAACTTTAGTTCTCAGAAAGCAGGCAAAATCTAATTAATTGTCGAGGTATCGACGGCAGCGGCAGCGGGATGGGGCAGAACGAATGTGGACATTTCCGACGCGCGTGGCGTGGTTTTGCAGCCGCTCGGGCATTTTCGTTTCTCTTCACTTCTCAAGTATGAATGCGCCATTATAGTCTGACGCCACGCGCGACCTGCGTCCGTCAGGGTGGCCCTGACGTGGTGGCCCTGAAATGCAATGCTGCATTTCGCGCCAATTCGATACTTAGACAACACTGTGTCTCCCTCTTTTTGTGACGGAGGGACGCAGGACGCGCTGAAATGCGCATGCGTCAAAGCAACGCAGCGCGGCGTGCACCTGCGAGTGCACGCCGAGGGAATTTTTTCATTGTTTTTTTTGTTATAGACTAAGACTCAAGTGTTCAATAAAGCTTTGTAAAAAAATAAGGTTTTCTTCATTCCTTCTTAGGCCGGTAGTGAAGAGGTTAAGGCAGGACCGGCGCCTGGCGTGGCAACGCACGCGTGACGCGACGAAATGAACGCCGGCGAGCAGGCACACCAAGTCACGTCGAAATGCATTGACGTCTTCATTAAACCCAGACTAATTGCAGTTATTAGCTAGTAGCAATAAAAAGACGTCTTACCTCTCGCAAAAGTGCCGGTAGGGACGACGTCTTGATGTCTACGATGATGTTGTACTGCTTGGTGACGCCGATGTCTTTCATGATCTTTTTGAAGGACAGCCTTGGGTTCACTTGGACCAGTGAAACGACGTGCTTTTGAGCGAAGGAATTATTCAAAACGTCCTTGAGCAATATCAAGCCTGCAGTAAAAGCAAACAAAGAACTAGCGCGAAGTAGCCTAGTAGCCTCGTTCTTCTTTTCGCTACACGCAAGCTGCACAATAAATCGTTTTGGTTTGGAATCTTTAGGTTGTGGCAAAACGACCTCGCAAATGAATTGAAGGGTACGACAAATGGGAAAGCGCGAGGCAAACACGAACGTTTAAGCGTTAATTTTGGAACAAATTTCAAAGAGGCCATTACATCCTCATCCAACAATTTGCGGTTTTCAGCGCAAACTAAAAGTATACAGTCTATCATGGCTGTACAGATACGTAGACTGGGCCGTCAAAAAATATTCCAGTACAGAACAAGCCCTGTAAGTTGCCGGCTGTAAACTCCGTCCAGCATCGGTGACCGCCATCTTGCCATGGCACTTGTGACGTCATGTGCTAAAAGGTGCAGAGCCGTCCGCTTCCACCAATGTTCAACCACTGTTAATTGTTAATTCCAGTGCCTAGCTGAAGAAAGCTAAACTATCTCATTTCCGCACGCAGCTCACCATGGAACAACATTGCACGCCGGAACGCAGATGCTAGTACGTCTAGCTGCCTGTTACATCAGCGGCTCGCGGGTGCGCCATTGTTGGCCAACTCTTAGGCCACTCGGAGTTTGTACAAATCTTTCAATTATAAGTTAAGTAGATGACCAAATGGGCTGAAATTTCACCACCGTATTCATGATTTCCCAACAAATACCCAGCGTAAGACTGATTTTGATCAAACTTTGGCACCAAGGCTGATTTGAGGTTTAAAATGAACTTTCTGTTACGATGACCTAAGTGGTCGGGGTGTACCAATGGTGACTTTGAAGTTCTGGTTTTTATGGCACAGCCTTCATCAATAAGAAAATTTTGAAATGAACCAATGCCTGCAATTATTTATGAGTGCGCTGAATAACACTCGGTTAATCGAAACAATTCTTATGTGCAGAACTACGAGTCTAAGACACCTATAATGTATCAACGTTGGTCGACATAGACAATCTATGATTGAAACTACAGTATTTTTAGAGTAGGAAGCAAAAGTACAGGTTATCTAATGTTGACTCTTGCGCATATGAACGCTTCTGATTGTGTGCATGAAAGAAATAATGCTCTATTTGCATGTTCATATAATGCTTACGAATAAAATACGTATTAAAAATACATTACAATAAAATCGGCGCATTTGTTCCATAAAAGACTGTTGCTTCTCGTATAAATTTCAACAATGCCGGCACTGACGAATAGATGACTTATTTTTTACCATAAAAGCTTGAACTGCCTGGCGTTCCACGTAACACAGTATTCGAAATCCATTATTTTGCGGTGATTACAACTGATGATTGTAAAAGAGGTCCAGCGTGGAATTTCCGGGCTCAAAGACCAATTTGATAGCCGTGAAATCAATGAAATACACATTTACTGAGGCAAAGGTGTGAAATTTAGAACTGCTTCCCCCGCAGGCAATCTGTACTTCTCCATTGCACAGTGTCTCACAGCTACAATGCTGTGCTGGTGCGCTTATGCCCAAGAATCATTTTGTAAGCTTTCGAAGAGAAACTCACTCTGCTGGTCCTCGTACAGTATTGTGAAAGTTTTCCACTTCTTGTTGAGTATAAGATCCAAGAAGGCCCTTCCGAAAAGGTCTGGATCTGGGAACAAGTTCAAGGTGTACGGGTTGCGGTTGGACGTCGGGTGCCACGTGGTCTGCAGGTGCGGTACGTTCAGGTTTGTGCAAGCAGACATGGCGAGTGACGTCACGGCCGGCGAAGTGGGGCCAATAATTGAAGACACCCTTTGCTTGAACGACGTGCAAACTGAAAGCAAATATTGTAGAAACCTTGAAATGAAATGCCTGGTCATATTCTTTCAGAAACGCAAAAGCGCATGTCAAATGTGGGCGAAAAAAATTTGCAGATCTCACGTATTGTGGGAATCGATGATTCCGAATCACGAATGAGGAAGGTTGACATGTCACTTTAGAATCACTCCACGTTACTAGGCGGACGTAACTTATGCCATACATGACTTCCATGCCATGAATATCATGTTTGGATGTGTCATTCACTTTCGTCGTGAAGTCGCGTAATGTGATACTCAATTTAGTATCATGTGACATTATTTGTGGAGCTATCAATATGGCCGCGAGCATGCTATGAGTGTAGCATGTAGTCATGTTTTACATCACACGCATATCATTATTATCATGTTTGAATGTGTCATTTCCATCGTCGTCTGTTCATGTCACGTGGTACCAAATTTGGTATATGTGGAGCTAGCGAAACGGCTCCGAGTGCGCTATGAGCGTAGCTTGCCATCATGTTTTACATGGCACGCATACCATAATTATCATGTTTACACGCGGCATTTACCTCCGTCATTGATTCACGTAACGTATACAAAATTTAGTTTATCTGAAGCTAGGTAAAGGGCTGCGAGAGCAGCTTGAGCGTGGTATATTGTCATGTTCGCACATGACACCGATGTCATGTATGACATGTCTGCACCAGTCATATACCTTCATCATTCATTGACGTCACGTGACACCAAGTTTGGTATATGTCAACCTAACGAAATGGCCACGAGCGCATCATGAGCGTAGCATGCAGTCATGTTTTTACATGACACGCATCTCATGATTATTATGTTTGCACCAGTCATATGCTTTCGTCAGTCATTGACGTCACGTCTCACCAAATTTGGAATAAGTGAAGCTAGCGAAGCCATCGCAAGCGAACCATGGGCGTGGCGAATAGTCATGATTAGTCATAACATAAAATTCATGACATGCATGTCATGGTTTCCACGTAAGGGTCTGTCACCTATGTTCGCCATGCAGTAGTGTCATTCAATAGCAGTTTTCTAAAGTGTCATGTGAACGAAACCACCACTGGAGCAGCAAGACCATGAAATCTAAATCATGACATTCATGACATAAATATCATGATTTTAATGTTATGACTAGTCAGTTATGCTAGTAATACAGCCATGTTATGCCTTACCAATTTTGGTAATAATACCATTATCGAGACGGCCAGGAAAGCTAAAAGTCGTGGCAGCCGGACAGACAGACAGACAGACAGACTATTAGATAGCCAGACAGACAGACAGACTAATAGATAGATAGATAGATAGATAGATAGATAGATAGATAGATAGATAGATAACGCCAAAAGTCACCGAGGTTCGCTAAGGAATGCTTCGCATTTAAAAACACCGCACACGTGCATGCATAAATGTTTGTGCGTGCATCCTTACAGCAGGGCTGTGGATGGATAAGGTACCGTGAATTTTCGTTGAGCGCCAACAAAAGACTATGTGCCACACTAGCTGCTGAAGCTCACCGCTTATCACAGGTCTTACAAAATAGAAGAGAAATACACATGGATGGCATGAACCAACTAAGGTGACACCAAGGAGGATGCAATTTTTCTTAAATCCTCCTTGGGTGATACACAGAGCTGGGACGTTAAACCCCACAAATCAATCAATGGGTGATACACAGAGCACTAATCCAGGCAAGGCGACTCATAAAGTGCAGCAAAACGACGCAGTTATAGGCTACTTCAGTGATGATGATGATGATGATGATGATGATGATGATGATGATGATGAGTGGTATTTGATGGCGTTAAGGCCAATCGATGCCCAAATAGCGCAATTTCAATAGACTAGGATATGAACAATGATATGATGCGTGGCTGTAAAGGGGCCTTAAATTTCTTCGCGCTAACGTGGGTACAAAATAGAAATAAAAAAATCATGACAGTGGCTTGAGTTATGTGCAGTGAAAGTGGATGGCAAAATGTCATGAACTGTAAGTGGTTCTCCACATCTCTCACACAATGGTGGATTGTCAGTGGCAGAAGACATGAATTGGTAGAGTGTGTATGGCCTGTTCTTAGCCTTGCGAGTGTTACTTCTGAGTGTCGTGATTTTGATAGTAGTGACCACTTAACTAGTTGCGGCTCAATAGCATGCAGTTTATTGTCCGTGTGTCTATTCCGCGTGCTGAGCCAGTACCCCCTTGACTTTCGTTTTAGAAAGCAACTTTGATGCCTTATTTTTTTTTCGCGCATCACTGCACTCATTATTCCCCCTTGAGACTCGTCGTTGGCCTGACGGTCCACATGTTTGGGCAATACATTTCATTGCTGCATCCACCAAGAAAGATGTAAAGCAGCACACAGCATCCTCTATGCTAATGCCACCATGTCAGTCTAAGTTAATACAGTCATTTTTTTGAAACTTTTCCCAATCGGCTTTGTCGGTGAGCCATTTGGGAACCTGTGCAGGACATGTATGTGTTATTGATGTGCTGATAACGGTAGGAAAATAGTCACTACCGTATAGATTATTATTGGCTTCCCATTTAACTAGAGGCAGGAGTGATGGGGACGTTATGATGAGCTCTATTGTTGAGTACGTATTGTTAGCAATGCTGTAATATGTTGGCTCCTTTCGATTCAGACGGCACGCACCGGAAGAAAAAAAAACTGCTCATTTAGGTGACCTCGCGCATCGCAGCAAGAGCCACCCCAGAGGCTACCATGTGCATTATATTCTCCATAGGACAAGGTAGGCTTCTGGAAGTTCGTCTATGAGGGACTGTAATTCATGCTTTTCAAGATGGTGTTGTGGAGGTATGTAGAGAGAACAGATGGTGACGAGCTTATTTAAAAGAACTGCTCGAACAGCCATAACCTCAAGGGATGTTTGTAGTGGTAGGTGTGCATGCAATCCGTTGATTGACTATAATGGCAACACCACCGAATGGCACAATGACATCAATCCGGTCCTTTCGATATATAACCTAATTGCGTAGAACGTAAGTGTGTTTTGGTTTCAAGTGTGTTTCTTGCACACACAACACTTTTGGTGTATGTTCGTGTAAGAGCTCCTGGATATCGTCGAAGTTTCTCAGCAGTGGTCTGACATTCCATTGTAGTATTTGTATCATTTTAATGTTGTGTGATGCTGTGTGTACGAATGTGCTGCGCTTTGTTACAGGGCCTTTTGGAGGCCCTGTAATTCGGGTTTTTTTTCTTTCTTGGCGCGCCCCAAAGAGTTGCGCTTATCCTTCGGCGTCTGAGGCGCCGGAGGAGTCGTACTTGTATCCATCACTTCTCATGAGGTGGTGGATGGTGCCTGCTCGGCAGGCATAGTCACAGAAGTTTCGGACCTAACTGCGCTTGCATTGGTCCAAGGTTCAGCAGACACGGGGTCTGCCGGCCCTGTTTGTCAGGTGGCGGAGCAGTACAGGCTGCTCCAGCTGAGAGCGCTGCTGGCACGGCCGCGACCACACATTCGCGATGGCATTCGCGGGTGCAGAAACGTGTGACGCAGCGCCCCTGCACGTCACATCTGTGAAAGAGGGATAAGATGGGTTTTGTAGTGCGAAACGTTGACGTGCTTCTTAGAATGACAGATTCGATTTCACCCCAAGTTCTACTATTTGTTTCTCTTTTTTCATGTGGGGCATGATCGTGAGTAGGCAGCGTGATCTGCTTCACAGTTCGAACAATGAGTTAACTGTTTCTGAGGTGCAGTCGTCTAATATGTGTTGAATGAATGCACACTTTGCGCAAGTGGCACGCCATCTGCCACTTGGCGATCCATGACCGAAACGTTGACACTTGAAACATCGACGAGAGTTGGGAATGAAGGATCTTATACGGAACTTACAATAGCCGGTGTCGATGGATTCTGGTAGCTGAATTGTTCGGAAGGTAATTATTACGTGTTTTGTGGAGGTCAGTTTGTTGTTGTGCCGTATTGTTATTCGTTTGACTTTGACCACGTTCTGGTCCAGCCAACTTTCGAGCACCTCACTTTCAGTAAGCCCAGTAAAATCAGCATCGGAAATTACGCCACGGACAGTGTTCATAGACCTGTGTGGGCCCATCGAAACAGAGTTTTCGACACGAGGAAAGGGGGAAACTCTCGGACAGTCTTCTTTTCGTTATGGCTGTGGATAACATGGTACTTTGGGATTGTCGGCTTTGGTGAGTTAAGCGGGAAAGTGTCTTCGGTGCGCCACCAATTCAGGGAGCGATCAAGTATGGGGGGAAAGCTTTTGCCATAAAAATACTACAAAGTTTGGCGCTGATGGTGGCCACCCACCACCGAGCCCAACATGGGGACGCCACAAGGTTGAAAGTAAACACTTGGAGATGCCAGCCATACATCGCCGCTATAACCTGTTATAATTATTCTAGGTTGAATAGCTACACCAGGTTTACCCTCGCCGCCAGAAAATTTGGAAGTAAACGGAAGAGAGAAGATGACTGGACAGGTAAAAAGTGACAGATAAAGACGATTAGGGGGAGAGATATAGAAAAAGGCAACTGCCAATTTTTCTTGGTGGGTCAGCCCAGGGGTGCCGTCTGCGTGAAGCCGGGGCCAAAGAGGTGTGTTGCCTCTGCCTGGGGGCCTTGAAGCTTCAAGCGTGCACCCAGCGTCAGCTCCACCCAAAGGATCCCCATTTCCTCGGACACGGCAAAGCCACGCACGGCTGGGTGTGGAAAGGAGTCGAACCCCCCCCCCCCCGCACCCGTCGTTAGCTTGGGTCCATGGTGTCGTTACACACAAAATGCTCGCTTGCGCACACGCCCCTGCGGGGGGCTACTTCACTAGGGAACATTCAGGTTACACACGCTAAATGTAAAGATAACTTTTTAGACAATCATTTCGGATTCAATAGCATGGTTTTGATGGCTTATGGCTCAAAAATTGTTGATACGTCTATGTTTTTCGCTTAAGAGCTTCGGCATTAATGTTCTTAGAAGGAAAGAAATGATAACCTTTTCGTCCGCGTTTTTTCATGAGCTTTCAGCTTTCTTGATGAAGGACTACCCACACGGCCAAACAGCCTCATCTGGCCACAAATTGATGGCGAATGCGTGTCTAAGTCACTAGTCCTGTATTTAGGGAAGAAATCGCCGGGCTGATCCCAAGGGCTGAAGTATTGGCCCCCTGAACTGCACCAAGAAAGCATGGACAATATATATGCGGTCCGAATTGGCGTGCCAGCGAACGCCAGCTGTGGTCCAAAGAAGAAGACAGCGCTGAGAGTAACAAAAGAAAAATATAGTCTCAAATACAGCAGATTAAACAACACACAAATATGCACACTTGGCCATAATTCAATACAGTATGTCACAAATCAAACTGGCTACTCAATAAAACTAGACACTATCGAAACACCAAACATAAACGAGGATACACGCTACACTGTGATCTCATGCATTCACAAAACTAAGACACTTAAAGACTGAAAAGTTCTTCAAACTTGACTCTTCTAAAGTTCTTGAAATAAAGCTTGCATGATTCTCTTCAAGGAACCACTCACTGGAAGTGCAGCGCCGTTGTCGTTTCCTGCACCCAAAGTTTCTCTTCCCGGAAACCTCGCCTCGTCAAATGCCCGCACTTTGATAAAAAAATTATTTGTCGGTGACACGTCGGCCGCTCATGGTCTGCGACTGCAGGACGTGTCTTCACCCACTGGCGGTAAACATACGCTTCTTTTCTGCTTGTAATACAAGCTTTCACCCGCAGCTGGAAAATCGCTTCATCTTCTGCCCTTCGCACGCTAAAACAGAACTCTCTTCATCACCTCATCACCACCATCCGATACTGGCTTATATATGTTCGTCCTAAGTTCTAGACGTTCTAGTCGTTTTCTCAGCGCGCCGCACCTTCAGAGCTGCGGAAAGGGCGAGAACTGTCTCGTAAGGTAACGCAACTCTGCATCACCACGCCCCTTTCGCTCGAGATTTTTTCAGTGATTGCTTGGCGACAGATGCGACGAGATTGGTCGCCATATTGAGGCACCTACGAGGGGGAGAGACGGCGTGCCAGAAGAGTCCTTTGATGGTTGTTTTCTTCTTTTACTGTTATCTGGCGCGACAGTTTGGCGCCAGATTTTAACGCTGTCAGCAGAGTTCGGCGGCGCACGCTATCTTGAGCGCTTGTTTGCGACAGCCTAACTCACTTACCTTCAATTGAACACGCAGAAAATCAAACAATTAGAGTAATAATATTCGGGTCAGTAATGTTTCGTCAATATTTTAAAGTTTCCCATATATCGGGAGCAAACCGATGTATGCGGCGTATCTGGCGTGCTAAACAAGAACATAAAAGCAAGAATACACAGTGTAAGCGAAGGCGGTGCTTTGATGTTGTAGAGTTTGCAAAAATTTTGAAGTGAGCGTGTATGGAAAAGAAATGATCACTTGCGGCACTGTTAATCTTGCGTCTGTTCTTTGCATTGGCTGCTATGAACTTCCATTACATCTTGTTGGGATCCCTTACGGCCTCTTTCTTAAACGTTGATTATAATCGAAACCGGTCACGTAGGTAATTACCCCTATGTGAACGCTGCCACTGGCCTCCGTTCGCCAGAACCGGAAATGAAACTGTGGTGCAGCTAGTGGGGTTTGGCTGCATGCGGCAACACGCGTCCTATAAAGGACAGCGCCACCACAGCGCCACTGAAGTCTTATGTCATCACCGGTGGCTATAAACCCAATATGCCAAGCTCTGCTGATAATTATTCTTTTTCTAACCGTACGAGTGCAGCGTCGGCATGATTGTTGCGCTGCTGCTACCACGAAAAGAAGAAAACAAGCATCAAACGAGCCCTCGGGCGCGCTGACTGTCCCCCTCGAACGCGCCCCGATACGAGACAGGTTTCGCCCTAGATGAAGAGAATTCTGTGCCAGCGTGTGATGCACCGTCTCTCCCCTCGAAGGCGATACGATAGGCCGACCAACCTCGTCACATCGACGGTGCGGCGCGCAGAAGAAACGACTAGAATGGTCTAGTATCTAGGGTGAACACATAGATAAGCTAGCAGCGGATGGTGGTGATGAGGAGATGAAGAGAGTTCTGCGCCGGCGTGCGAAGTGCAGAAAATGAAGTGAAGTTATGTTTCATGTTGAGATGCGTCCTTCCATAAACGCGGTATCTCTCAAAACTTAGAAATTCATGGGGTTGACAAAAGTAGTTTATTATTGCTGTCAAAGCCAGAAAAAATAAGCCGTAGTCAATGCAGTAATTCATTTCGAGCCTTGGAAAGGCTGGCGGATTGCTACAACGTGGATTTAAGCAATGTTTAAGGCAACAGGATTGTACGGGACCGAGCATTACGCCATTTCTTACACCGCCGTGGTGATATAATGGCTAAGACATTGGGCTCTCAACCCGCAGGTCGTGAAACCGAATCCCGGTGGCGGCGGCGGCTGCATTTTCGATGAAGGCGAAAGTGCTGCAGGTCTGCGTGCTCAGATGTGTGTGCACGTTAAAGAACCCCAGTTGGTAGAAATTTCTGGAGACCTCCACTACGTCATATTTCGTGGTGATATTGCGGCTTTGGGACAGGCACTCTTTGCATATACATCGCCAATAATTGATATGCGTGGTTTAACGTCTTGAAATCTCCATATAATTATGAGAGACGCCGTAATAGTGAGCTCCGGCAATTTAGAAACACCTGGTGTTGTTTAACGTGCACCCAAATCTGAGAACACGGGCCTACAGTGTTCTCGCTTCTATTGAATATGCAGCCGCCGGAGATGGAATTCGATTCTACGACCTGTGGGTCTGTTGCCAAGTACCTTTGCCACTAGACCACCGCGACGGGGCCACATACATATCACTGATGAAAGCGAAAACCACCAGCTATTCTCAAACGTGTGGCGGTGGCGATGCTTACTAGCTTTGGATGCGGAGAAGCTGTCCTTTGGCTTCACCTCGTGTATGACAGGCATGAGCTTGGTCTTGGGCAACAGGGTGATGTCCTTGTTGATCTTGTCCAGGGCATGGCGGAAGCTTACCTGTGCCAGGTGGTTGTCGCTCTCGAATATGCCACCTGCGTATGGTCGAGGAAGTGAATAATATTGGGCAAAAAGACACAAAACAAATGCGATATAGAATCATAATAGCAACGACGAAAGTGTTTAAAGTAAGCCATCTCTGCTGCCTTAATAAATATTCTCGGTGACGTTCACAAGACGAGGTGACACAGTAACATGAAGGCGGCTTGACTGAGCGTTTCAAACTTGGAAAGAGCTCAACCAGATGCCTAGCCACAAATGTTTTTTTCGAAGATCGGGGGTAGAGGGGGGGCACCTCTTTGAAATGGTAATTTTTTTTTGCTCTGTATACTAGGGCGAAAAAAAAAGGGGGGGGGGGGAACGAGGCCGGGTGGGTCACCTCCTGGCTATTCCATTCATCAGTAAACTTTGCCGCGATGTGATTACGAGGGGCATGATAGTGAATGGTATCAGACTGTTCAAACTTCTCAAGTGCCTTTAGCGTGTGCATAGATATAAGATCACAGGCCTTTAGCATTTCGCCTCCACCGAACCCCGACAGCCACGGCTGGGATTTCTCAGCTCCCATGCCGCACCGGTATACTGATTAATTCTGCTTTTGTTATGAGCAAATTTCGCTTGGATAGGTTTCGAAGGTTTGCATAAGAATTTCATGCTCCGAGGGCTGCCGAGGCACTGCGCCACATGACAACGTCGTGCGGCATGACAGTGTCAGTGTTCCATGTTTGTATCAAATTAACTAAGTTTTCTGTGTGGCAGTAGTTCTGAAATATTTGTTATCAATAACGGCCATTCTTCTACATCGGTATCACAGGTTGTTCTAACTTATATACCATAAAAACCTTTCTAAAGAAAACAATAAAACTGGCGGATCCTTAAGCTTCGCCTTTAAAGAAGTGTATGAGTGTGTGAAATAGCGATACCGTGTCTCTAGCGCGTACTTCAACCACTTATCGCATATTTTTTATTCCATGATGTTACTTGAGCAGATGAAACTGTGGATTAGGTACAATGTAATGGGTAACGTTAAAAGTGGCTTGCGTCAGTGAAGCTTCCGCACAGAGGTGAGTTTTGTGTAAGGAGTAGCAAGCTATAAAAGTACACGAAAGTCAAAGATAAAGTTGATATTGATTGCTCTTACACACGTTTTCACAGGAGGGAAAAAAACACCGTCATGATGGGCTGCGCGCGCGAGTGCAAAGGCTAAAGGAGCAGCCCTGTCAGTACATTTTTGAGGAGTCACGCTAATTTGCGCAGCCCAAAGGGGGCTATGGCGGCGCCCAGAAAGGCGTTTTCGAAAAGGTCCAAAGCAATCGAGAAACTTAGTAGTGGTATTTGTGTGCCTAGGAAGTGCTTATTTTTAAACAATATGATGTTGTAGTAATCTGCAGTTTGTTAGCGCACTTCAATTGCCCCATCCAACACGCGCTCCTTTACAGTGCGGCCGTTGACACTACAGCTGCAGCAGAGTGTAAGTGCATACACAGGAGCAACAACGGCCACTCAATGATTTTCTGCTTGCTTGGTCCTACTGGGTCGCGCTAGATAGCATTACCTATCCAGCCTAACGCGATGAAAACAGAACTTTGGACCTGATTGCGCCGTTCCGCATAGTACGCCAGGCGTTTTTTACTCTTTTTTTTTACTGCGAAAACTGCTGTGAGATCAAAACGCAGGTCACGCGCGGCACCGTAGTCGTCCGCGCTGCCGCCGCCACCGGTGTCCGTAACCACATCGCACAAAATTAGAAAACAATAAGCTAGTATTAATGACACAGTGAGGCTCGAACTCGGACCCGCTGGGTGCCAGTCCAGTAATCTACCACTGAGCCACGCCGGTGCTTGAATATTGTGGACAAACTTGCCTTCGGCAGGCTTGATGTCGGGAAAAGCGCTTACAAAGCGCTTTTAAACAACGAGTTCAATGCTCCAACCCATTATAAAAGCTTGTTCTTGTTCACGTATTAACTGTGGCGCATACCCATTTCAGGCATAATGCCTCATCATCGTTAGCCACTGCATGAACAGTTGGCACGAAATTCCTTGCAAGTGCTTAAAAAATACCACGCTTCTCAGAAGGATGAGGAAGAATACCATAGTGAATGCCGGCCTACAACCCAAAAATTTGATTAATAATGCCCAAGTGGATATCAAGCGCGTGTGCTTGGAGTAGTTACGCAAAGAGTGTTTTGAAAAGGCTCTGAAAGGCAGCTCTTCTAGCTCTCGCTGTGACTGTGCTGCTCCTTCCGCGCAGGCCTGGCGTTTTTTTTTCCTCCTATAAATTAGACAGAAAAGGAGAAGCAGCATTTTATTACTTGTTTTAATGTAGGGAAGGTTTTTGTTTTACTGTAGCCAGTTTGATTACCACAGTGATTAGTTGTAGTCGGACGCTTTCGTGTTATTGAGATAATTTCTCCCGCGTGTGATCACTGGGAATGTCTCACTCGGGGCGCATGTGGTCTCGCATATTTAGCACAATTTTTCGGTTAGTAGAGCATTGATGTTGATAATACTGAGCTTTTCAACATTCCAAACATTGATTTTTTTCTTTGTGATGCAAAATGTTATGTGCCTTCAGTGTCCCTTTCAACCACGAGACTGTGGTACTGCGATATTTCGTGTTGTATTGTGAAGCACGCATAGAGAACGCGTGTGTTTGTAAAGCAAGGAAGTTACTTCAACTGCATTTCCATACAGAAGAAGTTATGTTATTGCAACAAGTGCGTCAGCATAACGTTCTCATAAAGGAGTTCCAAGTCGTGTCATTTCTTGCAAAATTACTTTCCACTCGTGATTGTGTCCCAAGTCTGCATTTGACATGAATCGTTTCTGAAGAAAAGAACTAAGTGTTGGACTACGATAATGAAATTGTGTGGCATATCGCCTAAAACGTACTCCTTACCTATTCGTACGACGTCCGGAAGTCCATGAACCGGAACTGCTGCCCAAGAAAGTGTAAACACTGCAAGGCCTAGCACAACACCATGCACGTGGAGGCACGCCATATTTTACGCTCATCAGTGGACCATGACTTCTTGGTAAAGACGAATGGTAAAACACAATGTGTGAATACCTCCGTTCCCACAAGCGTCACCACACAGTGTTTCCGTATTTTCCTAGATGCGTCGCAAGTTATGATGTCCTTGCGGGCTCTTCGCCGAAGTGGAATGTTCGTGTCGTTTTCACGACGAAACTCTCACACCCGCACTTGATCGTCCTCGACACGGAAGATCAGCATATTACGAGGCACTGAAAATATGCTACGCCTATACTGATGGGCCACCGGAGAGTTGATTCTTCGTTGATCTTTTCCGTTTGCTGGAGGCGACAGGGGTCGGCGTTCAAGCTGCAGTCAAGCTGCCCAACTGGCAAACGGCTCTTGGCCTGCTCAGCGAGGAAGCATTCTTTCTTTCTTTCTTTCTTCTTTCTTTTCTTTCTTTCTTTCTTTCTTTCTTTCTTTCTTTCTTTCTTTCTTTCTTTCTTTCTCTCTTTCTTTCTTTCTTTCTTTCTCTCTTTCTTTCTTTCTTTCTTTCTTTCTTTCTTTTCTTTTATCTCTTGCTTTCTTTCTTTTTCTTTTTTTCTTTCCTTCTTCCTCTAGCAACATAGCAATAGCAAGACAGCAGCTGTCTGTTGCTATTTCGTCCACAGGCGGGTTTCAGGAACGCAGGAATACTTTTTCGGACCTTGCGCTACAAAAACACCGGCTGTTTCTCTCTCTCTCTCGTACTCGTGTAGGAGAGGCCAGGAAAGAACGGCGGGTGACCGGAAGCGTTAGGCGAAGAAAAGAGCTTTGAAATGACAACTGAAGCCTCGGCCGAGCTGGAAAGAAGGTGGAGAGGGGGAGGGTGTGGGGATAAAAAGCGCCAAGCATCTCGCCGCCTCGGTGTCGAGAGTGCGTGCGTACGTGCATGCAAAGGCGGCCGTGGGCTCGAACCCATCCCGTGTCTATTTTGAGCTGAAGGATAGGCTCCACGAGTGCACCAAAATCGCCCCAGCTAGACCATGCACTACGGTACCGAGCCTTGCGTTTGGCTTTATTTTGGGTTGCGCCTTCGGTGTCGAAGGACCTCGTTCGCAGAGCATCGAACATTTGCCGGACAGAGTTCGGTCTGGGGAATATTTATTCCCCTGAACGCCACATTGCTTTCTTAGTGTTTGCTGTTGTGGCTATAGCCTACTATCATATGTATGGCTTGTGCTACGCGGAGAAGGACAAACGTACATTTGATTCTTTCGCAGCCGACCACTGACGTGAAGCAGACAATTGAGCCGTCCATTTTCAGTGCATTCGCAGTTCTCTGCGCTGAACACAAACCACTTACTAGGAAGTTTGCACTTACGTTTATCAGAAATGCATAGTGCCTCTACAGGCTTAGATGGAACGTCAATATTGAATTGATTCGTTTAAATAAAAAAAAAGCCATGGAATGCAGAAGTTTTCATTACAAAAGCATGCGTAAGCAACTGAGCAAACCAGTGCATGTCAGTGCAGCCAGTTGTGACCTCACTTTCTCTTTTTATTACGAATGAATGAAAACTCACCAATGTTCCAACGAAAAGAAAAAAATTCGTGACGTTTTGAGATCTCTTGTTCACATACAAGGGAAGAAAGTTGGCGCGTTCCCTTATATCCGTACTAGATGGCGCAATTATTTGGTGTAAATATCAGGTAGATTTCCACATGTCTGATTAGTAGTATGGGGCGTCAACTGGATTAATGACGATTCCAAAAACAAAAGGCGAAATGAGAGTGATTTGTCCGTGCCGATGACAGTCTCTGAGCTTCAACTAACGTTATGACTTGTGTTAAGATAACGTTTAGCCACTGCGCTGGCGGTGGCATACCCCTTAGCAACGTCATTTTTGAGCTGCATGATACGTTATTCGAAGTTCCCTGTTTCTACCATGTATCATGCGTTTCGTTCGTTTGCAACATCACTTCTTTTTGCGACTGATACTGGAATTTTAGCGCTTAGGCAACACCGTCACGTCAGGACAGTGAGAGCATCCTGCAGGCGGTGATAAGGTAACTTCTCATTCCAAATAAATGGGGAGGGGGAATTTGAAGCACCACGCATGCCAGAAGCAAACCACAGGTTTAGGACCCAGAACAAAAACACGAGACCACAAAAGTCGTGTTTTTTGTGTTTCCCCGCTTAGTGACAGCTCCGTGCGGGGCTTCAGTCTTATGGAAGACTATACAGCGTTAATATGAAATATGCGCATTGCACAGCGGCGTTGGCGTTATTACCGCCCAAGCTCGTTGCTTTGGTATGTTTGAAACTTTTTTGCAGCGTATGCTTTGAGCATGGGTGCGAGCAGGGTTCGCCATTGAAGGTATGAGGAAAAGTGGCTGAAATTACAGCGCAGAGCTGCCCCCATCCTCTTCCCTGCTCTTCCCAAACCCTTCGCATTGAGGGTAATGCGCTCAAAGTGTAGTGCGAAGGTGGTCTATTAGAAGGGCTGACCACCACCCTCAGCCGATCAAACACCGTCCAAACAACCTCCTCCAGGCACACACAAACACAAACACGCACACATACACCCGTGCGCACGCCTTAGCTTGCGAACAGCGAAGTCCATAGTTGGCGTCGGTGGTTTCAAGATAAAAGCAAGAAACTAAAACCTAATTTCAAGAACGCAGCAAAAGTCATTTTTGGGCCGTTCGTAAGTGTTCGCTTAAGGCGAAGTTGCAGCAACGCTTGCAAGACGGGCCTCACGGATATTTAGTTCGGGGGTATTTTCAAAGGAAACTCTCCACGACGTTATTCAGAAACGAGATAAAAAGCACTTGATTTTTTTTTTGTCTTTGTTGAACGTTTCAACTGCCTCTCGACGCTCGTTCAAGCCATCTAGCCACACTCCCGAGGTACTATGCAGGATGGCCCGAGTTTTGCGAAACTAGGGATCTTTCACAGCTCTAGCGGCACCCCCTTTTGATGGAGTTTACTAAAAAGCCAAATTGACTCCTCAGCGCATTCTGCGTGCCACTGGTTACGATGGAACGCGGTGTCACGCCAATGGCGGTCAACAAAGTTTGGCGTTGACTTCAAACTGGAGACATCATCCTTCATTCGATTGTTGGTCCACTGAGTAAAGAAGAAGTGCATCAATGCAAGGAAAGTGTCAGAAATTTATACTAACAACATATTTTAGAAGTGTCGGCCATTTAGGTTCGCTGTTGAGCCGTTTAATGTCTGCACTAGGTGTGTTTCAGAATGATCACCGCCATGGCTTCCGAGATTTGTTCCGACCGAGCGCCTTACAACACCGCGGCCACCTGTATCATCATCATGGTCGACCTGTGCATTTTAGCGCGCTGCTAGACCGACGCACGCCCTTCGTCATTGTGTGATTGCTCCCCGAGCACGTGCGCCCGGCCGAGTAGCTAAATAAATAGCTGAGTGGGGTTCTCACCAAAATAAGTCGACATGTCATGACCAAGATAATTAAGCCTTGTCTTACTAACACTGAGGTAATGAAGCGACAGCTTACTAAGGCTTTTCTAAATGAAGCTGTGTAAAGCTAACATTGAGCTAATGAAGACCATGGTAACTAACGCGACTATGTAGGAGCAAAGTAATTAAAACCAAGCCAATCACGACCATACTAACACCGTGGTACTTATATTGCGCTAACTAGCTACACACGGATGATCAGCTTTTTAATTGTATTAACAAGGTTCTGAGCTCAATAAAAGATTTCTAGTTAAGGCAGACCTATTCAATATCAGGTTAATAAAGACCTAGGCCACTTTGCCACGATACTTGAGGGTGACCTGATGCGGTCTTCACTTCGAAGCAGACCGAGCAGACTTGTCTGATGACACAAGTCTTGCACAAGTAGGACAAACGAACCAAATTATTTTATGTTCAAGGAAGCTGCTGCTTAGCGTCCACCGCACTGAACGCATGATGGTGACGCCGGCAATATGGTGACGCCGGCAACTTAAACCTTCTAAGAATCAGCGAGCATGCACCTGAGTTCACGCATTCACCAGTTTTATTGGCTGACGCCCGCGGCGAAGGTCTAGTCCACCAACCACGTTTTAGCTTGACTTTCAAGGAGCAGTGCTCATGACGCTAGGCATTCAAGCGACGCGGTTTATCTGAACTTAATCACACAGACTACGCATACATGCGCGAAGAGCGCAAGGATATACAATCATCATGTGGCTACGATATCTGACATTCAGTTTACTCGCCACTGTTTTTTCTCTTTCTTTAAAAGAATGCAAGAACCGAGAAAGCCTCGAAAACGGCAAACTCGCCACTTGGAGGCCTTCCTGTTGAGAAAATGAAGCAGTGGCACAGTATGCTAGAAAAAATGATTGCATTGTTTGTCTCGATGTCAGACTGATAGGATAATGATAATTCTATTTGACAAAGAAGCGAAGGGCACCTAAATGTAATTTTAGTAAAGGTAAATGGCTTGTAATAACCTCAACTGCTTTTCACTTTGGGTTATTACAAACAGCTTACAACAAAAAGAAGCTATTTTGTTGCAGTATTCTTTCTTATTGGGTGTCGTTTAACTGGGCAAAATATTGGGAGTGAATGCCCTGTGTAACCACTCTCAAGCATGCTGCTCTACGGGATAAAGGTCAAGACGCAAATAATAATGAGACGTAATGTACTTCCACAAAAGATGCTCTTTTGTTTGGACGCCTTGTTATTCTTCTTAAAAATATTATCAATATAAAGTATCATACTATCAATTCTCGATGTGACTTTCGTACCAAGAGGTTAATAAAATCATAATAAAAAATTGAGCTTTGAAGAAACCTGAGAAATGGTCTCATTACTACTGAAATCCGCAGGTCGCGGAATTGAATCCCGGCTGTGGCGGCTGCATTTCCGCTGGAGGTGGAAATGTTGTAGTCCCGTGTGCTCAGATTAGGGTGCACGTTAAAGAACCCCAGGTGGTCGATACTTCCGGAGCCCTTCACTACGGCGTCTCTCATATTCATAGCGTGGTTTTGGGACGTTAAACACCACAAATCAATCATCAATCAATCATTACTACTGATATATATCTTATATCGCATACAACTTTGTAACAATGATACCAATAACAGCGGACAAAAATGAAAAGGTGAACCCAAATAATTCGGACAGGCTCAACAAGAGTGGCAAAGAAAGGTTAAAAATTTACGAGAAAGCTTGCCTCTTTTCCTTATTAAGAAACAATTAGAGCAGCTGAAGTATCTGGTATATTATCTAATCTGCTATATATATATCCGTATCTGCTGCATTAGAAATATTACCAAATATAGCCATGGTGCGAGAATAAAACGCATTAGTAACTTCGCAATCACCTTGTGTGCGGAGATTGTGAAATGTTCACGTAAACATAGGTTCGTGTGCATTTTTAAAGTTGACTCTGATTGAAATACGGCAGTCATTGCTGAAATAAAACTTCGCTCCCCAAGTCTCACTGATTTGATGCAAAGCTAATTAAAACAGTCCAAGAGATAACAATTTTAAAGCTGCACACTTTCATGCTTTATCAAAAATTTGGGAAGTAATTCACCCCCTTCTTCCCAAGAATCAGCGGCTTATAAACATAAATGAATAGATTGAACAGAAAAGAATTAGCACGCTGAAGTAAGCATAAATGTTGGTGTTAATCTCTCCCGAATCTTTGTTTGTTGTGTCTGCACCAACTGTGACTGGCCACGTAAAGACAATTTCCCGGCGTATACACACCGAGTATGCGAGCGGAACCGGTTAAGAGTGATTCCCTGCGGATATTAGAAAAGTTTTCTTCAATGTGCAATTTGTTTGTATTAACATTCAACATCGAGGACACAAAATTTCGGTACTAAATAAAT
The DNA here is from genome assembly GCF_013339725.1 of Rhipicephalus microplus. Lineage (NCBI taxonomy): Eukaryota > Metazoa > Arthropoda > Arachnida > Ixodida > Ixodidae > Rhipicephalus > Rhipicephalus microplus. The sequence continues at coordinate 77,574,943 of NC_051171.1, forward strand.
AAAGGATGAAATACCACGCTTACAATAAAGATACATTAAAGAACAAGACAATTTTTATGGGATTAGTAATTCTCTCTTTGAAGATACTAGAAACACCAAGCTTGCCATGAGAACAAGGTTAGTGAGCGAAAAAACAAACAAACAAATGCGCGAAAAGTATTTGTGGATGCATGGCTGCGCCACCTTCGAGCTTCCGCACCGTTCGCGGAAACGTCACATATTTGCACGGTGGCTGCTACGGCTTACAGGGTTGATAATCAATTTAAAAAAGGTTCATTGACCTCTGAAAGTGTCATACACCTAAAGTACCCCGTTCGAAAAGAGTTATTGAGCCAATGGCGTGAAAAAGCCAATCAACACCTGCACAAATCAGTGACTTCCGGCGCGAAAAATTCCTGGGCAAAATATATGAGCCTGAGTTTGACTTTGATTTTCTCCACTGTATAAAGCTATGGTGTCGAAATGGATGACACTGGAGTTTTTAGAGTATAACGTACAAATTTTATTTGATTCATTGGTTCTCTTTAGTGTCCCTTTTTTTAGCCAAAGTTTTTTTAGCCAAATGTCATAACACGATTCCCAAAAAATGCATGAAGTTTGCAAATATAGAAGGAAATAAAAAAATTTCTGGCGAAAACAATGAGCTTGATTTCAATTTCAGTAACCAACACTTTTAATGCTGTAGCGAACGTCTGTTATACGTGTATGACAATTTAAGGTATATTCTACGATTTTGAAGTATATAGCGCGTTATGACGAGTCAGCTAGAGCAGACGACGGAGAGGCCGATCACTGGAACGCGAGAAAGAAGAGCTGGTGCTTTTGTGAAAAATATTCATCTTGAACCTGTTCACTCGATAAGTTAAGTATAATAAGCAAGGCACCGTCCAATTTATGGCCCGTCCGCTGGAGGGGGTTGCACCAAGAGATTGAGGAACGAATCAACCAATGAGCAAACCGACTCGCGCTGACGAGACAGTTTTTAACGGGGTAGAATAGGCCGGAGGTTTACCGAATCTGCATCGATGTGTGGGGTTTGCGCTCACAGGCTCCCGTCTTCGGAACAGCGAGTGCCTCATGTTCTCCGCCTTGCAAGGCCTGGCACGCGGCCTGCTGCAGTCAGGGCACCCGCATGCACGCGCATGCTTCACTTCCAGGGCTCCTTTTCACCGTCAAGATAACGAGCGTTGAAAGTTTCCAGCCTGGTGCTGTGCAGGCCATGGGGGCTGCCGACATTGACGGCTGCCGACTGCCGAGCGGATGGTTGCCGACTCGCCTTGGCCTCTTCTTCACTGCCACACCTGTCGACGACTACCTGACGACAACTACGTCACCGTTGGGACTCACAAGTTCCGACAAGTTCCCGGACTTTAGCGCCACCATGAGAGACAATCGGCTTTTTGTACATGGTCTCCCTATGTATTTGGAGCGTGTGAGCTGTTCAATATAATTATCGTATGGTTTTTTAGCCTTGGCCACCATATTCTCCATTTTCAACGCGTCACATGCTCTTCCGGGCGACGATCCCAAACATCACAAAGATTGGTCGAAAGTCCGAATAAGTTCCAAGGCATGTTTAACGGTTCTCACTGTAGTGGCTCACTGAAAGTGCATCTGACACATCGTGACTCTTTCTGGTGGGAACATATGGCAAAGGTCTCGCGCGCCTGCACTAAAAAGCTTTCAGCCATCTTTACGCCATTTGGCAAAATAGTTATCTTGCTCGTCGTGTATTTCTGACAAGTACAGTGGTGGTTCTATCAAGAGCAGTGCGTGCAGTGTTGTCGAAAGTGTTTAGCGCCTTCTGTTGTAAATCACCAAACTTTGTTTCCTATCAACATTGGGACCATTTAACAGAGTAGGGTGTGTTTAAACTCTGAGACAACGCTTTTGTCATTTCGCTAATGAAGAACTGCAAGATGTTTATTCTAGGTTGGTCAAAAAACTTTCGTGTGTGACAATTTTCCGCACACTAAACACGTGCTTTGTATGTTTGTTTTTATGATTCACGTAAAACGAAGATGCGTGATTATGTGGGACAGATCAGAGAAGGGTTGCATGAAGATACGACAGGGTTTTATTAAAAGTACATTTAACAGCAAATTAGGGTGCTCCATTTGGAGAACTATTGAACTTGTCTTTGACAGGTATCGAACACGATAAAATACTTAGTTTCAGCATTGTTCTTATTTGTGTTCAGCCATGAATAAAGGGAAGGGGCGGGATAGAAAAAATAATAAAAAATGTGTTGAGTTTTCCGACAAGCCCGCCGCTAGCTGAGTGAATCCAGTCTGCTGACTAGTGGTTATGTACTTAAACTTTTACTGCAAAGCCATATGGCTTCATTAAGCACTCTGCGATTGAAAGAGAAATTACGCTTCAGTGAATGCGAATATTTGAAGAGGGCCACTCGATGGTGAATAGTTCGAGCAGCGAAAAAACAAAACCTACCTGCCATCAAGTCTGGTGACGTAACCTAGCTCTTTTACAAATTTTTTTCGACTATCTTCAGCAATCTACTTCGTATAAGTATCAAGACAAAGACAGATAAAAGCGGTTGGGTATTTATGTTCAAATGAATATCAGTAATATACAGCACTTTCTTGAGTTCTTGTGAATAACTGTTACCAAGTTTGCATGTGATTTAGAAAAAAAAAAGATTCTGTTCAGTCAGCCAAATGTTTGAAAGATTTAATCTTGTTTCTTACCTAATTATGTGAGTTTTTATTTCGGGGATGCTCTTGAAACTTCAGGTTTTTTGTGTTATTATCAGTATATACTTATTAATCTGGTTATGTTTGCCGCTATACGAGATGTAGTTCGCGAGAACATGAACATGCGTATTTAGCAGCCTGGTCAAAGTACCCCATTTTATTTATGTTCAGTCTCAGCAAACAAAAGTTAGAATGTCTGCTCAGTGAAACTTAAAGCTTTAATATGTGAAAAACAAAGAGAATCAAAAGGTTAAAGCCATACGAAAAAGTAGAGAAAGCTAGCGGTACCAAGCCCTATTACAAACCTAGATTGTAAAAGGGAGAAGCTACTCAAGAGATAAAAGGGTTTGATGTAGGGCAGCTCACCCACTCTGAACTTTTTGTAACAATATGGCAGATGCGCCCGATTAGTACAAATGTGTGGGATCTTTTTGAGCACATATTAACAGTATTTATTCTATCGCAGAGTTCTTGGGCTAATAAAAACAAAAATAAATTGACACGCCCCCCTCTCTGGTGTTACTTTAAGCAACCACTTCCCCTACATAATGTGGCTTGCCCTGTTATAACAGTGAACTTGAAATAAATATTCTTCTCAAATTCCAATATATGTGAAACATATACTTATCGTACTGCTGCTGTGACTTTCTCTATACGCTTTCATGTTGTACTCCTTGGCGTGAAAAACGCATTTGCCCTCAAATATTTTCCGCAGCTGTCAAGACTACGGCACTTACAGTTCAACGTACGTTTAAAAAACACCATTATTTTTCACGCCACAAAATATGCCGCAATTTTGATTCATTTTATGTACTTGGATGCGCAGTGCATGACCCCCTCCAAAAAAAGAAACCATTTTCTTCGCTGACTTCTGAAAATTGCTTATCTGGCTTAACTTCTATTAGATTTTATGGGGCTGCTGTGTGTTCCACCTTAGGTGTGTGATACCATCAAAAGTAATTGCTTATGTGGAAGAACTTCCACGACTTTTTCGCTCGAATTAGCTTCACGCTCGTCCATCGCTACCAATGGACGCGTACTGCCATCCAGTGAACAGGGTCTGCCACAGGAAAAAATCAATTGGAGTCCTCGAAGATGGGCGGCTGCGCATTTCTCTGCAATTTAAGCAGCCTTAGTTTCCGCTTCTCCAAATAGGTGGCACAACTGTTTCATTTTGCTTGATCGGGTTTTGCCCAAAGAGGTTTAAAAACATTCTTTTCGATCTCCTTGCAATTATCAGAGGGTAGCAAAGAAAATATTTTGAAAATGTTAACGCACTGAAACAAGCATGAAAAGGCGGTGCTTTGTGACAGAAATCTTGACAAAAAAGCAGTTGTTTTTAGTTCAATTCAACTCAGGAAATCGCATAACATCGCAATCTTTTTTTAAAGAGAAGAACCTCTCACACCTCATCAAACGTGAAAATTTAGGCCGGCGTCGGCCTCGGAACGCGTTAACAAAATTGACGCAAAAGAATCAACAAGTGATGACGTCTACCTCGGACGTCATCACGACGACACAGGTAGCGCTAATCTATCACGTCATCGTGACATTCATTTGACATAACGATATGCCTCATGATGACACCGTCATATGAAACTGTCACTTGGTCATAGTTGTGCCGATCACAGAGGCCCTTTAGGAACACGTTAATACGGTAGTAGAGGAAACTAAGTATGCATTGGGCTTCCGTTGCTCGCAATACGAAGTGCTAACTGATATTAAATGAGACAGTTAACTAAGCTTAGAAAGAACACGCTAACGAAGCAAGGATGAAGCCAAAGGTGTGCTACGAGAAGTAGGAGCATTAAATTCCCCCCCCCCCCCCCATTCATTTTTCTGCCCCTCTTCCTTGTCTTATGTTAAAATGCCCCCAACGCAAAAGTGTCCTAGCTCCCTGCAGCTCTAAAAAAACACTCGCCCCCCAACCATACTCCCTTCTTTGTAAGAGTATCTCGTAGCCACCCCAGTGAAGCGGACTGACCGTCTGATGCGCGAATTTGCGAGAAACAGACACTATGGTTTGACAATTAAAGTTTCATTGCGAATTGTTAATATTGTTTTAACGCAAGAAGAACGAAAGGATTTACGTTGAACAGGCGATTGACAAAACTTTTTACGTTTGCGAAGGCACCAAAGAAAAAAGAGGATGGCTTAAATGGTAATCCTTAGGCAGTCCTGGGCCACCGATTGCAGAACGAAGCGGCAAGTTGCTTCCTTCTGCAGAGCACAAGGCCAAAAGTGCGCTTGTACCTATTTCCCTGTAGGTACCAAGCGGCAGCAACTCTCTGCTTACCACAGCAGCGGTGCATGCTCAACTATTCCACCAAGGCTTTCCTAGAATAAGGTGCACCCAGGGGCCTTATACCATAGCCTTATGAGGCCACCTTCCGAGATCGGAGTACCTATGAGCGACCCAGCGCCAAGTCAGTGTACTCCACTAACGGCTGTTAAAAACCAGTGGGCTCCCGATCAGCACTGGAAATCGAACCTGATACCTCCCGCATTAGAAGCGGGTGCTCTAACCATTCAGGCATCGCTGCGGTCTTCTGTGCAACTGTCAAGAGTACAAAACAGATTGATAACTGTCTCAGAAAGTTAGACTTAGAACCTCTATCATACAAAGGAAGCTCGAAGTTTCATTCCCGCATGTAGAACCGCATGGTAATTTGTTGAAAAGTACACGTAATAAAATTCTTACGTTCATATGGTTTATTCAGAGCGTGATGAGGGAGAATATGCGCTCATTAAACCTGATTAGTAAAGATATGAGATGTTTCTTTACTAAACTCTCAAACCGGCGCTCAGGAAACTAATACGACTGAACAATAACTAACAACTACACCTTCTTCACCCGAGTTATGGTACGGCAAAACATTTGTGATGACGTCCAACGGTACTTCCTTAGTCAACTAAAACGTTGTTCATAAATACTTTAAATATAGGCTTTAAAAACAAAATCTTCGAGTACGTTTGTAGATTTGTACTTAAAAAAGGCAAACTAGCCGATGCAGCTGCAAAAAAAAAAAAACATAGAATACAGCATGTCAATACGCAAAGATTACTCAAGCAAAAAAAAAAAATGGTGCACGTGTTATAATGAATATTGCTTTATAGGAACGCTGAACTTCTGCTCACTCAAACCAACGCTGTTGAATGGGATTCCTTTCATGTGATGATATTTGCGGAGACTTGAAAGAACACCGGTGGGGCGATGCCATATGTTTGAACAATCGTAGCTTGTTTGCGTTGGCGCGTGCGCCCGCACGCATGCGTTTGTGTTAATGTGGATATAGGCCGTGTGTGTGCGGGAGGTTTAGTTTTGTCGACGAAAAGTTGAGATCAAAGCAATATTCCTGGCGTACACGCAGCGTTTTTCATCTATTTTTATGACTTCAACATTACGAGCACTATACGGAGAACGGAAATATTTTTTTTCTTTCAGGCTCAGCCGAACATTTTTCATTGCATTGTCTAATTTACGAACACACTCTCGCTGTTTTTTTGTTTAATATCATGCATTGCCAGAGTACCAAATGCCGCAAAGGTAAAGGTAAAGGAATTGATATGCTATCGCATAATTTTTTTACGAACTATATGTTATTGAATTGAACTGTGGGGACGGGAGGAGGAAGTACACTGTATGCAACATTTTGGGCATAGTGCCCAGTCAAGGTTGCCTTGAGGCAGATTCAAAAAATACCCACAATTCACTTAAAAAGCAGCCGAAGTGAACAAGCCCTTTTATCCTACCATGAAATTTTTATTCAAATTCTAGAAAAAAGATAGGCCTGTATGAAAAAAAGTGTTCTCTATTCTTAACCTAGGAGCAATATCATTTTGAATCGAGAATAAAATATATTTGAGAGCATAGGGTTTTTTCTCCTATTGTTTCGTCTTCAACCCACATGAAAGCTGCAAATAAATAAACAAATCATGAGTTCCGTGCGCATTCAGTGTCTGCGAAGAAAAATAAGGATAATTGTGTGTGAGAGAGAGAGAGAGAATCTGGAACACTCGAGCCAACCAGTCAGTAGAAAAAACAATAATAAAAGCAGGTCGTGCTTGAACTTCAAGACCAGGAATGATCGGTAGTTACTGTATGACAGTACTGCTTGAAGTACTGATATCTGGCTGACCAAGATCAGTGGAGCTTCAATGGTGTGGCAGATTTTGATCGTTGTGAAGCTCATACAAAAAAATGTGCCCTGAATTAACATTGAAAGCTGGCTCGCAGCGTCAGCGTCACAGGTGGGTAGCGTGGACAGCGTGCTAGCCAAGCGTTTGCCAACATTGGCACAACTTCATCAGTACTATAAGACCAACAGAAGTTTTTTTTTTGCAATATAGAAGTTATATGGTGCAGCTTTTCTTGCCAGAATTGTTATTTAAATTTATAAAACCACCGAATTTTCGCCCAATAATGACAATACGTTGGAAACGCATTCATCAGCCGAAGAAGGCTTTCGTCACTCCGGGCCATGCCGCGGTGGTCTAGTGGCTAAGGTACTCGGCGCTGACCCGCAGGTCGCGGTATCAAATCCCGGCTGCGGCGGCTGCATTTCCGATGGAGGCGGAAATGTTGTAGGCCCATGTGTTCAGATTTGTGTGCACGTTAAAAAACCACAGGTTCAAAACTTCCGGAGCCCTTCATTACGGCGTATCTCATATTGATATGGTGGTTTAGGGACGTTAAACTCCACAAATCAATCAATCATTCGTCACTTCGTCTTGGTAGGTTGCAATGGTCACTGTGCTTGCCGCATTTCACGTTGTAGCCATCGAATAAGACTGCCCCGCTTAATGTGTTATCTTAATTTCTGTTTCTTTCAGGCCAGCTCTAATTGACTGCGTAGCGCTAAAAAACTCACCGCAGAATCAATATACGGGAACTTGTCTTTGTCGCACAGCGTGAGTCTTCTGCTCCGATGCCCGGCGGTCGTCCAGCTGCCGAGTACAATAGAAAAGTGCGCCGCCCATTGCGTTCACCTGCTTAGATGAGCAACCGAGCAATAATAATAATAATAATAATAATAATAATAATAATAATAATAATAATAATAATAATAATAATAATAATAATAATAATAATAATAATAATAATAATAATATGTTGGGTTTAACGTCTCAAAACCACCATATATGAATATGAGAGACGTCGTAGCGGAGGGCTCCGGAAATTTCAACCACCTGGGTTTCTTTAAGATGCTCCCGAATCTGAGCTCTCACGCCTCAGCATTTTCGCTTCCACCGAAAATGCAGCCGTCGCAGCCGTGATTCGATCCCGCGACCTTCGGGTCAGTGGCCGAGTGCCTTATCCACTAGCCTAGCGCGGCGGGGCAGCAGCCGATCACCAGGCTGGGGGAGGTAAGCATGCATTGACTGACACGCCAGAATCGCTTGAAAACATGCAGTTGTCTTTAGGCTCGCTCTATATTTAATGTGAAAAATATTACAAAAGCGGCCACTAAATACGCCAAAATATAAGATCTAAAAAGCCATAAAGTTTCCACGTCGCAAATCTGAAAATTTTTACGTTAGACTAGGCCATACAGTAGCCATTTTGGAGTGAAGTAGCCACTACCTGCCACCCTATACAGAGAACGTAACAGTTTCGGAATATTAAATTATGCTCATTATATTATTTTTTTTTGAGAACTTGAATCGCAGACACACATCTTAAACAGCAAGAAACGCAAGCTTTACAGCAAGCTGACGTCAGCATCTATTGCTGAAATTAGCTTTCTTATGTTACAGGTAACAGTTACGATCGATAAGCGGTTGTTTAAAAGTAGTTGGGTGGCATTCGTTGACAATCCTGTTTTGCAAACAGTATACGTAAGCTCCGTAATGGCGTTGAACAAAGTTTTTCAGTAAAATGCAATATAGCGACGAGTTATGCGATAGGTTGTTTACGAAGGCATAGTTTAGGCAAGTTATAATAAACTCGCCAACAATGAAATAACCAAGCCGATTTCATGGAATAACCGCAGTGAGTTTAGTGCCAAAGTAAATTCATTAGCAATAGCGCTTTTCTTACAGTCCTAGCTATAAGAAGGGGTGTCTCGTTACTCTATTATCTGTTTATCTCAGGGTTCCGAGTAACCAAGCATAGTGGGGTTTGCTGATTCCGCTAAAGTATTTTGAAGTTTGCTTCGAACGAAAGCCTTTTGATCCAGTTTCCTGGTAGCTTTGGGGTTTCACGCAAAAATACGCGTCTATTGTAAGCAAGGGATTCAGAAGTATATGCCACATAGTTTTGTGACGGCGTCGCGCCGGGTCACCTCTCTGTTGGTAGTGATATCGAGATAACGATCACATTCACGGGGAGTCGGATAGCTGCGTTTAGGCACTACGAATAATTATTGTTTATTGTACGCGAAATAACAGCGCAGCGATAGACAGAGAAAGATGCCGAAGGCACGGAGGGTAACCTGAGACTAACACCTGGTACGCTACCCTGCATAAGAGAAGGGAAACAGGATACTTGAAAGATAGCAGAGAAATTCACAAAAAAAATAAAGGAACACGCATGTTAGAGGATTCCGACAGTCCAGTAGGTTGCACGACGCCTAGCCGCACTTGTACGCCCTCCTCCTCCAGCGCAAAGCCTCGAAGCTTCATGTCGTGGTATTTTTCCGTAAGACAGATGTTCCAAGTCCAACTTTCAGAAACAGTTACCAAGTGATTGCCTCAGATGTGTTGCAGTGCGGACAGTCTCACAGAACATATCAAATTGTTTGTTCGTCAGCGCAGTGGTCACAAGAGGTGGTGTTGGTCTTACATAGCATACGTTGCTTGTCATCAATGCTTTTGTGTTGCTTTCATCTTTTTCTAGATTTTTGTCCATGCGTATACGCAAAAATATCTTTCATTTAGAAAATACTGGCGTTTCACTTCTATGTACTAGTTCTCGATTGTGTAGCTACGCGTGGTATGCTTTTGTTGTAGTAGCATTTTCATGTTACTTTTGATGTGCCACCGACCACTGCCTAAGGCCACGTGTGTGAGGCTGGCGATATTTATGAAAGAAAAATAAATAAATAAATAAATAAATAGATAAATATACGCATGTGTTAACACAAACGCTCAAAAATGCATGTTTGCAGTAAATGTGGGTGTTTCAGCAGCACGTCGTGCTGCTGAAGAGTATGACAATACAGCACCAAGGCATATTAAACTCTCCCCCCTCACCCCCACGCTGCACCGTTCACTCTTTTGCATAGCAAAAGTTACCATCTGGCGCTTCCTTCCTTCCTCCTACCATTTCCTTTATTCTTTGTTCTGTTCCCTTGAGTAATCAATGACGCCTTTTCATTCATACTACCTTCACGTGGGCGAACGCTAAATACTTATTTATGTGAACACGATCAGTCATATGTCAGAGGACACTGAAGCCGGTGTGGGGACTTCAACAAAAGGAAATACGTATTCAACAAACATTCATAAATGACGCCATGGGTTTGCGGCACGTGCGCGTATTTCATGTGCCCTGCTGCACTGGTTAAGTGATAATAAGAAAGCACTCGTATGAATGAACAAGGCTCATGCGAGCGTTCCATTGTGAGCAATGAAAGCAGCAACCCCGACTCCGGGAGCCAGCGTAGCAATCAGAATGATTACTAGGGACTGACAAAGAGAAAGTGGTGGGCTGTAATGAATATTGGGGAACCTTGAGTGCCACATTTAAGAATTGAACGGGACAGCGATATCTTGTCCTTAGTGCGTACTTTAAATATTACGGCATGAAATCTTTTTGAGCTTCTTATGCACCCTCCACGTGGCCTTGAAAGGCCACTAGACTACCTCCGATATATCCCTAAACGTTTCAAGTAAACATACACAGCTTGTCCGAATTACGTGGCCATCAACGATTCTGCACGTGGCAGCTCCACTAGCCGCCAGCGCGCCACAAATTACACGAAACAATTAATTCCTCCTTCTTTCCAGACCTTTCGTGCCTCCACGTGACGCACCGTTCGAAGATATCTTAATCAGCTGAAATTACTTTCTCTTCTCTCGACAAATCACGGAATAAGCCCAAAAATCACTCGTAGTAAGCCCATCTATCAGCCATTAGCTGATTTGATTATGGCACGCTTGGTTGTTGCATAGATTGCTGCGGGAGACAGCCACTTCTCTACGCATGCGCGCACGATCCCACTGAGAAAGCCGCGCAGTCAGAGACAAAAAAAAGATCTCAAGGTCATGAAGCGCGCGTGACGTTTTTTTTTTACCTGCCATCCCTTCCTGCTTAGCTTCCAGCGCTTTTGTCGAGACGAGAGAAGAGAGAATGCATTGGCAGCGTGCGACAAATATTTGTAACTCCTCTCGCACCAAAGGGATTTTTAGAATTTCTATGCCGTTTAATTTGTGAAGCAATAAGCTCTTCAAAATAATTCATTCAATGATTACTTGAAAAAGTGTTTCAGGGCCCCTTTAAGAAACGTTTCTATCATTGTTGATCAGAGTTATATAGGGGGGCTCACAATTGTGCTTGACACGGGTTGCTTCTGAGCTCAAAAAAATTCAATTATTTTGCGTACAGTAACCTACCCCACTGCGACACCTCTTAAGAGTAACCTCATGCCACAGTCGGCGTTAGGAGCAAGCTTGTTCAATGAAAATTGTAGATGTACGGACTGGAGCTCAGTGCAATATAGATATATAGCGTAAAAAATAATAGTTTCTACAATTTATAATGGAGCAAAGCTCAGCATCCTCGAGAAGGCCGGGAAGACATGAGACAATTTTTGTATTAGAAGGCATGGGACAAATTTTGGGCTGGTGCGGCCATACACTATCAAGCACCAGGTCTATTCTTCATCTATCCTCAGTAGAACATTGGATGAGTCTCTCCTCAATAGAGCACTAGAAGTGAGTTATTGACTCAATGAGTGAATTATTGAGTGAGGAGTGAGTGAGCGAGTTAGAAAATTTTATTTAGTCCACAATAGGAGCCAGTCAATTCGACAGGCCGCAGCGTTGCGCCAAACTGCTCATGTTAAATCTAACAACTGCCGATCAGGTTTTCTGCTTGGATTGGTTTTCTGCTTAAGATTGTGAATTGTGTATTCTAGAGGCAGATTCGGAGCAGCCATGCATTACGGATCGCTCGATGGAACAAGAATTTTTGCTCCACCGCAATTGCAGATTAGACCGTAAGTCCGTGCGTTGTTTTTTAGCGCGCCCACCTTACTTGCCGTCACGGGCGAATGCTTACAGTGGTGGGCTGCCAAGGACGACAAAAAAAAAAAAAGGATTCGAATCCTGCACTTGTGTTGTTGCTTCAAAGAAGGACCACACGCATCAAGCTGCGAGTCAGGTGAATAGTTCTCGGTATTAGTACCGACGGATATATGACGTAGTCTTGCGGCAGCATGCCAAGACGCCTAATGTCATTTGCGTCGGCGTGGAACTCGTTCGGTGATATTCGGATGGATTCCGCTGATGGATATAGAATATAGTTGGATATGAATAATAGAGCAAGGAAAATTCGTGAGGTATACTACGTTGGGAATAAGGGAAGTGAATGTGTCAGTCAGCCAGTGTTTTTGCATAACACTGAGATGAGATTCATCTATCTATATATTGATCGGTATGTCTATCGATTTACCGAAATCTGTGTTTTGTATGTATGTCTGGTTCATAAGTGTGTTGCGCAGTTATTCTTTTTGTGATCCACGTAAAGAATACATGTGACCTCAAAACGGTGCACTAAAAACTGTGTTCGGCCGATAGACACAGCGTTTCTCCTTCATTTGAAATGTTCTTGACCTGGTGATTAGTCTGGTTGTTTCAATAAGCAGGGTGTGCCAATATACTTGCCATGAAAGGCCTTTTTAGGGGCGAAGCTCCTCAGGCCATGGGTCGTTCCCTTCTGTGTAGTCGTAGTAGCAGTATGTAGCCAACCCTATGAGTTTCTCAATAGGTAGCGCTGTGAGTATATGTCCTTAGAAAGAATAAAAGTAGATGGCGTTAGTGGTTTTCACAGAATATCCACCGAGTGAATGATGATGGGTGGGACGAAGCGTCCATCCGTCCGTCCTCCCATCCGCTCGCGCTTCAGTCTTTTCGTCAGTGAGTCCATCCATGCATCTGTCCGTCTGTCTGTCAATTCATCTGCGCATTCGTTCTTCCGTGGTTCTGTCCGTCCCTCCGTCGGTCCGTGCTTCTGTCCGTCCCATCGTGAGTCCGTCTATGCAACTGTCTGTCCATCTGTGCCCCCGTCCATCCGTCTCTGTTTTCTTCCAGTCTAGTGTTCATTCATTCATCCGTAAGTGCGTCCATGCGTCCGTCCGTCTGTCAGTTCGCCCGTGCTTCCATCCCTCTATTCGTTCGTGCTTCCGTCCATGCGTACATCAGTCCGTGCGTCCGGACAGACGGACATACGGACGCATGGACGGACGAATCTCATCGTCATCGTCATTGACTGCGTGGATATGCTGTGATTTTTTCATGACACACGGAGTCACATAGAAACAATAAAATAAAATTGCAGCCCGCTCCACTTCACAAACACTGTCGGAACAGCCAAACTTATCCCCGTTTTTCATCATAATATGGTACTTCGATATTTTTGGAGGCCTCCGTACGTTGGCGCGTAACCTCCGCCAATCTTGCGCAAACATCCCGGTTGAATTGGCGACGACATGCCCATTCTTGAGTCATCTATTACTGACGCTCACGGTGGATGCCTTGTTCATCGGGAGAATGAGAAATTTTGGCCATCTTCAAGGCTCAAACTCCTGGGCACTGACACTGATACGCTAACAAGTCACTACACCTCGCCGTCACCTCATCTTGGCACGTTCTTTGAAAGTTCACCCCTCAACATCCGAGCCCTCAACATCCCACTCCTCGTCCTTCCCAGCACTCCCTCGCACCCACCATGCGTCAATATCGAATAGTCTGATCAACATTAAACTCGCCAATATTTACACCAGCGAAAGGAAAGAAAGAAAGAAAGGAAGGAAGGAAGGAAGGAAGGAAGGAAGGAAGGAAGGAAGGAAGGAAGGAAGGAAGGAAGGAAGGAAGGAAGGAAGGAAGGAAGGAAGGAAAATGACTTTGTCCTGCTCTTTCAGAACCCGATCACTGAAACCAACATTTTTACCGACCATTTTTCAGTTTCCGTTCCTGTTTCAGTTTTCAGTTTATTTACATTCGTACAAAACATACATGCTTACACACACATACCAAAGGAGGTTCCAGAGCACTTGGCTGAAGGGGGACCTCCTGTCAGAAAATGTTAAATATATACAAGTAAAATGCAACAACGTATAAAAGAAAGAAAAATATGTAATACAGACTAAAGAGTGTCAAATTTTAACAATCATATGTACAACAAGGACACTGCATTAGAACACATAAAAATAAAAAAGCTGGAAAAATATTCACTAAATTAACGAAGGAAGGAAGAAATCAGGAAAGAGATGAGTATATTCAGCACAATTAAGCGTACACGAATAGGAACAGGTGTAAATAACATCACACAGCTTAGAATTTTAAAGTACCTTGAAGGAAAGTGGATAATGCGTTTTTGAAAAAAGCTAATGATGACGACTGCTTTACGTTGAGAGAAAGACTGTTCCAGGTCGATAACGATGTAAAATACCTGCAGTGTTTTCCATAATTAGTACGATGTAATCGCAATAATAAATTGTTGATTGCTGCGAATCTTGTTCGGTTGGTGTTTACTAGAACAGCTTCTGTGAATATGTTTACTGAAGGAGGATTCTTCATTATTTTAAAATACACTATGAATAAATTGTATTTAACAAGGCTGTCTAGTGAAATTATTCTGTAATGAATGTTGGGTACAAAGCAGCTGAATGAGCTGAACGTTAGTAAACGAATGGCCTGATTTTGTAAAGTTGTAGCGGTGCTATATATGTTGGATATATGGTACCCCATGACGTGATGCAGTATTTCAGGTGACTGTGAATGAAACAATATACAGAGTTAGCAGTGTAGGTTTGCTGAAATAGTAGCTGGCTTTTAATAAAATAATAATACCAGGAGTAATTTTGTGCTTGAGATGGGCGTTGTGTTTCATAAATTCTTAGTTTGAATCTAGAGTAACACCACAAAATGAACATTGTTGGAGGTTGGGCTAGTTCCAGAATAAACTGTATTGCTCGCATTCAGTAAACAGTTCTAATATGATCAGGAATGTTTTCAGACATTAGGGTGCGATCTTCGCAAGGTATTACTTGCACCTGTGACGGGTAACCTGCAAGGATTTGAAACGGTGCAACAAAGCAGATGAAAGGCGAGTTGCACCACGAGCACGAGCGCTTGTGTTCGTGTGGTCATTTGTCTTTTCGTCTGCTTTGCTGCACCGTTCTTCATCCCTGCATCGCAATGAACTCGTTCAATCGTTATATTTCTTTATCTATTCATTTTATTTTATGTATTTATTTATTTATTTATTTATTTTATCTATTTATTTATTGAGTAGTTCTACCTAACAAGCAGCCAAAGCTCTGCGTGTTTCCTTTAAGGTTGAAAATATTCCGAGCCCTCTCAGTCCGTTGTCGTAGCGCTTATCATGTGGCACTGCAGTGTGGCGACAGTAAGGCTCCATAGGATAAGGTGGGCAGCGCCGTGCCGAGAGTGGTGCTGCTGAAGCTTGACGGGTTATTGAGCAGCGCACCAGGAAGGGCGAGACAGTCTTGTAAAAAGAGTCAGCACTTGGGAGTCTGGTGGAGTTCCCCGAGGAGACGGGAATCGCGGCCTATACCGCCAATGCTGGGTCCCTTGCCTCCCCTTCCCTGCATGCCGGCCTGCTGTTCATGCCAATGACCCAGTCGCCCAGTTTAAACACCTGTTTTCCTTTCTCCATATTCCTTCTACTTTACCTTTCCAAGACACTGCGCTGTGCTTCCTATTAGGATGCAAAATTTGGTGTTTTTTTCTTTCTCGAACCACATACTTCATCAGTGACATGCGCGTCAAGAATGGCACGGCTTAGGCTCACGGGGAGGCACGTGGCGAGAAGTAAGCGAGCGTCTTCGTCGAGTTTAGAAAAGCAGGCATTGGTTTTTTGTGAGTTAACACTTTCGTAAATGTGAAGGCTGGTGGCGAGAAAGCAGGCACCCGATTTGAGCGTCAGCTAAAGCTGACGCCGAAGTGGGCCTGTTGTTGCCGATCCAACCATGATGTTGCCAACCGTGAGCCCGAAGCTAAGCGCCAACGAAAGGAATACTTGAAATACACAAAAGAACGACAGCCTGGTGAATGAGGGGAAGTGATTCACAATTTTGACAGTGTTCACGAGAGGGAAGGCTGAATTTTTCTTTAGAAAGCAAAGGGCGTGTGGCAATATATTGACGCATTTGCGATTACTTAGAAATACGGTATGCAGTATATATAAACCTAAGCTTCAAGATGCCACTACGACGTAAGCGAGTGACGGTATTTCGTCCACACTGTGTATTGAGACGGGAGTATTAAATTTTAATCACCCATAACATATGTTCCATTGCATTGGACCTTCTTTTTATAATGAGTGTACCTTGCGTACTATTCAATACGACGTTTGTTGAAAAATAAAGGTCTTCAAAGTTGAAGATCTTGGAAGCCTGCCTACTCTCTTTTAAGCATACATGCTCTGAAGTATTCTTCAGTTATTCATTGACACGTTGGTAATATGGCAATAATTGATTGATTTGTGGGCTTGAACGTCCCAAAACCACCATATGGTTATGAGAGACGCCATAGTGGAGGGCTGCAGAAATTTTGACCACCTGAGTTGTTCAACGTGTACCCAAATCTGAGCACATGGGCCTACACCATTTTCAGCTCCGCCGGAAATGCAGCCGCCGCAGCCGGGATTAGATCCCGCGACCTGCGGGACTGCAACCGAGTACCTTAGCTACTAGACCGCCGCGGTGGGAAAATATGGCAATAAAAAGTTAAAGATGTGTAATAAGCCTTACACATACTAAATCGCCCCTAAAATTAAATCATGCAATGACCCTTATAAACGTAGTTCTCGTTAGAAACAACGAACTAACGTTGAGGTTCAGGTGTTTTCATTTATCGAAATAAAAGCCAACTATCAAAATGACCACGACGCATGTGCATTTGCACGCACCTGGCATTCATCCTGCCTACAATTTGGCCGATTCTCACGGTTTTTATTATTTTTTCTTCTTTTGTATGATCGAATATTTTGTAACGATACTACACCCTAATCGTGTAGATCTCAATGATGTGCTCTGCGTAATGCCCTGGTTGAACTCAGAAAGCTTTTTTTGTGTACCTTCTATATATTAGCCTCTACTACCATATCCCATTTTTGAAATACATAATGGCAAACTGAGCTTGATGTCTTTTATCTTATAGCTCTCACCACTTTACTCTATTTTATAAATATTACAGTTTTATGTGCAACAGGACACACATAGTGGATGTTTGCTTCTTCGGACCCACCTCGTTGAACGGTTGTGACACTGCATGCGCTGTGTTTGCGTGTGTGTGTGTGTCTGCTTGCATGCCTCCCTCTCTCATTCCTCTCTTAGTCAGTGTTCCGCCTCTAGTTACCCCTTT
This sequence comes from Rhipicephalus microplus, assembly GCF_013339725.1. Taxonomy (NCBI): domain Eukaryota; kingdom Metazoa; phylum Arthropoda; class Arachnida; order Ixodida; family Ixodidae; genus Rhipicephalus; species Rhipicephalus microplus. Next base: position 77,592,210 of record NC_051171.1, read on the forward strand.
TCTAGTGAGGGTAGCAAATAAAATACTTGTTTCTCGGCTAACTTGCCTGCCTTTCCACTCACCATATCTCTCTCTCTCTCTTTCTCTCTTGTTACTGATTATAAAAGAAAGTCCAGCGACAATCACCTTGTAGATGCGTTCCCTTTTTTTGCAAAACTCTGCTTCATACGCTGGCGAACGTAATGAGAATATAAAGCAGAAACTGATAACAGCACCGTTAAAGAGCGTCTCAATTTTTAGTGAAGTGCCAGCATAAAAACGCGCGTGCATTGAAATTGAGTTTGACGTTCCCCCGACTAAACAAAGTTCTTTCAAGTGGGGGCAAATTTAATAAATAGTCGTTCGCAACAGTTCAAAAACCAGCAATATATTGCCGGCTTTTTCTTACAGCTACAATTTAACCTCGTGTGTTTGTCATCTCCATCATACTTCTATCAGCCAATTCGCGTATACTTATAACTTTAGAAGATTGAAAAGGGACAGGACACGTGCGCACAAGATACGTTCATATACAATCTTTTTTTTTTTCGTTTTGGTGGTGTGTTGGAACCTGGTACACCGTTGAGTGGCCATCTTGAAAAGTTCCTGTTAGCTCAAGAAGTTTTTCAAGAGCTCTTATTAAAGGGAAATAACAAGATATGGCTTCACAGCGTTATATCGAGTGCATACTGCCCGCATACTGTGCTCACTAATTTTGCCGCAAGCTTGTCGGAAGAACTTTCAGTTCTTCATCATATGGCCACTTCAAGACAGGAAAGGCGGGAAATAAAAATAATAGTCTTGACTCTAGGTTTTTTATCATGCTCGAACCCTTCTCATGGAAATTTCTTTAGCTCTCAAAGTGAATTGAAAGAATTTGCTGCGCAATTAATTTTTATTGAAAGCAAGCCGTCCTTTCATTACCCTTCACTTTGGTTTGTTACAGATAACTACGCAACCTGGATTTTTGTCAAATGTACAATAATCGCCCACACTGGATAAAAATTGTGCCTGAAGAAAACCATTTTGTAACCAATTTTCATGCACTTTTTTGCTGTTCCCCACTAGTAGATTGAAAAGAACTTGAGAAAAAGTTCCTTTGGATCAAGAATGAACCAAGCTGTGTTCCAGTGTCCACTGTTTTGTAAACAACGATTTGTTTGCGACAGAAAAGATTAAAAACTTCTCAACAGACTTGAAGCTATTGCGCCTAGAGTCAAGGTTGAACTTATCTCACAATCGCCCTTTTTAGAGAGAAATATTTTGGGGAAGACTACCGTAAGGCGTCTGACACCTTCTTTAACAGAGTCACTCGGGACTGTTGTAAAGTAGTATTGGCCAATGCAGACTCAGTCGGTCCAATACTCACAATTCCTCGAATGATGAAGGCAGTTGAAATGACGTGCAAGTACCCTGCTTTAGCTACTATATTCAAAGAACTGAAAAAGCGAAATCAGGTATGTTAGTTTTTTAGTACTTATTTGCTGGCTCTATAGCTCATGATGCCTCGCTTAATTTCCTCATAAGTAGCCCTGTACGCTGTCACTAAAAAAAAAAACATAGAAACGAGAGAAAAAAAAAACCACGCACTTTTCTTGTTCCTCCTACTTCTCCGTGCCCCAATTTCTAGCTGGTGTTGATTGCCTTAACAGAATCGAACCCCTTCTCTCTTCAGGAAAACGCTTACCCGTCGTCCCTGAATGGTTTCTTTCCCCGACCCGGGTGAACTACGAGATATTGCTCATAAACTGCTTGCCGCATTCGGTGCATCCCACAAAAACCACAACGACGGGAGAACACGGGCAATCGCTTTCGTGTCGGCTGTCGAAGACTCTTGGAACGCGCGCGCTCTTGAGAAGCACAGACACAGAGCGAGAGAGAGGCAGCCGCGGAAACAACGGCCGAAACAGAGAGAGCCGAAACGCACTTGCCACACTTAACAACATAGCCGAAGCGGAAGGTGCGTGGGCGAAAACCGCAGCGGTTTCGGGCCATGTCCCGGTCATCGCAGCCTCGTGGGAAATTACCGCCAAGCTCGCGCTCCAAAGCTGTGCGCTTCCTAGTTTCTCCTATTCCAAGTCTCCCCACAGCAGTACCATGTTCGCTCGCTTGAATACTAGCCCTGCGTTTACGCACCGCACACTGCGTAGTTCTGTACGCTAGCACGCGCTTAAGGCACTGAGTAGCGGAGAGCTAAGTCCTAGTCTGCTCGGATCCCGGCGAAGATGTATAGGCCGGTCATACCATGGAGAGAAGGTTGAAGGGAAAGAGCAGTGCGGTAGTGCGCGCACGGTCGAAGCCGCAGAGTATGTGAGCGCCGGCCTCATTTGCACCGAATAAGGTTTCTTTTTTTTCGTGGCCAAATACCGCTGCAACCGAAGTTCCTGGTATGCCCCTCCATTGTCTGCTTGCTCGCGAGCCTTTGCTGTCTTGCAGTAAAGCTAACTGCCTCCCCACGTCGTGTCTTTAGTTTAAAACCCTGGCAAGCCCTTTCGATACTTTCATTCCCTACATTTCGCCATCAATAAGTTGTTCCCTGTATCCCATCCCACTCCATTCGTCCCGTCCTTCGCAATTACTTTGGCCGCATTTCACTTGTTTGCGATCGACGAAAAAAGTAGCTGGAGGACCATTTGTTTGCGTGTCCGCCCGTCTTTAAAACCACAGCATTCTCGAGGATACATGTGCGGTCCAAACGTGGCAGCTGCTTTTGCTTTTTACGCTTCTGCGTTTCATTGAGTCAAAAGAAAACGTAAATTCGTGCACGAGAGTACTGTTTGTTTCGCAGCTATATAAACAGGTTCTCAAACAAGGTTGCGTTCGGCACGTTCGCTCTACGGTATTTTCCTTAAACACCATTCCTTTTGCTCTGCGGTGGTAAAGAATCTTTAGACTTTTTAAAAAACCTGTAATATCTTGTTTGGCATGGGATATTACAGGCCGTGACTAGAAGCAAAGCTCTTAGACAAAGCTCTGTACTATCTTTAGACTTGTTAACGTAGAAGATCGCGTGCTATTTAAGTAAGTGCACTCTAAACAGAAATAGGCCAAGATTGGAGCAAACGACTTCTTTAGCGCATGCCCCAATGGGGTTTTATAAACACCGTACCATGGGAGTAAAAAATTTACTCCCTAACAGGAGGGCGTTTTCGGGTGGATTTAGGGTAAATCTTATTATATCCACCGGCGAACTTTCTCAGGTCAGTATGAAAACAAATGTTTACGTCCACCGAGTAAAAAAAAAGTCCCGTCCACAGGCGTACCTTGCACAAGCGAAACATTTATTTGATATAACTTCAAAGCACACAATATTGTTCACAATGCACAAACATGCACACAACATTCCTGTGTTACAACGCTCAAAGTCACGCTGACTCACCACACGTTACTGCTCGCGCTGCACACCCGCGCTTCAGTCGCAGGGCGTATATAGGCACCATATTCTGAACTCCCATGAAGCTCTGGAGGGACCCTTCTTTTACTAATAATTAAGCAATGAACATGCACGGCGTAGCTATACGTTTGCGGTGACCTAATGGGAGCACTTCAACGCACATGCCTTTTATTTGCGAACAAGCCTAATATTTATCACTTTTTTAACTTCAGTGAAAGTTATCTATCAGTTGGGGGTTTGTCATACGTGAATCCGTGAATCCGGGAATCCGGGGGTTTGTCTCAGTGTGAATCCGTAAAATGCACTGAATCGCACACAAAACCCGAGCGGCCGTGCATGAGCACTTCATTGGCGCACATTCAGCAGCTCTAGCGATGAACGGAGATACACCGCAGCTACCGCGTTCGAGGATTATATTCTCACTCAGGAGTACGGCATGGTTATACGATGAATGACAGCTGGCGATCACAAAATGTTCGCTGCCGTGAAGTTCTCGTCTCGTTATTTTTCCCATGCACAGAAACAGGTGTCCGCTATCCAGGCAGTTTAAGCTACGGAGCGATGGACTTAAACGAACGAGACGGTTCGCAGTCGTGGTTCCTATTGCTCGCATGCATTCCATGGGCATGCAAGCCGTACGCTGTTTCTGTGTGTCTCAGCCGCGTCCGGTGCTTGTCTTCCCGTTAGTTATTTGACAGCTGCGGTCGCAAGGCGCGGAATATTGTTATTTATTCCAGCAGCCTTTATGTTTTGTGAAACACATTCTTTTCCGCGCTGATGGTCGGAGCTAAATCGTAAAGCTCGCCATGGAGGCCGGCGCGCAGTGCGATATCGTTATGACGCCAGCTTGATACCGACGGCATAGCGAGGCCTTCTTGGTGTTTGATGTTGCCGCCCGTGAAATACCCGTGACACTCCGAGAAGCCCCTGTCGGAGGAGTCGGGGCGAGCGCGTTGCCGGCGCAACCCTCACACCGGTGGCCGGCCAGCCTGCTGTGGTCGAGCGAAGCCTAATGCTTCGGACCACTTCGAAGATTTAGACGGCGAAACTCCAGGAGCAATCGCTGACGATTGTAACAGCTTATTTTTGTGCACATTAATTTATTCTTCGAAATTTTTAGTAACTCGGCCCTTCGAAGCGAGGCATGCGCGGAACTTCGTTGAGGAATGATACCGATGTGCAGCGTGGTTCAACGGTGCGCAATACCTTGAAACATTCACACTAAACAACATATGGTGATCGCAAATCTTCCCAGCACTGATAATTTCGTTGCCTGTCGACAGATGCTCACACGGTCAGCCGCTCAAGGCATTGGTGCCTCCCACCGATGGGCAAACACATGCCCGTACATACACACATACGCACGCACGCACGTCAAGACGAAAAGGGGTTTTTAAAACTTCCATAGGGAGTTTCTAACCATGTGACCTGAATCTCCGTGGGAAGTTTAACAAGGTGATGTCATTCATAAACTCCGTCATTAAGCAGGGGACGTTTTACGACATGTGCCGAGTTCACTCCTTACCAGAGAGTAAATAATTGGGGCAGGGGAGTTTTGTGGGCTCATATGCTGTAAAAACTGCCGTTCGGCTAATTTTCGCTTACAGTGAGTGTGTTGCTATTCAGGACTGTAAATAACTGTGTGTGTGCGTTAGTGTTGTCAGTGTACGTCCATGTGTGCGCGTGCGTGTGTGTGTGAAACACAGGGCGAGAGATTACGGAGGGAGAGAGGGACTTAGAAAAAATGATAGGGAAATGAAGGGCTGTAAATCAAGCGCTTTGTCTCGGTTGAATGCCGTACTCATGGGGTATAGTAAGGGGCGATCGTAGATAAGATAGATAAGAACAGATGGGAGCAACGAAGTGAAGAAGCACTGAGCCGCGAAGAGATGGTACTCCCCAAGTCCAGTCGTGTTGAAGTATCACGATAGGGCATCAGCGACCTTATGTGAGCGCCAAACTACTCGTATGTGCTCAAAGGGCTCACGTAGTTGTTTTCTTATGGTCGTCTCGCATCAAGATGATAGAGTCAGGGCTCGTATAAGGCGTCGTTGATTCTAGTGCAATAGGCGATGGCGTAGAAAGCGCCCAGTGATTTCTACACAACCACGTAGGTTTCATGCTGCAATGTGTCGCACGCTATAGGACATTTTAATGGGATCTGGATCTGCATTCGTAAACTTTACACCTAACCACTAGGGAGGAACAAGGAAAAGGTAAGGAATGAGTAAAGAAGCCCAGAACGTGCTTAACCAAGCCCATGCCACGAAATATTTAAGACGTAAAGCAGTATGTACTGACATATTCATGAACAACATCGCCGTTGTTTGTGTTTTTGTCTTTTTTGGGCGATTCGTCTTCTTGCGGTTTTTCTTTTCAGTATACGTTGTTACAACACGCCCAATGGTCCACTATAATTGACATATCCATGCTACGTTTACTGTACGGGCATTTTTCACCAAATATCAACATTATGAGACTAACCATTTTATCAGTATATTCAACAGTTACAAGTGGCTGATTCTGATAATAATGTGGTATCACCGTCAGGGAGCTCGAGAAGCATGAAACGACCCAGATTTGGAGTAAAATTATTATTGCATTATTCGATCCAAACTACCAACATTCAATTGCGCTCACGAGATAAGTTGTGACGCAATCACCTCAATCTCGACTGTGATGTCTGCTTAGAATAGGAGTCAAGTGCAAAAGGGCACGTGTGCTTAGATTTGTGGGCACATTGAAAACCACCGGGAGGCGCAATCAGTTCGGAGTTACGGACACTTCCTCCTGTGTATAATAGCCCGTGGTTTGGTGGCAAGGTTTTCACATATTTGAAAACTAGTTCTAAAGGATGGAAATTTAACATACACGAGGACTGCTGTGTTTGTTTATCACTGGTGAAACAGTGGGTTCTTACATAATGTTTTTGACAGTGTTGCTGACTTTTATACACGGGTTGCCCATACGTTACTATGGGAACGAGAGGACCAAGAACCACCATGTTTGTGAACATATGTAGCTACCTGGAAGCGTATAGTCGGCAGCTTTGCCGTGGTGAGATCTGGTCATTGGTCGCGCCACCGTCTTCACCAAGACTATTTGGGCCATTTTGAGATGCAAAACAAGACCTGAGACTTCTGCTTCCAAAGGCAAGGCACAGCCGTCCGTTAGAGTGTTTAGTTTGGCGGTGATTATTAAAAAAAAGTGTGCGCGAACAAGGATGTTGTTGGAAAAGCAATATCACTTGGATGGCGCACATTCACCGATCAATTGTGGAAATAAAAATCATTGCATTTCAAGCTGCTTGAAGGTAATTATGGGGTGAAGTTTTCGGGGGTGATTATTGTGATTAAAGTTGAGATAGTACTGAGACTGATTGTGGTTGTGATACTTATATATTTTTTTCATTCAAAGAGATAGTGCTGAGACCGATTGTGATATAGCGGTGATTCTTCTTTATAGCTGATATGAGGTTCCGAGTTACGTTTCGACTTCATAATCACAGCTTCATTAGCTATCGTCTCTGGTGTAGAATTTTCTTGTCGGTATTGCCGCCTTGCATTCGCTTCAAGTTGTCTCAACTGCGCGTCAGCTTGGTGTTTTTCCCGATTAGCCTTTGCTTCCTTAGCCCTAGTCTGTGGTGTAGAACTTTGTTGTCACCGTCACCGCTTTGCATCTGCTTCCTTCTCTTTTGTCTCCGCGGTAGCTTCCCGTCGACGGCGACGCTGATACTCAGCACGTCGCGCTTTCCTGCGTTCGTCTTCGTCCATATGAGAGAAGAGAATGTGTGGTATGAAACGTGGTTATATATATATATATATATATATATATATATATATATATATATATATATATATATATATATATATATATATATATATATATATATATATATATATATATATATATATATATATATATATATATATATATATATATATAGCGTTGACAGCAGCGCCATCCCATCTACAATTAACAACAGCGCCCTTTGTTGCTTACATGCAAAACGGTTACCACCAACGCCCTCTGTTCCTTATAAGTTGAAGGTTACATGGGAAATAGTTCAGAAATGTTACGGACAGGCGGGAGACGGCGGACATCGTAAGGTCTTAAGCAGCTTAGCCCCTAAAAGCAAAATACATCCGTGTCTGCAGTCATCACTTCATCACAGGAGAACGTATTTTTTAATTATGTCCAGGTTTACCACGTCTACTGATGTGATTGCGTCGCACTCCAGAATACTACCTAGTCCCTCAGCGATGTACAGACGACCTTTCCTCTTGAAAAACCACGTCTCATGATTTGTATGAGCTCTATCGGTGCAGCATATGGGAACGTGTCTCATTTTGCTGGAGAACCTGCGAATTTAATAGATGACACAAACCTCGACTGGGCACCTAGCTTACTGCTGTGCACGGCCGTTACGACGGGACTATACTGTCCCAGCATCTGCGAGTTTTCACCGCTCTAAACAGCGACATACAAACACATGGGATTCCGTGTCAGCGAGTACACCACACGCGGAGTCGGGAACATTGTTCGAATTTCCAGCCATATACGTAAAACCAAGGTGTGACGAACCATCAGCAGTAAATCCTGCGGAAGCCCATGTGTCTTGAGAAAGACGTCAGCAGCAGATCCTGTTGAAGTTCATGTGTTTTGCTTAATACAAAATTTTACTTCGACAGTAACGTGAAAGAGCGTCGGCACTAACCTCGCTTAGAACAATGGCACACCATAATGAGAGCTGGTATGTTCTTCACTCAACCACTGCTGAAGTAGTTGTGGCCGTCCAGTGACTTGTGGCCATTCGTTTGTTGCAGAATGACATGATTTGCCGAAAGCAACGAATAGTTCACGATGTCGCTGTTTGTCAAGGAAGGCAGCAGATCGATGTTCGGTGTAGCATCTTTACCGATGCGCAGTTCGTACGGGTCGATGCCATCACACATTTCGATTTTCGCGCGGTAACGTACACGAGCAGTTCCCAAAAGCTCGTCGAAGTACGACGGGCAGAACGCATGCACCTTTTCTTTCGCCACATCGCTCGAATGATGCCGGCAAGCTCCGACGCGGAGCTTGCGGGAATAATAATAATAATAATAATAATAATAATAATAATAATAATAATAATAATAATAATAATAATAATAATAATAATAATAATAATAATAATAATAATTTTATTATTATTATTATTATTATTATTATTATTATTATTATTATTATTATTATTATTATTATTATTATTATTATTATTATTATTATTATTATTATTATTATTATTATTATTATTATTCGTGATGGTGTTGGTGATGATGGTGGTGCTGTTTTTCTTGAGATTATCCCACCAAAGACAACATCACCTGTTGTTCTTACGTTTTACGGCACCTAATTTTGACCATAATTTCGTACAGGAACACATTATTACCCCAAATATTGTACTCATTAAACCACCACTCACCACGTTTGACAATCTTGAGCTGACGGGCGCTATGCACATAAGGGGCGTTCACAATCACGTCCACCCAAATTTGCAACGCTACGCGCCGCGGAAACGGGATCGATTTCAAGGGGAACGCTGTGTGCCCTTCCTTGCGTGGGTGCGCGCCCAGAGATTGAGGGTATGACGTAAACGTAGGTGTTGCCCTACGTAAAGGGTAGTGCTGTGAGGTCGGTCCTCTACGTAGACGACTGTGCTCTGACGTCCCCATTAGTAGCACGTTACCGGCGAAAATTATTTCACAGGACATGTGCAGTTCGTGTAATTTGTTTCTTGAATAGATGAATAAAACTTGAGATGTTTATTGAGACACAAGAAGGGAATGTTCGTGTCTTTATTTTCGTCGCCGGAATAGACCTTTTAGAAAATTCAGTCTGGCAACATGGCTCTCTCGCTATATCTTGTTCACTCGTGTAAGCTTGCGGTACAGTATTCTAGAACACTGTAGATACTTGCGGGTGGTGTGTCCCTGCGACGCCGATGAGCGTTCTCTGCAGCGCACACGGACACCACTCTGGGCAAACCTTCACCAACAAAACTCGAGATTATAGGTACCGACACACCACGAGCTATTTGTATTCCACATTTGCCGCACGTACGCCATTGTAAATCTGCTACCAGGACTGTTCTATTTCAGGCAAGTGATTCGACGCTCCGCTGGTGCACCGGGCGCGCCTTGCGAGTACATAACTTGCACGTGACGTCAGAGACAGGTTCTCTGCACTGGATACCAGATGTTGGCGACCACCCTGTCGCTTTATCGCAATTTAGAGTGGCAGTGCAAAGAACAACAGTCACCTTTCGCATTCTTCTGCACTTTCCCCGCTTTCTTACACTAGCCAGCCGCGCCAAGGAAGTCCACAAAAAATAGTAGGTGCACCAGTACTAACCTAATGTCCCCGTTTATTGCTCCGCGCGGTCGAGCAAGAGCTCACGGAGCATCTAAACCAGCTGGCACGTGACGATGGTGACAACAGTGACGTCAATGCAAGTTAAATTGATTAAAAAACCGACTCTTGACTCTCAGTTACGGGGGAGAGTCAAGGTCGAGAAGTACAGGAACCCCAGAGTGACAAATATTGAAGCGCCAGCGGTGAATCTCAGTGAGTCACGCTTGTTGTTCATATTAACATCCACTTATGCAAGGAGCGTGGCCGACGTCACAAATGCCGAATTGATTTGGCGCGTTTAGCGAACAACAGCGTCGCGTTAGAAATGATTTAAAATATGTGCTAGAAAAGGTCAATCGCTGATGTTTATTATATAATTGCATAAGAGCATTGCAAAACGCAAATATCACCATGAAACACATCTTGTGCATGATACGTTTGCACAACAAAGAGCAAATAACATTGTTTGAAACTTGTAAAGCGCAGAAAATCCTTTTAAGAAACGGGCAAATATGCAATATTTCTTGATATTTGATGCGTTATAGTTCACACAAATTTGATAAAACTTGTCAAGATTGTTTCAAAAACAAAGTTTGCTTCTTTGTTTCTCCGACGGCAGCTACGTTTTTCGTTATTGAACTCCTCAGCACAGGCTGAAGGTTGAACACATTCACACGAACGCTCGCAAGCTTTCGCCGTAATTGTACAGGTAGAAATGAACAAAAAATGTTTACGCGCATACGTTTTTGTGACTATGCCAATAAATCGTTTCTTCGTTTCTACAAAACTTGTGCATATATTTTAATTATACAAACAGCTGACCTAAAAAAAAAGTTAATAATGAAAGGCGCCAATGCAGGCCTCCCTGATCGTCTGCACTGGTGCCTGATATTGGAGCGATCTTCAGAGGGTGTTCTGTTATAATCCGGGAAAGAACAATTACAGTAAATTTCTTGAGAGTTACATGATTTTTTTTGGATGGCTGAATAGATCCCGCATTGTGCATAAGGTTGCATTGAGAAAAATGGCTTCAAGTCAGAAGCCATCACTCGAAGTTGTAACTGGGCAGGCAACCAATATATATATATATATATATATATATATATATATATATATATATATATATATATATATATATATATATATATATATATATATATATATATATATATATATATATATATATATATATATATATATATATATACATATATATATATATATCATTTCTATGTTTTGGTACATTCGTGCAAATAATTCTCACTAAATGAGCAATTCAGGAGGTATAATCCTAGTTTAATTTAAAAGTTTTACGCAAAACATATATTTGAGATTTTGGAAATCACTATTTGAGATTCTCCAGGAAAGATACATTTTAAAACTTATAATTGCGGAGTAACGGTAGATGTAACCGTCCATTACTTTTTTTGGTAACTGTAACAGTGTCGTGCTACCTTTTTCTTTGTAGGTAACGCAGGGCGGTAACGCCTTTCATTTTTGTTAAAGTGACGAGTAACGTATTTACTGTTTTTTTGCTTATGCATACCCCACTGGTGTAATACGAAGCAGCCTGAAATGAGTAAGTCATGTTTTTCAAAACATGCATGTCATAATCTACAGGTCTGCACATCTTATTTAGTTTCTCTCACCCTCATATCACACACTATCAATTTTGTTGTACAAGCTAGCGACATGGTCGTGAGCTCACCATGAGCAGGGCACGTAAATCATCTTGTACTTATGTATATCATGATTGTCACGTTGGCGCCTGTAATAATTGTTATAGAGTCACGTCACCCGATTCCAAATTCTAAACATGTCATGCTTGCCAAACGGCCACGTATGCACCATGCACATGGCGTATATGTGATGTTATAGGGCGTGCACGCCCCGATTTTCATATTTATACCGGACATTTATGTTAGTTATGCACAAATGTCTCATCGTACCCATTTTGGTATATATCAAGTAAACGGTACAGCCGCTAGAGCCCCACGACCATGGAATATAAACAATGGAGTGCACGACAAGCCAAGTCATGATTTCAATATGACCTGTTATTATGATCGGCACAGAGTCATGTTATGCCACAGAAATTTTGATACAAACCTCATGAACGGTATAATCCATAGAGCGTAAAGTCGTAGGCAGCTAATAGATCAACATATACGCTCAAAGTTTCCGAAATTCATTAACAAGTGCTTCGCATTTCAGGTATTCTTGCATGATATGATGTTTCGGATTGACATTACCCACGACCCTTTCTATTTTCACTGCAGCAATCCTTAGTCATCCATCTGGGGCATGAACCGCAGTTCTAGCCTCGCGATTTTTTGTATGAGTGATACGTGAGAAAGTAAACGCGAGACAAAGTGCATGCATTGAAGAAGATTGTTGTAGCCGCGAGCAGTTCGGAAAAACTCCAATTCAGATGTGGGCCACGGAAACAACAAATAGGCCCTTTTCGTAATCCACAGGTTCGATTTCCTGCACTGCATATTCACCCAACTAACCTGCCGTGCTTTAAGTGTAAATGAAGTCCTAGTTGCACATGTATGCGTTTTACTCGTGAGAGCGTAAGCAAAAAACGCAACACACTGTTTGCTGATTGTTAACCGGCTTCTCCGTTATGCTTAACGCATTGCGAAAAAGCCACCTTTAGATTTTTGAAAAAGGTGTAGGAGGTCGTCAAAAACGACACAGCAAGCTACATAGCTATAGCTAAACAATGTCAGAGTGTGTCAATAAAAAGAGCGTTTATTGGCCGACGTAAAACCGCGAGTCGTTTTTGAATTTGCTTTTCTAAGCTTTGCAATTGATGCTTAAAGAGGCCGAAGTGGGTCTAAATTGTGGCCGCTCCCATAGGCTGTGTGGAAAATTATTCAGATTGTCTTGGAAGGAAGGCACTTAGCGGCAAGGTATTGAAATTATGCCTGAAATGTTCTAGTGGTTCCCTAGTACACTAAACCAGGAATGATTTTCAATATAATGCATCGTTCGTGAGATATATATGTGCTTCCCAATCAGTTATGGTGGAGCGACCAGCCGCCGCCGAGAGATGGCGAGACATGTCTAGAAATCCTGGGGATGACTTTTTTCTGAGTGCATGCTTTGAACTGAATTATTGTACAATGTTTTACCACCTATATATCTGTGCGGTGAACTAGATTAAAAAAATCATTGATTAGTTGTGAATTGATTGCTGATTTTGCCAACAAGTTTGATCTTAATTCGCACTTTTTCTCCGTCTAATACCGGTGTCACACGGGGACATTTAATCGCGATCAGTGTCAACCCGGATTAACCACGATCCAGATTAGGTGCTGCTACGCGGTCATTTTTGATCACGATCCGCGCATCGTGATCTGCCTGAGAGATCACGATTTTGCTGTCGTCTGCACCCCCTAGCCGAGCTTGTTGAAAGCACAATAAACAAAAAATTCGAGCATGGTTCAATAAAAATGCTTTAGAACTGCTAGATGGTTATGAAAAAAAAAACCGAATTATAAACTGTTTGAATTGTAACATTATCTGAAGTAATGCATATTGTAGGATTCGCATCAACCGCATGTAGTTACGGGAGAAGCAGACGACAAGCAGACGACAAGCAGTCGGCCATTGCCTTCAGCGCTTGGCTCAACTCTCGCCCCGCGCCGGAGCTGTTGGAGCACTTCGAAGCAAACTGATTATGAGTGCCGCAAGCCTTTCGACTACGTCACAACGTACGCGCACTTCGTGGTCGAATGAAGAGATCTTGACAGTAATTGACCGCTGGCGGTAGCGACTGGAACAGACATGAGGCGCCAGAAGTGAAACACTGCAGCGTATACAACCAGGTTGACGCCTTCACTGCGACTGCACGGCTACGAGCGTGGAACATCAGAAATAAAAGCGAAGGTTAAGAATATGACACAGCAATACAGATAAGTGCTAGGAAAATTTTATTGAATGGTGGAATTATGAAATTACTGTTGTAGTGGCACGCAAAGTTTTGGCGTTCGAGTGGTTCTTGCACAAATAACATTGCTGCGAAAGGGCTGTATAGATATACCGTGTGCCGAGTTTTGTCAGCGGCACGTTTTATGGCACGCAAATGCCACCTGGGGCCTATCGTCGGACCCAAGCTTGAACCGGATTAGCTTGGGTCCTGTAGCAGCGGTCATAAGGTTGATCGCGATCAAGAAAACTGATCCGGATCGCCCTGATCGCGATGAAAAGTGCCCGTGTGACACCGGTATAGCATACCTTTCTTGATATTTACTGTAAAATATTGATGCTAGTTCACTGCATAGGTCCGTCCAAACTTTGGTTGCAGAAATACCAAAGCTTTACTGAATTTAGACAGCCGTAATTCCCTTATCAGGGTTGGCGTAACCACCACTTTTCATCAACTTTTTAACACAGATGACCTCCCCAAAAATATGTATTCGCTATTTTACACTACAAATGACTAGGCAAGGTAAATGAGACACGCTTGTTCTGAAAAAAAAAAGAATGGGCAGATCGCACGTACAGTGAAATCAATAATATGTGAAGCATGAATGAGATATGTTGGTTGGAAATTGCAATGTAGCGTCATATGCTGGTTGTGCGAAGCACCAGGCAGCTGCTCGACTAAAGCGACAAAAAATTTTGCTTGGAAGAGCTCCAGAAAAGGGATCACCTTGTCCGAATCCTGAAACTGTGCATCCACTCCCTGTGACTTCAAATTCACAAAAGAGTACATCACCACTGTCGAAAGCGATGATAGCCAAGCGTGCTTCAGCTCAGAAAAACAAAAGTTCAGCCAAAACGAACCGTAGAGGACGATCACCAAGCGTTCAAAGGCAGACAAGCGACAGCAGGACACCGAAACCGTCAGCAACTCAGGATAACCAAGCGTGTACACCTTTCACCTCGCCAAATCCAAAGGCACAACAGCAATGTGCACCGAAAACAAGTGATGTGGATATGGTTATGTCGATGCTCTTCCTTGCTTTGAAGGCAATCCTGCGTGTATTTCCACAGACCAATGACCTACAAGAGGTGAGCGCAGTCCTTTCATTAGAGCTTCTAGCAGTACAACAAAAAAATGTTGTATAGCAAAATGGCTCTAGAAATGACCAACCGTTTCCGCAACACAGCTGTGTTTCAGTGGAATGCCAAAGGCCTTAGGTCCAAAAGCGCAGACTTTAGGAAGCTGGTTGCTCAGTATAGCTTCCCCGTTCTGTGTCTAAATGAAAGCAACGTTGGCCCTGACTTTAGAATTTCTAACTATGTCGCATATGCATCAAGAAGAAATCCAGGCTTAAGCAGGGCACTGTTATGCGTACGGTGCGACATACCCGCTTTTGTTTTATACTCGTCGCACTCGGACGTGCCAGAATTTGTAGGGTGTAAAATTCAATTCCAGAAACTTACCATCACCGTAATTTGTGCTTATTTGCAACCATCGACACGCATCTCCGAATCATCTCTGGTTCATTTGTTGAATAAAGCCCAGAGGCCTGCCCTCATCTGTGGAGATTTCAATGCGCACAATACCACGTGGGGCAGTACTCATACCGACTCACGTGGGAGAACACTCGAAAAAGCAATTGATCGATGTGGTCTTGTTGTACTGAATGATGGATCAGTAACGTTTTTGAGAGGTAATAATTATGCCAGCTGTCTAGATTTGGCTATATCTACTCCTGACATTGCACGAGATATAAACTGGTGTACAGACCTCGAAACACGAGGGAGTGATCAGTACCCAGTTCTTATGCAACACCCAAGAATGCACGTGCAAACGACCACATTGATTTCAAAGCTGACTGGAAACTATTTCGTGAACATACTGGACGTGACTTGATGGGAGTCAATGAATTGGATACATTTATGTCCTACATTAAAAGCAGTTACTCCCGTGCGACACGTTTTCGAGCTGTCCCAGCAGGCCACTAAAGTGTAGATGCAGACTATGAGCGTCTACGAGCTATTAGAAGGCGAGCAGAACGTTGCTATTGCCGCACAGGGAGGCTTGAAGATTATAAGAAGAGTCAAGCCACACACATCCAATCTAACTGACACATGCAAAAGTTAGGTCGGAAAAAATGGCATGATTTCTGTAACTCATTGACCCCATTTACTCCACTTCCGAAAATCTGGCCAACAATCACTGCTCCAAGTCATCCAGTATCCCAGCGAAACCCATTCAGAGCACTGGCCATATCTCTTGGATTATGCGAACGATGTTTCTAATAAGTTTTGCACAATGCAGACTGGAACTGGACAATTGGTTCACAACACCACTGCACTGCCTAGTTCTGTAGAGCAGCAAATCCAAGATGCATACACTTTATCACATGCTCAACTGGATAACACGTATTCTCTACTAGAGTTGCGTACTGCTCTATCACTAACCCGCGTAAGAACGGCAACTAGTCCCGACAACGTATCGTACAGTGTTCTGAAAAATCTAGGACCCAACGGCATGCCAGTTCTTCTACGGATATATAACGACATGTGGACGAAGGCGTACGTTCCAATGTGTTGGAAGGTCGCGAGAATCGTCCCACTATTGAAGCCCGGTAAATCACCGCTTTCGCTTGACTCTCTCCGACCAGTCAGCCTCACTAGCTGTGTATCTAAAGTAATGGAAAAAATGATTGACAGAAGATTACAGTGGTGGATTGAAGCTAGCAACTCACTTCCAGAACAGATGGCTGGCTTCAGACGACGGCGATGCACCATGGACGGCGTCCTTGACCTCGTTACATTTGTAGAACATGAGATGAGCTGTGGAAACATGGCTGTTGCGGCGTTCATAGATATTAAGAAGGCGTTCGACTCAGTGAGCCACCTTTCTGTGCTGCACGGGCTTACCTCAATAGGGGTTCATGGTCGTATCCTTCAATAGATCGCCAACTTCCTATGTAACAGACAAATATACATTTCAACAAATCACGGAGACAGTGATCGCTTCAACATGAGCAAAGGTGTACCCCAAGGAAGCGTTCTAAGTCCGCTTCTTTTCAATGCTGCAATGGCAGGTCTTCCAGAAGTACTGCCCGAAGCCTTGAACATATCCATGTATGCAGATGACATATGCATATGGACGCCTCACAAATCACTGGAAGTGATCGAACATCGGCTTCAACAAGGAATAGACGCAATAAGTGATTACCTCAAAGAGCGAGGCATGCGAATTTCTCACGCCAAATCTGTAGTTCTGCCATTCACGAGAAAAAGAGTGAAAAACTTGAAGTTTTTTGTGGATGGCCAGAGAATCGAATCGCACGAAAGCATCGCTTCCTTGGCGTTACCTTAGATTGCCAACTCAGATGGAGTCAGCACATTGCTGATCTAGAAAATCAAGTGAACAGCACAATAAATGTTATATGTCGCATCGCGGCAACAAAATGGGGCGGTACATCAGCGTCTATCCTCCACATCCATTGTGCACTAATCCGACAGAAAATTGCCTACTCTGCGCCAGTTCTCCACAACATCTCTCAGACGTCGCTACGCCGACTTCAGCTGTTACAAGCACGAAGCTTGCGCATATGTCTGGGGGTTCCACAGGCGACATCAAGTTCCTTGACACTGGCAGAGGCAAGAGAACCCAACTTTATAGTAATTAGAAATGTGGAGACATGTCGGCACCTCTTTCGTCTAGTCACGCAACACCCTTCCCATCCGCTCATATCCAACATCGTGAACCGTGCTGGAGCGCAAATACACCATGTGTACCAACAGTACATTTCCCGGCTTCCTGTGTCGACACATTGGCCACTGAACCAAAACTACCCTGCATGGCTGCTTGAGCTACCAACTATTGAAACGTCAATAGAAGGACTTCGCAGCAAACATGAAGTGCCAACCTTTGCCGCTCAGCAGTTGGCATCACACCATCTGTTTGACAGGTACCAAGGATACACTCACGTGTACACTGACGGCTCCGTCACCAAAGAGACAGTGACATCAGCATTCATAATTCCGGAATTGCACGAAGAATATGCATGTCGGTTGGGCCACCTCTTTTCTTCAACAACGTCGGAGCTCGTAGCAATTTTGCTAGCCATAAGCTTTATTAAACTGTCAACGACACGAAGAAAATGGGTGGTAATTACAGACTCTCTGCCAGCACTAACATGTGTGAAAAGTGCCACTTCAAGACACATTGATGTGCGTATAGTATACGCTATACTAAAAGAGCTCTCAGAAGCTACGAAGTCGAATCATCGAGTGGCATTTCAGTGGGTCCCCAGTCACTGCGGAATTAAGAGAAATGAAATGGCGGATGAGTTGGCGAAAACCACTCATAATTCTACGCAAACGTGCCTCATTCCGGTATCTAAATATGATGCGAATAGGATTCTACGAACAAAAAAACGTGAATTATGCCTGTCTACCTGGTTCACAGACAAAACAATGGAATCGATCATATATTATGTTGATCCTAATCTTGAATACCAATTAGACCGTGACCTCCCAAGACGTATCGACACACTCATTCATCGCCTACGACTCGGAACTGCATACACAAAGCACTTCCTACTTCGTATTCATCGTGCAACATCGTCAGCATGTTCATGCGGCCACGACGACGAGGATATCTCTCACCTCTTGCTCGACTGTCCGAAACACGACACACACCGAAGGCGACTACAACAAGAACTGCATAGGTGAGATCCTGAGCGACCATACGGGTTGAATAAAATACTAGGTCCATGGCCATCCAAAACAAACGGCAAAGCAAAGAAGGTGCTGCAACAGTTCTTCGAAGAAACGAAGATTTGTGACGAATACTGAGCGGAAAAAAGTTAAATGTGAGCGTGTCGTCTACGTGTTCATTCTGTTCATATAGGAGGACTTTTGTTCTCACCCATGTAGGACTGTATATATGTATATAAGCTATTGTTTTTTTCATAGTTTTATTTGTACCAATTAGGTGGAAAGGGGTAGCCGTCGCCAAGTAACGGTGACAAAAACTCCTTCGTTTATTTTCTCTTTCAATAAAAAAAATAAGATATGTTTATATGTCACTTTAAAATCAGCACAACGTTGTGAAGTGGAGGTAAATAATGCCGTACGGGACTTCCGCGTCATATTTATCGTGTTTTGATGTGTCTTTTACCTTTGTCATCTATTCCCGTCCCGCGATACCAAATTTAGTATATGTGGAGCTAGTGAAACGGCCGCGAGCACGCTATGAGCGGGGTATGTTCTCATGTTCTTACATGACACGCGTGTCAGGATTATCATGTTTGCACCAGTCATACATTTTGGCATCCATTGCCGTCACGTAATACCGAATTTGTTATACGTGGAGCCAGCAATACGGTTGCGAGCGCATCATGAAGGGCCCATTTTACTCCATTGTAGCGTTGACACGTGCGCGGGCTGGGCACAGCGGCGCTACGCTAGCAAAACGCAAGCACTCTATATTCTGGCACCAGGCGCCAGCAGTGTCCGTCGGTGCGGCTCGACGGCAACCAGCGCGAAATGCGACATGCTTCATTTCGCACCGATGTGTTACCCAGACAACACTGCGTCCCCCTCCTTACGTGACGGAAGGACGCTGGCTGCACTGAAACACGCATGCGTCAACGCAACTCAGCGCGGAGCGTGCCTGCGAGTATATGGCAGGACCGGCGCCTGGCGTGGCAACGCCGGCATGACGCGACGAAATTAACGCCAGTTAGCACAAGCACCGCGTCACGTCGAAATGTATTGGCGCCTGGACTGCGGCATGTAGTCAAGCTGTTACAAGACACGCATCTCATGATTATCATGTTTACACTAGTCACATACCTTCGTCATCCATTCCCGTACCGTAATACCAAATTTGGTATGTATGACGCAAGCGAAATGGCCGCGAGCGCATCATGAGCCTGGAATGTAGCCATGTTGTTACATGACATGCATGTCATGATTTTCAAGTAAGAGTCTGTCACTTGTGTTCGCCATGCAATCATGGCATACCATACCAGTTTTGCAACATGCCATGTGAACGAAACCACCACAAGAGCTGCAGGACCATGGAATGTATATCATGACATTCATGACATAAATGTCATGATTTTCGTGTTATGACTAGTCTTATAAGTTTTTAATACAGTCATC